>OY740773.1:17955582-19155582 GCA_963513935.1 Aphrophora alni | reverse complement strand
AAGACTCTTACAGCTGTATAAATACACTTTTTATTACCACTTAACCTGGTTTAAAGAATCCACTGATAACTTAAGCCCTGGAATAATGTAAAACAATTTCACAAAGCTGTTTTAGCCTAAAGCCAGTGTAGTTAAACCTTCTTGGAACTAGATTAGCTAAATCAAGTATAAATTGTTGAATCTGTATTCATAGAGAAAAAAGAAAATGTACTGTGGAGACACCAATCTGAACGGCCTCTACATGCCGAATGTGCTACTACCCTTTTAAAAACATTGATCCTTCCACTCATATGTTATTTGTGTAGAAAAGGTCACAGTTCTATGACTGACGAGCATTAGTTGGTGTTGTTCTGTTGTGTTGGATTAATTTTCCGTTTTATTTTATTTTTATTTATTCAATTAATTTTTTTTAAATAATAATTAGTTCTTTTTAGAACTACAAAGTGGACTTTTGTTTTTCTGTTATAATCTGTAAAATGGCACCTCCATAATCAAAACTTGCCAATGAATAGTCAAACTTAGGAGATTTGTTCAACATGTACAATTATATGAAACATGAAAAACTGTGTGGTGATTGTGATAGAGAAAATTTATACCAATACATTTCAGATGCAACTGGTATTTCAAACGCAGAAGGACAGTTTTTAATATTCTTAAAAGAGTACAAAAATATATAACAAGTATAGTTCGTAGAACCATTTATAATTTTCACAAGCAATAAAGAAAGGCCAACTGTCAAATAAATTCTAGAAAAACTAAATATTACATCAACATTAATATAACTCCTAGAACTCTGAACAATAAACATAAGAACTGGGTTTTCGATGGAAAAAAGAAGACAATAGGCAGCTATTAATTGAAAAACATGCTATACAGTTTTTGAGAACAAAATACCTAATGGACCTTAAGCATTATAGAGAAGAAGGAAGGCCAATAATATACCGGGACAAGACGTCTATATACATGGTTCATGTCACAATCTTTTGGCAGGACAGATGATTTTAAAAAAGGTCTAAAATTGCCAATATCAAAAGAATCATTGTTGTTCATGCCAGATGGGAAAAAGGATTTATTCAGAATGAATTACTTGTCTACCCATCAACCCAAACTTGTGGACACTATCGTGATATGAACTTTGTTTGACAACTTTAATAAGGGGTTAGTTTAAAAACCATCCCAATTCCCCCCCCCCCATCCGATCTGTTATTGTTCTTGATAATGCATTTTATCACAATGTTCAGACTATTCCTGCACCAACCTCGAACAACAAAAAACAAGTTATGATGGCAGAGCATATTATGGATAAAGCTAGTGAGAGAATAAACCTTGGGGCAGAGTTTGTGAGGGAGATTAAATTTCCGAGGAACAATACGAAGACAATAATATAGAGAAAGAAGATGAATTTGATAATATACAAACCTCCTAAATACTTAATTAAAATAAAACTTACTTAAAAAATAAACTTATATACTTCATGTAATTTAGAAAATTAAAATTAATTTGTGATTTTTCTTATAAATTCTACCTACCACACTGATAAAAATGTATAAAAGGAAATAAGTAAAATAATGTTTACATTCTTTTCAAAAAACAAAACAAAAATCATGAAAATCAATAAGTTGAAACAAATCAAATCTTTTTTTAAATAAACGTTGAAAACTTAAATTAGTTTTTAACATTCTTAAATTTAGAAAAGGGTATGCAAACCTTATTTTATAGTCAAAAATCTTATTTACCTTCCTTTAATAGAAAAGTTTAATATTAAAATAGCTGCTAAATTCATTCAAACAGGAGATTTTTTTTATTGCAAAGTACTTTCATTTCAACTGACGATGTCAGTCAGTCTCTTACCCGCTGATGTTTTTGAAACGTACAGTATACTGGCTAAAACCTGAACCTACCCGAGTGGTTGGCGCAGGTCGGCTGGTGCATTATCTTTTTTCTCGAATTCTAACCATTTTAATCCTAATAACCTTTAGTTATAGTAATAGAGAATTTAAGTAAAGGCAAAGGTTCTTGAAGAACTCTTGAAGTTAGTAAGGCTTAAAATTGTCCCAAACTTGAATTTTGAAAATTATTTTAATTTTATTAGAAACAAGCGGTTTAACCCGGCTTCGCCTGGGCCTTCTAACATATGTTAAATGAATAAATGAATTTTCGATAAATGAAAATGTTAATCGATTTCCATGGTCATATTACAAAATTGGAGCCGGTATCGCAAAATTTTCCATTAACACTATCAAAAATACTGACTTATTAACATTATTTTTGCAATAAACACCTATGGGTAGCTTTCGAAAATGTTAATTGATTTCCAAGGCCATATTGCAAAATTGGAGCCAGAATCGCAAAATTTTCCGTGAACACTATCGAAAATACTGACTTATTAACATTATTTTTGCAATTAACACCTGTGGGTAGCTTTCGAGAATGTTTATTGAGAACTGAGGCCAAATTGCAAAATTAAGACCAATTTTGCAAAACTATCCGCAAATACTATCGTAGAAACCGGCTTATAAACTTTAAGTTTGCAATAAAAAACCGTGGGTAAGCTTCTGAGACTGTTCGACGATCACTGAGACCAAATTGCAAAATTGAAACCAATTTTGCAAAATTTTTGACGAATACTGTCAAAAACACCGGATCATTAGCTTTAATTTTGCAATAAACTACCGTGGATAGGTTCTGAGACTGTTCGACAATCACTGAGACAAAATTGGAACCGATTTTGCGAAATTTTCGACGAACACATAAATGCAACAAACAATAACAGATAAACAATTTTGTATATGCAAATACTTACAATTTTTGTAAAAAAAAATTATGATTCTGTCGTTCTACAGCGTGAACAAAGAAACCCTTGCTCTCACAGAACTTGATGCTACGATTTCTCTTTCAATACTACTTTTGGCTGCCCTAAATCTCGCCTTATATATCTTCTTCAGATCCTTCGAGAGGATTCTACTTATGCCGAAAAAGTTTTAGAAGCTTCAAAAAAGGTTTTGAATGGTCCACAATATTCCAGAACATTTGTGGAATGATCTCGAATGTTTTTGAACGTTCTAGAAATTTTTAGAGGATGAAAATTTCAGCCCTTTTATCCTCCAATGGACGCCCTTAGAAACAAAACGGAAACCTTCTTCACGGATGGGCAATAGATGACTATCACCATATACCCCCTTTGATTGTACCGGGATTCGTTTTTGAGTTTTACCGGCACGCACATTCCAGACTTTCATTTATTATATATATATATATATATATTGATTATTGTTTTAAATTTCACCCAATAATAAAAGTTGTATGTAAAAAAAAAAAAAAAAAAAAAGTGTTGTCATTCATTTACCATTCACATCTTGTAAATACAAGATTTTGTATGGACAGACACAAGCTTACCTTGGAAAGTGGTCCTTGGTATTACCTAAGTAGTACATGAATAGAAAAACACACAATAAAACACTAAAGTTCTGAAATATTTCGTAAACACAAAAACTAAAGTTACGTGATTCTCTAGATTGTGACCCATTGATGAAACAACTCCCATCAACTTTAGTTAATTAAACAAGATTTTAAATTTAAGTATTACATATTTAATTAAAAAATGTTGCTAAAAAGGTAAAATATTAGGTGGTATGTTAAATTTGTCCAGGAGTCTATTCAAGCAAACCATCACATTATAGAGATGAAGATTACGCTTTATTTATAAGTTTTCTTAATTAAATGAGTTAATTACCTCAGCACCTCGCACAATAGCTCTTTGATATGAATCAAAGGCCATATCATAATCTCCTCTGGCTTCATCTAGAGATGCAAGACATTCCCAATATTCAACAAAATCCTTTATTTTTGCACAACGTTTGCACAATGTCTCTACCCAAGCTTCACATTCATCATGATCATAGCCCTGTAGGAACATTTCAAATAGTTGTGATACATTGTAAAGTAATAGGTTAACACAAGAAAGAATGTTTGTTGTCAAACAAGACAAACTGACAACCTTGATTGTCCAATGTCACTGATTTTATTTGGAATAACGTGACACCATTTTTTATTATATAACAGGTAACTAAAAAGATGTTTCCACAATTTTCATCATATCGTTTTGAATCCAAATGAAGTTTGTACTTGATACCTCAAAATATGTTGTTGGTTGTCATTTTGGAGTTAAGTCTTTTTGTGTGTGTGAAAGTTTGGTTTTTGGTGGAATTTCAATTCTACTTGTAGTAATTATATATGGAAAAAAAATATAGGAGAATGTATTAAATTTCCTTAGCATCAGAGATGTATAGCAGGGGGAAAGTGATTGTTTTTACTTTACACTTTTTTTAAATACATTTCTAGAAAAAAGTTATTATTATTATTAAATTTTATCTTAAGAATATATAATCCACTAATAAAATGAGCCTTTAAAGTTCTCAGTGACTGATTATAGTGATTACAGGCTTGGCAATCCCGAGGGACTCAGCTGGTTCTACACCTTTTTCATGTCATCTTGGGTTAGATTAGATTAGGTTATTGGGGGTATGAGGACTCAAGGTTTTGTACATCATTCTAAGCTAATTGTACACCCCAAGGACCTACTAGCAAGCCAAGCTAATATCTGTCCCTTCAACTAGACAGGAGCTTCTATCCTATGCTACCATCAAGTCCTTCACCAGGTTTTAGAGACCCAAATGGCTCTTCTTTTAGTGTCAAGCCTCTCACATTCCAGAATAATATTGCTTGGGTTAGATCCCTCTCGTTCATATTTCCTATCAGGTCTCTCTTGACCAGCTCTTGTTCTTTTCCAAACATAACACAATTATAGGACTAGGAGAATTTATTTTATAAGCATATTTTAAGTTCCAAGTCACACTTAAATAAAATATTAAATTATCTTAAGGTCCGTCTTGTGACTTCATTTTCTGTCAAAATGAAGTCACAAGACGGACCTTAAGGTAATTTAATATTTTATTTATTTTATGTTCTATTCTTCCTTTTTTTTTAAAGACTATGATGACAGAGAAGTTTTTGCCTTTAATTAAGAAAAAACATGGCTGTAAAAAGAGCCTAAAATGATAAATAAGGATAAAATTTAATCATATAACTAAACATAATATTACAGAGCTGTAAAGGATCTATGCAATAATTGAATAGAAATTTTTTAATTTCATCAAAAATTTTCAGGCAATGCAAAAAGGATAATACTTGATCAAGGATCTCAGCCTTATCCCCCAACATTGCCTGAATAGAATTGGGTAGGGCACTGTCTTATGCACACCTCTCATTACAACAGAATCAATAAGGATAGAATACACCAACAAAATTGTCATTGCGGCAGATTCCCATGTTCCATCAGAACCCGTGAGTTATTAAGGAATGACCAATATGAACACAGATAATCACCACTTCCTCTCGACGACTGGGATTCTCTAAATGATAATGATCTGACAACTTAGTTCTAACACACATTCTGAAATATCTGTTTATGAGGAATTTTTTTTATAAATCCAAAGAATATTGCCATTAATACCCCATAATTTTAAAGTATTCAGAATTCCTCTTCGTGAACCTGTATCTTAGCCATTTTCCAGGTCGAAAAACGTAAGACTGGCCAAAGTCCAGGCCAATGTTTGAAGCAAGAAAAATGTATCTTGTATGGCAGACACTAATTAAAACCAGCTGATCAATAGATGTTTGAACCTGCCTAAAGCTCCACTGTTCATTACAAAGCAGAAAGTTACTTTCGAAGTACCAAACAAGGTGCTGATTGACCATTCTCTCTACCAAAGAACAGTAGTGAGAGAAATGGGGTGGTAAATACTTGGCTCGGTTATTTCTTTACCTGGTTTTACTAGAGAAAGTATCCATCAACCAATCATCGGGAAAACATTACTCCTCGAATATATGATTGTATATTTTAAGGAATCAGCTTCTCCGAAGTTGGGAGGTGTTTTATCATAGAATAAACTATATTGTCAGGGCCTGGGAAGAATCCCGTCCTGACAACATAGTAGACTCTAATTGTTGTAAAGAAATTGGGATGTTTAATGGACATTCTTCCGATGGACCTACAATGGGAGGAAATGCTTCTTGAGACTTTTTATCGAAACAAAAGACGTTGCTGTAAGCAGCAGTTGATAAAAAGTTAGCAAATGATGACCCCAAAACATTAGTCCGTAATTATCCGTAGTTAAAACTCCATCCTGCTGGTAAAGTTCCAATAAGGAAGCAGAAGGAGGAAGACCACAAACAGAACAGAATTTTTTCCACACCGTTGATGTGGGTGTGATTCTTGATATTGTACCAATGTACTGGGTTCACGATTCCTTCCTACTATCCCTAAACACTCAACATGCTTTGGATTGAGCTGAAGAATTTTATACCTTTTAAGATTTTCACATTGAAGCAATTCCAGACTAGATTTGAGCTGAATTCTTTAGAATCTATTGCTTTCAAGACTGGCTGACTGTCGCTATAGATGCAAATTACCATATCCCTGCACCCAAGTCTTATATTTTCTAGGGCACATTCCACTAGAGCTGTTATTTCCGACTGGAACACTACGGGTGAACTCCCATTGGTTCAAATTCACCTTCACAGATAATGGACCTCTACCACCTTTAATTTTTGAACCATCTGTAAACCACTCCAATTCTCCTGGAGGTATGGGTCTTCTTCCCTAGGCCTTTTCTCTCATTCTGGTATTATTACTACAAATGAATGTGGGAAGGAGACGTATTTAAACATGTTTTCATTTAGTCAGAGATCGTGTCTAATACATATTCCCCTATGACCATTGTTGTGATTTTAGAGTGTCCCAATTTACATGGGACTACTTCCATAAACCCTCGCATTGCAGGCGATAAACACTCTTCCTAGCCTCTGTCCTAATAAACAGATTTATAGGAAGAATGTTAAGGCAACATTCCAAAGGTGCTCCAATGGCACTACAAACGTCTCCTGTTAAAGCAAGATAGGCAAGTTTCTGAATTCCTACCAGTCTTACAGTTAATCTCTGGATTTCTACTTTAGACCACCACACAATGGCATCATACATCATGGCAGATCTTACCACAGAGGTGTGAAGCCATAACATCAAATTTGCCTTAAAATCCCATGTCCTACAAACTACGCACCGGTATGCCATAAGTGACCGTTTACCCCTATCGATGACAAAGTTAATATATGAACCCCAGTTAAGTTTATTATTCAGGACTACTGCTAAATACTTAAACTCGGTTCCCATTTTGATATCATTACTAAAGATAGTTGGAGGTCCAAGACCCTCCAACTTCTTTCGTCTTGGCTGGATTCACGGACAATCCAACCTTCTTGCATCAATGTTCAACTATTCACACAGTTTCGTGACAGTTGATGTAAATTTGCCAACAACAAGTATCACATCATCAGCATAGCTCTGAGCATTCACACCACTGTTGTTGAGAGATTACTGATGAGGTCATCAACCACTAAGTTCCACAATAAGGAGGACAATACTCCTCCTTGTGGAAAAATAAAGTGGTTAATATAAAATCAAATTTCGCATGATACATCATTGATATATAAATTTCGAAACAAACTTCAAACCAATTCACGTTTGCAGCAAAGGGGTGTACATGGCCGCAACGGAAGAGTTCGAAATATATAAGCCATTTAAACTAGAAAAAAACTTCTACTTAATGTCCCGCCAAATTTCAAATCAAATATAATATATAATACCACTATAGGAACTAAATAAGATCAAAAAAACTACCAGTCAGTAGCTAGTTCGGCTTATCACAGTGCATACAGTATTTTGTGTAATATTTTGTGATTTGTCACATCTTAGTGTTTGATGGATGACCTCTGTAAGCAAGATTTCTGATGATGGAACATAGTTCTGAAATGCATCATTTATAGAAGAATGAAGTCACATGACACATACATACATATACTTATTCTATAATTGTACTTGCATACTACTCAACAATGTTTAAAGGTACAACATAAATTTTAAAAAAAAACCCTCGTATTAAATTATCTTGAAAGTTATTGATATAAAACTATACTTACAGCTAACACAAGCTTGCGTAAATCTATCAAAGCCTCACGAATGACATTCATTACTTGTGTTTCATCCAGTTCTTCTCTATTATCCTCAATTGAACCGGTACAAATATTTTCTTTGTTTGCTTCATCTTCATCACAGAGGTTAAATGTAAAGTCAACAGCCTCCTCCTCTTGGATTCGTGACAGGCTTTCATTAAGTTTAGAACTGTAAAATAAAATTAATTGTAAATATATTTAAAATAATTGAAGAGTACATCAAATTAGGTTTTAACAATGATACAAAATTAGGTTTACAAACAAATAGAAAAGTCATGTTAACGTTTGAAGATTAAAAATTAGAGGCTTTAGCGCTGCCATCTAACAACCTATTTCTGGTAATTTCAAGGAACAGAAAAGCCTATTGAATTTTCCAACTCATACCACACCTGCACATTTTGAATTGAACCTATAAAACTACAACTCTTAAACAGAGATATTGAAGCCTCACATTATAATATATTATGGAGTTTCTCTTAGATATAATTCAATGGTTTTAATCTAATTTACCACTCTAAGTAATAAATTATTTTGATGTTTCAAAATAATTCAAAAATTAAAACTTTAAAAATTAATTTAAAAATTTCATTCTACTTTTTCAAATCTGTGGGGGGGGAGAGGAACTATGTTTGTCCCCACAAAAACTATTGAACCGATTTTAATGAGAATTGGTAACATCTTAGTTCTCACTCAAAAGGTTTTATCGTTGAGTTTTTTGATATATCAATTAGAAGTTGAGTTATGACAATAAAAAGGTTTACCTATGCATTTTTCCCATGAGGAAATGGCAGCCCAAAGGTTGATCTTTGTTCGCGGTAATCAAAGCATCTACTGGACCCTACTCAATGAAACTTTGCAAACTTATAGTAGTACAATAAACTTCCTCTAATCCGGCATGACTTCCAAACAAAATTTATATCGATCATGTCTTGTTCAAATTTGCTTGTGATCGGAAGCTGCGAAGAAAAACATTGTGCCGGACCATGTGTATCAGCATGCGTGGAGGGGAGGCCAGTCGGACTATAATAACCCGACTTCAGGTGACATTGTAAATGTTCAAGAGCTACCATGTCTTTGTTTACGTTTCATGTTAAGTTTCCGCCATTAAGTTTTTTTTAATTAGTGTGATGCTCAGGTTATTGTATCAAAGATCAAATATTCTTCTGTTTTAGTGTTATGTAGTGCTTGATTTTGTGTTGAGTGATTTTAAAATGACTGACAAGTGACATGGGTTGTAAAGTTAATATTGTGTTTTCAAACAGAAAACATCTGACTCTGTCTTGTTCAACTACGGATGAAATTTTTTGTAAGCCTACAGTGCAATTTTTTGTATCATAGTCAGATATTTTACATTATTATGTATTTTTTTATTTTATGTAAGCTGTTTAAATAATAAAAAACATTTTTTACTATCATTTTTGTTTAATTCGTGTTTTTTCCTATATACATTCATTAATCCGGAATATTTCGTAATCAGCTTTAATAAGTGTTATTAACTTGATTTTGGTCTACAGTATTTAAAACTATTCAATTAACAAGCCTTTATAATTTCATATTGTTTTTACTTCCATTATGTGGTCTTAAAGGTATTCATTCCCCCCCCTTTTTCCGGAAACTTTTTGTTCACGCTAATCTGGGAAACTACTAGGCCGATTTAAAAAAAAATTCGTGTGGTTATAGTGCTTAAGGAGCAGCTTTACCACTTTATTTCACCTCCGGGGGAAATCAATAGCAGGATTAAAAACTGCCCTTAAATTTTAAACGAATTCCCATAAGTTTAACATTCAGCTAAATATTTGATAAAAACATATGTTTACTGAATGTTTAAATAATCAGCTGAGTTGAAGCCATAGTTGTAAGTTATTACTCTATCAATGCAATATCAATCGAAGAAGATGCAGTACAGTATCCTACACAGTATTTTAAATATCAGATTTAAAACCTACGTATTAAATTTAAAAGTAAGTGTTCCAATCATATTTATAACAAATTTGAAGCCAACACAGTTATTCAATGGAACATGGTTAAAAGTTAAATCATTAAAAATCATATTATTCAGACGATTATCTTAACAGACTGTGGTAAAGGAGGAGTATTTATCCCAAGAATTCCAATCATGCTCCAAAACTTTCCATTTCTTTTTTAAAGACTCCAATTTCCAGTAAATTTTTACTTCGCAATGACTATTAAGAAATCACAAGGGAAAACTTTTACACAATGTTTTTCTCATAGACAGTTGTATGTTCCATGCTCCCGAGTCAGCAAAAGTAGCAATCTCTTTATTTGCTTCAATGACAATACAAAAATGGTGTCTACAAAGAACCATTTTAGTGATAAATATACACAAATATATCTATGCATGTTTGTGTATATGCTTGCATGGAAAATAAATAATTTGTTTTGTTTTTATACTTAGGTTTGAATCTGTAAAACTTTCCCACTTTACAACCAAATAAAAACTAAACAAAATGAACCGACCCCAAAAATGTCATTTCAGTAGGTTGTCAATTAAAATGTGGCAACGACTCATGGGCGCAAAAAAAAATGTATGTATTTAAATAAGGGCCTAAGGTTGTTTCACTTGTGCCGTAAACATATCCTCAGCTTTTAAATGAGGCAGTCTAGGTTCAGTTTTGTTTTTTGGTAAATTAATTCTGAACAGTAATATTATTTACTTGCGACTTCACATGGATTGAGTCAATAATTTTCACATTTCACAAAATCAGTAGAGTTGATTTAGAGAAATTAAATATTTTATAACAGCCCCATGGCAGATATTTTGATTTTTACTGATAACTCCGATCCAGGATTTTTGGAGAAATGCCGACCAATATATTTTTTAGAGGTTATACTTGAGAAAAATTTAATCAAAATCGTTAGGAGCTGATATTGAGAATATGATAATTTTGTGTTCTTTTCTTATGACAGCCCCGAATTTTGAATTATCAACTAATGAAAACACTAAAATATTCCGAAATTTATGTTTATATAATTTTTTTTTAAATATCCTAAATGTATAGACTTTTAAATGTGAATGAAATTTTATTTTGTACTTCATCTTGTCCCAAAAGTGTTTAAAAATAAATTATAAAATAAGATGTAAAACTGAGGTGTCTTTATGTTTCATTTTTCTATTAATCACTACTTTTCCAAACTATCCTTCTAACAACATATCATGCTCTCAAGACTGAGCATTATAACAATACAATGTGTCCCACGAAGAAGTACATGCTTTTGATTTTCTATTAATTGCTTATTCCTCACTGATTCTTTAGAAATTATATATACATTTAATAAAGTTACCACAAATGCCTCTATACTTTTACTCTTACAGGTTTAATTGTTGAACAGCTGTTTGATTGAAATTTAACAACAATAATTATATTAAAACGGAAACTCATAACCTAATTCTTTTGAGTACAATTTTATTGTCCTTTGTAGTCGCAAAATGGTTTTTACAGTTGAGCAAAAAGTAAAGTATTGTGCATGGGCCATTGTTTTTAATAACGTTGTAAAATCAATTAGACAATTTCAGGTTGCCTTCCCAGATGTTGATCCAAGAACCACTCACTCAATAATTAAGTGGAGAGATTTGATGTTGGAAGCGGGAAGCGTAGTACAGTGGAATTCCTCATAAGGGAAAAGAAGAACTGGTATCCGCTTCAAATCTTCAGTGCAAAAAATTGTAAAGAAAAAAAAATGTATACAAAAGCCACCTAGTCCATAATGTATTTGAAAATGATCTCAACATAAAAGTGGAATTCTGTTCCTGCATCATTGAGTTTCATGAGACTAATGCTGATTGGAATACTCATATTATTTTTCCAACAAGTTGATTTTCTATTCCAATGGCATTGTAAACAGACAACACCCAAAACCCTTACATTGTTCACCAGAAACTTCTTATATCAAAAGGAATTACTGTCTGGGCAGCTGTGACTCCTAATGGCGTGCTGTCTTGTGACATTTCAGACAACACCATGACAGAAAATATCTATGAACAAGTTTTAATCAACACTTACTGCCCCACTTTACGGTTCCAGGAATGAACCAAACTATTTTTCAACAAGATGGTGCTTCAGCCCACTATTCTAATTCCTAAATAACAATCTTCAAGGGTGTGGATTGGTCTGGGAAGTCAATTTTTAAATTGGCCACCCCAGTCTCCCTATTTAACTGTATATGACTTTTTCATATGGGGCACTTTACAGCAACAAGTATACATTATACACCTATAGTTTCAACAATGATGATGATTTGAAGACTGTTATGAACTTCTTTGAAACCCACATAATTACAGTAGAACCTCTGTTAACCGGTCCTCGGATTAACCGGCCTATATCGTAGTGTACTGGTTGGGTGAGAGTTACCGAAAATAAATTGTAATTGAAACACCAAAGCGGCGGCGAGTCAAAAGACTTTGTCAATAGCGGTATCCCATTGTCGGCGACGTAAAAATACTGCGGCGAGTCAAACGACTTTGTCGATAGCGGTATCCCATTGCCGGCGGCATAAAAACACCGCGGCATGGGCACCCGTCGGTATAGCAGACATACAGTGGCAAAAACGTTTGATGGTCCGCTTTTTTTCCATGAATCAATTTAGTATACATTATGGAAAATATAACATTTCTTTTCAGTTTTCCTCTTGTCTTTGACTGGTTATAATCTACGTACAGTATATACAGTAAATAAAAATGAGTGAGTTACGAAAAGGGAAGCGTGTGTTGGTTTCGTTTGAGACGCGGTTAAATGTGTCAAAAGACTTGACAGAGAGGAATCTGTAAAAAAGCTTTGTAGTGTTTAATTTTTTCATGTTTGATGTATAATATACATAACATAATATATACGATACATTTATGTACAATAAAATGAGTTGCAATAACATCTTAATTGCTTAATTCTTAGTGCTACCTGATTAAATAAGCTTTCTTTGAACGAAAACCGATTTTTCACCGGAACCTTGGATTAACCGGCCAAACGGCCCGGGTGTCAGTCCCGACTAGACCGGTTAAGAGGGGTTCTACTGTACTTTACAAGGGGGTACAAGGTCATTTGTTAGGAGGTTTTATTAGTGTCGCTATGGATGGGTTTGAGTTTAAATAAATAAATTAATTCTTTAATCTTATTTTTATTGATTTTCAAAACAAATAACTAGTTTCATTTCCAAACGTAACAAAAGCAGTACTTTTATTTCAATAACTGTTTTTTGTGTTGCTGATATTAACACCAGAGTGTTGAAATTTTCGCACAATATTTTTTGTAACTTTAATAAAAAGTATGTAAAATTTCAAAAGAATCGGTTGAGGAATAAGCAATTAATAGAAAATCAAAAACATACACCTCTTCATAGGACACCCTGTTTGGAACCTGAAATTATGAGTTTTGATTAAATTTAAATAAAAACATTTTATTTTACATTTTGAATTAAGAGTTTTTTTATACAGTAGTTGTTATTGAATAATTGAATTGTTAACTATAATTTTTGTCTTTAATAATGATTTTACAAATAGATTACTATTTGTTGAATAATAAAAGAATAAATAAATTAAAAAATCTAACTTTGTGGGTCAGAAGAATCTTATTTTGTCTTTACATTCATTTGTGCCATGATTGAGCTAGTTTTTCTATATAATCTAGACTTTCTCAAAATATTTAACTTAAATTGTGGCACTCTAAAGTGATGCTTCTTATAAAATCATGATATATATATATATATATATATATATATATATATATATATATATATATTGTAAATCATTACAATACGTACCAAACTTTTGTTTTGGTTCGTCTCTCAGGTGAGACAGAACGTTGCAAGTGTCTGTAGTTATTAAGAGGTATCCCTTTCTGAGACAACCAGTTTGATAATTTCGTTCTGGAAGCAGACATTAAAGAAAATTTTTACAATTAATATACTAAAGACAAATTTACAACATATTACAAATCAAAAGATAATCTAGATATATTTAGGGGCAGCGCTTCAACATAAATTGACTGATTATGTAGAATTTTATATTGTACATCATCCATTGATACTGAAAAACATCCAGAAAGCCCTAAAACAACTTTCATGGTAGTTTTATATAAACTGTATGGTTTTGAGTTAAAAAACCAAATATATTCTTTTTAATTTAAGAGCGCTAAATTCACTGCTAACGGGTATAAAGTACTATTTTCATTATTGTGGTAAAATTTACAAAGAATTGTATAGGTTTGGATACTGAATTAAATCAACGAGATTAAATATTTAGCTAATCTTTTAGGTTCAAAGCTTACGTTGAAAGGTTATATAGACAAAGTTAAAGATTCATTACGTAATGTAAATAAAAACTTATAAATTCTTAGAAAAGTGCCTAAAAGATGTGCTTAGAACTATATACTTTGCTTTGATTCAATGAAGACTTCATAATGGTATATCATGTTGGGGGAGGGGGAAGCCTACTAATCTACAGTAAAAACCACAAGAGTTCACAGTGAGAAACATATCTTTTAAAAGCAGAGGCCATTGTTCTTTTCAACTGTTTACAGGATTTTCAAAAGAAGTTCGAACAATTATAGATTTTTTTTTACTTTGAATGGCCCAAAATTATTGAACCATTTACCCATAGAAATTAAACTATACCGCATAAAAAAAATTTCTTTTAAACTAATACAAGAATGTATACTAATAAATGAAAATACAGAATCACTTTTTAAATTCATTGGATAAAATAAGACAAAAACAAAATTGATTTAAATTATAGAGACTTGCTGCTGAGCATTTGTTTGTTTTCTGTTTCTTGATATATACATGGTCCAAATTGAGAAGATGAACACAAAACATAACCTAACCTAAATTCATATAAGTCATTCACTGGGCAACATAAATAATGCGGTTTTCTTTACAAGTAGATGTATTTATAGCATTAATTCTGAAAGTTTTAAACAATATACAGAGTGTTTAAAAAATGTTTCAGGAATTCATGAGCTTATTCCTTACATCAAAACCAATGAAAAAGATTACCTATATAAACATGCTTCCTTAAATTGTTTAATTTTCTATCTAGCCACAATTTTGTGTTTTTAACTAAAAAAATCATAATTTTTTAATGGTAAATGATATGGAGTTTGATTTTGCTTGATACTTAGTGTTATAAAGACCAAATTTGAGAAAAATAATCAAGCGATTTCCTTCATTCATTTCAACATGGTGGCTATTTAAACTTTATAACATATATCGTGAAATCCGTTAATCTTACAAAATATTAACAAGAGACTTTTTTCTTTTTTTTTAAATAACAAACAAAATGGATTTTTCCTCTTTCTCTATCTTAAAAGATAACCGAGTTGTTGACAAAAAATGAAAACAATTTAGTCTCCTTTTTATACTCTCTATTGATTGAGAAAGTGAACAATGTACACAAAATATTTTAGAACTTTAGTGTTTTATTGTTCGTTTTCCTATTTGTCGTAGGATGGTAATATCAAGGACCACTTTCAAAGGTAAGTCTGTGTCTCATATTATCTATACAAAAGCTAAACTAATAGGCTATGATCCCTGTTAAACTCTACCCTAACTCAAAATGGGAAAACTTTATGAAAAATTTACCAGCCACTATTTATTTTTACCAAAATAGTTTTTTACCGTATTAGGTACCATGGTAAGTTTTAATTAAATTTGTAAACTGTTCTGGAGATAAAAATATTTTGTGAAAAAAGGAAATGACGAATATCTGAGAAACTAGACAATTCTGGAGATGTTTACAGGAACTTTTCATTTTGTTTTTATTATTCCTGACCCAGAATATTTTTTTAATTGTAATTTTGTGTACAAGTTTGGGTAACTAATCTTCACTTTTCACTATATTTAGAACGAGTGGTACAGCAGATTTTGAAAAATTACGAGTTTTATTACAGCTCCTTGGCCGATTTTTTGATATTACACCAATAACTCACGAACCACCATTATTAGGTAGATGGGGACCAATACATTTTCTTAAGTATTTAGAGGCTACAGTTGACCAAATTCTGATGAATATGAACTACATCATATTGTAATTTTTGTGTTGTTTATTCTTACGACAACTATCCACAAATTTTGAGTTATCAAAAA
The DNA here is from genome assembly GCA_963513935.1 of Aphrophora alni. NCBI lineage: Eukaryota > Metazoa > Arthropoda > Insecta > Hemiptera > Aphrophoridae > Aphrophora > Aphrophora alni. The sequence goes on along the minus strand of OY740773.1, from coordinate 19,139,421 downwards.
AATGAAGAAAAAAAACATCCTGAAATATGACCCATGTACCAAACTTCATTAAAAATTGATCTACATGTTAGGGCTATAAGAAACGACAGATATCATTCCTATATAATTTTTTAGAATTGTTGTACAAGCACATTTGACAATGAGATTAATCCCAAAATGATTATCACTAGGGGCTCACTTATAGTGACTACAGGTGTAGCAAATGCGATGTAACCTAGCTGAATCTACACCTTTTATGTAGTCTTGGGTTTTAATCCCTCCTATTCATCTTTACTATCAGATATCTCTTGTTTTCTTCCGACTGACGTTATTAAAGTACTCGAGAGAGGAATTTCTATTTTATGCTATTTCTTCTTCTTCACTCTCTGTTAATAGAAAACTTTAAAAAACTCATTAATATGAAAGGTTAATTAATTTATGTATTAAAGAATATATTTTATCATACTTTTAAGTATAAATTACCTAAGTTCTTTTGATTTTGGTGTTTCACATCTAGGTCTTGACATAGTTAAGTTTGCTTCTGACTCTGGCGAAGTTTCTTCAATAATAGGAGAAACAATTTTCACTGTAAAAATAAGAAATTAAGAGTTTAATAATATACCTTTGAAATGTAAACGTAGTTCTAAATCAGAAGTTTAAAATCCTTTAACGTTGGATATTTTACTGGTGTCATAACAACCCTTCTAGGCCTTGTGACGATAAATCAACATTTTATTATTTGTACTGAGGATGATTTGCGGATAGATTTGTATAATTAATTCAATGTATAAACATAAAATTTGGTTTAACTTAGAGTGTAGAGAAAGTTATGTTATAGATTTAAAATAATCGATATAGAGTTTATGTGAATGTCTGTTTTGAGATCCCTGAAAAAGTGGTTTTTTGAATAATGTCTATACAGTGCTCTAATCTTTAGCCCAAACACATGATGGGCCGATTTTAATCAGATTTGGTATGTCATGTGGGCATTATTTGGCCCTATCTTGGGATGTTTTTATCATGTTTTCAATTAACTTAAAATTAGATGGTAGCTGCCACAAAAAATTATGATTTTCTCCAGTTTTAGCCTCCAAGAACCCAAACAAAACCATCTCTCTAAAAATGCCGGTTTGGGAATTATCAATAATAAAAATAATAATAATAATAAAAAAAATAATAAAAATTTAAAAACAGCTAAGGGACTGTTATAAAAAACATAATTACACCGATTTCAATCAAATTTTAGTGAAATGTGAAAATTAATGACACAAATCGGTGTATAAAATCACAAGTAAAAAAAAAAAATTATGGTTCAGGAATGATTGGCAAAAAACAAAATTTACTACTTATTTAAACATTGTTACAAAGGCAGCATCCATGTTTAATTTCTATTTTTTGACTGACAACTACCAAACTGAAAATTCTGTGACGAATAGTTTAGTAGAGGCTTTACTTGAGCAAAATTTGATCAAAATTGTAAAAAGCCTATTTTGAAAAAATTGAATTTTTTGGCAACTATAATCCAAATTTTATAAAAACCGGTCCATAGGATTGGGCTGTAGACGACTGCATATGACAGGCAACAGACAAAAAAAAATTATTTAGTGTTGTCAGTCCAAAAATTGACAGCAACTTTGAAAAAAATATTTAAATGAGGGCCTAAACTTGCTTCACTTGTGCAACAAACAAAACACTACCTCAATGTAAATCGTATTTGATTAAAATTAAGCTTTTAATTACGACAGTAGGTTAATTTTTGTTTTCTGCCAATTATTCTTGAACCATATTATTTACTTGCAATTTTCCGCACAGGTTTCGATCATCAGTCTTCATATTTCACTAAATTTTGAATGAAATCAGTAGAGGGTATTTTGAGAAATTATATCTGTTATTGGCCAATTTTTTGGTATTTTACCAATAACTTACAAACTCACATTTTTTGAGAGATGGCAACCAATACCTTTGTTTGCATCTTTAGAGGCTAGACTTGAGCAAAATTTGATCAAAATTGTTGGAGCCGATTTTGATAAAATCAAAATTTTGCTTTCTTCTTGGCGACTATCTCAAATCTTTAAGAAATCCAAAGAAATTACAGTAGAGTCTTGCAAACTCGGCAGTCCGGATTACTCGGCGGCCCCAACGGGAAAAAATATATATTTCTAAAAACAGCGTTGTTCATAAAAGTTCGGCAGATCCCAAAGTGGGCATTAACTTTGATCGCTCGAATCGTTGATGGTACTTTTCCCACGTTAAACTCGTCACAAAGCTTTTTTACAGATTCCCCTTTGTCAAGTTTTTTTAACACATTTAACCGCGTCTCAAACGAAACCAACACACGCTTCCGTTTTCGTAACTCGCTCATATTTATTTACTGTATATACTGTGGGTACCTGTCAAAGAAAACTGAAAAGAAATGTTATATTTTCCATAATGTATACTAAATTGATTCGTGGAAAAAAGCGGCCCATCAAACGTTTTTGCAGATGTATGTCTGCTATATCGACGGGTGCCAATGCCGCGGTGTTTTTACGTCGCCGGCAATGGGATACCGCTATCGACAAAGTCGTTTGATATCGCCGCCGCTTTGGTGTTTCCATTACAATTTATTTTTTGCCCTTATTCTAGATAACCCGGCATTTCACAAACTCGGCACACTTCCGGTCCACATTACGCTGAGTTTGCGGGACTCTACTGTACCAAGATATACAAAGATACCAAATTTTATTAAAATTGGTCAGTTATTTGGACTGTAGAGCACAGCAAATATGACAGACATTATTCAAACTACTTTTTTGGACTCAAGAGACCTCAAAATGAATAACTTTATACTATAATATTTGAGAAAGAAAAATAGTAATTTTGGTAGCCTAATTTCATACACTATTTATAATGTAAACAGAAAAGCATATTTATAAAAGAGATATACCACTAACCTTTCATATATTTTTTAATAAATTAATATTAACAAAAAAACCTGCCTTGCTTGCGTAAAATGTTTAACTCTTCTGATGATGACGATCTTCTTCCAATTGAAATCGTATTTTTTCTTGGCAAGTACTCTTGACTTTGTGATCTTCGTAAATATGAATTTTTGCCTAACTTGGGCCCAGTTGATGTATGTACAATTGGAAGCTTTTTATCCATCGTCATAGTAAGTCTGCAATTGGATTGACGAGGTACACTTTTTGGAACAGATAGCTTGTGGTAGTTTGTATTAGTTTTAGTAAACGTCATTCTTCGTGTATCGTTTACTGCAGTTAAAGAGGGTAGTTTTCCTTTACACAAGCTTATAGGTTCTCTTTTTTTCTGCAACAAGTTATTAGGTTTATCTTGATATACTGATTCTCCAAAATCAGATTTACAATAATTCTGTTCAAATTCAACCAATTCTTTATTATATAAATGAGTACAATTCATATTAACTGTACTTGTACGGGACTGGCTTAGACTACCTTGCTCTAAATTGTGTATCGCCAATCTATTTCTACCTTTGCTGTTATTACATTCAATTTTCGACAAGTCATGTTTATTAGATAAGTTATTTCTCATATTATTTGTACAATTTTCTCTTTTTGGTATTTTACACTTTGCTATTGTCTCTGTTTGACTTTCAGTTGTGCAGGGTTTGTTCAGATAGTCATTTGAACCATGCATTGACACTCTACGTCCATTCAAATCATATTTACCCATCATTTTTAAAACTTGTTCTTTATGGGTTTCTTTATCAATTATTTTTGGTATATTTAATTCATTTGTTTCAGATTTTCCTGAACAAAGAGTTTCCCTTCTCTGATTAATTTTTTCTAAGAATTCAACATTTCTGGGTTCCAATAATGGGTTTGCCAATAGATGCCTTTGAACACTTGTCTTTGTCTGTCTTACTTCTATTGGTGGTTTTCTCAACATGTTTTTTTCTGTAAAATATAATAATTTAATAATACTAACTAGTAAAACAAAAAAGAATAGATGATTTTACATATTTATAAGTACAGTTGCATGCATGTTTCTTATAAGAACGCCAGATAATTGAACATACCATGAAACGAGAGAATATTTTTATAAATTGATGTCATTTCTGGACTAATATCTTATCTTATATGTTTTTGTATCTCTGATTCCGATACTAAAGTCAAAAAAATGCAAATCCTAGAGGCTGCCAAAGAAAAATTATATCCCGTAAGTTTTTGAGGTCGCTGATTTCAATTCCGAGGTCAAAAATTCTAATCATAGAGGGTATCATAGAGGGAACGGTAGGATCATGCCAAAAATGTATTGTGCAGAAAAATTGAGCCTTAAAAAATTTTGAAAAAATTCCAGTGTATTCTTCAGTCGATTGTAAGACTTTTTCACATCTTGCAATTTTTTATAGATGCACACAGTTTCCTAGAAAAAATTTCGACAATTTCTCCTCGGAAACGGTGTGCTTTTTTAAAAAATTGCAAGATGTAAAAAAGTCTTACAATCAACCGAAGATTACACTGGAATTTTTCCAAGTCTAAATTTTTCTGCATAATCCTACCGCTCCTGCCACAAAATAACCAATATTTAATTAAATTAACAATAATTTGTAAAACAAATATACACGAAATTGAATATTTTTGTCAGTTCCAATTATTTCAAGCGATAAATATTATCACAAAAATTTTCATTTTTCTGTAAACTTTCAAAGAAAAACTTCCTGCCTCTCTTGAAAAATAGACTCGTAGTGTCACATTCTGTGTATCGCGCCACTTGGCAAATCAAAATATTAGTCTCTCGATAACATATAAGAAGCCAAAAATTTTGTGCCGCACAAATGTAAATGCCCAATACATATGTTGCGAGTATGCAGTATGCACACCGCCTCTCCAAGTCTGAACCAGCTAATTAGTCTTATGTGGTAAACTCCAATTTGACCTACATTGATTGTTTTGACCTAGGAATTAAAACCAGCTACCTCAAAAACTTACAAGATATCATTTTCAAAATTTATCACTATTTTAACGTGATATTGCCTTTTTCTGTGGCGCCCTCTACGATTTGTATCTTTTTAACATCAGAATCATAATCACTGACCCAAAAAAACATAGAAAATGACATATAAGTCCAAAAATTACATCAATTTATAAAGATATTCCCTTTTTTCAAGTTATGTTCAATCGTCCAGCGTTCTAATTGATTATGTCATTAATAAACAAATTGTTAAGTTGCCCCTTAATAAACCGTTTTCAACTTTGATCTAGACATTCTAACGTACAAAATGAACTATCACATAAATAAATCTGTGTAGTCACTCTGGATGAGAATAGACCGCCTTCATTCCCCTGACAATATATATATGGTAATAGAAGTGATGATTTCCAGAATTGAACTTGTGTTTAGCAAGGAGTGCCAAGGCTCCTACGAGGGAGCCTTGTCTTGTCTTCAGTAGAGCAGACGTATGTTACGTCTGGACTGAACAATACTTAAACAACATGTAAAAAAGTTATAAGTTCTCTAACAAAGAGATTTAAAATAAAGTAAAGTGAATAATTATTATTAATTATGAAAGCTTAACAATATGTGAATAAATAAATATTAACAATGTTTTTCGCATCAAATCAGATATGTAAATAAATAAAGTTTTTTATAATTTGTAGCTGAGAAATTTGGACAACGTAAGTGAATGAAATTATAATTTCAAACGTAGTGAAAATAACATTTTCTATAAACGATAATATTTTGTTCGAATTTGTGAAATTTTAAGTTTAGGAGATACAAGACTCTTTCTTCTAATATAAAGATAGATAATAATCATTCGAATTTGCAGCTAACCACAATCACTAGAAACTTTAAAACTTGTGTTTTATTTTAAAGTTTCTAGTGATTGTGGTTAGGGGCAAATTCGAATCATTATTGTGAATTTCACCACAGTGCTCAACAAGATTGTATCATAAAGATACATATGTAAAATTTTTAGGTTAAGATCTTTCTTTGTTTTAGATAAATACATAATTGTACAAAAAATTATTTTCGAAACAAATTATTTAAGAACACCTGTTTTGTTGGAGTCATCAGCGTTTCCGAATGTTGAAATAGAGCATAGTCAAGTAAGAGTTCACACTTCACAACTCAAGATTTTTTGATAAAAGTGTTAGAACTTCAGTTAAATTAAAAGAAATAAATAAGTTAATAAGTTTTATTTTTTGTTGTAACGCATCACGTAACAGTGACAAACGATGCTGTAGTGACAAACGAACAAACAGAACTACTTTTGATAACAAATGAAGGTAACACAGTAGTTCATAAAGCAAATAATAATAGTAAAAATATTATGTTTACGTGTCTGTGTGTGATTATCGACAACTAGCATGTATTGATAATTTTCAGTAACCTTTATTTTCCTCGGTTTATATAAAAAAACAACTGCTCAAAACTCCTCCCACTGGCAATGAATAATGTATTAAATCAATTATTTTAAACAACGTTGACTATAGTTTGATAATACCAGCAAGCTATCTCTAGACTACTAATTTTCAGAAAAAATTTACCACAATCTATTTTCATTTTGTATTTATCCAGCCTACCTTTATTATTCTGAGATGAAGCTGGAATGCAAGATGAAGATGATTTTATACCAAGGACAGCACTAGACATAACAGGTTTAACTTCATTTTTGTTATTTTTCATTAAGCGTTGTACCATCCTTTGTTGTCTCTCTTCACGCCACTTATGAACCTGGTCTCTAAAAATAAAAAAAATAAGAGTGAAAAAATATTACACAAACTTTCTCACTCATCCATTCACAAAACTAATTGTCACCAAAAGTGACAGTACGGTAGTTATCAATCAAAATGTGAAAATGAATCATGGATGCAGTCTTTGAAAAAATATTTATAATATATTTAAATAAGGACTTAAACTGGCTTTGTTTGTGCCATAAACACGTCCTTATCGTAAATCATATTTATATATATAATTGTAGTTGTAATTCTTCTTTTTAATATTTTCACAATAACCCTGTTTTGCTGTAGATTGTCGGGTTCCTCAGGTGTAGCACTGCAATTCACGAAGCGAAAAAATTTATAAAATAGGCTACATATTTTTAATAAATATTATAACATGAATAGAGTTTGTAATTCTTGATCAATGCTAATTTTTGCTTTTTGCAAATTATTCCTGAACTGTAGGCCTAATATTTTTTACTTGTGATTTTCCAGATGAAATTAGATCTTTACTCTTCAATAAATGTTAAGTATTTGGGTCATTAAAGACTACACTTGAACAAATTTTATCAAAATCGTCAGTCATATTTTGCAAAAAACTAACAGATTTATTTGTCTTACGGCAATTTGCTAACAAATTTTGAGTCATCAAAAAAAAGGAGAAAAACCTCAAAATATGGCTAAAATATCCCCACAAACCAAATTTATTAAAATCGTTCCACGCATTTGGGCTGCAGACACTACATACACAATAGAGACCATTCCGGAAACTACTAGCCTATTTTGGATTCATGGGACCACAAAAATTATATATCAACACGAAAATCGACATCAATTTTTTGATCCTCTATACTATAATGTGAAAAGTAATTAGGACAGTGGTTCATCTTTCTTTGGCTTCGCCTAAAACTAAACAAACATTGCTCCACAACTAAAACTATGAACTACAAACTAAATAACAATAAGTTAGTTCATAAACATCAACAAGCATACTACGAAACTATTTAAACAATAGCATCAAATTCAACAAAAAGAATATATTTTAGGACTGTAAAGGAGTCCTACAGCAATATTAAATTACTCAAAATACTGTCAAAAATCTACAGGTGATGTTACCCTATCTCAGCATCATCCTAAAAACAGTCAATCAAACTAGTTGGGTCAACAAAAATAGAACACATTTAACAAAAATGTGCTCAACCATAAGAACAGCTGGACAAAATTGGAAATTTACACAGTGTTCCCTTGCTTCACCAGAAATGAGACCATTACACATTTGATGGGATTTTACATAATCAGAACTCTTTTAATTTTTAATGAAATAAGATTTTATTATAAAAAATTGTGTAAGCGTTAAAACCAAACAAACTTACACCTTCAAATGTTGTTAGGTCTGTTATATTTTTTCAATCTTTCTTTAAAGCAAAAAAATCTCTTATCTCTTACTCATCATCACCTTTAAAAAAGGAAGAAAAGAAATAAACACCCTCTAGCCCCCGAATACTATAATAACAAGAGAGATCTGATAGGAATGATGGTAACTGTTTACTGTAACTGCAACCGGTCTTTTTGACAATTTTTTAAAAATCATGTTCTAGATACCTTATTTATTATTAATAAAACAAGTTTTCACAGCAGAGCTAACATTTTCAAGGGAAAAAAATGTTAACTTTTTTTAGATTGGTACATTAAGTGAATTATGCGTTAAAATAGGTTTAAACGCGAATTTTTACCTTACAAGGTCAAGTAAGGTGGCTATATATAACTGACCTATCCGTAAATTTGGGGGGAAAAATATGTGTGCTTTCCCAAGCGGTCACCCATCCAAGTAGGCTTACTAACCACACTCAATGTTGCTTGACTTCGGTGATCTATAAATAGACCTACATTGTATTTCATAGTTTTGAAATCATGATTTTTCAGGAAAAAAGTTAGCTCCTTTTAAAAATTTATTTTATTATTAATAAATAAGGTGTGTAGAACATGATTAGAAAAAAAAAATGGTAAAACAGTAAACAATTACCGGAACGATATAATAGAGGAATTTACAAGAAAAAATGTGTAGATCCAGCTAGGGTCCCACGGATTGCTACCTGTTCTTACTAAAGTGAGGCCCTGAGAGTCTGGTGAGAAACCCTGTAACACCTTGTATTAAATATTTATGAAGAAGTAGTATTAAACTTCAGGGATGTGGAGTATGAATGCAATGTATAGACCTATAATGAAGAAAGCTAGTCATAGATTCTATATAGGCTGTTTTCCTTTGTCATATATAAAAACTTCACAAGTAGGTTAGACCTTAAAAATGTTCATATACCGGTAGTTCAAATATTTAAAAAACTGGTGACATACATAACAAGAATTTATTTTTCTTGTCTCTCATTCCAGGATATACTGTTCGGCAAATGACCAGTTGATATCACGTGATTTAATATAGAAATTTCATGAAATCGTGTTTTACATACCTCATTATTAAACAATTGGATCATCCTTAAGCTGGGAAGACCATTTTCAAGTATCAAAATCCATTATTTTTGTCAAAAATAAGCCATTTAAAAGTATGATAGCCTAGGCTATAAGGTTAAGGTTTCTGTATACATTAATTCCTATAGTAAATTGAGGGTCTCATCGCTCGATGTTTATGTTCATCTGTGCAAATAGGTTTTGCTAGGTAATTTTATATATGGTTACCTAACCAGACCTAGTAAAGGAACTACAGGTCTAGGAAGGTCAATATATAAGGCCTCTCTCTCTATATATATATATATATATATATATATATATATATATATATTACCTTACCAGACGTTTAGTTCCTTTACTAGGTCTGGCTAGGTCAATAAATATATATACACACTTCATGAGTTCTAGTTTACATGATTCTGAAATCATACAGTGTAGTAATATTTACCTGTTAGAAGGCAGTTAATGCTCATACATCTAAAGACACGCTATTCTATTAACTATGAAACCTAGATGCATTGGCTCATTGTGTTCTGAACATTGAAAGCAAAAGGAAATCATATAGATAGACAAACTTATCATATAGCAATCTCAAAAGCAGTGTAGGCTAAGCTAATAGGCCCTAACTAAGTGCAATAATAAAACCAACCTCAAATCCATTTTGATTACACCATTTAATAAACAGACTTTAACTCAACAGAATAGACCAAAGCTTTAACCAATAAGAAATAATTGTGTAAGATCTTTAAAACTGTTACTAAAACACGAACATTATTGTAATATTAACTAAACAAAATTAATAAAATTACAAAGTTTAAAATGTTTGTATTTCTACACGTTGCCTTGTCACAACACAACAATAGTTAAAAAGTCAGAACTCAGAACTACCAACTACAATAAGACAATAAGAATAAGACTATCAGTATCAGTAAAATATAACTGCCAAAATTCAATTCAAATTTTGAATTGTACTTTGTACTTTCTAGCAAGTCGCAATACGCTACGCTACACACAGAGTTTGCTTACTCTGCACTGCTTGCTTGATAACGATGTCCATAACGATTAAATACAAAAATGGAGGAACAAAATAGAACTAAAATAAAAAGATTCAGAGTTCTACAACTAATTTATTATGGCTCCTTTAGATTTTTCCGATTTATTTAAACAATTTATGAAAATATTTCGAGAGCAAAATCCTTTTCCCTTTTTAGTTCTACTTTAATTAAAAGTTCTTAAAAAGGTAGTAATTAAATCATTTCGATAAAAACCAATCATCGTATGATTCAGGGTTTCAGGACTCAAAACAAGGTTACTTTTCAAAATATCTACTAGCTTTGACTCCAATTATTAGAGTCCAATTATTATGGTTAGGGAAAAAGCTAAGTGTACAAAAGTAACAAGAGAAGCAACATTATTAAAATTATAGTTTTTTTTGTAATTAGTAATAATTAACGAATTTGACAGGTGGGTTATTATGTTCAGTTACAACTTTTACTAACATAAACATAAATAAATCAAATAAAAAAAATTAAAAATTTTAACATACCAAGTTTTTAAAACGGGCGAAAAAATATATAAAATAATTTTTCATGACCCTTCTACAATTTTGAGAGAGGATTGTTAGTGGCTATGGATATATTTGGAATACCTCAGAGAAAAAACGTGGGGTGCAGGCAATCTATGATAGTTAAGGAGGAGTAAATAAATTAAATTTCAGTGAATCTCATTTCCGATTCACTGAAATTAGCTGTGAATTCATCCGGATTGTCTACTTGTATTATTTACTGGATGCGCTCCACATTTTTTCTCTCCAAGTATTCCAAATATATCTATAGCCACTAACAATCCTCCTTCAAAATTGTAGAAGGGTCATAAAAAATCTTTTTATGCTTTTTAGTCGTTTTAAAAATGTGGTATGTTTAAAACTTTTTTTTATTTGATTTATTATTTTCTGTTTTTAGTCTTATGTCCAGGTGAAAGGTTTCAATCGGTTTTGTATATATTGATGAGACTCTGACAGGGACATATATAGGAAATTCCCAATGCATTTCACATCCTGTTTAGCTGCAAATGTCTGAAATTCATAATATTACCTCTTATTACCTATAATAGTTCTATTAGTCTAGTAACTCAGAAAATCAAACTAAAGAAGTAAACAAAGTTATTATATTTTTTTTCATGTACATGAATTAAAACAATACAATGGCAGATCCTTCTCCATTACAAATTGTAAATGTATCACAAACTTTTGGTGGTGAAGGTCGTATTTGATGCATTCTTCGAATCTCTGTCATGGCATCTTCAATGCAAGGTGTTTTAACTATTGTTTAAACAAATGTAGAGACAAGAAACCAACTGAATATTGTATTGTCATTCAATTCTGACCTGTGTTCAAAATTTCAGGTCTCTAGCTTATCGGGAAACTAGTTTAAACTCAATTGCAAAATTCCACCCGGACAGACAGACAGACAGATATGACGGAAACCGAACTAATAAAAACTGTGTCTGAGAATCTCTTAAATGTAAAGCTATGAAGTGTTTTTATGTGATTCAAATCAGATTTAGTAGTTAACTAGTAATAAAAAAAAGTACATAACAAAATATATATATAGCATGTAAATATTAAATTAATTTGTCAGCCAGTAGAATTCTTATTTAGTTTTTCCGGTGGGGGGGGGGGAATTATGGGTATTTGGAGGAACAGACCAACTTTTATAGTTTTGGTGTCGCTCAATGAAAAACCCTTAAAATATTCTCTGCCCTGTATCAAAGAACAGAGTAAGTTTGAAAATCTAAAAAAAAATTAACCTCTAATGTTTGACTGATCTTTGTTTCATGTCCTCAGGAAACTGAAAAAGTGACCTCTGTCCATAAGCATGACAGAGACCACAAAAATGAAGATTTAAAAAAAAAAAAGAAATATGGTGTAGGCAACTATATTTATGTGCTTATATAGAACCTTATTATAATTCTGAAAAATGTAATAAAAAATGTTGGCTACATTATATCAACTTTTTTTTTATTCATATCTTTTATGTTATTCAACTTATAACATACCATACTAAATTATACAAAAATTTGTAGTTTTCAATTTTGCAATTTTGAAACCAAAACCACATCTCTACGATGACCAAATAGCGAAATTATTGTCAAAAATGTAATTTAGAACCCTGACCTCCCAAGAAAAAGTTTTATTAGTATAGTATTACTAATATAATTATTAATTTGATCTAAATCATTAGAGTTAATTTTGAAAAAAAACCTAGTTTATAATCGTCTTATGTCAATTGCTACCAAATTTTAAGTTTTCAAAAAAGGGAATAAAAGTCCCAATTCGGGGTAAAATATGCTTATTAAATCGGTTCATGTAGTGCCACAATTAGGTAAATTGCAACCTCTAGGCAATCAAGTTGGTTCTGCCCCTCCCCCCAAATCGATCCCTATAAATTTGAAACAATAATTAGAGATAAACTATGACCACCAAGCTACACTGACTTTAAAAAGTTTTGTTATAAAATATAAAGGAACATAAAGTTGTTTTACACATCAAAATTTCATTGAATACTCTTCGTAATTTTTTTAATATTTTCAAGATAAATCTAGATAAATATTTATTTCTAGTCTGTTTACTATTTTCAATAGGATAGAATTGTTCTAATTCTTAGAAATAATCAAAAATAAAATTACACCAAACCATAGTAGGCAGACATTTTGAAAAAAAAAAAAAAATTATCTGTACAGCACATGTTCTTTATTTCGACACAGAAAACTATTTGTAACGAAAACAACAAAATATAAAAATGTACAACATATGCAGATTGCCAATAATAAAGAAGTTAAAAATTATGTATAATAAAAAAGTATTTAATATTATAATTAACAAATTTGTTGTGTTACATACAAGTCTTGCCTTCTCAAAAAAATGTTCACTTAAATTTTCCATCATCATTCCAAAAACTACTATTATGAACTCAGGGGACCTAAAAAAGGATATAACCGCAAAAATTGGCTGATCACATACCTTTCTCTATTATACATATATGGGTTATTCCACAGAAAAATCAACAAGAGAGTAAAAATGTAAATTTTAACAAACATTAACATATTTTATATAAAATTATAGACAAGAAGTGTAGCTAAAGAATATAATAGATTTTTTGGCGAAAATTCTGTTACCATTTAATGAGCAAAACCTTTCTTTGAAATAAAATGAAAAAATGTTTAATTTCCGAACAGAAATATTACATTATATCTACAATAAAGAGTTTATCAAAACAAATTATTACCTAAATACATATTATTTCTTTTCCAATTAATATTTACTATAGTCGTTTCCAGTGAAGAATTTTAACAGTTTTGAATAATGACATTAGTATCCATTATATATAACTGACCGAAGGCTGGCAAAACACCAGAACACACTTTTAAGATGCTTATTTTGTAGTAGATGGCATCGTATATTCTAAAACGGCGAGGGTTCACATCAGGAGGGATTTCAACGTTGGCTTCAAATGAAATGAAGGCCAGTGTGTTGTAACTCCTGATGTTTTCCAGGTAATGTCGTGAAAGTAGTATATCACTTGTCATTTGACTTTGTATGTCTCGTCAGGTCTGGGGAATATTTATCTTTTACACTCCCTTTATGACAACACGGTGACGTTCTGCCAATCTCACGATGAAACATTAAAGCACCGCAATATCTACATTCATCAGAAATATCACCTACCGGAACACAACATATGGATTATTATAAAAAATTAACATACAATTTTGAAATAATTTCGAGGTCTGAGATTCATGTTGGTATAAAAAAGTTAAACCTGTTGGTTTATTTGAATTACTTCACGATTCAGAGCCCTTCGACTTCTATCATTGGTATTGTCTCATCAACAGTTTCCAAGCGGTGTTCCTATGACCAGCATTTTGTTTTATAAAGTGTAAAACTTAAAATATCTAAGCTCCCTTAAAATTGTCACATATTAACAATAAGTCATATAAACTGTTAACTTATGTGAGATGTAAGCAACTAATCACAACTAAAGTAAGCTGTATACAGTAAGTATAGTTAACAAGTTAACTTTGCGATATAAACAATTCAGACGTAATTATCACACATCATTAAGCCATATAAACGGTTTAGTTTTGCGAAATGTAAGCAATCAATCACAACACAACGTGAACCCTACAAATAAAGTAAGCACTATATAAGTTAGCCTAAAAATAATTTCAATTATTTATCTGCGGCTTGTTTACAAAATTGTTAAGATATCCAGTCGAAGCCTTACCAGTTGTTAAAGCCTGTCTTATTAACACATATTGATTTTTGCTAAAGATTCTTGACTTATTTAGTTTTCCCCTTAAGTTATTCACTTAAGTACAGATGTGGCAATTCTGAGAATCCTAGATGGAGCTACACTTTTCATTATGTAGGCTACTCTTTGGATTAGATCCCTCACTTTCTTATCTGGTCTCTCTTGTTCTCCTCCAACTCTTGACGTTATTAGAGGGCTATGGATCTTTATTGTATATCCTTTATTTGAAGGAGATGATGACATAGAGGTTTTACACATTTAAAAAATATTCTCATTCAAATATTAATAAATCCCCAACAGCTGGAAGGTTAATAGTAAACAAAGGAACTGTAAATGACATACATGTCTTATGACACATCCTTTTAATACAAATACTTGATTCTAAACAGGTACTTTTTGACATATTTCAAGAAGTTATAGAAGCTAGGTTATTTCCAGAGGCGGCTTCAGGATTTATTTTTTGGGTAAGCACAGTTTAGGGGTGTCATGACTGTGGCGGGGGACCTGGGTAAATACCCCCTAGGATAAGGGGGGACTGCTTATTGAAGATAAAAGCATACACCACACTGTTAATTTTAAAACTATGGAGCCAGGTCAACTATGAAAAATAAAAATATTTTTGTTATTTTATAATATATAATATATTTTATTGCCTATAAGTGTCACAAAAGTAGTTGTTGAGAAATAATATTAAAATCAAAGTAAACCATACAGCTCGTTAATACACCTTAAAACGGTAATACTGTATGTACATTTAGGCGTGTCACCGGCCGAAAACCAAATAAGTTGGGTAGGCCCGGGCCTACCCGCTAGAGCAGCCACTGGTTATTTCTATCGGTTAAAAAGCGAAATTGAACCATCCTATAATGTTGAATATTTCAAAACTATCTGAGTTCACACCAAGTTTTGGTGTAATGAAAAGATGAAACCAATTTTCCAAACTACACAAAAGAAAATTACTTGTTTCAGTATTTTATAAAACTATGATGTTAGTCAAGGTTCATTTTGGTATTTTCCAATGCAATGATTAAAATTTATTTTGATTATATTATGTGTGTATTTTTTAGGAGTTCACTTACAGTGACAACAAGCTTGGCAATCCTGAGGAAGTCTAGCTGGATACATCTTTTTTCATATAGTCTTGGGTTAGATCCCTTTACTTTTGTCTTTCCTATCGAGTCTTTCTTGACCAACTCTTGTTTTTTTTCCAACTCTTGCGCTACAGTAAAGAGGTATTACTGTTTTAAACAACAGAAAAAATGTTTTAATTTAAAAATGGGTAAATAAGTGACAAATTGCATAGAATTATAATATACTTTTATTATTAAAAATATTTGGTGCTGAGCTGAAAGCTTTAGTGGAAAAAAAACATCATTTCAAAGTATTCAGGCAAAGAATATATATATATATATATATCCATTTTTACAAATGTAAGATATAACACTTATATTAGGTCTAACATATTAATTGTGCTAACATTTTATATAATTCAGCCCTAAACTCTGCAATACATCATTATGTAGGTAATAATGTTTAACAATAAGATTTAGCTTTATATTATAATTACACTTATCACATTAAATAAATAACTGTACATAAACAATTTACAAAAGGTAAAAATATCACAGAACTTAAAATAAATCTTAATCTTGTTTTAGATAAATGTAAAATATGATGACAGTGGCGGCTCTATTGCTAAAGGAGTGATAACTTTAGGCATAATACATCACAGGGACTGTATTCGAAATAAAGTAATTGTATTTATTAATTATTTTACTGATGAATATATTTAACGATCTGCGAGAGACAGAACATAGTGTATCCTACATGACACAAATTATTTATTCAGTTATTTCTGAAAAAAAAAAGATTCGACCAATAAACAAATTTCTCTATATTATTTCGGGAGAAAAAAGGAGTGTAAGGAATGGTTACATGTGGTTATTTAAAATTTTGGTCCCCTGGAAACCATGAGATTCTCACACACATTAAAGCCACCACTTATATAACAGTAATAAGTACAAAAGAGCATTTCTAGAATAACTTATTACACATGTTATTCCCGTAATATCAGAACTTTAACTAAATTTACAATAAAAAAAAACTTATAACTAACTTATTTCATTTTGTAAAAAATAAAATTAATATAAAATTAAATAAATGCATATTATTTATCAATTAAAACAAATATATATATTGAATATTATTTATATGTAACTCATTTTACACACATTTTTGTACATTAAAATGTCGACAATCATCTAATTTATTTACAAAATTATACATTTTCTGTTTACAGTTTTGAAGTTAATATCCTTGTATAAAACTGAAATGGTTTATTACACACAATCAAGCAATATTTTAACAATAAAAATTGATTTCAAAACTTTGTCTACTTGAAGTAATGTAATTTTAAGACTTTTGAAAAACAAACAATTTCCTGTTTTTCATATTAAAAATGTACAGCCAATTGATTCATCATCTTATAAACTTATTTATGTTAACAGACTTAATCCTAACGTAGCTTTTAAGATTCTTCATATCAATGCTAATAGTAAAAAGTTAAATTCACTGGAAATGTTAAAAATTATGAGATTAGTTTATAAAGACTCCCAAGTTGGTATTGAACAAACAATTAGAATTAAATATCTCACCACTACCTTTAACCAGTTCATAACCTCACGTTTATAACCAAACAGCTAGTACCAAGACTGTTGTATTTACTTTGTATATTGTTTTCTTAGTCTGTTTTAAGCTTTCTATCAGAATGATGTAACTTAGGACACCTAAGTCGCAAGGCTCTATAAATATTGTGGAAAGTGTATAGTGTTTGTAAAAGAAATATATATTGTTTAAAAGTTTCATGTTGATAACTTACAGAAAAAATAAAAATATCATTTTGTTTGCCGTTAAAAGAGAAAAAGGTACTTGTGTAATATACGAACCCCCCCCTTTTATAAGTTAAAAACTCAAAACATCCTTTTGTGAATATTTTTAGGTTTCGTCTATTGCCATAACAAACAAAAATACCATTACTGCAACTTTCGGTTGCCCCACTGCAATCCTTTAAAGTTCGGCCATTCTAGGCTGGACCACTATATGATTTAATAGCGATTTACGTTATTTTGCTGATTTATTAACTATGTTGGTTTTAAACTGAATAATTTCATAAGTCTATTTGATATAACATAAACCTGACCTAACCTAATCTATTTAGGTTTTAGATAAACAAAAATGTAAATGAAGGGTCTGTATAATACACAAGTACCATATTGTGCTTCTAGTAATTTTTTTTTAAAGTGGACGGTTTTTGAGGTTAAATATTTAAAAATATACAAAATAAAGTCTGTTTTTGGTACACTTGTAAAAAGTAACATAAAAGTACCACATCTAGCTTATTTATTTCTAAAGTTTTAGTGTCTTAAAAAAAAGAAAGACAAATAGAAAAAACTAAGCGTTTTTGGACCTTAGTTTCTTTTTTTCAATTCATTTTTACCAGTAGAGAACACGTCTTAGTTTCTCCATTTCTTTTTAAATCACCCTGTATATTATTATATTTTACAGATTAATATCGTATTTTTATGGTTTACTAAACATAAATTTTGGAATATATAAAAAAAATTAAATTACTACATTATTATTTAGGAAGCTTGTTTTACTGCATAGACAACTCGGCCTGAAAAATTTAGTTCCTAGTTCAGTATAACATTTATTTGTTTTCAACAATTTTACAGAAAAAATATACAAGTCGAATATGCAATCATAATAGAGACCTATTTTATTTAAGTGACGTTATAAAATAAAAATAACTTATATGTTTCTCTCGGAAAATTAAATACAAAAATATGAACTACATACTACAGACAAATTTAGCACAATCCACAACCATTAAGTACAATTTGTAAAAAGATAGGAAATTAAAAATATAAACACTTTAATTCTTTTTTATGAGCATTTAACATGTATACTAGTCTAACTAATCTTAAATAAGTTGGTTTCCAAATAGTGTCAGAATATAACAACCTTAAAATTTGTAGATTTTGATTCGTATGTAATGCTGATTCTCTACAATAAACATAGATGATTTAAAAAAAAAAAATTCCGAATATAATAAAGTTTTTCAAAGGATTCGCTGACACAAATGTAGTAAGTAAAAAGAGAACTTTCTAGTTTCACTAATATTAAGTATGGAGTTTGTTACAACTTGTTTGTTTAAATTTAAATCAAGCTCTTTAGAATTTAAGTGGAAAGAAGAAGAATGCTGTAACTATAAATTAGAAATCATCATTATTTTTTAACCTTGACCTGAACTTTTAGCAAGTCTAAAACTGAAGAACCGGTTCATACAAATTCCATTTTGGAGCTTAATCCTCTAAAAATAATGATAAACATAAACTTACATTATTTCATTAGTAATTATCAGAAAATTATACTTTTTACAGTATCTTCTAGACTATTGTCTTTTTAGGTTATTCATTTTAGGTTGGATTATTTACTTTTTTGAATCAGCTGGTAACTCTAGTTAATTATGTATTATGGAATAAATTTATTGCTTTTATAACTGATAACGATTTATTAAATTTACCTCTGCATTCATATTCTCGAATTGGATACAAGAATAAGGATATATGTATTTATAGACAATCAGGCAGGTTTAAAAGCCCTGGTTTCCAACAAATTTAAGTCACCGTAGGTCAACGTGTGTTTCAAAACCACATTATGATTGCGGGAAACAATAATATAATACTTTGATAAGTCACTGGACATGCTGGGATAGTGGGAACAAGCGTGTGGATATGCTAGTCAATAAATCATCAGCAGCAAAATATATAGGATCCGAGCCAAAAGGTTGACTAGCAGGCCAAAAGCACTTTGGCTCAGAAAGAGCAAGGGAGTAGGTGGATTAATACCTCACGATTAAGATTGAATAAACTTTCAATTCTTGTAATCTCTACGGAATTTGCATCTGGCATTTTTTTCTTTTTACAGAATTTGCATCTGACATTTTTTCTTTTGGCAGGTGCAATAAAGGTGGTAGGATTAATCACACAGCTTGACAACCTGAGAAAACACGTGCGTAGGATGGATGTATTCATTGGACAGACATGCACGAAATGTGGCCTTCAAGAGGAAACTGTACTTGTGTGTTACACAGAACTCCCCCATTTTTCTAAGTTCAGATTTTAAAACATCCTTCTGCACAAATAGCGGTTTATCCTTTTGTACATATTTTAGGTTCTCATCGGTTCATTACCTTAACAAACAAAAATAACAAAACTGTGAAACATTGTTTGTATTTAGTTTAATAGTGGTTCGTTTTGTTATCTTGCTGTGTGGAAATGGTTTTGTTAATCTGAGAATTGCCTAAAACTGAAGAATAAGTTGTTTCTTTCTTCCAAAAAAGGAGTTTATTACTGACAAACTCTTAAAACAGACATGAAATGAAATTGTACTACAGTAAAAAATATCCATTTTGGAAGTGTAATGTGAAATTTTGCAAGAAGAATTAGGACTATGTGGTTTGAACACAGTAAATTATCATTTGTGAAATTTTATAGTTTACTTATTGTTGATGTAAGGAGGTAAGTTCAGTAACGTGGTGTGAACGTCAAATGGGAATGTTGAAAAACCCAATTGCCTGAAATAACTACATGAGAGAAATGAGTGCGGACTCAGTATTGAAAAAAAAATGGTAAAATTGGGGTGTCAAGAAAAATGTAGAAATTATGAAATTTTTGTTATGGTGCCTAATTGTAGTGCAGCTACATTAAAGTGTGAAATTCATAAGCTTAATGAACACGCCACTACCATTTTATCAGGCTTGTTGGAAAGGTTACCCAAGGAACTTGAAACTGCAGGTTTTGCACAATTAAACATAAATTATAAATATCATTTTGTTAAGACTGACAGTAATACACAATGGGAAGAAATAATGTGGGGAAGTGCGAAATGACTTATAAAGAAGCATTGTGGCAATGCTCGTCATCATCTTAAAAGTTACTTGGTTAAGAGCGGTGCAGATTGCAGTGTTAATCACCAACACCACAGTCTTATAGTGATCTGTCAAGGAGACTGATAATCATAATGTTTGTTTTCTTATTAAATAGGGTCCAGAAACAGATACAGAAACGAAATGAGGCGTCACAAATAGTGAAAAAACGTTCTGTTCTACGGAATATGGAAATATATTACCAAACATCTTAACCAACGTGATGAAAAAACTGGACATCACGATGACCTTCCGTACAACCAATAGCCTAAAGAAATTGGTTAAAGCAAAAAACATAACACCTATCGAGATGTCATCTGGCGTATATAGGATGAATTGCAATGACCGCGTGTGTTTTTATATAGGTCAAACGGGGAGGCACTTCTCGAAAAGGTATAAATAACATCTACCCAACAACAGGACAGTCAACATCTAGTCAAATTATGCAAAACATATTATGGAAAAGGGTCATTCGTATTCTAACTGTAACACGAATCTCCAACCGTTGCACTTGTGTGGAAAGGGCAGACAGTTAAATGCATTAGAAGAATACGAAATATATAAAGCACATAAATATCACCCGAATGATGTGTTAAACGACCAACTACATTTTCGTTCCAATATGATCTATGACACGGCGATAAAGTTAGAAGGAAGGAAATGATAAATATTGTTTGATGACGGGCACGGTAAATACTTGGTTTCAGTTGACTGATATACATCCGTGTGAGCACACGTCAGCGTGCGTTACATATGTATTTTAATATGTGTTAGTGTTTTTTGTGTTGTTATATGTTGAAATCATATTTATTGTGACGACCTCCAATGAGTGAAATATTCTGAGGATGGAAAATATTTCCGAAACGCGTCAAAAATGTAAGTAGAATTACTACACCATAATTAAGTCACAGAGACGGAAATACACTTTAGTTATATTAAATAGGGTCTGTATAACACACAAGTACTGAGTAAACTACAGAGCACACGATCTTAGAATGTGAATATCTTGGTCAGGGAAGGCCAAATAACTCATCTCAAGACAATCTCGTAAAGAAGACCCTTAAAGTTCATAGAGCTTATGGGTTGTTGAAGGATATACACCATCTTATCTTACTTGTGAGCTCTTGAGACCAAAGGACCAATCCACTAAAAAGAAGAAGAATAAGTATTCTTAGAAATTTCCAACTTAATAGATATCTGTTGAGTATTAAGGTAATGATGTTGAATTTAATGAGGCTACGTTCGAGTTTGAGGTAAATAATGATATCGTCAAGTTTTAGGTGTTTGATAAAGTAAGTTTGAAAATTTCTTTGGTCTTTTAAATTTTTAATACGTTATATAAATAATATGATAGCTTACTATATTTAGAACTTAATTACCATTCCAAACTTTACAACTTTACTTTTCTGCATGTGGAGCATGTCCAAATGGAATAAGCAAGTAGTTAGATGAGACTGCTCGTCCTGTAGATCCTTAACTTCGTAAATTGTAACAACACTTGTAGGTGACAAGATGATATTCTTAAATACATATCAAATTAATACACCTATTATCTAATAATTAATTTTCAATTATAATAATATTAGCTTAAGTCAAGCATTCATTGAAATTCATCATCAGAGCTGAGAAGCATTGTCTTCTCATTGTAGCTATGGCTAATTGTTGAAACTCGTTGGTTTGGCAGAACTGTTGGCCGCTTTCCACTCGAAATACCGCCTCCTTGAGTTGGATCATCAGGGTCGTAGCTACCAACACGAATACCACGCTGGGAATGTTGACCACCTAAAAGTATTAAAAATGTAATATGAAAAAATAAATTTAACATTTAATAAAACAGTCTATAACGTGAACAAAATAAGTTTTATTTTAAATATAGTTTGTATTAAATATTAAAGTTTACCCATCATACGAATTATAAAAACTAATTAACTGATTATTAATGATTTATATGAAAGTATTAAGAAATAAACAAAGCAGAAATATTTCCCTACCTTTCTCACTGACTCATCCCTAAAACCAACAAACTAATTGTCAACAAAAAGTTAGTTTATCTAGATATCAGTCAAAATGTGGAAATAAAGCATAGAGTTGGAAATAAATGAGTAGAGTTATAATATTTATAAATGGATAATCAATATTGATGCAACAAGGAAATTTATTTTGTCTACAGTTGTTAACAAAGTGGCATTTTGTTCATTTAAATTCGTTTGCAAAGCAGCTGATTTCTCAACAGTTTCACTTTGCCCACTACTTTGCTCACTCCGAATGGCAACCGAACAAAACGAAATTTAGGTTAAGTTTATTTGAATCGATTTATAATATACAGGAAATGTCCCGTATGTATGTTAGATTAATTCTTACATGTAAAATAACATAAATAAACAACAAAACAACGTTTTAAAGTTGAAAAGGAAGTAATTATTCATAAAGATGATTGACAGTGTATGTACACGGAGAGTATTTTTCGTTTGCCGAGTTTTGAAGTTGGCAATCTCGTTTCCTCAACAATACACCTAAGTTATTTGTAATATTCATAAATAACCTCAGTTTTGACGTGAGGTTGAACACTATTGTATTAAATTAATGTTTTATTAAATTGTGTTACTGCTGAAGTAGGTTTTTTATTTGTCACAAAATAACAACTGTAGACAAAGTATAATGTGCAATTCGTGAGCAAAGTGTCTTTTTAAAACTCGATAAAATTGACGCACTCGGCAAGCCTCGTGCGTCAACATTTTTCTCTCGTTTAAAAAAGTGCCACTTTGCCCACTAGTTGCACAAATAACTATTGAACAATACTATTTGTATTTAATCAATATTATCAAATTACTATTGTTAGAAGCATTCTACTGGGTTAGCCCTTTATTTTCCTTTTGGAAATCTTAAACAAATATTAAATTTATCACAATATAAATGTTTCTTTTGTTTTGTTTGTCAAAGTCAATTCTTATCATAAAAAAAAATAAAAAAATTGAAAGTATCTTACATCTAATACAATTAACATACTTAAATTAAATGAATGATTAATTTGTGAATGTGGTGGATAATAAGATGAATTCAATTTGGATGCCATTTTGAAATTTTAAATAATTGATGATTTATTTCAATGTTTTTTTTTTTTTAATTTTGATTTTTTGAAAGTTCAAGCTTTTATCAAGTCCAAAAATTTTTGAAGTTAAAATATGAGATAGATAATAATTGTAGTTTGATGTATATATTGATTTGTCACTCACCAAATGATGTACATCGTTTTATTTGTAGATATGACATGCTAATCAGTTCTTAGGAATTCACATTGAAATCTTTTTTTCCTTTTATTATCAGATTTGACTATTGAATCCCAAAATGTTAAAATGGTCCTTCATTCAATACTTTTTAATTCCTATTGTTATCACACCTTCTTGATTTTCTTCTTCTATTTACAACTTTTTTTGTTGCTATTATTCACTTTCCTTTTATTACATGTCACATTATATATTTTAAAATTATTATGATGATGTATGATATTAATGATTTTATATTAATGGATCATATGGTATGAAATATATTTATTTACAATTTTATTTTTATAAGATGAGGTTGTGAAATTCCGTATCATTTCAGCATAAATCAAGCTTGAAATGATTGTGTTTGAAGTTCATTTTTTGCCTATCATTTCAGAACTGCAATATGTTTTACTGTGATTTTTCACACGGGTTTGTGTCATTAATCATCTAATTTCACTAAAATTTTAACCAGTTCTGTATAATCAGTTCTTATTCTTTTTCTAAGTATATTCTATGATTTGATTTTGTAAACTTGTTATTTAGCCCAGGTCATTTACGAAAATATGTGCCAAAATTAATAGTAGAACAAATTCAACACCAACACTTGGGATAAAATATGACATTAAAATTATAATTTATTTCCACTAATAATTCAGGTTGTGTAGATTAATAAATTCCGTGTTTGTGCTGATGTTTGAATATGCTACACCTGAAAAGCTGATGTTGAACAACGAAACAACACTGTATTGTGACAAACATAAATGGAATTGCAAAAACCAGAACAAAAACTTAATTTAATAATGATACTACAGTAGAACCCCTCTTAATCGGTCTAGTCGGGACTGACACCCGGGCCGGTTGCCCGTTTGACCGGTTAATCCGAGGCTCCCGTGAAAAATCGGTTTTCGTTCAAAGTAAGCTTATTTAATTAGGTAGCACTAAAAATTATGCAATAAAGATGTTATTGCAACTCATTTTATAGTACATAAATGTATCGTATATATTATGTTATGTATATTATACATCAAACATGAAAAAATTAAACACTACAAAGCTTTTTTACAGATTCCCCCCTGTCAAGTCTTTTGACACATTTAACCGCGTCTCAAACAAAACCAACACACGCTTCCAAGAAAACTGAAAAGAAATGTTATATTTTCCATAATGTAGGCTATACTAAATTGATTCGTGGAAAAAAAGCGGCCCATCTAACGTTTTTGTCTATGTACATCTGCTATACCGACGGGTGCCAATGCCGCGGTGTTTTTATGCCGCCAACAATGGGATACGCTATCGCCAAAGTCGTTTGACTCGCCGCTGCTTTGGTGCCGCCGACAATGCGATACCGATATCGACAAAGTCGTTTGACTCGCCGCTGCTTTGGTGCGCGGTGTTTTTACGTCGCCGACAATGGGATACCGCTATCGACAAAGTCGTTTGATATCGCCGCCGCTTTGGTGTTTCAATTACAATTTATTTTCGGAAACTCTTATCCAACTAGTACAGTACGTTATAGGCAGGTTAATCCGAGGACCGGTTAATCCGAGGCCGGTTAACAGAGGTTCTACTGTATTACAATTTTAAGAACTAATATTAACTAAGTTTTGTACAATATTGTATTAGGTTTAATATTTTTCCCCTTTATTGTAGTTGATTAAAGGAAAAAATCTCTTGGTCGTCATCGCCTTAAAACTAAAAAAAAGGACTAAAAAGCATAAAGTAGGGACTCCTCGAATACCCTAATATAGTCAGGTCAGAAAAGGAGTTTGTCATTAGAGATTTGATACAAAATATGAAAAGAGAGATCCAACTCAAGATTAGATGAAGAAAGATGTTCATTCAGCTAAGATCCTCAGGGTTGCCAAACCTGCACTCACTATGAGTGAATCTCTGAGAGTACAAGAAAAGAACGTAAAATAAAGATCCTCTAATCCTCGACTACTTTAATAGTGTCAAGGTCGATAGAGAACAAGAGTTGGTTAACAGAGGTATGATTAGAAAGGTAAAAGAGAAGGATCTAACCCAAGACTATATGAAAAAAGGTGTAGAATATAGGTTCCCTTGGGTTTGTTATGCCAGTACTCATTATAGTGAGCCTTGAGGGGATAACATATGTCAATACATAAATTACGAATATAACTAACAATTGAATTACCTTATATGGTTTCCGCCAGGTGACTTCTTTTTTAAAAACTATCGGGTTTCAAAGCATCTGCTCCATCTTCAGAGTTCTTTTCACTCAGTTGAGATCGTTAACAACATTAAAATAAAATATAAAAACACACAGACATATATATATTTATTTATTTATACATCACTTATCGTATCGCGACACGGGATGGCATCATATCGATGTCCTAGGACAACTGACAAAGGAGTTAGTTGTCCTAGGACATCGATATGATGCGCATCCCAAGTGTCGCGATACGATAAGTGATGTATATATATATATATATATATATATGTGTGTGTAAATGTCCGTGTCTTTTATATTTTATTTAAATGTGTTAACGATCTCAACTGAGTGAAAAGAACTCTGAAGATGGAGCAGATGCTTTGAAACGTGTTAGTGTTTAAAAAAGAAGTCACCTGGCGGAAACCATATAAGGTAATTCAATTGTTAGTTAAAACAATAGTGACTTGGATACTAGCAACATGATTCTTAAATACGAATATAAGTTTGTTTTATAAATCACACAATATAAATGTTAAAAAGCTTATTTATTATTGAATATAAATACACTTTGTATCATAAGGCAAACTAAGTTCAAGTACAACTATAACTAACAAATCAAAAACATAATTAATTTAAAAAATAAAACATATAAAAACATTATCACAAAAAATAGTTGTCAATGATATAAATATAATTTGTTCCATTTTAAAACACAACAGTACATTATGCAATATAAATACAGAATGTAAAACAATTGTGAATTAATATTTACAGAGTTAAAAAAAAAATTAATATAAAATAATACCATATAAGTGAAAGTAAACATAGATTAAAAGAAAATGAAGATTAGGCAGTGGAATAAGTACTTGACAAGTATATAATACTCTCCCCAATCTTCACAAGAGGTTTATATCTCTTTAAATACTATAAATGTGGTTTTCAACTGCTGTGTTCTTACTACTATTTACACATTAACAATATACAGAAGGTAGTTTTAGTAAGATGCATTTACGCAAGTGAAAAGACAGAAAACATTGCATATAATCAAAGATCAAAAAGAAATAAAGAAGAAAGTGGCTAAAAGAAAGGATGTAAGCATAATGGTAAGGAACAGGGCATTGTGCCTTAAATTGGTATTTCTCAATTATGGGGAAGAAAGATGTACTTGTGATCAATATGGACTTGAGAAAACAGTCGAACTTCTGTTGCATTCAGTATGGGATATTGTAGAATGAGATATGAATAGCGCAGGATGAACACGTTGGGCGTTAAGGACTTGTAACCTTTCTGATTTGATAATAAACATTAAAAGAGAAGGAGGTTTTGTGTAAGAGAAAGGCTGTCTATTATAGTTTTCTGTAGTATTAACCCTTTTATGGTTCATATTAACTCAGCGACTTCGTAGCCTATATGGCTTTGAGCCGATACCTTGGTTTGTTATTCCTTTGAATATTACTTGTTTATTTTTCACATAATCCATATTAATAATTGCTGAAAATGAAAGAGAAATAATCGTAGTATGTGTTAATATAAATGTTAACGATAAATATGTAGAGAAAGATTTTTAATACTAAGTTATATTTATTGTTTTTAAACAAAAACATATAAGCCTTATATCGACAGCTAGAAATTGTAAAATCATACAGAAATTAGTGTATATATTCTTTCTTTTTTTTACAGTTTCATGTAAAATTATGTTTTAGTAAAAAAAGTCCTTGATAGATTACAATCAAATTAGTGGTAAGCTAAGAGGTATTTCAAATATCTTTTATTTTGTAGGGTTTATTATGTAACTTACACCTACAAACCACATTAAAATAAGTCTAGAATAATTATTTACTGTGGTATTGCTTGGAAATTTTAAAATACAAACTTTAATTTGATCTAAACTCAAGAAACAAACAAAAACCAAAATATTGCTCCCTCAAAATAAAATTAATTTAAATTTTATTACTCGTTTCTTTTCAATTCAGTTCTCCTAGCATTTTTTGACGAGATATAAATATTTTTGCATCAGGATGATAAAGTGCTATTTAAACCCCGGCCTTTTTTTAACCGAATGAAAATATTTACCCTGGCCTTAAGAGGGTTTTGATATTGAATATATGATTGAAATTAAAAAATTTAAATTAATGAATTTAATTTTCTGTGTACTTTTAAAACAATCATATTAAATAGTTGTTTTGATTATGCAACGTGAAAATTTACTTCCTACCTTTGACCATTGTATTTTCTATGTTTTTCCAAATAAAGGGAATATTAAAGATTGTGTCAATAACTTCGTCTTTCATTTCAGATAAATATAAAGTTTCATTAAACAGAATAAGCAGGTACTTCTGCAATGTCAGAATTTAAATGGGAGACAAAGCATTGTCACATTGAGTTGGGGTTGTTTATAATACACCAAATAAGTCTGACACCAGAAGGTGTTGATTCAACAGTGATGTAAAAATAAACCAATTTGTTTTATCATTGCTACCTTGCTGTACCTTAAATGATGAAAAGCTTAGGCTTGCATGTATCTATTAAAGTTAATTGATGATTTACATCAATGTACATAGGTACCATTGAAATAACATAAACAGTGGTCTGGATGTTATCTGCGAGCTGCTCGGCGTGTCCTCACCCTAAGCTAAGTGGATATGACCTGGTAACTTTTTATAAGTATAATAATTTGGCAGGAGGACAGATGTAAAAGAAACAGGGTTTAGTTTACTTCTAAGCTGATGAGGTGTGATATGTGGCTTGCATCTTTTGATATATCTATTTTAAAAATTGTAAAAAAAACTATTTTTTATAAAATGTGATAAGAAATTAAAAAAATTATTGTTTTTTGCAACATAACTCAAATATTCTGTAAAAATTATAGTAAAAATTTTAAAAAAAACTCAGCAGAGATCTTTGGGAAGCTTTGAAACTTAGCAACTAAAGGATTAAAGCATCAGAATAAAATTAATTTATTTGAATTACAGAATAATAAATTAGGTTAGGAGAAGGAGGACAGCGAAATTGTTTTTGTTTGGTTTTAGATTAGAATTTTTTGTGTGTTTTCTTACTATTAGGTAATACCAAGGACCACTTTCCAAGGTAAGCCTGTCTCCTGTCCATACAAAATCTAACCAATAGAATAATAAATTAATATGATAACTATAAGTAAAGGAATTGCTAATACTGTTAGATATCTTAAAATAATTTGGTTTAAAATGGAATGTTATTTTGTGGGGGGGGGGGAACTCAATTGTAAATTGTGATATGCCCCTGTTATTGTCTATTAAATTATGAATTTAAGGCTACATGAGGTAAAAAAATTTTTTTTGTTGATACTATCGGTTTCATACATTAAAAGTTCATTGTGATTCAATCACATTAATTTTGTGCACCAATTAAATAAAAAGAATAGACAACAAAATCACAAGATAGTTTTAAATGCTTGAAATACATTTGATAATGTAACGTGATATTATGTTTTAATATTTACTCCTTGCATATTAGGCTCAAGCAGGTCCTAAGTAAAAACAAACTATAAAAAAATAAGTTTTTAACAGCTGGCATTATGAACTTTTACAACAATTTTTTTGATCATATCTAACAAAAATAGTAAAACCTAATCTATATGCTAAATTTTACTAAAATTCAACCAATGTTTCAGTTACGAGTGTTATTATTGGTAATTTTTTCTTTATCTTATTTTGAGGTTATGTTTAAAACTATTTTTTTGATAGTAGAAAATATATCCGGCTATCATTGGATTCAGATTCTAAAGCTGTACAAAAGAATTACTTATTGTAGGTCTTTGTAAGACCTACAGGTGAAAAATTATTCAAAAAAAATATTATTAAAAAAATTGTAATTAAAAATCTTCTGGTTTTTAAAATAGGTTTTTCTGAAAAACAAAAAAAATTTTTTAAAAATATATTAGTGCTGTGAACAAATAAATGTTTACATGCACGAACTACACGTGAAAATTTCGCAAATCACAAACAAGTAATGTGTGAAGAAACAAGAATTGTACAAGACAATATCAACAAAAGGTATACTTATATTATCTTGTAGTAAAAAAATACAAATAAATGATCATATTAAAATTTGTGCAAACCTGTTATTATTTATTTTATAATACATATCTGGTAACTTAATTAATAAAGTTATAGTCCAAACAGCTACTAGAAAATAATGAAACTTATAAAAGATTATAAAATAAATGAAATCTTAAAACTAATTCCAAGTAAATTATACCAAAGATATGTTTAGACATGTACCAATTTAATGAATTGTAAAAAGACCTTCAATTTGAAGCTCTATTTGTACAGTAATTGTATAAAAAGTTATTTAATTTTATAACAAATAATTATAATAGACTATGTAAATTGTATATGGGTAAAATTTTCAACTCTTTAACAAATGAATTTAGTTGAGCTACCTAAACACCAAACACACAAAATGGAAATACAGCAGCCAGTGAAAGGAACATAGTGCTTCCTCAAAGATGGTTATACTATGAAATCTACATTTTACTACAATTGTCACTATTAAAAATGATGTTGAGGATTTAAAAATGAAAAAGCAAGAGGGATGAAATTAAAAAATGTGTGATGTTATTAAAAGCAGAGAGACAGAGTTATAGGAAAGTGTTATGAATATTAGTGATGATTTGTTAAGTAAACCTGGTGGTGTAATATTACCTTGGTTACATTACATTTGTTGTTTTTTCTCAATATGCGTTCGCGATAGAAATGAAGAATGTCATATATATTTCACATAACCTCACCACGATTTAGTATGAGGCATGTTCAGAACATAAGTACTATTTGCAAAAAGAAAGCACAGAGGTTATCGATCGCCGTCTTTCCACCACCATTAACAAGTCTTTCCTTCTATTAAAAACTCATAGACACCATTAAAAGAGCAGATCATGTTTAATATAGTTATCTGCATTAAAAAAAATATATATCGTAAGAATATCAGAGTAGGATGATTTTCATTGAAAAATATCCGATCTTTATGATGAAAATGTGATGAGCGAAAGAAAATGAATTTGACAGTTCAACATAAATCATGACGCATGAAGCCGGCAACCAACTACAGTCAATTGATTCCTGCCACTAAATTAAAAATTTGTAAGTACAGACCATTCACAATTTAAATATTTCCCTTGAATTTCCACATCAAGGATTGTCCGGGTGACAAAACGAGGGGTGTATGTGACTTTGGAATCAAAATAGAAGTCAATGGAGTGGTGACATACCATATTATAAAAATTAAAAAAACACAAATGGAATCAAACAATTATAACCCAAAAATATCAACACAATTTTCTGGAACAAGACAAGAGTTTTGCTTGTCGAATTAATGTCTCAAGTAAGAACAATAAATACTCCTCTATAATGTGAAACTTTAAGAAAACTGTTTAGCATAATCTAAAACAAAACAAAAAAAGCAGTATGCTTAATCTCAGCATTTTGTTGTTTTATGAATACGCTTATCTTTATGCTGACACTCTAGATCTCATGTCATTTGGCTGGAAAAACATGGACTATTCTTACAACTTAGACGTAGCACCCAGTGAAGTATCGTCTCTTTATACATCTGAATTATTTCCATGCTGGCTGATGTTCAATAATGATGATGATATCAAAACAGCAGTTATCTTTCTAGATGAGAGAATATGAAATACCATATTGTGACAAATGTTTTAATATTGGCGGAAAACATGTAGAGAAGTAATTTAAGGTATGGCCTATTTCATAAAAAAATTCTAACAGTCTCTTTTTTTTAAATAATGAAACAATACTTACATTCTAAACACGTCATATAAACAATGAAGTTGTTACATCATTGGTTTTATTTGTATATTATTTATCTCTTTCATATACTGTGTAGTTAAAATAAAATTGCACTTCTCAATAATAAATATTATTTTTAAATGATTTTGATATGTACACAGTAGTCTATTTATATTATGTTAAAAAAAAAATATGATAACCCGTCATTCTCTTTTCTTTACATTGTTTTGTATGTTCATTGAAAATTAAAGCACATGAATTTTCAAAAGATGATATAAAATGATGTTCGGTTTCAAGGAAACTAAAATATCATCCACATGCTACAGCATAGGCATGCCAACACGAGCACTGCTAAATCCCTGTTACAGTTTGTCGTACGGCTGAGTTGTATTCACTTCTGTAAAACAATCAAACACAAAAAGTCATGCAAAAAGCAAATCTACAGCAAATAAAAAATAAAATATTTAAAGTAAGGAAAAAATGAAGCAGACTAATAAAAGAAACTAAACCGATTTTAATTGTTAATTAAATTATGATTCTATTCTACAAGGATCATCTGGGCATGTAAAACAAGTGGAAAGGGTAACCAAAGAGAGAATCCTCTCTCTCTCTCTCTCTCTAAATAGTTTGGTGACTTATGATCAATAAAATAGATCTATTTCAAAGTTCAAACGACATAAATTTGCATCAATGGTTGTTTACCAATGAGCTTGAACTACAGAATAAAGATTAAATTAAGAGTCATGCATGTAATTACAGAGTGAATGAAATGAAAGAACTTCAAATTGAAGAGTTGTATATATATTAAATCTAAGTTATGTTAATATATTGCATCGAATCAATATGTTTGGGTTCACTGTAAAATATTTTCTCTTATAAATCTGTATATTCATTGAAACAAATTTCCAAATCCTGGGTCGGAAGAGAAGAAGAGTTAGCCAAGAGTGACCTAACAGAGAGATATCTAACCCAAGACTAAATGAAGAAAGGTTGGATCCAGATAGGTACCTCCGGATTGCCATAATCATAGCCGTACTCACTAATTTAACCTTTATGGGTTTAGGCTAATTAGTTTAATCTAATTCCAAGTATTATGAGAAATTGCCAAACATTTAAGTTATAAATAAACATGATTATAAGTTTAACATAATCAGACTTTGACATTAACATTAATAAGCAAAAATTCACCAAATTACTACAAAGTAGTATGTGCACCTTCTTGAAAAGATTGGCCTTTTTTGACTATTTGTAGACATATTTAAAAAAAATCATAATAAAATGAAAAATAATCATAACTATAAATAAATGAATGAAACAAAATTTTCCACAAAAAAATCATTTTATTTGTGCAACACAAATACAAGAAAGACGACGTTTCAATGACTAAGTCATCATCCATTGATGACAACAAAAATCCATTTCAGGTGCAACAAAAATATATCATTTTAAAGGGTCAATGAAATTTAATAATAATCACAACTAAGAACAATATTTCATTTTAGGTCGGTTCCGCCTAGTCTCATAATCCAAATTTGAGATTTCTAGCCGTACAGGATTGGTTTGTTTTAAATGTAAATATCAAAACTGTGTGTTATGACAATCACTCTGAAAGAAAATGTTAAGTTCTTTCATCAATTTCCCCAATATCGCTCACTTCACTCTCAGCGGTTATGTGAATATGTTTTGTTGTGGTTTATTAAAGGGATGTGGCAGTGTTTTGTCCTATCAAGTAAAAATAAAATTTAAATTTAAATATCTATCCGCCCACAAAGTGTTTCCTTCAAGAGTGTAGCAAGTGAGAGTTTAATGTAGGAACAGAATTCCGTTCTATCAAGCATCAATGTATCTTAAACATGTATTTCTGAACAAATATTCAAGTGAGGACATTTGTGCACAATTACTTAAAAAGTATAATTTCAAATTATGATTATAATAATGCAATATTATGTATCTCCCTGACTACATAATTTTAGGTTATATACATAAACTGTTATATACACATTTAAATAATTTGTACACTATATTTCCAGTACACCAGCACCAACGTTGTTCAATCCACCATATCAAAAGAAACCATTACTAAATAACAAATTGTAACCAGTTCTACAACATCTAAGTATTGTGATAAATTTACTCACAAATTATAATTATTCTGCGTCTAGTTTGTGTCATAATATCTTTATATTTTATATTATTAGTCGAAATTGCTTTGACTAATAATTTTGAAATATTGAATATTTTATTGGTATCTATTTAATTATATATTTTTGACTAATAACAACTGAATTAGTATTTTTGGAAAGATATGGATTTATCGTTATTTTCGAGTTAAATTTAATTATTAAATCCAATTTTGAGAAATCAGAATTTTGTGTTTTTTGTTTATACATGAAAACATCAGTCATCATCACCTTTAAAAAAAAAGTAAAGGCGTAAAATAAAGACTCTAGTGAATATATAATAGTATCAGGGTTGAAATAGAATAAGAATTGGCCAAAAGAGACCTAATAGGAAACATGAAAGAGAGGGATCTAACCCTAGACTAAATGAATAAAGATATAGTTTCGGCTAAGGCTATCTTAAGATTGGGATACCTATACATAGGATTAAGTGAGCTCCTAAGGGAATATTTCGTATTTTTGTTTAGGTAAAGTTCGTTGAAATGTTGAATATTTAAAAAATATACAAGAACCATCTAGTATAGCCTAAAACCAAATATAAGCAACTCACATAACATTTTCTATGGTAAATACAAGTGAGAAAATAAAATATTGTCTATTCAAATGTTAAAATGTTTCTAGAATCAACAGCTAGAAATTGATGTAATAAATTTAATGAATGAGGTAGCCCAAGATAGAAACATTATCTAAGAATGTGTCATATATTAAACAAAGAAGAAACATTTGTATCTATATAATTTTTTAAAATTATATACTTTGTAAGACAATTATCTCATTTGCTGGTAAAATTCTAGGAGAAACATTAACTTTTTTTGTTGCTTAATATCTTCACTTTAAATTCATTAAACTAATGAAGACAACGGAGTAGGTAACACACAGAAAAAAAAGCAACACTACCACTTGGGCTCGATCCTGCATAAACTTTGATGGTTCACTAGTCTGAACTGTGGCAATAAAGGGATGCACTCTGCCAACTGCGTCACTTTCCGGAAAAAATCAACTAATATTCGCCTAGATACGAGATAGTAAAACTTACATAGGCCATTGAATTGTTGGACCTTTTCTGACCAAATCACTACCTATATAAATGAGTTTTATACCTAATAAATGTACACCATTAATCAAACTAAATCATCCTGACAGCCCTTTTTGTTGCAACAATTAATTTCAGCCAAATATGGCTATCCATCAGTACAAGAAAGCTTGAGAAAATTGTGATTCACAATACAGTTTAAAAAATTCACAGCCCTTTTAATGCTACTTTTTAACTGACTATTCACCATAAAACATAAGATCCTCTAAATGTAATGTCCAAACGTTTTTTTCCTTGGACATCATAGGAAATGTTAAATTGTACTGGTATTGGGATATTGCCCAATAGGCTAAGTTTTATTAAAACCGTTGTTACACAGATTGTCTAAACCTCATTATTGTATTTATGTCACTGCTTTAATGACATCAGCCAGGGTCCTAGCAGGCAGAGTAGATATGTATATATTAAAAAGGTTTCCACTATCTTCACTTGTGTGTCTTGGCTCTAGAAGCTATACATAGTAAAGGAGCTTCTACTCGCTACATTCGTGTCAGTGATTCAGCCCTGCCGAATCTCAAAACTATATGAATATAAAATTTTCTTGGAAGGTCAGCGGTCGAAATTACATTTTTGACAAAAGCTTTGATATTTGTGATCAAAGAGAGGTGGGTGGGTATCAAGGGAGAATTGTAACATGCAAATTTGTATTTAATTTAATGTGTTGTAAGTTGAATAAAACATGAGATGTACACAAAAAACTGTTTACAATGGTCACCATTTTGATATTCTCAATTCAATTTTTCTGAATTTCAATTGTGTCACATACGAGCATATAGTCACCTATATCAAATTTGAATATTCCTATCAAGTTTTGTGGCCGCTATCTGAATCTATTTGTGGATATCGATGGACGGCAGGTTGAAAATCTTTTTTTGTGTTTCTATGATAATAAAGATTAGTTAAAACAGAGATCAATATTTTTGACGATTACCAAACTTACCCAAAACTTCATGTAATAGCTAAGTAAAACTATCAGATTCCCAAAACCGAACCTTAATTCTCATGACTCGTACCAATAATAAAAATCGACTTCCTTGATACCTTCAAATCAATCTGTGATTCATAAGTAAACAAAATGTAGATTTGGCCTACCTAATAAACTGTGATATATCACAGATTAAAGACTTGAATTTTTCAAAGATTCTTTTAATGAACCTCTAGAAGGAAGAATTTAAAACTAATCTAATTGTAAACTACGTTAAATGAAAAATAAAACACAAATTTTAATAAGAGAACAACATGCATTAAACTTACCAGAACTATACTGTGTATATTGCTGATACTGAGGGTGAAAGTTGTGGATGGCATCTGTCATGATGTCTTTAGGATTCATAGTTTCCTGTAAAACACATTTTATGCATAAAACTAATTATTGATTATATTGACACTTTTACATTTTAAATTAGGTTAAGAATAAATACTGAGCAGTCAGCTGATGAGCTGATATGATCTGCTTATAAGGCCGACCTTGACCTTGTTATTAATACATATGTTTATCAGCAGTTGTACAAAATGTTCTATTATACTTTTTAATTTATTAATTTTTCCGCTTATACGTTTTTACTAGCAGGTATTGAAAATACAACAATATTTCAATTGAAAAATATACAACCTAGACTGGGAATCGAACCCAAGACCTTTGGCTTTACGCACCAATGCTCTACCAACTGAGCTATCCTAGTCGCTTCCCAGCACAGGGCGCAGACTTCTCACTTGACTTTTTATGTTTATTGCTGCAATTTTGAGTTTCTACATCAATTACCTCGCATTTGCGACATTGAAATTAATTTTACTCATTTTTCAGCCCTTATGTATGTATTTATTAATTTTTCCGCTTATACTTTTTTTTATCGATCTTTACGAAATTTTATACATTTGATAGGAAAGAATTAACCTACAATTAAATATTGAACATTTATCTTAATTTCATTGTGTTTTATATAATAATGCTTTTGTTGCATGCAAGTGTTGCAGCCTATTTTTAATGAAGTGTTTCTTAAAAATTATAAATCATAGCTTTTAGGTCTATTACTAGGCATCATTTAAATTTTACTGAATGATTAGATATAACACAATGAATTTTAAATAAATTTTAATTTCATTACAAAAAAATATATTATATGTG
Source organism: Aphrophora alni (assembly GCA_963513935.1). Classification (NCBI taxonomy): domain Eukaryota; kingdom Metazoa; phylum Arthropoda; class Insecta; order Hemiptera; family Aphrophoridae; genus Aphrophora; species Aphrophora alni. The sequence goes on along the minus strand of OY740773.1, from coordinate 19,102,372 downwards.
TTTATTTCAAGTCAAAGTCAATAATATATATATATATATATATTTATATTTATATACACTTTAAAAAATCAATCTTGCTTTTCAATATTTCCAAATTTTTATATATATTGGTAATATTTGATACTCTATTGAAAAAAAAAAAATAATAAAATGATCACTCTACTAAATAACAAGATAGAACTTATCACAGAAGCCTGATGGTGAAGATTAAAACTGTAGAGTAGTGCGTGGCGGTCATAAGGTTAATAGTAACTCTGGTATATTTTATTGTAGAAAACACATTTGGATATTACTGAATGGAAATTTTAAAACTGCATTATATGAGCTATTACAGAATTTATAACAACTTTCGGATGTTATCACCAAAATGTTTTTTTTTTTTTTAATTTGAAAACCAGGCGTTGTTTTGAAAATTCCCAACCAATTTTTCTGATCAACGAACTTGTCCATTGTTCATAAAAAAACTTGTCAAATTATGGGATTGTTTCACGGGGAAACTCCACAATACGGATGACCCAGAGAAACTTTATTTTGCAAAAGCAAGCAAGTACTGCCTGTTCCACATTCACTTTTCATAACGGGAAATCCATAAGGAATGTAAATCAAATGGTTTCAGCACTACTAATCATGGAAATATCATCACGACACGCTATGGATCTGAACCATCATAGTTACACCCGATTGTATTTCTCTGTTTTTCATTAATATTGTAACTACTTATGTTTACTTCAAATGATCTGAATAATATTTAGTAAAATTAAAAACGAATTAATATTATTATAACTAAACTTATACTTTCACAACTAAGAGAGTTTTACTTAATGTAAACTACTTCTTTGTAATTTCATAAATACAGCTATAGGTTTGATTTTTACTTTTTTTCAGTCCTGTTTTAGTAGAGATAATTTTTTTATGTGGCTTTAAATTTAGTGAGTTTACAATTTTTAATTGTTCCCTTTTTATTTATTAGCAAAAAAAACAACAACAAAAAAACAACGCAATAATTAAAATCCTAGCACGATTATTTTTTATACTTTTTCATTTTAAAGAAAGGAACAGAAAAATATAATATTAAAACAGTTCATTCATAACAATTAAAATTACAAAAGAATAGAACATTTTTTGGAGAGTATTTCAAAAGAATTTATAATCTTGTGTAATTTATTATAATTTTAAATAATTATTTTAATGTTTTGGAAAAGATTTCAAAAAATAGTTGTCTGTATTTTTAGTCAAATCATAAAATTACAACAGTTATAATGGCAAAACTATTTTCTTACACCCCTCTTGTCTATTTTGCCCTAGTTCCTGAAAAATCTAGTTATGCTATTGATTGAGCTGGTGCCTTCAATGAATTTGTGTAACACCTGCATACACCGTACATTTACAGGTTCCGCTATCTTTCATATGATATATACTGAAAGGTGAATGTGTAATTAAGAATAGAATCATAGTTTGTTTGGGCTATCATGATTATTGAAAAGACGCATTTAAAAACTTGACATTTTCATGTATATACACCCTAAACGTAATGGCACATTACAAATTTAAGGGCCTAATGGTTCGTAATATTGATGTACATACAGGTAACACACAAAATAAATATGATTTCCAAACACAAATGAGTTTGAAATAAAAAGCTACTTTTGAAGCTTCAGCCATATTCATGAAGAAACTCTATAAAGGAGTTTATTGACATTTCAGAATTTTATCGTTGTATATTTAAAAGTAAATTTAAAAAGTTGGTCTAAATCAATGCTTTAATGTTAAAATTGTAAAGTTTACTGTTGGTTTTATGGTACTGTTATTGGCCAATTATTTCTTTTAATTGTTTTTTGTCAAAGGTAAAAAATTAAAAAAACAACACAATTCCAAATGAAAGAACATACAATTAAAAATCAGTCAAAGTTTGTTTTAATTTCCCCCCACTTTACTCGCAACCATTATTTTTATTTTATCCACGGTTCAACATATTTGTTTGAATCGTAAACTTTAAAATTTCACCAAAATTCAATTTTGTTGATTTTTAGATATTCAATCATGTATAATACAACATGCCAGTCCATTTTCATTTTGCTTAATATCACCGCAACCAGCATTTCCAGACTCCTAAATATTTCATACATATCAATGACATGCTGATTGTAATAGACAAATGGTTCCTTAGTAAATAATTTAAAAAATCATAACGAAACCAACTGAATTCAAATTGCCAATATATAGTTAACAATTTTTTTTTTTCAAACTAAACTTCAAAACATTTGAACAGAAAACAAAATAAAAAAATTTCAGGGCTATTAAGAGGCTCTACAACAGTATCATAAAATTATTCTAAATTCTGTCAATAACTTGCAGATGGAAGAAGAACAATATCTGATCAGCTATCATAGTATCCTGCCCTAACAATGCTTGACTTAGACAAGTCAAAAATCCTACACACAGTAAATAAGGATGTGTTTAAATGTAACAACAGAATTGTGGAGGGTTCCCATGTTAGATAAAAAAATCCATGAATCTGAAGCAAAGACGAGTGATTACTTCCTCTCGACAACTAGATAATTTATATTCACAGATGGACAATATTTTCGATTTACCTTAGTATTGTTGAAACTATAAACCTCATACTTAAAAATACATTGAAAAATGGTTTGCATTATCATTTTTAGAAAAAATATAATTTATTTGGATATTTTCCATCATTTGTATGAATAAAAATACGAAGTTCTGAGAATATGTATCAAGTCTCAAGCGATAAATCTAGAAACATGGCCTAATAGACCATGACTAAGAAATAAAATCAGAGCAAAGTGGTCAAAACAAAAAGACTGTAAATAGTGTCTTGGCATTAAAATGACTTTCAAGATAAAGGCCAAAATTCTAGAAAACCTTCAAAAGATGTACAGAATATTTGCAACTATCTGGCCCGGGCAGTGAATAATATTAATTTCGATCCATACATTTAATCTATAAATAAGTTAATATATAATACTTTTCAATCGTAAAACCTTATGAAATATACACACAGTACACATTTTCTGTGTAATTTATATCCTAAGCAATTGCATGTGTTTGCTTTTGGACTTCCCAGTATAATATGTTATCTTTGTTACATTATTAAATAAATGTTCAGATTTTATGAATATTTTTGACATTTTATTTGTTTTTCCTTACAAACTTTCTTTTATCAAAGTCCAAAATTACTATTTTAAATATGCTATAAAACACTACTGATGTTTAGTCTCAGAAATATGGGTGTAAATTGCAAAGAAAGTGATTTTCGACAATAACCGGCTGGATAGTTGTGAGCCCAGTGTATTTATGTTCTAAAGAGTAATAAATCCGTGAATAAGAGTTTACCCGGAAACTCACAATTAAAGTTGGGGGGGGGGGAAAGAAGGGAGAGGGACATTAAACTAAATGTAAATAGAGTCTAACCTTGAGGCTGCTAGATATACTCTGCATGGTCACACTCCGTCCTGAAGCATCCGTTATACATCCAGCAGCATATACTCTATAAGGGAAGGCAGCCCTCAGAGCTAATGCAGCAAACAACATCTCAATACATATCAAGAAGTTCTGATATCCTGCGGACACTGTACCTGCACTGGTACGAGTTCCATAGCTATCTACGATAGGATCCATCACCTCGGCTTTCTCAAGTACAGCTAAGAGCACTCCTATAAACAAAATAAATATATTAATCAAATGTGAAGAATAACAGAAATGTGTTTTGTAGGCAATGGTTATAAATAATATGTAACAACATGAATGACAAAGTATAATTTTACCCACTATATTAACCATTACAATGTACCATTTATTTTATTTATAAATAAATGTATTCAACATTTTTAATATAAAAGGAAGCTTTTTAATACAAAGAAAGTTTATTTTTTAGGAAATAGCTGTTACAGAAATTTAGCCAGTTAGAATGTTCACTATTTGATTCTTACAAGACACCGCTCATAGCCCACTACGAAGTCAGACCTATGTAAAAATAAACAGTCCAGTCATATTAAATGTAAAAGGAGTGTCAATTGAAGAAGAAAAAAACCACAAACTCTTTTTCTTTTCCAACACACATGTTACGATTTTATCTGTTTATGGTTGGACAATAAAAGAATGCATATACTTGCATACAAGTTTTAAAGTCTTACAACAGTGATGTATTTTTAATTTTTGAAAATATATAATTAGGATATCACCAGAATATCGAGGATAAAATTTTATCGATTGATGAAATTGATGAAAAAACCCGCATTGTTGAAAATACCTCAGAAAAAGAAGAGTAAATGTTAAACATTAATAAACAAACTGATTCTTGTCGCTCTCTCCATGGAAAATGTACTTCTATTATCAAAACATACGAAATTTTAGTCTGATATATCTTTTAGTTATTGTTAAATTAAAATGTTACTTTAAAAAATATATAAAATGTTTTAACAATAATTTTTAAATATGAAGAAATTAAATGCCAATTTGTTTTGTGAGTTCCAAATGACTCCTACAGCCAAAAGCAACATTCGGGAACTAATTTTTAATTTAAGTTTACACCTCTTTTATACAAATATTTGTCAACAAAGTGCACCAACAATTTAAAAAAAAACCGATTTTGCAATAGTTGGAGTATACAAAATTTTATTCCCAACAATTTTTTCAATAAACATTTTCCCATAAAAGCTGAAAAAACAGAAATTTTGATTAAGTTATATTTTTTTGTACAAGTCTACACATTCATACTCACTGGTCAGAGTAGACAATTTGACCATTTAGAATGTTCATTAAGCATTCTTACAGTGCTCCACTTTTCCAAATAAGACTATGCCAAAAAATATGAACATTGAGAAAAGGATATCCGTTGGAAAAGGAAAGTAACTACACGTACAAGGAATATTGGAAGTGTGCTTTACAGAGCTGAAAGCACTTCCATTTTTTACATAGTCTTCGTTTTAAGAAAGTCAAGATTTTCGAAGTAATTTTCCGTAAGGGAGAAATCATTTTCAAATTCATTTTAATTATCTTCTTGAGTGAATTCAAAAAGAATAGTTGTTTAATCGAAATATCATTATTCATAATGAGCAAAACAATTAGTTTGGAATTCATCGAATGTGTGATCATCTAAAATGGACAGTGAATTTAAGTTGACAAAGATAAGTACAACAGAGCTGTTTAATTGTAATATAAAACTATATGAAATATTTGAACCTCATGGTTAATTTATAAAGAATATAAGTTTGGAATATAATTTGTATATGGTGTGTACCATCCATCAACTACATAATATTGTAGCGTTCATTTTTTCAGGTCTAAATACAAAAAAACACCCAAATACATCCTCAGTAATTGATTCTAATTTAATATAAAAAATCAATGTCTTGGTCATGAAATGTGATGACAATAATACTTGGAATATAATGAATTTATTTGTGGCATCATTGTGCATACAAGAAGGAGATGATATTGCATGTTATATAACTAATGTATATGTGGAAAAGTAAAATTATATAAAATAATGTTTCATCTAGTTTCCCAGAAAAACAATTATTTTATATGTTTCAAACAGTTTCTAGCAAAATCATGTTATTAATGTGATAAGCAGAAAGTTGAAGCAATGAGCCATTAACAACAATGATTATGTACAATAATTGATTGTCAAATAGCAAATTATTTCTATTCTTGATTAAATACTTTTAATGTATTAAAGATAAAATGTAAATAGTACAATGATATATATGTTTTTTTTTTACATATGTTGACATCTTATGCTATACTACATTGAATTACGCCAGACAGAAAGATGGTGCAAAAACTATGCACAAATTCTCTCACACACCCATCGCCAAAACCAGCCGAAACAATTCATCATCAGAAAAGTAAGTTCAGAGATTGTCAATAAAAAATGTGAAAATTAATCATAGACACCCATTTGAAAATAAATTTATATATTTAAACAAGGCCTAAACTTGTTTAAATTGTACCATACACATATACTCAGTATGAATCGTATTTATTTAAAATCAAAATTAACTTGCAATTTTTCACAATTTAGGTAATTAATTTTCATATTTTACTAAAATTTTAACAAAATTGTTAGACAAGATTTTGAGAAATTATGTCTTTTACAATAGTCCCATAGCAGATTATATATATATATATTTTTTTTTTTACTGGTAACTTAAGAATCATAAATTATAAAAAAGATGATAACAATACATGTTGTTTGGATCTTTAGACGCTACACTTCAACTAAATTAAATCAAAATAGTTAAAAGCGATTTTGAGAAAATCATAATTCTGTATTGTTTTCATATAGCAGCTACCCCCCAAATTTTGACTTTAAAAAAGATCTGAGATAGGAACCAATTTCATTAAAACCAGTTCAAGGATTTGGGCTGTAAAGTACTGCACACACGACAGATACATTATTTCACAAAGTACTTTTTTAAACACAAAGGACTTGAAAACTGATATAACTCAATATCGATTTTTTGATCTATACTATGTAAAGTGAAACTTCCCTTAATGGAGACTTCTAATTAGGGGACATTTTTGTATTCCCGACCACCAGGATCATGTTTTTCTGGGCTTTGTAGTGTTTCTAAATAACAGACTTTCCCAAAAACTGACACGGTGACACAAAATTGATGGCCAATGGATCAGTTGTTCCGAATTATGGACAGTAAAGCATAAAATATCACCCTTTTGTAAGAAATTGTAGATGACTCGAAACACACTTTGCAATGTCTGTTCAGTAATTACCCGGAAGTTGACTTCCTGGATACTAGGTTTGCTTTCTTTGTCTCTTTTATACAGCAGTCATCAGTGTCCTTTAAATAATTCACTTTGAATAAAGATGCTGTAAGAACAGTGTGTAGTATAGTTGTGAATTGTGATGTCTCTCAAATAAAAACATTTAACTTTAACCTTTACATAGTTTGATTTTCCCTCTTTTTAAATTTACATTTTTATAATTTGTCTATTTTATTTAACAGTACTGTAGTACGAAATGATTAATAAATAAAGGATATTATTTAATTTACAAATTTGTGTTTTATTGTGTATTTCTGTGAGATTAAAACCATTAAGCTTGTTGTACTATAAAAACTTTGATAATACAGTAGACAGTCGTGAAACAATACCAATGTTGAATTTAATTCACTTTTATCGACCATACGTATATCCATTAAAGTAATGTGCTTTATTATACAGTGGGATAACTGCTAATTGTGATTTCTCAGTGAAAAAAGTGATAACATAAATACAGTACATATACTGTACTATATATAAAAAATACTGTAGCATAGTAATTTATTTTTCATATCTCTCGATAGTGGACATTGCAGTATATATGTGAAAAAGTATTGTAATCTGACTATGGCCATACTATTATTATATTTGTCCACGGCTAAATAAATAAATAATAAAACAAATATATAATAATTCATATTTTAGAAAATTCACAAAATCAAAATATATTTTATGAAATTGCATAATATATGAAAATAATAACGACTGGAGAAAATCACATATCACATAAAAACTTCTGATTTTACAATCTTCTTGGATACGAAAAATGTCAAGTCAGTTAGATCTTAAAAATGACTGACGCAAACTATTGTTTTTCTTTTGGCAAAAGTTGAAGTGTTCTTTGGTGTCAATTGAATTATTTCGTAAGTTATTGCAAGGAAGTGAAGGTTTTAACATTAGAAACTTCTTTATAAACACAATTAATCTGATAATACATAATTGTGACAGATATAAAAGATCTAAAATACTATACCTTGCCAAAAAGAAAGGAAAATAACAGATTTGATAGTGCAAAATTTAAGCACAGGCTCAAAGGGCGTTAGAAGATCTCGTGTTGCAAAGTAGAAGAGATAGAGACCATAAAGTGCTAAGCTCACAGAAATGTTATAGATTATTGTTACGTAGAGATACCCTCCATCAGGACTGAAACAAAATAAAGAAAAATACCAAGTAAAATATGCTCATAAACATCAAATTACAAACTAAATATCAACATTTTAAAGTTATTAAAACTCATTTTTGAGTAATCGTATCCGAGTCACAGATTTTAATCTAAGTTATTTAATACTTATTCAGTCTTGTGACTTATTTTGTAACATATGTTACACGTTGCAGAATGTATGTTCCATCTTCAGACTCGCTCCTGAGAGGTTGTTAAAACATTAAAGGCACTATAAAACCTACACATCATATACAATAAACAAAAAACACTCAAATGCATGACAGGTGTACACCAACGGTTCAAGTACGACTTATAAAATAAGTCACAAGACTGAGTAAATATTAAATAACTTAGATTAAATATCAACAACACTAAAACTAGTTAACAAAAGAAAACGTTATCATTTTATCAGAAAACAAAATAACATATTATAATTCTCTCATCAAATTATTATAACATTTCCTTAGGGGCTCATTTATGTGAGTACAAGTGTGGCATTCTCGAGGAAACCTAGATCTATACATTTTTTCATCTAGTCTTAGATTAGATCACTCTTTCAAGTCTCTCTTGACCAATTCTTATTCTCTTCCCTAATATACAAGAAGGGTTGGGGGGATTCTATGCTCTTTTTCTTAAAGGCAACGACTGTGTTTTTTTTTTACATACGCAGCAAAGCTGCAGAACACATTTGCATTGTCAAAATTTTAAATAAATACAATTTTATAAAAATAGTCACATTACACACAGTACACAATACAGTATTATAAATAAATAAAACAAAATACACCAAAAAATAACACATTTAAACTCTTTAACTGAATAAAATGCTTTCAAATATTGTGAGAGTTTGTTGTAAAATTTCAAGACAATACTCTGGTTGTATTTTAAAGAATAATCAAATATAAATGCAATGTTAAAAATATTAAATTTCATGAATTATTTTCTTTAAATAAACTTGGCTTTAATTAATAATTTATACAAATTTAGTTTAAGTACAGTAAAAACTCTCTAATCCGGATTAATGTGGCACCGGCCGATCTGGGTATCGAAAAATCCGGATCTCGCGGTGGCTATTTTTATATAGTTAAAGTGGTTTTAAACGTGAACAAAACGTAGCAAATTTACGTTTTTAGCGCTCTAACGCGTTGTGCTTACGATAAATTGTAGCTTTACCACAGTATTCTAAAAATTAACTATGGTTTTTCAAATTACTGTAATATATAGACGTTACGTTTTAACTGTACTATTATGTAATTTGCCGTAGTTTGCCGGTACGGTAACCGGTAACAAAAGTACCAAAAACAACAAAAGGTAGGTTAATTAAATAAATATTATAATAGCTATGTTTAAAATTCTATTTACTTTAAGCTGAATGAGGCTCAGCATAAAGTACACAAACAACAATTAATTAGGTCTACAGTGTTAACTAAAAATATCAAACGAAAAATGAAGATTAGAAAATTAAACAGTACAATAAATACGTACAGGATTGTACACGTGAAATTTTGATGAACGTACGATAAATGTTAATTTTCATTACAGTACAGTAATTTGTACCCACGCCAGTTTTTATTTTTAAAAAATGTAATGGTAGCTTGCTTGGCTCGTTGAACACGCTTCTTAGATGTAATATCTCTCCATCTACGAAAAAGAAGGAGATCGCCCAGTGAGGATTCTTCTTGTGCTTCCACGTAGTCTATCAGCTGTTCAAGTGCTTGGAATCAGAACCGCACTACTGCCCAGTGCCCAGCTCAAAATCATCGTTCACTACTATTCGGCCTGAAAATATTATTTTTATATAGAAAATTGTATTTTTATTATTTTTTATACGATGGCATACGACGGCATACGACGGCCGGATATCGGAGTTTCCGGATATCAGAGATCTGGGATCAGAGTGTTTACTGTAGTTGTATTTTTATGTAAAAAAAAAAAAAAATTAATAAATAAAATAGTTTTCTTGTTTTAAAAGAAATTATAATTTAGAGGCTATATTATTTATATTTTATTTTATGTATAGATATTCTTGTTTTTGATTACTGTATTGTTGTTTTATTTTGCAGTTTATATTCTTTAAGGGGGGGGGGTACAAAGAATTATTATCAACGCTTATTACTGTACTGTAAAAATACTGAAATTCCAAAGTTATAAGATCATAATGTGCACAACATAAAAATCACGCAATTAAACATATTCATTATGATCAATCAAAAACATAATCCATTTCATCAAAACCCATATCACGTAGATATAAATATCTTTCACATTTTGTATCTAGATATAATATAATTTGTGTAACACGAACAGCTGTAACAGAATTGACATTATAATATATTATTATATTATGTCATGAGGTAAAAAAAGAGAGAAAGAAGAACTATCACTTGAAAGGAAAAGAAAGTCTGTGGTGAAGAAGCAGAAAAAGTGTTGGGAGATTCTATAAACACTTTAGCATTAGCATTATTATTATAAATCTCAGAAAATTAGGGGTTTTAAATAATTATTTCAATGATTAATAAATAAACAGCCAAGTAGGAAAAATATAATTTTCGACCTTAGAAACATTGGTGAATGAAATATATAACTTTGTTTATCCCTCCAATGGAATTTATCAACATTATAAATTCACATTTATCTAGATTACATCCAATGAAAATTACAACTCTCTTAAAATTCATTAAATGCCATAATAACAAACTCACTGTGAACGAACAAACTTTTATTGACATAAATACCATTTTCTTTTTTATACATAATCCACCATTAATTTTGTATTATGTTCACCCATCACTTATCCACTTCCATTAGTTTTTAAGATATCAAAATTTCCTAACAGTTCAGATTAAGTTGTGGCTAATAGTTAACCCTTACCTACCCGACAAAATGTAGGGGGCTAGGGCAATATTAGATAATATCATTTTTCCACCCACATTTCTCCAGCAAATGACGTCGACACACAGTCCATGGACAGGCCTGAAGGTATTACAGATAGACCAGTGAACTCAATTGTGTGATCTCAAGTTAATATCCCACCAAAATGATCAATTAGAGATCCTCGGAGAAGTTAACATGTGCGCTCCGTTTTTTTATGAATTCGGTTCATAGTTATATATCAGTCAAGTGGCCAGACAAGACGATATCTCGACCACGAATGCTGTAAGCATAATGTTAATTATAATCATTGGTAATTAGTATTATTCACTCAGATGAAGCTGGTTAGTGATTTGGCTATGTGTCAGCCCACAGTTTGTTTTAGTGGTTTACACTAGAACGAGTCATCCAGAAATTAGATCCGCTTACAATAGCCGCTTCCTAATAATTGGCTAATCCCAATTATTTACTTTTAGTTAATTACACATCCCCCCCAGTAGCACTAATTCGTTATATAGTTTTAATTTATGTTGTGCACACAAAAGTGTTGTAAAAATAGCCAAAGAAAAAGTTACAGACTACTGAACTTCCGCACCCTGAAATTAAGAGTAGGATTTGTATCTTTTGTAATTGAATAATTAAAAAATAATATTGTTAAACAAACACATTACACGTTGTACAATATAATTTCATACAAAAGATTTCAACTTACCTAATTACAATACATATATATAACAATGATAACATCTTACCTCCAATCACCATCATGGTAGTGACCAAAGGACTGCAGCACTATGATGACAAATGCCATCACAGGTTTTACCAGACAGAACTGTAGCGTTGCTTGTTTGCAGAACCTCAAGAACCCAATGGTATAAGTCTTTCCAACCAGACAACATGTTCCATATATACAGTTAGACCTGTAACATTTTAAAATATTTATAATAATCGGTTTTATCGGTTATTAACCAGAGTTAGCAAAGGTTTATGATACTGCAGCTCTTTCTTTCTTTTCCCTAAAATTTATACAATTAAAAATAATGATGGTAAATTCAATGCAGGCTTTATAATACAGGATTACTTATTCTTCACACAGTGGTGTATTTTCTATGCTTACTAGGCTAGCTGTGAAGCCCAAGTATTAATGACAAAAAACGAAAATACATTTCTATAAGCCTACCATATCAAGTTACATATATTCCTCGTAATTTTAAATGTAATATTATAATTAAATCGTTACAGTACTATTTTTTACATGAGTAACATTGCAGCACTATAGCTCTTATTTGACAGCAACCTGCTATACATGTTTTCGGAGAAGAAAAGCGAAGTCTTCCCCCACTATTAACTGTGGCATTGTTATAGCAACAGTAAGTGAGTAAGGTGTGGGCTATGAAATTTTTTAATACAAGAGGTCTTCACTCTTCGGATAGCTAGCTGCATTAAAGTATGTGTCTGTTATTAGTTATTAATTTGTACGTCTAGAATTTGTTGGTGTCCTGTGCGGATCGCGGATGATTATAATTATATGTGTCATGTTAATATAATTATAATTAATTTTTTATTTATTATTACAATTAATTATATAACTATGGTAATTTGTAAATTATATTTTATTTTAAAAAAAAAACAACACTACATGGTTAACCAACTATACTTTATTGCAAAGTTTGTTTAAATTAATATACCTAAATAAATTATAACTGTCTAATTTTTACATTACTTTCTTAGTTTCATCTGTTGATAAAATATATATGATTGATAAAATCTCTCAGTCATTATTATTATTTTACTATCATTTTTTGTGCAGTAGTGCCTCTTGACCTATAGCTTATTGGTTTTATCTTTGCATTTGTATCGAAAAAATATGTAATAAATTTAAATGAGTGATATAGTTAATGATTTATTAAAAAATATAGCTGAAAAATATGAAATGAGATAGCCTGAATCTTCAGCTCACAATACGCCACTGCTTCATATATATATATATATATATATATATATATATATTATATTATTTATTTTTCACAAATAAAATTATTATTATTTCTAACTTCAATCACTTTTTTTTTAAACTTATAAATTTGCTCCTTTTGAATGAAAATCCACAAAGAGTTGAGCACCCACAAATTTACATTTACTACATTTAATTCAGCATCAATCACAATACTTGCACTAAGGAATTCATTTATATCGTACATCGGATGTTCCAATAGAAATGTATACAATTTAGTTTTAAATAACTTTATGGGAATGTTTTTAAATTTCAAAGGTAAGTTATTAAAAAGACTTAAACCTAAAACATTAAAATTTGTGTGTTACACTTTATCTATTATATGTAACCTCTATAACATGACTATTTCTAGTATTGTACATATAAACTTGTGACCTGTATTTAATATCAGATTGATTAAGTGTAATATAAGTTAGAAAATGAAATACTTATGAATTTATCACACTTGTAATTTTTAACCTAAAAAATAGAGGTCTACAACTTTCTCTATAATCAGCATAACAGATTAATTTAATAACTTTGTATGCAGTTTTAATAAAATCTCAATACTGTTACTGTTCCCACAAATATATAGCCCATATCTCAACACACTTTGAAACAAAGCAAAATATGTATTCCTAATATGATTTTATGGCAGTTGATGCCTTAGATTTCTAATAAAAAATACAGCACTTGCCAGTAATATCTGTGGCATGATACTGCCATGAAAGACTAGAATCTATGTTGAAATTTAATCTTTACGATTACATTTTGCAGAGAAAGTAATTAATTGTGTTTTTGGTTAATTTAGAAACATATTATTTGTATCGAACCATAACTTTGCTTATTCCAACGTACTCTTTGAAATATTATTTAACTTCTCCAAATCATTAGGACAATTTGAAATTGTAGTGTCATCAGCAACGGAAAATAGTAGAGAATAAGGCAAATCATTTATAAACACCAGAAACAAAACAGATCCAAACACAGAGCCCTGAGGTACTCCACACTTTACAAACCCCACTTCTGAAACAACTCCATCAAACTCAACCACTTCCCTTCTTTCTGTAAGGAATGATCTGAAGAATTCAAGTTCAAAACCAGCAATACTATAGACATTAAGCTTTTCTAGTAATGCATTATAGGATATAGTATAAAAGACTCATATCACATAATATGGCGTGTGTGAATTCCTTATCTTCAAGGTTAGATAAAACATATCTGGAAGTTTACAAACTACCTCTACAATTTATCCACCTGAACTAAAACCATATTGGTTCTTGTATTATGTTCAAAAACCCATAGAACTGATTTTTTACCAATGATTCCAAAAGTATAGCTATAGTAGATATAGCTGAATGAAATAAGCCTTCTTATAATTAACATTCCCTTCTTATAAACAGGTGTAACTCTGGAGAACTTCATACAGTTAGGAAAAGAACCACTCAGAAGACAGGTATTAATAAGATTGAATGCTTTGAATAATATAAGAAGGAAGAGCATAATAGCTAATACAATTCTACTGTGAAGTAATACTTCGCGCTTGATTCTGCAGTGGAAATACTGGAGAGAGATTATGGTGAGAGGAGGGGGTTTTAGTCGGTAAGAGTCCGACACTACCGGGGAAAAAGCACAGGTGAGACAAGTCCATGATGGATTTCCCCTTCTCTATAAAAGAAAAAAGGAAAATTTTTGTACAACCTTGATTACGTCCCATTCAGTTAATCTCTATGCAGTTAAATTTAATATCAGGAAATTTACATTTAAACAATAATTACAACGATGCAACCTTAGTTGGTTCAATGGTCTTTGTTATCCTATCAGAAATCCCAATAAAATTATTGTTAAAAGTATTTGTATCACAATAGTTATTTATAATTGACCAAACTGCTTTATTTTTGTTATATTATATTTTTTTATATCTATACTACCTGTACGTGAAAAAGTAATATTTAAACAAAGTTTTAATTGTTTAATATGCTCTAAGTATTTATACCGTATACGATTTATGAATATTTTTTCTCCTTCTTCTTTAAAGGGAAAATACCTTTCGGTCATCATCACCTTATAAAAAAACTGAGAAAAGAAGATAAAATAAAGTCTCCTAGCCCTCAAATTACTCTAATAGAATCAGGTCAGAAAAAAACAAGAGTTGTCAAGAGTGATCTGATACGAGAGACGAGAGGAATCTAACCTAAGAATACAAAATAATTAATGTAATTAATAAATAATGTAATTTTATGACAAATACCTTTGTCATAAAATTACAAGGCAAAGAAATGTCAATAAATAAATGTTGTCTTACTCTGGAGCAGTTGCTGATGAATAATTTATGTAAGTGGTGATAAAGTGATGGTACATGGAAATAAAACATAACCACGATGTGAACTTAGCTGAGTGTAGAGACAACAAGGTGGAGGTGGAGGTGGAGCAAAGTGATGAATTAATAATTCAGTTTTTAAAGGAGCAAGTAAGCAACACACAATACAATGAGAGAAACCAACCTTTCAATTTTTAATGAGTATAATGGAAACCAGTCATAGTGTATTCTGGAAAACAACTTAATCCGTTGCTACATTCTTACAATACGTAGTATAGAGAATATTATGTGACAGGTTAAAATATTGATATATCATTTTTAAGGTCCTCCAAGTTACAATAAGTGGTTTTTGGAATGAGGTCTATCTGTCTAAGTGTCTATGCAGTGCACTAAAGTCGAAACGTGTGGACCGATTTTAATCAAATTCTATATGTAGGTATAATTTGAGGGTTGTTGCCAATTATGCATACACAAAATTACGAGTTTCATCCAATTTTCCTCAAATGTAGCCTCTAAGAATCCAAACAAAACATGTTGATCATCATCTCTCCAAAAATGCTGTTGGAGTTATCAGTAAAAAAACCAAAATATCACCCATGAGGCTGTTTAAAAAGACATGATTTTTCAAAATCTGCTCTACAGATTTTGTTCAAATTTTAGTGAAATGAAATGTGAAAATTAATAACCAAACCAGTGTGCGGAGTCCCACATTAAAAGGTATTAAGTTGAGAAGAAATTGGTAAAAAAACAAAAATGAACCCTGACTAACATCATTAAAAGCTCAATTTTAATTTATGCCGAGTAATAGTCTATGGTTCAAGTAGAACCAGTTTAGGCCCTATTTAAGTAGGTAATTATTTTAAAACTGTGTCTACCAAACATATTTGTTGCTTTAAAATGTAGATTAATGTACCCAACGTGTTAAAACATGTTTTATGCTTTTACTTACCCTTTGGTGTATTTTGAATATATAGACATTATTTGACAAAATTTTTCAAACTAGGACTTTTTCGTGATGTTAAAATTTAGACAATATGACGTGTCTAATGCACTGCATTGAGTATGCAGCATTCTCGATAATTGTACATTTTGACAGTACTATAAAAATACATAATGTTTTAAATAATAATTTAGAACAGTTTTTAAGTATTTAAAATTTAAAGAAAGTTTATTTACAACACACCCACCCTTGAAACTAGTGGTAGTATTCAGCTTTCAAAAAAAGCTATTAGACTTATAACAGGGTTGAAGAAATACCAAACATGCAAAAGTTTCAATGAATGACGGACTTCCAAGTCCGTAAATACTGGAAGTAATCCTTTATTTCAAATTTAAGTATGATTATGTCCAGAATAAGGATATTCATAGCCATAACACCAGAAATGCTTGTAACGTGCAAATCAGCATGGGATATATGATATATAGTAAACTGCCTTCACAAATAGGGGCTATACTTATTAATAAACCTCCAGAAAGAGTGGTTATATTGAATTGGTTAAGTAGTCCTTCAAAAATGGCCTTAAGCGATTGCTGTAGTCTGGATAATTTTACTCAGTGGGAGAGTTTCTGCACTTTGATTTTAGTAACACTGTCTGAGGAAGGGGGTTTGGTGTCCACATCACATTTATGCTACATAAATTGTTTTTTGATGTGCTCTATGTGTATTTTGTTTTCATTATTTTTACGAGTGTTGTAAATTTTAATTGTTCTTGTAATATTAATCGATAAAGTAAAATCTCATTTTGTAAATAAATATACGAGTTAAGAAAGGAATAGAAACAAACTGAATGAAACTTCCCTATACTGTGTATAAGTGGAAAGTAAAAAACAAACATTTAATGTACCTTGGATTATTTTATCTCCAAGATTAATTTCATATAAGTATTGCCATACAGTATTTATTAGAATAAATGAATTGATTTCTACGTCACATAGCTTTTCAGACTAATTCTCACATCATCAGTATCCTGAATCACGTTACCACTTTGTAAATGGAGGTGAAGTCATTTGTAAAAAAAAAGACAAATAACACTGTTCCCAAAATAGATCCAAAAAAAATATTAACACCATAATTAAATGCAAATTGAATCAGATAATTTTATTCCAACCTGTACTACTTATTTTCTGTTTTTCAACCGCCAGAAAAGTTGTACACCTCAATTCCTGTGCATTTCCAATATCTTTAAATCAACCCAATCAAAGGCTTGAATAATCTTGGCAAGAACACTTGGCAATATATATACTATAATAACACACAGTTATTATTATTATTATTAATTTAGTCAAGTTGAGTTTTGCTCTAGCACGTTTACTTTACTTTAAAATATAATGGTTAACTATTAAATAACAACAACTCAATTCTTTAAATTACTCTTTAATCTCGGATCTTCAGATTCACGCTATTTTTAAATGTGCAACTAGGCTACCATACATTTTTAAACTTCTATCCTAAAATATACATATCATCTTAATATTAATAATTTTTATAGTTCAAACCTTTTTATAACAATTCAATCTTTATACCTACTATAGTCCAAATAGATAATTTTGAATTTGTTTAAATGTTCAAGTTCTTGACGATATTAAAAAAATTTGTATTACCTCAGCTTCTTTATAAATTTCTTTTTCTTTCAACAACCCGGGCTACAATGCTGTCCCGCCATCACTGGTATATTTTTCCACTATCGGTTTTGCGTATGGCCGTGCATTAAAACATATCAAATATATATATATATTTTTTTTAATGTCCTTTCATAGTCATTTTAAATAGAATATTAACATTATTTATTAGTTTGTAGACATATCTGAAGTTAAAATTGTTTTAAAAAAGGTTTTAATTAATCCACATTCATTTTTTATATATTTATGTTTTTATATATCACTGCCTAGATTTCAACGAAAGTTCTAACGTTCGCCGCCAGTTCGCACTGTTCCACTTTATTGTAAAAATTCGTTGTAAACATTAAAACTAACCTAATTTATCCTATTCAACCAGTTTGTTATTTAAATTAACTAATACACAATATACATTGAATTTGAATTAAAAATAATTATCTAAACATGAAATAAATTACAAAAGAATAATAAAACATTCTTATTCAATCATTTTAGGTTATAAGTAAAGTTACTGTTATTATTGTTTTTGAAATGGGAGTAAGTTTATGTAAATTAGCTGTAGTTATTATAATATGTGTTTTATATTTATTCATTTAAAATTTCCAAAATCTTTAAGTTAATTAAATTATTAGGCTAGGACGAATTTTGAAGTTATTACATTTAAGCTATAACATGCATCTAACATCTCACTTTTCTTTTGACCACAAATCCCTCAACCCATCATCATTTCATATTGTTTATTTATTAAAAATGTTACAATACAGAATTCAAGTGCTTGTTCTCAACCATTTTCAAGCCAACTAATTTTAATTTGAACTATTAGGGGAAAAAGTTTTCCACGCTCTTATGACCCTTGACTTCTTGTATATTTTCAAAATGATCTTTGTTAAACTGTTTCCCATTTCTTTATAAAAATAAAATTAACTTTATCAACTTGTAAGATAATACCATTTAGAAGGTTTTAATCATTTTTTGTAGTAATCAAAAATATACATATAGATATGGTAGAAACCCCGGTTTTATTCCAAAAATTAGGCTTGACTAACATTGGACACTTTTGAAAATACATTACTAAATTATTCACTTTCACAATACTGTCTGGAACACACTTATAGTGAAGTATTGGCTTAGCAATCCCGAGGTTGTTCTACGCATTTTTTCGTATAGTTTTAGATTAGATCCATCTTTTTCATCTTTACTATCAGATCTCAATCTTGACCAAACCTTATTCTCTTACAACCTTAACGATATTACAGTATTCGGGGACTAGGAGTCTTTAAATTTTTTTTTTCTTCCTTTTTTTATAAGGCAATGAAGACCGAGAGATTTTTTGCCTTTAAACAACAAATAAAAAATGTAGTTTCTCAGTTTAATATGGTTGTTCATTCTAAATTTAAACTTTCTAGGGAAATTTCTCTTCAACTTGTAGAACACACTCAGAGATTGTAAAATTAGAACTAGGAAGCTATTGTTGACTACAAGGGGGGAAAAGAATGTTGTCATAGAAACAAACACAATAACACAAAATGGCATGTTTTGGGAAAATTATCAAAATTGTAGGTGATACTTTAGTCTTGTGTTAGAAAGTTACAACTTAATCTAATATTGGTTAATTATTTTAAATATTTGTTAGTCATTAGGCGAAATGACCGATAATGACCGAAATTGCTTTCATCTTAAAACTTTAAAAAAAATAAAAATTAAGTTACATATTGGTAATTAAATGGGTCGAAACACCATTTTTGTCGACCATGTCTGTAGTCGGAAGCAAAAACTGGTTTTAAATGTAAAAGCTACAAACTAGACAATATTTTTTAGACAAAAAATCTTTCGATCATCATAACTTATATAGTGAGAAGCAAAACTGATCCCAAACATACCTAAATAAACTCTATATGTGGTATATCATAATAAAGTAACAAAATAACAATTACACATTAGGCCTAACAACTCAACACTAATACTAAAACTACTTAACAAAAGTAAACTATGATTAACTTAATTAAGACAAAGACATATTTCAGAGGATGTTTCTATATTGCAAATTATCAGTTAGTGTAGTTTGTTTAAAAGCTGTTGAAACTTTACTTTGCAATCTTAACCCCTGCAATGGCCTGTAATTCCACCCTGTAAAGTCAGCTGTTTTTTTAATACATTATAAGCGTTTAGTCAAAAATTTATATAAAACTAATGAGACATGATGAGTATATGCATTTTTTATAATGAATTAAGAAAATATGCAGTTTATTTTAAGTTATTTTGTCAACATTAAATAATATTCCAAAAGAGAAGACTTGAAATGAAAAAGTTATAACATGCAAAGTGTTATGGTTAGGCCTATCCAAATCAAAATCTGAGAGTTCCCGTCTTCTAATTTATTTATTCTAGTAGTTTACGAAGACTACTTGAATTCAAGTTAGACATTACTAATTACAATTAAATAAATTAATTGTATCCAACACATGGCATAAATGCAAAATAAACAAACAAATATGGAACTACAGTATAACAAAAGCAACACATATTCACCCGTGTACCATATCAGTTGAATTCGTATAACGATAGTTAAACGTTTTGAATAAAACATATTTTGGCTGTCATAATTGCCTAAATTGGTATAAATGTTTAAATAAAAGTATATCTATAATATTGTTCTTGTAGTAAGAAAATCAGATTTATTTATCAGACTTAAGAACTATCACTTCTATAGTAGAAAATATGACGATCATTAAAAAAATCGATTAAGGATTATTTAAAACTTATGTCCAAGCTTGTATTTCATTATAAATAATGAATAATTAATAAATAATCAAGAAGTTATTACATATTTAAACCCAGTAATTTTACAATTTATGTAGTATTTGAATACTATCACAGTTTAATAAAAATGTAATTATTTAGGTACATGTAGCTGCACCATCAACAGGAAAATATGCTTACTCTAACAGTGGAATACCAATGGTACATAAACAATATTTTAAAAATGACCTAACAAAACAAACAACTATCATATTGGCAATGCAATGCAGACCAACATCAAATTGCTCAGATTCTTGTACTCCTAAAACAAACGAAGGTTGGATAGCATGGTTGTTGGACAAAAAACACAAACGAATCATTATCAACAAAAACAATCAACTTTTAAACAGACCAAGAATTTGGAATTTAGAATACTACAATTATTTTATAATGCACTATAATATAAAACCTACAATAGAATCATTTATGGAGATCATTAAATTTAAACAAAAGAAGAGTAAAGATGAGCCTATTAAAATAGAAAACCAAGATGAAGAAAACAAAGATGAAGAAAACAAAGATGAAGAAAACAAAGATAGTGAAACCAAAACAAAAACATTTTACATCAGTGAGACACAAGCTGGAGATCAATTAGCAACTTTTTACCCAGAACCAAGAGATGTTCTTGTAAAGAAATTGCATCAAAGAGTTTTAGCAACTTCGAGAAAGCCTGCATGTATGGATGACTTTTTAATTCCACCTCCTTATGAGGATAAAGTTACTTTGAAGCCAAAGTTAAAAGTTAAAAAAATGCACAAAAGAAAACCACCGCCTCAGATTATTAAAAAAGTGGGAGTAAGGATAAACCAGCCAAATGTCACAACAGAAACATTGATAAATGTGGTTGGTCCCAAGATAAAGATAAGCCAGCCAAATATCACAACAGAAACATTGATAAATAATGTGGTTGGTCCCAAGATAAAGATAAGTCAGCCAAATATCACAACAAAAACACTCATAAATGTGGTTAGTCCCAAGAATATGTATTTAAAGATTAAAAATGTTGCAGGAAAACACATACAATCATTAACTAGTACGGATGTGAAACAACTGAATCCTTTTGATAAACCTGGTAAAACATCTACAGATGACGAAGTAATTAAGAAAAACTTGTAATATAATTTATAAAATAATAAACTTATTGCCATATAATAATATTTACTTTCATTGCCATATAAATCATAGTTGATTCATAGCACCATTAATAATGCTCTGTGGTCCACTGTCTACTGTATACTGTTCTGTTATGTCAATGGTTTGAGCTTTCTTAATTTGGTTCTGCTACTGAAGCCAATGATGTGCATTTTAAATCTACAAAATTGATGGGAACCATTATGGTACTTAACCCAGTCCTATTACATAATGAATCGTTTAGAGGTGGCCTAAAATAACAAACAGTTTCACGGCTGGAGCTGTTTCACGATTAAATTGTTGTGACTGCAAAGGTGTTCCAAAACAAGTTCAACAGACCCACATCAGAAAAATGTGAAACTACTTCCAAGCTTTCAACTCTGTTGTGAGCTGTCTTCCACTGTAATCTGCATTCAGTGATAATTGTAAACAGTTTCGGCATTTAAGATATGTTTTGGTTGTTTGTTGTTTGTCAGTGGTCGTGGCGTATTTATTTGTTGTATCATTTAGTCTTGCAAATAGTTTTTTTTTTTCCCCCAGGACATTGCACGCTGTCATACTACAGAAATTTGATGCAGACTTCAACATTAAAAAAAAAATCATTACTCGTGACAAAACCTGACTTCTAGTACGATCCTGAGACAGAAACAACAGTCAATGAACAAAAAAACACTGCCATCACCAGCAATGAAAAAAGCTCGTTAAAGTTAGTCCAAATTAAAAGTCATGCTTAAATTGTATTTTTTTTATGTCAAGGACGAAATTTTGGAATAGGTTCCGGAGTAGGCATAACAGAGAACCAGCACTATTATAAGGAAATGTTGACAAAGCTGAATGACTAAAAAAAAAACTACCAGAATTATTATGATAAAAAGGTTTCATTCTTCATCAGGACAATGCATCTGCTCAGACAGCACTTACTGTGGAAGCAGCTTTTGGCCAACAAACACATTACTACACTGGAACAACACTTTCCATGTTCACCAGATATGGAAAAAGATATGGAAATTTATTCTTTTTCTTCAAGTGAAATCTGTACTAAAGGAACACTTTTTGAGTGAGTTGATGGAATACTCTTCAGACCCCTGACGCTATTAGAGTATTCAAGGCTTAGGGGTCTATATTTTATCTTCACTTCTTCTTTTTTATAAGGCGATGAAGACCAAAAGGTGTTTCGTCTGGAGAAAAAAAAAAAGTTATAACTACAGGAGAATGGTGATGAATTGGCTTCTAGAGTTAGGAAGGGAGAACACTGAATACTCTCTGACTGCGACTTATCGGTGACTTATCCTCAAATTGATCTATGAATTGAGTGTAGGAGTACATGCATGACCGTATATGTACGTTAAGTGGCCACAGAGTTTTATATATGTATTGTTGTGGCTCAAATATGTTAAATAAATCAAATGGAAAAGAGGGAAGAGAGAGAAATATATAGGTACGTTAAATGCATAATGACTAATTTCGTTGTGTTATTGTCAGGATCATGTTTTGTAATCTGTTAAGATGTCTCATTTGTATTCTAGTAAACAGTTTTTTCTTCTTTGTCTTAGAGTGCTATGTATGACAAAAGTATTGTCTGCTCTGTTATGTAGTGGTGAACTTTATCTGAATGTAACTTTCATTCCTTTGTTCACAGGCCACAGGCTGATGCACAAATATATTTGCATGGTAATGTATGTTTTTGTTTTCAAGATTCCATTATGAAAATAATTAATAAATAAAATAACATAAAATTCCTATTTTCTCAAAATCGTTGAATCATTTTGGTAAATTTTATTCAAATGTAGCCCTACTATAACCAACAGAACATGTTGGTGAATATCTACTAATATATTCAAAGTTTGAAGTTATTAGTCAAAGCTTGAAAATAAACTATAGACAACATAAAAGTTTAAATATCTCAGAATTGGCTGAACCGATTTCGACTAAATTATATGAATAGAATAGAATAAATCTTTATTTTATAAGGCGAATTTGGGACCACAAGGTGTTCTCGTCCACTTAACCACAACAATTACAAAATACACTAACATTTAAAATATACTTATAAAATCAATCCTATAATATATCCTACCGAATATAAAATTAAAAATTAAAATTGTATACTTATTTATAAATAAAATATATAATAATAGCTAATTAACAATTAATAAAAAATAAAAAACAACAAAACCATACAAATTGTCATTCAAAGTACTTTCCCGAAATAGTCCAGAAACCATGAACTAATGAACACCACCGAGAGCTACTTGACCTCTATTAGGATATTTTAGAGTTTTCTCAATGACAACAGCTGCTCCCTACACTCCTTACTAATTGCACGCCCCCTACTTTTTTAGTTTTAAATCTTACAAGTATTTTCATATCTATTAAAAATTCACAATCACAAATTTTCAGGACAATCTGTATGGAGTTAGGAATCTGTATGGGGCTACGTGAAATTATTTTATACTTGTTAGTCTGTTTTAAAAACATGGTTAATTTTTGTTTTTCTTGTGTGTGCGTAAAATTTTGCAATCAATTTTAAACCTCTTGAAGAGATTAACAAATCTCCAAGAACCATAATGTTGATGCCACCGAATGGTTAATTTTCCTTCTTCTTTTTTTTTTTTCCAGTTGTCGCAATCTAGAATCGATAACGCAAAAACATTTTGTATGGAACCATGGATTTTTCGTCGATTAACAGGAGTTCGTCGATTAACAGGAGTTCGATGTCCTTCCATTGATTTCGCAACACTTTCAAATAGTTACCAGTGAGTGGTCCCAAATTTCCTATCACTTTCCCATCCTTCTCAATTGGCAATTTAAATAATGTGTGCAGCGTTGTTCCACCAACAAGTCATGCCGCTACACTGGTCAATGCGCCAACTATAACTGCTTTCTTACCATAGCAGCGATTGACAGACAGACAAGAAAGTGAGTTCATATTGCATTGTCATCCAGTTACGAGCTATATTTACAATTACAGTTTCATGTCTCTAGCTCATCAGGAAGTTAGTTTAAAATCGATTGCAAAATTTGTACTCAACAGACTGTCAAGAAATCAAGTTAAAAAAATGTGTTATAAACTAAAAATTGCAATATTTCCTTCTAAGATTAGACATTTTACACTTCAAAGAGTTTTAACACAGCTTTCTCCTAGTTAAAACAGGATTAGTAATTTGAGACATTCGTAATGTATTCAAATGATGTGAACCAAACAGGTTTGAAAAAGAACCACTGTGTATATATAATATTACCATATGGAAATTCTTATTAAGAGACACTTTTGCACACTTTATAATAAAATTACTTTCTCTTCACTGACCTTATTGGTTTTCCACGGATTTCACTCATAATGTTCCCTTCTCCTCCCAGGTATTCATAGCACAGACTTAAGAAGTTGTAGATCACAAAAGCTGCAATAAAGAAAAGTTATTTGATAATTAGGGATTTTTGATATTATTAATTAATCAGATATTTGCCATCATTTAAAAAAAATACACAACTTTTGATATTATAAATCGACTCTCCTTATCCAATGTGAAACTCGAACATAAAAGAGAAAAACAACAACATAGCCTAGTAGCCTAGGGCAATGGTGGAAACAAAGTCTTGTTTTTCTTATTATATTTTACTTACTCAAACCTAGTTTAGGCTTGAGTACTTTTCTAAGATTATAGATTTAGTTTCCAACATGGCCCTAAGCTACTAGCTATTTTTCTCATTATTTATGTTCACACTTGATATCGAGAGTTAATTTATACTCTCGAAGTGTGTATTTTAATTTACTTTACACAAATGATGGCGAATGTCTGATTAAACCATATTAATAAAGAAAACTACTTTGTATTGCAAATAAAATTTTTTCTCAGAATATAGCAATTAAAAACCATAATGTTATAAAATAAATAAACCAATTTAAAATGTTACGTTTGAATTATTCTGTACAATAAAAAAAAAAGTATTTAACATCAGAGCCACATTTAGGAAATTTGAAACTGAAGGCCCCCCCCACCCCTACCCCTACCAGAAAACTAAATTGAATAACCAAATTCTTAGTATACTGTCATTACAATATGTATCAACTGTATCTATATTCAGCCCTCTAACTTAAAACAATGAACCTTAAATAATTCATTCAAGTCGTATTCCTTCTCATAATTTGACTGACCAATGGAAAATATGGCACTGTTTAACACTTAACTTGCATATTTATGTTAAAAATACATAAAACAAAACAAAATTCAGTTATTTGTATGTTATTACAGTCACACAGATTAGATAAATTGTAATTTTTTTGGGTATTGAACTACATGGTTTGCTAGCTAAGATGTACCTCTAGATGATAATAAAGATATAATTAAAAAATAGTAATAATAACATAAGCCTAACAGATAGAGATTGACTTAGCTAACTTTTTGGAAACATATTCCGGAAACTGTTTATAAAATACTAACTAATTACAAAAATACAAACGAAAAAATAAATCAACTCAAAAATATATTTCCACAAAACAATCTAAACAAGTTAGCTCGCCTCACTCAATTGCAAGATAATCTCAAACCTGAAGCTACCATTCAACTAATTTTGATGATTTAAAAAAATTATTTTGAAGGCATTACATACATGGTACAAAACAGTGGAGTTAGAATTTTAATTAAAGGTTTAAGTTTTTTATATATACAGTACATTTCGGCCATTACAATATACAAGAAATTGTTTGAAAACAACTGCTGATTGAATACTATGAAATAGCTGTTTTACTATTTAGTTTTTTCAATTGGTGCAAACTGATTAAAGTCAATGTTTTGGTTAAGTTTGTGTTTATTAATACAGATTTGTACTAAATTTGGTATTCATATGTTACATATTAACTATGTGTTAACTAACTTCGTTTGTTAAAAACATATTGTACTAAATTTGGTAAATTTTATGCAGTCAAAGTTTTATTCATTCTACATGGATTTAATTTCATGGCTTTTAATATTATTTTTTTAAATTATGAATGAATCTGTCACAAAAAAATCATGATGGTAATTGTTTTTTTATGGTAGTTTCCTGTACAATACTGGAGATCATTAAAAAATAAATTAGGCTTAATGTTATTGAAAAAGTATCTTGAGAATGGAATTTTTATAAAGACTTTATTTATTATTGGTGAGCAAAGTTATAGCTTGCACATTCTGAGGGAAACAGATTACATTTCTTTACGAGGGTAAATATGGTGGCCACAGCGAACTATTCTGTATTAGTCAATTGTGTCCGGACTACTTATTTCGAATACAGTTAGAAAAAAAAATGGTACTACGGAAAACTGGGGTAATAAGAAAAACACACACAAAATCTATAATTTTACATTATTTATCTAAAAATGTTGAAATAAATACCTCAAAAGTCAATTAATTAAATGTACCTCTCAATATTTTTGAGGAATTTTTCAATAATACTCGTACTGTTAGTGTACTTTTTTTACTTAATAGTTTGAAAAATATTTGTCTTTATAACCTCTCAAAGGGTAATAAGAGACTCGCCCTCTCACTGCACATATAAAGTAATTTAAAATAAATAAGAGATATCTAGAGACAATTCTCAATCAGCCAAAATTTTGAACTTCAAAATGGGTTCTTGAAATTTGTTTATTTTATTATTTCATATCAAACAATATAAACATATACTATATTATTGTACCACAGAATCTACATAGACCAGAGATAAGGCTGCTACATGATGATAAAAATTTAAATAGACGAGAAAATATTTTACAGATTTAAAAAAAAAAAGTGTTTTTGGAAAATACAGCTTATGTGACAAATTATTGAAGTAATTTAAAATGAACTTACATAATGTCTAAATGATAAGTAACTAGTAAAAATAAACACATCCTAAACTTAATTTTAACTTAAGTTACCGTATATGAAAAAATACATAGGCTATGGTTATTAGGCCCTAAGGTTTCACATGGGTTATTTAACATGATCTAAAGCATAATCATTAGTCTTATATTTCTTAAAGGCTATATCTTTCTTCATCTTGTAACCTAGTCTTAAACTTTGAAGTTTTTGTTTTACTTTGTTGTACACAACCCATATTTTTGTAACTCACCCTGAGTAACATGAAAAGGTCCATTACCCTTTAAATTAAACAGCTCTATTATTATCTCCACAAAAACTAAAAATCAGGTAATAAGAGACTAGCCTAGAATTCGTAAATGAAGAAGATTTCAAAAATTGTATATCATTGTCATAATCTTGGTTAAAAAGTTACATATCAATAACTTCCAACAACTTAACAGTTTTCACACACAAAATTATCAATAAAAAAAAGTCACGAACTATTAGGTTAAATTCAAAATAAAAGTATTATTTTCATAGAGTGGAAAAAATTCAAAAAGTGTTAAGAATTTGTAAGGAAGTAATAAATTAAACAAATTGAAGTTATTATTACTTATTTTTTAAAGTTGTTTAAGAGAGAATTTATGGTATTTTTTTGACCTTGTCTCTTATTACCCGAGCCTCCCTTAACTGGAACCAAGGTCGGTAAGACTCAATAAAATTACAGAATTTACAAAATATTGTGTTTCATTTACCATAGAGTTCTACCAAGATCCTTCAGTTGATAGTATATACAGTAGTGTGATACTTTCTTTATTTATCTAGAAACATAACCATTTCATATAACAAATAATTTTTCCCGCTTAGCAGATCATCCTTTTCACCGAAATGTTGACTTCCGCTTTAAAGGTTAATTAATTAAATAATTAAACAATAAAACTAATTACCTTCGTAACAGTCTCTGACTGTGAAGAAGTACACATAATAGCTTTCACTGTTGAAGAACAGCAAACTAACCCATGAATGGAGACCATAGATGGGTACAATGAAGAGGATCCTGATTATCCATCGCTGTTCTGGTGGATTTGTGTACCATCTTAAATGTCGATATATCTGAAACGGTACAAAAATTAACTTTTAGTATTGGATCTTTTAAGTACTGACAGATTGGTCATGTTATTTATGTTGAAGCAGCTTTGAGAAACTAGAAATGGTTTTGATAAATTGGTTTGTTTATGGGATGTCTAAGTTTTCCTATTGAATTTTATGGATGACTGAGCTGTTTTGGCTCACAATAAATTTGATATATATATATAAAGAATCTTATGAACGTACAAGATAAAAGATATGAGTTTGTAGGTGAGATTGAATAAGACGGAAAATTTTGTTATAAATTTAGATGGACAATTTGAATTGTTGATATTATTGAAAGAGGTGAGAAAATTTAGGTATTTTGAATAGTGGAAGGTAGTCATATATAAATTTAGAGTACATGAAACACAAAAGATCATCAGATCAATTTGGTCTGATGGGAACTGGTCAAACTTAATTGACTAAGTATTTATGTATACGAAAGATAGCCGATGAAAGAAGCCGACAAATGATGATTAATGGCAGTAGAAATGATTTTAGAGAGGAATGTTACAACATCTAGGTTAAATAAGGGTGTGAGATTAGAAGATCTGCGGCAGAAACAACTGTGGATTATAATATATAAAGAAAAGAAACCTGAGGACTATATTACTTGTTAATACAGGAGTTCTCGAATACAGGAAGTGACGAATTGGCTTTTGGGATTAGGAAGGGAGAACATTGAATACTTTCTGTCTCAGACTTATTCATGACTTATCCTTAAATTTGGTGTATGGATTGAGTGTAGCCATGTGTGAATAATTGAGAGCTGTGGTTTTTGAATACGTATTGTTGTGGCTCCAAGACATAAAATAAATAAATTTTTGATATTTAGGTATATTTTGGCCACATTTTGGGATTTTTTTCTATAAATCAAAAATTGACGGTACCCTGAACGAGAAAAGAAAATTATTTTCTCAAAACTGGCTTCAACAATGTTCAAATTTTAAAGAAATGTGAAGATTAATGACCAAAACTCATGTGCAAAATCATACAAAAAATACAGTTCAGGAATAAGAGCCAAAAAACAAAAATAAATCCTGATCTACGTCATTAAAAGTTTGATTTGAATCAATTATGATTTACGCTGTGAAAGATTTTTATGGCACAAGGGAAGCAAGTTTAGACCCTATTTAAATAAACATTTTTTTTTTCACTTTTTGACTGACAACTACCGAAATGACATTTTTGTTTATGAATAATTTTTATTTGTTTTTGAGATGAGTGAATAAGATAGCCTAGTTTGATAGAATAAAATTGAACACAAAATCTCACAAATAGTATGTTTATTTATTCAAATGTGTTTTGACAACTAAACTATAACTAAACTAAGAATGTTTATGCAATTTTTACACAGTTTATTTTGTTATAAGGAAAATCATAGCTTTAGGAAATTTTCAAATATTCTTCAATGTGAAAAATAGAACCAAACACAATTCTTATTTCCTGCGACTGTGTATACCTAAGTACATCAGTATTCTACCCTTGCCTTAAAACAGAGCAAACCAGTATATTTTCTACTTGTAAATGACCTCTGGTGCAAGGAAGGCTAAGGTAAATTGAGTCTAAATCAATTAGATCCGGCTGCAGATATATTGGCTACGCTAGACCTTGCTCTTTCTCTCTCTCTCTCTCTCTCCGACAAGGCTTTGGTCATATTCATGACATACATTACATTTTACGACCTACTTCACTTTCTTAATATATGACATTAGCCATTTCCAGTTCTTTAACTAACTCTCTCTTCTTACCAATATTTGCATATTATTAGGGAATTTCCTTCACAAATATAGATATTACAACTGATATCAATAAAAAAGCACTGATCCGATTCCTAGAAATATTTATTAAATGTTGTTCAAATTCATTTATACAAGATATACAGGGTGTAACGAAAAAGGTGGACTGGCATTTTCGGATTATATACATCAAAACCAATGAAAAATGTTAAATAACATAGTCAAATTTCTCTTCATTATCCATCTATCCACTATTTTGTTTTTTCAAAAAAATAACTGCAGAAATAGTAAAGATATTAACTTTAAATTTAGTATAAAAATATTTTGTATGTTACATTTTATGTGTGCCAAACACAAAGACTTTATTTTAATAATTTTTAAAATGGTAGCCATTTAAAATCTTTAACAAAAGATATATCAAAAACCGTTATCTTTAGAAAAAACTTACACGAGACAAAAAATTATTTTTCCTAATGACAAACAAATTTTTTATTTTTTTACTTTTTCTGTAGGTTAACCAAGTTATTGACAAAAAACTAAAAATACAATTTCTTGGTGATTGTCTACAACAATCAAAACTAGTCTACACCAACACATTTTTGAATTATGTTCATTTATATCCATGGAAACCAAGAAAATATAAATTAAATGTTGTAATAATGATGGTTTGCAAAATTAGTAGTACATTTCTTTGTTTTATAATTGTTATATGCAGTTAGCTATGCCTCATACCCAATTTTGATTTGTGTCACAGTGTGCGTTATTTGTCATATTTCCATTATTATTAATGTTAAAATAAAAAGTAAACTTGTCAATTGATTTATTAAATAATAATAGTATATTTTCTTGGTACCCATAGATACAAATGAACATAATTCAAAAATGTGTTGGTGTTAAACTAGTTTTGATTGGTGTAGACAATCACCAAGAAAAGTATTTTTAGTTTTTTTCAATAACCTGGTTATCCTTTGACCTACAGAAAGAATAAAAAAAATTAAAAAATTATTGGTCGTTAGGAAAGAAACATTTGTCTCTTGTAAGTTTTTTGTAAAGTTAACGGTTTTTGAGATAGGTATCTTTCGTTAATGATTTTAAATGGCCGTCATTTTGAAAATTATTAAAATAAAGTCTTGGTGGTTCACTTGTAAAACGTAACATACAAAATACTTAAACTAAATTTGAACTCAATATCTTTACTATTTGCTGTTGTTTCTGAAAAAAAAAAGGCGGATAGATCGAAAATGAAGAAGAATTCGACTATACAGTATGTTATTTGATATTATTTAATGGTTTTGAGGTATATAATCCGAAAATTAATAGCCAGTTCACCTTTTTAGTTACACACTGTATATACAAGACGTTTAAAAAAAGTTTCATGAATTCAGGAGCTTATTCCTCACATCAAAATCAATGAAAAGGTTTATATAAACATATTTCCTAAAATGTTTAGTTTTCCATCTAGCCGTCATTTTTTTAACAGTAAATTATAAAGTTGAAATTTCGCATACTCATACTACTTAGTGTTATATAAGACCCAATTTGAGAAAAAATAATCAACCGATTGATTTCCTTTACTCATTTCAAAATGGCGACTATTAGGAAATCCAATAGAACAGTGGTCACGCCTATTTCAATCACCTGTATAGTGTGTGTCTACTTATTTAAATCACATAGGCTTAGATGTTTTTTTCTGTAGGAAAATCAGTTATTTATTTGAAAGATGATGACATCGCTTTGAGGTGAAAGTATTTGATTGGTCTTCTGTATTGTATGAATGGATGAATGCATT
Organism: Aphrophora alni; assembly: GCA_963513935.1. NCBI lineage: Eukaryota > Metazoa > Arthropoda > Insecta > Hemiptera > Aphrophoridae > Aphrophora > Aphrophora alni. The sequence goes on along the minus strand of OY740773.1, from coordinate 19,070,198 downwards.
CTTGTCAAGGAACTGGATTTTACCACTACAAAAATGTTTCATTTCGTACAGCATAGAAATTCTAACAACCTAGGTGTCTGAAAAGACTACGTTTTTATCTGTCGGTCTGTTTATTTATTTTTTTCCTTTTTTTTTTAAAGGTGTCAAATGTCTCGGTCATCATAGCGTTATAAAAAAAAAAAGGAAGAAGAAAACATAAAATAAAGACTCCTAGCCCGCGAATATAGTATTAGGGTCAGAAAAGAACAAGAGTTGGTCAAGAGAGACCAGATAAGAAAAATGAAAGATAGTGATCCAAACCAAGACTACATGAAGAAAGGTGTACACCCATTACATTCAATAATAACCATTAGCCTACATATCCATCTACTAGAAAAATGAAAACCCAATCTCTAAAAAATTCTTAACCTAAAAAGTGAAAATAAAAAATAAAAAAACAGTAATAATTTATTCAGTAGCTGAAATTTTTATTGGATATTACAAGTTGTACTATTCATATAATATATCAAATTTGTTACTAATATACGGTAGTTAAAATATAGTTATTAAACATCAAATCAACTGTTATTATTTTAACACAAAATCGGCTGTTGTAGACAATTACCAAGAATTAATATTTTCTGGTTTGTCGATAATTCAGTTGGGCCTATACTTAACTGCTAGAGAAACAATAAAAAAACATTTTGTTTGTCGAAATAAAAGGAATAGTATATTTCATTTCTAGTAATGTTGATTCCAGAACGAGTTATGCACAATACTTTTCATCATGATGGAAATTTTTTTTTTAAATAAAATAAAACACAATAGCCCTATACAAAATAAAAACTAGTACGTTTCTCACAATATAAACTTTTAATTAACAATTTTAACTTTTTACAAACATAATTATCTCATCAAACATAAATTTACATGAGTTACAGAATTAAACGATGTAAAAAACCTACAATATTTATAACCTACAATATTTATAAGTTCAGATTGATGTTTATGATACATTTTTATTATTGGTAACATCGATTCCTTCGTTTAGAAGTTTTTTCTGAATACCTGTAATATTGACATGTTTGTATTATCCATTTTTTAGACTTTTGTTGCTCTACTAATATCATCATCTGAGTTTACAAAAATCAGTTTCTCTGTCTACAGTTTCTCGATTTTCAACATTTTTTTTGCTGTGTTCTCCATAGCTTAACAACTATTTTACATTAGGCCTACACAAATTACAAATGCATTGGAAAGAAACAGTAGTGCTCCTAGTGGGCAAACACGAAACTAAAGTAGAGCAATGAAAAATTAGCTGACCGTTTTTCCCATGCTCTAAATTTGTGATTGGGAAACGGTCACTTTCGTTACTCTCAGCTGTTATTGAAAACAACTGCTTTCGCTGCAGTATGATGAAAAATATTTTTGCCTCTTGTAAATGTTTTGTCTCTGGTAAATATTTTGTGAAATTAACGGATTTCGATATATTCTACGGTAAAAGGTTTAATAGTCACTAATTTGAAATGATTAAAAGCCAAGAGTATCCCGAAATTACTAGGCCTATCTTGATTAGTTTTTCCGGTACTTACGTATTAACGCCACCGCAGCAGAAGTTGCGCTAATGCGCATGCGCCAATAAAGAGCAAACTGGTTTAAGGGAAGCAGAATTCCATTTTTTTCAGCTCTGAGATTCATATACTTTCATTTTATGATTTGTCGCAAAAATTTTAGGCGTAGATTGGCGGCACTTCACTTTTAAAGCTCATGTTTATCCATGATCTAATTTCAAATTATTAACTTCAATAAACTTACGAAAGGTTTGGCCAGGTGATTATATATATATATATATATATATATATATAAAGTTTGGCCAGGTGTTTATATATATATAGCTACCTGACGAAACCTGTCGTGATATAATATATATAATTATATCGCAAAGTAAGCAAATATTGGCGCATGCGCATTAGCAACTTCTGCTGCGGTGGCGTTAATACGTAAGTACCGTTTTTCCAATATTAAAAAAAATTGTTAAAAACGAGTATTACGAAAACAGTTAAATTTATTAAAAAATTTGAAGACAAAAACTTTCCCCTTTAAAAAAGAATAAAAAACTAATCTTTTTGATAATAGTATATTTCATCACTAGGACCAAAAGTGAAGCTTTTCCATACAAGCTCAAGTTTAACTTGTGGAAAATGAGCGAGGATCGAAAAGCTTCTTTTGGTCCAAGTGGTGAACTATATTTTTCATTATACTGCAAACAATTTAAATTTTAAAAAATTCAAATAAATTAAAATGTTATAACCTATTTACCTTCAAATCGATGGTAACAGCTGTTTTATCGGTTATTTACAATCGAGAGTATGGTTGTTTTACAATCGTTAATTAATTATTAATTCGTATAAATGAAGTAACAGCTGATGACATCATCCTCAGCTGATGTTATTAGGTTCTAGGACTAAAAAGAACAACTTTAGCATCTCAAAGCATGTATTGAAAACGGCTGTTTTCGAAGTAGTATGATGAAAAATTGTTTTCTTTCAATGTAGGCCTAAAAACACTACTGTAATTCTACAAATAAAAAGTAAAGTAGTTAAGAGTAGCTGTTTGGTGGGATATTTATTTACTTTCAATACTACGACCAAGTTTATATAATTGACATTAGATGCTTGGATTTTGTTAGTGTAATTAAAAATTGTCAGAATTCAAAAATATTTTGGTTTTAGCCTAATTTTTGGTTTTGTAGACAAGAAATTATGTTTTAGGTTTTTGTCCATAATTCGATAATCCTTCGAGCTACAGTAAAAATTCAAAAATCATTTTGTTTGTCATTAAAAAGGGAAATTTTTTGTCTCTTGTAAATTTGTTATAACGTACGGTTTTCGAGAAAGGCGTTAAAAATTTGAAAAGGCAACCATTTAGAAAAATATGTCAAATAAAGTCTAAATTGTTTTTGGTGAAACGTTACATACAAAAAAATGCATGTACCAAATCTGAACTCGATGCTATCTATTTCAAAAATTATAACTTTGTCTTGTAAAACAACAAAATGGCGGATAGACGACAAACTAAGATAGGAATATGACATTTCTTGTATATTTTTTTCCCTAACTAATCAGTTCCTGAAGTTTGGTCGGATGATTTTTGGACACTCTATGTAGAAAGCGATAATAAATTAGAGCTCTTTTGGTCTTTACAACCAAAAACTCTCTCAATTCGATGTTTGCTATTCTGTATGAACGTGTTTAAAAATGACATAGGCTTAGCAGTTTTTTAACATTTGCAGGACAATAACTTGTATTTGAAAGATGATGACATGACTGCTGAAAGTTTCAATCTGTAGACAGAGAAACGAAAGCTTCTAATCTGTTCTGTGACGTCATCTACCGCTTTGTGGTGAAAGTATTTGATTGATCATAGCGATACAGCTGTATTGGTAGCAATGGATGAATGCATTCTTGTCACTTTCATTGAGGAAGGGATTGTATTTTGCAAAACTACATAAATGTTTAATTTCGTATGGTATAGAAATGATCGGGGCTATTTCATTCCGAGAAGACTTTGAACATCTGTCATTCTGTTTTTTAACTTATACCAAGTATACACACAAGGCAAGTTTGGTAAGCCCAAAAATTTCGACCTCAGTTTTTTGACTGATCTTCACATCCATTCCATCCGTTGTCGTGTGTGTCTAAGCACGATAACGGTCCCAAAAATTATGATAAGAACATGAAATTATGAATAGCAGGCATGTCCTTCCTGGGTCCAGAACCGGCCTGTGGCATATCTAAAACTTTGGCCTACAATACTACATATAAGTAAATGGTTTTTTACTACATATAAATTTGGATTTTTAAACAACTGTCCCCAACAACCCTTCATGAGTGTTATTTCAGGAGTGTTACCCAATTAGAAGAAGGAAAAGAGGGAATATTTGTTTTGTTTGGTTGGTGAAAAACAGCCATCTTGTTTCTAGTTTCCAGCAATGTGGAAGTGTTTGCTGTTTGTTTTAAAGAAATGCAAATTATACCCAGAATACATATTAATAATAGTAAGTATTTTAATTCATTGTCAAGAGTGTTACCTGTATTATTAGACATCAAACAAACTTTGAAAATTGGTATTTAATATACAATTTTAAGTGTTGATGTACTGTAGTTCTAGACCTAACCTCCAAATTCTAGCCTTCACTCATTATGCGTTTACACAACTAAACTGTTAGATTTTTCAGGAGTGTTACCAGTCAGGAATGTTACCTAAAAAAGTAACACTCTTGACTTTTAAGTAACACTCCTGACTTTAGTGATTAAATTATCACAGACACTGTAAACGCTGGTAGGATTACTCTGGACAAAAGCTTGCTTAAAAAGCTTATCAGAGGTAGGTCTCATGAACTAACTCCTCACTAAGGCTGAATAAAGGACAGTTAAAAGTAATTATGGCGATACTGGAGACGGCCACTTCAGGACCACCAATAGTGATCCCGTTTGTAAGCATATCATCTTGTAATGCGAGAGGCTAGAGCCATATTTGGGCCTCTATTCCTACAGCCGCCGGGTGATTTCGACGCTAGTATAGGACGGAAGCTCTGAGTCTCAAAGGGTACAGGTATGGCTTCCTTGCTAATAGGACACTGAGGTGTACAATAAACTTAAGTTGACGTACACAGATCCAAAAACATAACCTATAAATCAATAAGTGTGTTCATATAAAACCCTACTGAAATTCAGAATAATCGTGTTATAAATATCAAACCGGCGACCAATTTAAACAGTTTTTTGTTTTTATCATGTGTTATTCAACACACAAACTATACAGTGTGTCTCGAAAATGGTGAACTGGCTATTCATTTTCGGATTATATACGTCAAAACGAACAAAAAATAACGAATAATTTATAGTCGAATTCCGTTTCATTATCAGTCTATCCGCCATTTTGTTTTTTACAAAAAACATTTTTTAATTACAGATTATTGAGTTCAGATTTGGTGTAAGCATTCTGTACGTTACGTTTTACAAGTGTACCAAACATAAAGACTTTTATATAATTTTCAAAATGGCGGTCGTTTAAAACTTTTAACGTCGAATATCTCCAAACCCGTTAACTTTAAAAAGAAATTTAAACGTCAGCCATTTTGAAAATTATAAATTGTCGTGTTTGGTACACTTATAGAACGTAACATACAAAATGCTTATACCAAATCTAATTCTCATCTATTTTTGAAGGTTTTTTTTGGAAAAGAACAAAATGGCGGTTAGACAGATAATGAAGCGGGATTCGACTTTATTTGACATTTTTTGTTCGTTTTGATGTATATAATCAGAAAATGAATAGACAGTTCACCGTTTTCGGGACACCCTATATATTATACGTAATTTCTTTGGAGGTCAAGGGTCAAAATTATATTAAAAATATAAAACTTCCCTTATTTTTCGTCGTAAAGAGATGAGGTTTATATCATTAGATGTAGAATTGAGATCTGCAAATTTTAATCTAATTTATGTGTTAAGTTGAAAACCACGCCACATTAATTATTTAAAATGCAATCGTGACCTTTTTAATTCGATTTTTTAGAATTTCAAAGGTGATTTTAAGATGAGCACACTATAGTTCCCTATACCAAATTTCATGTTCCTTTTTTTATGTTTTGTGATTAACTCAAACGACAACAACGATGATTGGATGGAATGTGGAACATGAATTTCCGTTTCACGAGGTTGGCAAGACAATAGATTTTTCTAAATATTGGTTCACTGTTTCAAATACAAAACTACTTGTTATGTGGGGAATCTATTAACCCACCATTTAAGAGAACGGGTAGTAACTGAAGGTAGAAGATGAACAAACCAAACATTTGAAAACGATGCAAAAAATCATGTTTGAATAAAAACTGTACTACTGCTGGAGGTACAGGGAGAAAAATATGAACATTTAATATGAGGTAAAAACACATTAATTTCATACAAAGGTATGCACCATATCAATCTAGCCTCGCAAAATAAAATAACTATTTTGTCCGCCATTTCATTTTGTGTGGTTAGAATTTAATTAGTCATTTTTCTTGTCTAAGGTATCACAAGCCTATATGGACCATTTGAAATTTTCGAGGTACCCCCCCCCCTACCCTCCACAATTATAAAAACTTAAACTTTTGCTTTTTTAAGTTGCCCCTCTCATTGTAAGAGATTGCCGCAAACAGAATTCAAATATTTAAAAAATAAGAAGATAATAAACTATTATTATTTAATAAACAAATCAATTGACAAGTTTACTTTTTATTTTAGCATTAATAATAATGGAAATATGACAAATAACGCACACCGTGACACAAATCACAATTGGGTCTGAGGCACAGCTACTTAAACTGCACACAACAACTATAAAATAAAGAAATGTACTACTAATTCAACAAACCATCATTATTACAACATTTAATTTATATTTTCTTGGTTTCCATGGATATAAATGAACATAATTCAAAAATGTGTTGGTGTTAGACTAGTTTTGATTGTTGTAGACAATCGCCAAGAAATTGTATTTTTAGTTTTTTGTCAATAACGTGGTTAACCTAACCTACAGAAAATGTAAAAAAAAAAAAAAAAAAAAAAAAAAAAAAAAAAAAAAATTGTTTGTCGTTAGGAAAAAAAAAGTCTTTTGTAAGGTTTTTTTGTAAAGTTAACGGTTTTTGAGATATCTTCGATTAAAGATTTTAAATGGTCGCCATTTTGAAAATTATTAAACTAAAGTCTTGGTGTTTGGTACACTTGTAAAACGTAACATACAAAATACTTATACTAAGTTTAAAGTCAATATCTTTACTATTTCTGCTGTTGTTTTTGAAAAAACAAAATGGCGGATAGACGGAAATGAAGAGGAATTCGACTATATGTTATTTAACATTTTTTTATTGGTTTTGATGTATATAATCCGAAAATGAATAGCCAGTCCACCTTTTTCGTTACACTCGTGTATAGGTTTCTTGATCCGATGATTGTAGTTCGAGGATCACTGAAGATGGCGACTCCGTCATTGAAACGCGTTTGATTAATAAACGTATATGTCTGAGAATCTTATATTAGGTTAATTAATGTATAAAATCCTATTGGAAATTCAGAAAAATATAATTGAATATGTTAAAATGACGATTATTTAAAACAGTGTTTTCTTCATATCTTCTTTTTTACAACATATCTTATAACGTACTATAGTTCATTCAGCGAGTGCTGGCAGTGAAGCGCCGCCTACACCCTAACGGGACAGAGGGTTGGAGCCAATTGCGTAAGGGAAAGTCCAACGGAACCTGCCGCTCCCTGAGTCCGGTTCACACACCCTCCTTTGTCGGATGTAGCCAGCCTTTTATAATAACACGCATTTTGAAACCAGCGACAAGTAAATGAGAACGGCTTGTGGACCGGCCCGACCCTTACGTCCCTCCCGCAGTAGGCGGCGCTTCACTGCCAACACTCGCTGAATGAAGTAATTTAGATAAAAAATATACACAATTAAATTTTGCATGCAATGGTACCAACTCTCTACCAGTGGCGGCTTACTCATAAGGACTCTCGGACGCCCCCCCCCCCCAATGATAATATTATTTTAATAATGTAAATACCTATATGTATTTAATTCTGTGGAGATAAATGAATTATGAATTGCCGCTATGGATTTCACCATCATTTGTAGCGGAAGTTTTACAATATAAAATATTTGACGAATGTATTCTGGAGTTCGGACGGTGGCCAGAGCGTCCCAGTTTCATTGCATTTAGTCATATGGGGCAAGCAGCAGACAGAGCTGAGGGTGCCGTGACGTCATTTACACAGCGTGTAATGGGCTTCTAGGGCAGAGTCCGAAGCTGAGCGCGCAGACATCAGTCAGTGAAGCCACCATAAATTAGATGTTCCGCATTACTAAAAACCTTGTTTGAGATGGGCAAAATAAGTTGGCGCAACTGTTCTAAATAGTGTCTCGCCACTCACACTAGTTGTTTGTTTATGTTTTTAAGTTTAACCCTTTGTGATTGTGAATGTTAAGTGAATGATAACATGCCTTCCCTTACGTGTATAAAATAAAACAGAGCCCTCCCATTGCCCTTAACCATCTACCATTACAAATAGTAAACTATAAATGTAACTTCAAACCTTTCAAGAAAATGTGATATTCTTATTGTAATGTCTGATAAAAGCTGAGTCACTGACAAGGTACCAAGTGGAGGCTTCTTCATACATACATAATACAGCGTTCGAGGCTTGTCAGGACCCTAGTGAAGGAACACTTTTTAATACATATTTACGAGGCTCATTAAGGTCTAGCCGACGTCAAGAAAGTAGTGATATAAACAATTAGAGGTTCTGAAAACCTGTGTAACAACTGTCTTAACACACTTACCCTCACGTAATATTAGGTTAGATCTTTCTCTTTGAACTTTCCTTGACCAACTCTTGTTCTTTTCTGACCCTGACGCTATTAGAATATAAGAGATGACCGAGAGTTTTTTACCTTTAACAACAACAAAAATCATCTTCGACCGCAGAGTTAAAACAAGATGTGCTTCTTTTGGCGAATAAAATTCTAGTTTATAACAATCCTGTGTTGTCTATCTTTATCATCTGCCATGTAATTCCACAGGGTGTTGCAATCTTCTCCCTCCCACTCATAAAGGATTAATGGGTTTGCTCATGCGATTCTGTCATATAAGCTATTCATATTATGGTAATTAAATATATGTAATTTAATTATCTATTGTGTACAGAATTATAATAATTACATTGCATACATTCGTGTTGAGTATAGCCACCTAATTCTACTTTAAGAAACCTTTCTCGACTTTTTTTTAAGGGGGTGGGATCATAATTTAGCATAAAATGAAATTTTCCATTTTATTGTTATGATAGAAATTAGATTAAACGCATAATATTAGTAAATAAATATTGAGCTTGAATCGTGAGATAATATTAGGTAGAACAAAAGCTCGAACACAGGATCTCACAAAAATTACGTTTATTTAATCAAACGCGTTTCAACGACAAAATCGCCATCCTCAGTGATACATGAGCTACAATAACACAATATCGTACAGTTATAGTTTTGTTATTGTAGCTCATGTATCACTGAGGATGGCGACTTTGTCGTTGAAACGCGTTGATTAAATAAACGTAATTTTTGTGAGATCTTGTGTTCGAGTTTTTGTTGTACAATAACATAACCTACACATAACATTAGTCGAGGAATAAATAAAGCAATAAAGCTAGTTTCAAAATTTGAAACTTTAGCCTTATTGTTTTATTTATTCCTTGAATATGGAGTTTCAACATTAAATATCATAACATTAGTGTTCATGAGAACGATTAAAAACAATAGTATCAGTTATGTTTCAATGTAATAAAATGATCAGGCATGGGCGTCATCGCCGGGGGGGTCAGGGGGGACGCGTCCCCCCAATTTTGAGATGTAAAAATATTTTTGCTAAAAACGAATGATTTACTTAAAACCTTAAAAGGTAAACATCGGGCTTTGTCTTTACTAGGGTTTTTAACATTACATTTCTGTTACAAACGCATAAATAAATGCATAAAAACAATGTTTTGAGAAGTTTAATTTAAAAAAATTTCCATACCCCCAGACCTCCGGCATATGCCCCCCCCCCCAATAATGAACTGATGATGACGCCCATGTGATCAGGAATTAAACATGTGTGCAAACAATGGATAGTTAAACTGACAATAGCTAAAAAGTATTGTTTCCATCAGACTTTTTAAAATAAAGTCAAACTGCGACTCTCGAGAGATCACGCCTCAATACAAGTCTGCCCGTGTTAAATCACCAAATGCACTGAGAAATCCCCGCTGGGCAAGTACACACACGTCCAAAGAAAGTAAACACAATCAAACTTCCCATGCAACTTTCTACTGCAAGTCAGGGTACTAATTTTCCGAACACTAACTCGCAGTCATTCTAAAACTCACAATCACCTTTCTCTATGGCCCGTAGGGTCTCGCACTAACTCCCTGCAATATTCAACAGGCTTCTTGTATAAGACTCTTCACGGACACTATAGAGGTAGCTTTGGTAATTTAAAGTTGAGTTTTCTCTACTACCAGTCAAGTAACCTCCCTTTAGAGAAAGGAAATAGTACTAGTTACGTTCAGCGATGGACCCAGCAAGTTGGCTCCTTAGGGAAGTGATCAACCCAGTAGCAATAATTTCAAGTCACCCTTTTTAAGAGGAGTGGGATGGACATATCTTGATAATGTCAATTGAACAAATTTATGTACCTTTTTCTCATGAACTATAAAAGATATTTTTATATATTTTTTGTTTGTTTAATTTGTCATACTTGGGAGGTCATTTTGTATGTTTGGATAAAATAAATTATAAGTGCTTATATATATTTTTTTTTTAATTTTTAAATTTAGACCTTTTTAACCCGCTTTTTTGTAACAACAATAATTTTTTGTAAAAAATGTATAAGAAATAATAAAAAACCCTACATACAAAATGATTAACTTAGCGTGACAAACAAAACAAAAACTATCTCTTATGGTTCATGAGGAAAAGGTACTTTTTTTAAGAAAAACCGCTGTTTTACAGAAATTGCGTTTAAGGTTAGGTTAGGAAACACTTACTTTAAAACAATCCAGCACCATAAAATGTTGCACTTTACATATGTGACAAATTCTTGATACACTCTAATACATAGGTTACAAAAATGCATCGATTATACGATTTTTTTTTAATTTTTTTTTTTTTTTACTTAAAAAATTATAACTTGCAAAATTGGTGTTTTCTGTCCAATTTGTTTTCAAACCAACGCGGTAAACTTCCACTCAAGCCAACCACCGTTATTTATAGCGGACCTATCCCAACACCACACCACAGGTTGGAGTGAACCAAACTGCACAGACAAAAAACCTTGTTCTTAGGGGAAAGAATGGGTTCACAGCTCAGACATTTGAAAAGAAAAAAGTTTTAGAAAGCAAAAATAGAAGGATGGAAAAGGCTTAGGTGGAAAAACAAACTGAAAGACTCACTAATTGCAATCACATTCACTGCACTTTAAACAATAACTAACTACAAACCAATGAGCCAAACAATTAAATAATGTAAACAACTACAAAACAGCTGTCAGTGAAGCAGACAATGTACAGCACAGTGCTACCAACCACAAAGAACTAAATCATATGCAACTAGGTCTATTATATTAATAAACATATATAACACATTGTAACGATATCACATCAATCAAACCAGATAACATGATTAAAGTGATATCAAAAAAACAAATTAAATTAAATAAATTGGGAATAAGAAATAAATCTTCACGTGTAAAATTAAATTAGAGATAAAAAATAAAATAAAAAATGTTTACAAAGGATTGTTAAGAAAGGAGTGGAGGCACAAGCGCTGCAGATGTCCAGAACGAATCGTAAAATTATTAGGGTTGAAAAAGGAAAGCGACGCTACGATTTCTCTTTTAGAAGGGTTCAACAGACTAGGAGAAACCGAAAATTTCCAAAAATAACGACAAATTCAAAAACAACCAATAGGAAGGACGAAATCCAATTTTTTTTTTGAATTTGTAAAAGTTAGTGTGGCGTTGCCGCGGAACTGAGGAGAGAAAGAAAAAAGGGAGTCTTCTACTAGCAGCGAGGGAGTAAGGTGCGACTCTAGAGACGGGTTGTCTCCGAGTCACCAATATAGCTTTTTAATAGAATTTAGTAAAGTTTAACTTCTAGCCTTCAGCGACAAATATTGAGTATTAGCTTCAGCGAGAGATTAAATTAGTAGCCTTCAGCAAAGTAAAAAGATTGATATTCGCCTTCAGCAGATAGGAGTTTGATTCGTCGTCTTCAATGCGAAGAAAAAGTTGTTCATCGTCACTCTGAGAGAAGGAGATTATCTCGTCATCGCCAGGATCCATCATCAAGGAGCAAGTGTGTGCATCGAAAGTGTTTTTTTAGGGTTAAATAAAGGGGAAAGTGCGAGTTGGGGTTTTGTGAAAGTGTGTTTTCATCGAAAGAGAGGCCAAGACAAGAATTGATAAGTACCAAATGTTTTATATTAATATCTTTTTTAATACTATTTAAATTTCATTTTGCTTGAGCTTCCAAAGGATTCCCACCGAGATTGTAGATTTAAGTTTTGTTAGTACAGGAAATTAAATTGAACCAAGAGTCAGTAAATTTAATCATTTCATTTGTTTTGTATATCAAGAGCTAGCCGAGGAGTAAATTGGAGATTGATAAATTTGAAATTGTTTTTTTTTTTGGAGAGTATAAAAGTAATTGAGAAAAATCATTAGAAGAAATATATTTGCCCGTATTGAAATTTGTGTTTGTTTAAATATTATATTGTTAGAAATAAGGAATGAAAGTTGTATGGATGTCTAATACATTTTAGAATAAAATGCTAAAATTAAGTTGCTAAATTTGTAACTATCCTTACGTACAACAAATTGTTCCTTGTTTGTTCTGCGCTAAAATAAATTGAGTTTTAAAGTATTGTGTATTGACCAAATAATTTCAGTACCAAAATAAATCATAAATAAATAAGTAAGTAAGTAAAAGAGTAAAAAGTAAAGTCAAGGTTTTCTTTATATAACATGCAAAAAAGAGGTGAATGTTATAACATGGAATTGCACGAGCAGTCCTGAAATTTCCTAAAAACCTAACCTAACCTAAACAAATGCTTATAAAACTAGTTTGACTCAACATATTTCAATAAATAAGGTCTTAAATTAATCCTGAAAAGATACAGGACAGAAAAACATATATAAAACAAAAATCAATATTTTTTTTTTCATTTTGAGCCATTCGACTCCCCTTAAAGAAGAGAAATAGAGGTTACAATTGGCAACTGATCCTGCAAGCCGGCTTTCTTTAGGGGATGAAATAGGGCAACCTTGCAGGCAACACTTCATGTTGGCTCCTTTCAGACAATGGAAATAGAAGTTAAACCAGATGACTAATTCTGCAAGCTTCTTCCCTCTAGGGAAGTGATTTCAAGACTACCCGGCAGTCAACATTTCAAGTAGCCTCCATTATTTAGAGGAGGGGATATGGTATTAAGACCGGAGAATGACCCTAAAAGCTTCCTCTCTTTAGAGAAATGAAATCGAGCCAATCCCTAATTGTTACAATTCCCCTTCTAACCTTTCTTTTCTCCTGATATCCCCCACAGTGAGAAAATGTCAAATGTACATCTTCCTCTAATACGCGTGTTACATTTTTTGAAGTGGTAACATTTTAGAAATTTTAAATAATCTCTAGTGGATTATAAATGTCCTCGATATTAATAAGTAAAGTCTTAACAAAATAAGCTACTATAGGATGTAGAGGTAAGATAAAACTTGCCAAAAAACACAAAAAGTTACACTGCTATTTTGAAATTTAATAAATAAAACACCTTTGTAACTGTGAATAAATATTTATCGGTTTATTTACATTATATGATGGGGGCTGAGTAAAGTATACCATAATGACGTACACCTTGTTTTTTCTGAAGACACAAATGGTATCATTTTAAAGCTGTGTGAGTGAGCTATTGTGGTGTGTTGTAGGATGAACAAATTTTAAACAAATTTTTATTTAAGTTTAAAAACATCCGCCATTTTGAAACTTAACAACGCTTTCTCGCTAACGAACTTGAACAATTTTTTTTAAATATTCCGACAAAATTTACGATCTCCAAGACGATTAACAACACACATTAATAAACAGTAAGGAAAATGGTGAACAATTAGTCTAAGGGATAGGATCAGTGCCCAATTCATAGTATTGGATGTCGGTGTTTCCTTGAGAGAGATCACAACGTCTAACACTATCTCCCCAGACAGACAGTTATTAATATTTTGAAAGAGGTGTTTAATAAAAAGAGGTTATTTAAACTATTTGGAAGCTACAATCAACATTCAACTTTAACAATTGCTTTGCGAAATATAAACCATCCTCTTTTACAGCAGGATGTTGTTGCATCCCATCTCTAGACCTTTAAATCAATAATGCCCACGGCAATGAGCATACTGGAATATCTACAGTGCTGCCTTACCACAATTGTAATACAATATAACATTATCAAACAAGTAATTAGTCTTGCTCAGTTTCTCTGAACCTCGTAATTGTGTATATCACTACTGTCTTAAAACGTCAACGACACCCTAACGGACATTTCAAGTTTGTAGTAGGTTTCGTTTTTCACTAAATTTTCTTTTTTTAGTTCAAATTCGTTAAATTAATAGCTCTTCCGTGTTCTCGACTTCTTGTTTTATAAAACAATCCACATTTTTTACGATTAAATAGAGGACTTTACTCCAACCAACTTTCCTCCTGACGTTTTCACCTTCCATCACAACACAACAAATCAATATATAACTAAGAAACGCACAGTACACAACTCACTGCAAGACTGAGCTTAATGTTTCCCCCCACTACACCAACCGGCCCAGAGACGACTGCGCATCTCAATGAACAGAGATCAGGCTAAATCTTACAAACTGTGTAGAGATGACAACGACAAAATACGGCAGCATTTCGTTTTGTCTGTTTCCTGACGGGAATATCAGTCACAAAAGGAAGTAGAACGATTACCAAACTTGCCCTATACTTCGTATAAGGGGTTAAGTAAAACCAAACTTTAAGCAAACAATGATTCATCTCAATTGGAAAAAATCAGAATCGAGATTTATTGGTCTAAAGTGAAAAGGTCTCGTGAACATCGGCTTAGAAGTTCCAATATTTCAAAATTCACAAATAAAGCGCAAACTTTCTCACTCGCCCATCCTTAAAACCAAATTTAAACAACTAAAACTAATCATCTTAAAAATATCAATTCGGTAGTTTTCAATCGAAGGTACCATGGACGCAGTCTTTGAAAAAATATTTAAATAAGGGGCTAAACGTGTTCAAAGTAAACTATATTTTATGATAATCTAAGCTTTCAATTATTCCTGAACTCTAATTTTTTTTTTTCCTTTCTTTTTTTTTACTTGCGTTTTTACACACGAATTAAGCTCAGCTTCACATTTCACTAAAATTTGAACGAATCGATACAACTGATTTTGATGAATTACGTCTTTCATAACAGCCACGTGGAGATTTTAATAAATTACGTTTTTTATAACAGCAACGTGGCTGATTATGATGAATTATGACTTTTAAACAGCCACAACGCCTATTTGACATATTACGTCTTTTAAAACAGCCAAACAGCTATTTTGATGAATTACGTCTTTCAACTACACTCACACAGTTGATTTTGTGAATTACGTTTTTTATAACAGCCACACGGGCGATTTTGCCAATTACGCCTTTTAAAACAGCCATACGGCCGATTTTGATGGCTTACAACTTTTCTTTTCAGCCACACGGAAGATTTTGATGAATTACGTTTTTTATAACAACCACAAGGCTGATTTTGTGAATTACGTCTTCTATAGCAACCACACAGGCGATTTTGATGAATTACGTTTTTATAAAAGTCACATGACCGATTTCTTGTTTTTTTTAAACTGATAATTCACGAATCGGCATTATGTGAGAGATGGAGTCTACATTTTGTTCCTTAAGAGAACAAAATTTGATCAAAATCGATTTTATAAACTCAAAGTGAAAAACTCGACATTGATTTGATCCATCACATAATTTTAGGCCAGAGAAGAATTCGGTCACAGAATATTCAGTTGAAAAAGACAATTTTTTTTAAACACATGTTTCCGCCAGAGAAGAATTCGGTCACAGAATATTCAGTTGAAAAAGACAATTTTTTTTTAAAACACATGTTTCCGCCAGAGAAGAATTCGGTCACAGAATATTCAGTTGAAAAAGACAATTTTTTTTTTTAAACACATGTTTCCGCCAGAGAAGAATTCGGTCACAGAATATTCAGTTGAAAAAGACATTTTTTTTTAAAACACATGTTTCCGCCAGAGAAGAATTCGGTCACAAAAGTTTCGATGAAAGAAGAAAATATTACCATTACTTTCGGTCACAGAAGAATCGGTCAGAGAAGACCACCCCGATATTTATTACAAAGTCATAAAGATAAAAATACACGTTCAGAACATATTTTATAGTGTTGTGTGACATGTGATGTTTTGTTCATTAATTGACTAGCCACAAAAATGCTACCTGTGTGCGGCGAAACATGTAGCTACGTGTAACAATAAAAAAGACTACAAAAGGTATTTATTCAAAAAAAAGTTTGAGGATAGAACCCCGAAAGATGGAACTTGCATTTCAACTGACACATGTTACAAACAAATTCTCTCTTGTACTGTAATTAGAAATTGAAACGTGATAACAAACAATATGAAAAGGTCCTACGCATCCGAAACCGAGACCTTCATCGTGAAATTACAAAAGAAAGATCAGAAAAATTCTTGGTCCAAACTAACAGAGTAATAAAATAAAATTAAAGCACTGTACAAGAAAAATGATCGAAAATTAAAAAAGAGAATCATTTTCCACTGTCACATTATTAAAAGAATGAATACAAAAATGGATTCACTACTTTTCATTAACAGAAAAAACCTAAAGAAACTTGTTTCAGAAAACGAACGATAGAATATATAAAAGAACTAAAAAACCAAGAACAATGTATCATAGACAAAATGCGAAACATTCTGAAAAAATAAAAAAAGAGAGCAAGTTTTTGATTGCTCAGTTCTGGACAGGAAGCTATTTGAATCCCTGGGCATTTTATGGAGTGTGAGACATATAAGGAAACAGGACATCATCCGAAGCATCTCACTGTTTTCCAAAAGCTGAGAGGCATATCCGGGACAGTGGAATAAAAAAGAAGAAAGAACAAAGAAAATAACTTTGTTAACGAGGGTGAATTGGAAAAAAAAAAAACTGATTTGGAGTTTCTCGCATGTTGTACGTTCTTTTACCTGCAGCTTAACACTATTGCTTTTGTGACAAACCGAAGAATAGGGTGCAGATAAAAACTAAACGAATTTGGAGGATAATAACGTGAATATTACAATTCCTATATAAACAGCACTCATTGGTGCCACACTTTTCTGTTAGGGATCAACAAGACAAGCAGACTAGACTCGACAGGTTGTTGATTGGTCTGTAATTATCAACATCAAACGTCGACGACCGCTGATCAATAGGTCACAGGTTCAATTTGCACGCTGGGTTGAGTGACTAATTTCTCGAATTGCTTTAACACGCTTAACTACTGAAAACCCTTTTACGCTAGCGAAATCTGTAAGCATCGATTTGATTGTTTACTGAACACAACCTCGCTATGCAGACTGCTAATCTGCATAAAATGAGCTGTTTTCTCAAATTCTGATCCAACGATTTTGATTAATTTTGCTCAAGTGTAGCCTGTAAGGGCTCAAACAAGACATAATCAAATACGATTTACAGGACGTGTTTATGACAAAAGCGGAACAATTGTAGGTTTTGTTTAAATATTGTATATATTTTCAAAATGGTTCGTTTTTTTTTTGATTAACAACAACCGAACTGTTATTTTTGGTGACGATTGACAAGTAAGAAAGTTTGTACAATGTTTTTGCACTGTTTACAATATTTCATTTTGATGATTTGTCAATTCATTCATTAGACCATCAATTATTCTTTCTGTACAAAGATAAGTACAAGCAATCACCAACATTTAGATGGATTATACAGAGTGTCCAGAAATGACTAGACCAAACTTCAAAAACTGATTGGATAATGCAAAATATACAAGAAATCCCATAATAACATAGTGTCCTATCTGCTTAGTTTTCAGTCTATCCGCTTTGTTTCTTCTTCTTCTTTTTTTTACAAAAAAATATAACTACATTATTTCACGTGTATTAAAAACAAAAATTATGTTGTAAAATTTCAAAATAGCCACAACAAAAAATTTTTTTTAAATATTTATTGTAGCTCAAAGGATAATCGAATTATCGACAAAATAATGAAAACATAATTTCTTGGTAATTGTCTACAACACCCAAGATTGGCTGTAACCAAAATATTTTAGAATTCTCTCAATTTTTATTAACACTACAAAATCTAATTTCAATTCTAATACACTTAGAAAAGAAAGTAAATAAATATCCCAACAAACAACTACTTTTTATTGTAATATTATAGTAGTGCTTCTAGGCCTACGCTGTTGAAAGTGCCTATTTGGATGACGTATTCATAAACAGCTGTTAACATAAAAATGATAATTCATTGATGTTGTTTCTAAACAATTTGTGGTTCAGTCAATTATTTAACCACCTTGCGAATTTCTCGTTAATGTTTAAGTTGCTTTCAAGGTCGAGACAAAAATAAATACAGAAATCATTTGTTTTGTCATTGAAAAGCAGCCATTTTGAAAATATACGATATATTTATTTGTTTTTGGTAAGCGTGTAAAACGTTACTCAAATAATGCGTAAGCTATACAAAATCTGAGCTATCCTATATATTTCCAAAGTTAATTTTTTGTAAAAAAAAAATATATATAAAAAAATAATAATAAAAATAATGGCGGATAGGCGAAAACTAGGCAAGATATGACTTATAATATATTATGTTATGGGCATTTCTTGTATATTTTGTCCTACCCAATTAGTTCCTCACTGGTATACTAATGTAGATTTGTTAATTTAGCCGTTAACTGTTAATTAGGTAATTATATAGCAGAGTAGCCTCACTTAAAAATCAATTTTTATGGGTTTTATTCGTCAAATAAATGATGGAAAAATATTTTATTATCGAAAAAAAGTGTCGGAAAGATGATTACATAATATAATTACACAAGAAAATCTTAATCAGAAAATCTTAACCTCTACTAAATACCTTACTTCATAAGAATAAATCATGTTTTCTTTGCTGTAAATATGTAGGGCTGTATTATTATATGTCACGAAAGGTTAGGCCAGGTTGCTAATATAAAAAACCACCTGGCCAAACCTTCCGTACGTTTATTGAAATGAATGTCATGAGTATGAAAGATAACACAGAGTTAATTTTTTCACGAAAAAACAACTTGTGTAATTATATTATGTAATCATCTTTCCGACACTTTTTTCGATAATAAAATATTTTTCCAACATTTATTTGACGAATAAAACCCATAAAAATTGATTTTTAAGTGAGGCTATTCTGCTATATAATTACCTTTAATTATATAGATAAGTAATTAGTAATCACCACAACAATAATAGTCCTATGCATATTTTAGTCTTATATTATTTTATAGGCTTTTCTTTCTACTCTATCCTACATCCGAGGCGTCACCATTGTTATCACGTCCCTAACCACACGTCCTTCCTATGCTGACGTGGTTACTTGTCATTTGTAACCACAACTAGTTCCTGGCACTGTTATTGGCAGTAAGATCCAAGGAAAACCGTTATCTGGCGTGTGGCAATATGAAGGTAACTGATTTCTCACGTAATTGTATAAAACACGTAGATTGGTGCAATCATGGTACTTACCCCGGCGACATCATACAATATAATACAATCAGATCTTTTAGATGTAGGGCTCAAAATTGGGGCGTCGTGGAACATGTAATTGTATTGGTAGGTCAAAGAAGCCAGCAGGTTAGGCTTGTTTAAAACACATATTTTTAACCTAGTAATCATCACTTTCTTAAAGCCGGTAGGAACCGAGACTTGAGAATGTGTATATATTATGAAGACTCCACTCGCTTCGCTCGTGTTAATGCCTCGACCGTGGCGGGCGTTGAAGTTGAATATATGTGAAAGTACTTCCATTCGCTACGCTCCTGTCTCGTAACTACAGTATATGAATATAACTTTTTTTACAATAACTTCGCTAGGTCGTCGTGGTAGAACTGAAATATACAAATTTGGTTAAAATGGCCGTCATTTTGTAATTTTTCTTACTTTCAATAAGAATTTACCTGAGCATACTATAGGCCACTACTTTTCATGTACCTATCTTAATTTTGTGGCCAGTAACGTGCTTACGTACAGACGACAACGACGGCGGGCGGACGCATGTCGAAAATATCGGTTTTCTGAGGTCAAGAAACAGAGCTCGAAATGTTTGACGAGCTTACCCTATACTTCGTATATTGAGGTGCACAATACTCATTGAACAATACAAATGTTCTCACTCGTATACAGAATGTCCCGTAAGTAAGCTGCCAAACTTAAGGAAATAATTCTGTAGGTTTGGATTCTCCCCCAGAAAACGCTGTTTTCCACATAGCCTGTTTACAAACAGAATTATAACTTTAGAAAGAGAAAAGATTGAGTTCAGATTTAGTATACGCATTTTGTATTACGTTTAAAAGCCTAATGAAAATAAAGACTTCATTTTGTATATTTTCAAGATGGCGGCAGTTTAAAACTTTTTATATCAAATATCTTGAAAATCTTAAAATATTAACTTCACAAAAATTTCACAAGAGACAAAAAAGTTTAATTTTAAAATGACGAAAAGATAACAGAGTTATTGACAAAATACAGGAAATTAATAATGTCTTGGTAGTTGTCTACAACACCCAAGATTGGCTTAGAACCAAAATAGTTTTGAATTTTAATACAATTTTAAAATCCATTGCTCTGAATTGCATTTTTTTTTTTAAATGTGATCCTTAACTATTTCGAAAAGCCCCATATTAAATTTTTTCGTGCAAAATATCTCAAAACATGTACAAAAACTAAACAGTGTAAAGTGTAAATTTATTAAGAAACTGGAAACTTACAATCAAGTTTGAAGTGTCATAATTTGTTTAATAAAAACAATTTTTTAATGCAATTCAGGAGCAATGGATTGTAAAAGTTTCTATTAAAAGTATTAGAATTCAAAAATATTTTGGTTCTTGGTCAATCGTGGGTGTTGTAGACAACTACCAAGAAATTATTAATTTCCTGTTTTTTGTCAATAACTCTGTTATCCTTTGATCTACAGAAAAACAAACAAAAAGGAAACGTTTTGTCTCGTGTATATTTTTGTGTGAAGTTAATGGTTTTCGAGATATTCAATATTAAATAATTTTTAATAACCGCCATTTTGATAACAGAAAAGAAGCGGAATCCCCATTTTGTGATATCTTAGAAGGGTTTGGGGTATGCTCAAGAAGAGGGCCGCCACTCAAACAGTGCAACCCAGAATGTTTCCTAACCTAACCTAACTAACTTTATGTATAATATATTATTACACACTTTATTGTTCTGGAGCCCAATATAAATTGATATCCTTCCAGAAGGTATCGAACAGATATTCATCCTTGTTCCTACGGCGCTACACGAATTCACGTAATTAGGAATCTAACAAACTTCTACTGGTTACACATTCTTCCTGTACCTGGTAAAATACTCTCCTTAATACACGCCAACACCGTTTCAGCTGTTCTGACAGGTCAGGTTAGGTTCTGTCTTCTATTTATGTCGATAGAAAACTCTTTAGGAGTGGCGGTCCTCTTCTTAAACAAACCCGGGTTTGGCTCTAAGTAAGTTTATAAAAAAGTTAACGTGGGTGGGGGGAGTTTATTAACACACTGTATACAAACGTGATCTTAAATAAACCACAATAATTCAGATAACGTTGGAGATATGTTTGTATAACCTACACAAATCCGAATAAACTATAACAATCAAATACCTGGGTGTTTATTTTTCCAAGGTAAACACACAAGATACAGAAATTCCTGACTATTTATTTTTTTATTGTACTTACAATTACTATAAAATTAAAGGAGCTACATGCCAAATTTGATCAAAATCAATCGACCCGTTTTGGTTGTAATACACGGCACTGACTAAACACATAATAAATCCCTATATTATTGATTTTTTTTTGCTCTCTCACTACGTACATTTAAGAAAGAAAGTAAACTCCAAACAATATAAAAATAAATATGATAGAAGCGATGCTTTAGTCCATTTGTGACCTGTACCAGTCCCTAGCGACAACAAAGCAAAGGTCAACGAATCCACGACCCCAGTGTTGCCAATCCACGGGCAGTGAAACTATCTTGCGTTACGATGGAAACAAAACATCCTATAATAAAATGAAATGTTGTGTTATTCCGAAATAAAAAAAAAAAAACTGTGTAAATTTATACGTTTTTGTTCCCCTTTGGAGAACGGCGCTTAAATATTGAGAAAGAATTATTACAAGATCAATTTCATGGTTTCTGCAAGCATAGTAGAGAGAAATTATTCCAAAAAATAGATGAGAAGTGATGTAACTTGGGAAGTTGAATTTTGTTTCTTTTTCTACATGCAACTGAGTGGGAAACCGCAAACTAGGACTGGAACTTTGTTAGAAAAGTGCAGTTTGAATCAATTTTGAGTGGATCGCTACACAATTTTTCAAATATCTCCGTCTCTATGGGCCGTAGAAAAATTATTTAAAAAATGAAAGTATTTGGAAATGAAGGGACTATTGAAATGATAGGGTATAAGAGTACTTCCTAACGTCAAAAAATTTGAATTTCTGGATTTAAGATTGTTTCACTAATAATGCAACAAATGGGGAAAGAATCATAAGATCTTCACGAAAATTGGACAAATTTCAAATTTGCCAAAAATTAATTTTTACGGCCACAATTTGCATTTTCGAAAAAAATAGAAAGCAATGTAATTTAATGAGAAGTGGCCGTAAAGTAAACTTTTTTTTTTTTAATGCTCAGTTTTTTACCTACTTTCTAGTTTACATATGCAAGAATATATTTATCGAGGTAAAGTGACCTTTATTTGGTCCCGTCTTGTGACTTCTTTTGTCTTAGACGCGTTTCAGAGTCGGAACTTCATCTTCAGTAATCGCTCGAAGGAGGTCGTTAAAACTACAATTACACGTAACGTAACACAAATTATTTGTTTATTTTTTATAAATTAATGCGAACTGTTAGATATCCCGAGAGAAACTGTTTTAGCTAACTTCATATTTGACCAAGATTTGAACGAAAAGGTACCTAGTAGAGTAGATTTGGATTTTAATAGCGATAGATACAATTACGAGGTTCATAAAACCTGTCTAAGTAATTGTTTATCGCCCTTAAATCTGTAAGGCTCAAGTAATCAACTTATGATCATTACATTTAGAGGATCTGTTTATATTACGTTGTATAATGGGGCTGGGTAAGTACTATGATAGGGGCAACGATGACCGAATGTGTTTTCGCTTTACAACATACACAAACCAAAACCTACTTCGAAATTCGAAAGTGAAATCACGATATGGGAAGATGAAAGCACTGAAGCCTTACAGGAAGCCACTCTGACTACATCCTTAAACTAAGGAGGTGAACAGACCTTGTAAAGATTCTACTAGAATCGTCTTTACTACACGTCTAATCTCTTACGTCTAAGCAAGACCGAACAGTATTTCTCCACGAGAGCGACCGTAGTATCGCATCAGTTTACAAAACTTTTCGGACCCAGTTTCTTTTTTAATTTGTATTTATAAAACTTTAATGTGCGTGCCTAGCCCCAATCATACAAGCAGATCCTCTAAATGTAATGTCCAAAAGTTGGTTACTTGAGCCTTGTAGGAACTGGTAAGTATTGGTGCATCCAATAGGGTAAGTTCGTTTTAAAACGGAGTCTTATCCAATAGGGTAAGTTCGTTTTAAAACAGTTGTTACATAGTTTTTTAATTGATTGTAATTAAGTAAGTAATTTAATTGAACGAAAGCAAGGGTAGGCGTTTACACAGAAGCATTTGAGGTCTATATTTTTTTATTGGGGTTGTACCGCTGAAAGCAAAACGCAACAAACGAAGTGTGGCGACCCCTCTTTTCCTCTCCACCCCTGACACATTCCTACCTTGAGGATACTTGTAAATAACGTTCTCTTAATACATAAATAATATCTCTAGAATTAAAAAGAAGATACAGAAAGTTATTATAGAACGCCTTTTAACTCATAGTGGTTTGAGCTTTTGTGGTATCAAAATTGAATCATCACAATTACCAACTGTAATGTTAGGATACACAATTATCGAAACTTTAGTTGTCTTCTTTTCTTCGGTTTTTTCCGTTAAACGTTTGTTCGAGGCACGGTCACCGTGCTCGAAACATGCGATCGCTGGGCTTCAATCTATGGTTGCAGCCAAGTTAACCGCGATCACAACCGGGTTCAGGACAGCACGGTATCAATAAGGCAGTGCAAATCTTGGTTTGGTTATTGTGCAGACGGAAGCCTGGGTGTCCGTTAGCCACTGAATGTTGACCCATAGCGGCAGCTCAACAGAAATCTAATCGTCTAACTTTCAGTTAATGTTTTTTGTTTTACTACGTAAATAATATACTAAGAAAAAATATACTACGTAAATACACAGTCATGCAAATATAACAAACAAAACACAAAATACAAATAAAACATGAACTGAAGGAAAATATATAAAAATAGCATAGATTCATAAAAATAACAACGAAAACCGCATAATACATAACAAATATACACCTAGAATAAACACATAGGCTACACATACCAATAAAAATAAAGCAAGGCAAAACAAAACCCACAGCCACAATCATGCAAAATACATAACAAAGACATCGAATACTCTAATAGCGTCAGGGTCAGAAAAGAACAAGAGTTGGTCAAGAGAGATCGGATTGAAGAGTACATGAAAAAGATGTAAAACCCTTGGGATTGTAAAGCTCGTAGAGGTCATTTGGTATGTAGTGGCGCTTGACCTTCATCGGGCAAACAGGTTCCCGTCACTTTTCAGTGGTGGGGGAAGCGAGTGAGTTAGTTTTCCGCTGTTCCTAGACAGCGTATTACGAACAACCTCCCCACTCTAAGCCATACCGCCCTCCCTCCAAGCGCCACCACATAACAAATAATCTATACTCAATAGTGACCTCCTGAGAGTGTATAGGCCACTCCGCCACTATCTTCGTTACGATCAAAACAAAATATTACCTGATCAGATATCCATCCCACATAGGCAATCAAACCACTTGACAACGGTTCATAAGTTATAAACGAACAGGCAGACGGAAAGACGCTGAATTTAATTAAATAGTGAAGTAAAACTCTTTGTTTGCTTAACTTTAGAATAATTTACAAATATGACAAAATCGTCTGATTTAATCTAGTGTCCAATATATCTGCATTACATTTCTTATGGAACATCTGCAGTATTGTAGTATAAGATGGGATTGGCAAAAAACCAAGGGCAGAAAAATAATGTTTTTAGATGTCAACATCTCAAGGACAAATGACAAACTCTTAAAAAGAATCAGACGAATTTAGTGGGGGGGAGGGGGGGAGCTAGCTGAAGAAGTAAAACATAGATCACAATAAAATGTATGTGTTGTAAGATAAGACGATTTTGAGACATCATTAGGGAATAGTCAGGAAGACAGAATATAAACTGTGCAAATCATTACAATAACTTTCTCATAATACTAAATAATATTCGTCCAAATATGTCAATTTTTTGATATAACGAACGTGGAATGGAATTTACTACTTTAGTGATTTTTTCTCATGTGTTTCTTAATGGTATTCTAAAAGTTAGAGGTATAGTAAAACTCTCTTTTATTTCAGTTTAAATTTCTATTACTGTAGTTTGAAAGTGTTTTACAAATATTTATATTTTTAAAAAGTCTAAGTTTCCTCGCATATATCATAAATTCGCGCAATCTTAAATTTATATCTTCTTTCATTCAAATTTAGATTTAAATAGTTGTAACCAAAAGGCATAACTTTTGTTGGTATTAGCTGCTTAGGTACTGTAATTAAATTGACTTTATGTTTAGGTGGTCCGTGGTTGACAATACTGTATTCCCATTATTCAACGTCCCAGCTTGGCATGCCGCATCCCGCTCCTATATCGCGGGTTTATCTCACCTGACCAGCCATTTTTGACGAATCATAAATTAACTTCATTCTTATAACTAAATAATTTAGACTTACACGGAACTGAGAAAGTTGAATTGGGATTGCACAAGTGGTTAGACCAAAAGCCTAATCGGCCATTTTATTATCACTACTACATATTAATTTAATAACTACGGAGTGCGAGGACCAAAACCCCAAATGGTCGTCCGATCCTTCCCAAAAAACAACTACCCACTCATTTGGGTCGAGTTAGGCCAAATTCCCATAAAAACCCCGCTCGCATGATGAACCACAACTCATTACTCTGAACGATGCCGCACTCTGGGTTCTGCACAGCCGCTGACCTTGCTCTTGAGCGAAAAATAGTGAGGGGAGACCTTACCTTATCGAATACCCTTCGGCGGAGCGCCTTACATCCAAAGATAGGCCTTTAAGTAAAGTAAGGAGGAGGGCTCTGGTATGAATAGATAAAGTGTCTAGACTTTGTTTGGACTGGACGTTGATTAAGTCATTTGTTTTCATACAGGATGTAATCGACATACTTCACTAGTGTATTCTTGGACCAAAATAAAGAAAAACATTCAAATAAACATATCTCAGGATACGCATTGCTTCTAGACAATCCGCCATATTGTATTTAAAAAGCCATTGTAGCTTCGGGAGTAGATAACATATTGGGTTAAAATTTTGCATTATCATTTCATTAAATATGTAAGTTTTTACAAGTGTAACAAAAACAAATACTTTATATTGTAAAATTTCAAAATGGCGGTCGTTAAAAATTTGGAACGTCGAATAACTAGAAAACTGATTTCTTACACTATCTTCTCATTGCTGCTATAGCTCGTCGTGCAGTTTGTGATATGAGTCCATCCTGTTGAAACCAGGTGTTCTGAATGTCAATACCTGGAAAAGCATGGAATCGTGATGACGGACAAACCTCCAATATTTCACCCCGAACCACGAAAGTAATAATTTAAAACTTGACTTATCAAAAAGTTTGAAAATTTGTTAGTATACTGTTATTTTCATTTACTACAATTTACTTTATAAATTACAATTTATTTAACAAATATGAAACATAATTTAATTTAATCAATCACTTAACGAATAACAACAAAAATATAAACATAATGACATGCAATAAGATGTAAACGTGGGACAAATAATAGATCCCCGTAAATCACTCTCTCACATCCTCGCAAAGCTTCTCTCTAACAAAATAATCATATCCCCAGAAAAGCTTGTCTCTTATATGCCCACAAGTTTCTGTCTCTTTTAACCGTTACATCCCCACAAAACACATATTTTTTCAAAAATCAAAATCAAAATTTTCGAGAGATAACGTATTAGGAGTAATACTTATTAATTAAGCAATACATTTTTTTAAAAATCAGACTTCTACCTTTTATATTTACCGAGATCCCACAAAGTATCTTCTCCAGGACGTATATCCCCAGAAGGGTACATGCGAGAGAGAGAGAGAGAGAGAGAGAGAGAGAGAGAGAGAGAGAGAGAGAGAGAGAGAGAGAGAGAGAGAGAGAGAAGCAGTCCGGAAGCAGGTGGATACCTGATCACAGAGGGTACGAAGACAACAGAAAGGCGGACCAACACCAACGTGTGGCATAAGTAAAGCTCCAGCAAAGAATTGTCTGGAATAATGTATGAAACCAGAGATCGCTGGAGGATCCTCTATATGTCACTGGTTGAACCAGATCAACTCTCTAGGTTCGTTGCTGCACGAAATGAAAGGAAAATCCTTAAGCTTTGTGACAGGACACGGCGTTTTTTTCTTTAAAAACCACTACCAGAACAAAAAATAATAATAAAGATTAGGGGTTATGCTTTTTAGGCGTTTTTACGGATAACCGTATATAAGGAAAAACCAAGTCTGTATCGTATCAGACGTAAGAGATGTAGAAGCAACCATGAAAACACATTTTACCCCTTTCATCCTTTGGTGGTCGAATTTAGGAAAGTTCATCATTTAAATTAACTATGGAAAGAATGAATATATTCCGCTAGAAATTTTATGTTTCTTGATCCAGAGGTTTAGTCTTGATGATTAAGTAAGGATATCTACCTTTTTACAGATAAAAAAAAAAACAACAAAATACAATTATTCTAACAAGTAGACCTACACTTTAGGGATTTTGTTTATTAGAATCAATTTAAACTAGTATCTGTATATTATTAAATGAACTCGTCTCAACAATTTCCTGGAACTTTATAGCTGTTATTTTGTACGTGAGCCTAGCGACTAAATACATTGTTTCTAATGTGTAAAACAATCTATCGTAAGCCAAGCGTGTTTAGCAGCACTACATTTAAATAGTGTATAAGAAGTTAGGCCTCGGAAATATTGAAGGTTATGCTTTTATTTACTTAACAATGGCCTATTCAAGATCCTTGATTGTATGCACCACGGCTGACTGCTTTCTTCGTTGTTGTACAGTATAGAACGAAATGTTTAGTTAACCTTCAACGAGACCAAGGTCATGCTTGTAACCAAATAAATCATTATTAGTACCACAAAAAGGGTAAAGAACCTTTCCTCAATTACTGTCAGGCTGGTGTTATGAACTCAATTTCGTTTGATTTTTTGTGTGATATTCTTCGATTTTATTATTAACATATGCATAGATTGTTAAGCTGCATAAAGACATGGTGTCCTTTAAGGATCTGTTCTTGGGCCAATTTTATTGCTTGCTCCGTAAGTTGGGTAATCGTTAGAAATTTCACCTCTCTATGATGACAAATAGTTATTGTCAGAAATGTAATTTCGAACACTGACCTTCAAAAAATTGATATTCTTTATAGTTATGTGATTCGACAGGGCTGAGTCACAGACACGATCATAGTGAGTGGAGACTCTTCCACATATTATTATGTATAGCTTCAAGGCCTGCCGGGATCTTAACATTACTCCGAACGAGTAAATGAAGATTTTTTTAAAATACATTACACATACCTACAAAACCCGTTAGATATATTTGAGACTTAGTTACGGTAGGCCTACATCAAGAAAGTTGTGATATACACAATTAATTATGAAGTTCAGAAAACTTGTATAACAACTATTTTAAACCCTAATAGATAAGACTCTTTCATCTACCAATACAATTTAACATTTCATACAAGGGCCAAAAGATAAACGTTTGGGCTTTACATTTGAGAAACTGTTTGTTACATTAAATGGCTTGTAACGATTACTGTACTAACCATTTGAGATAGCAACTTTACATTAAACCCTAATGGTGAACATTTTGGAAACAATACTGTTTTTAGCCCCCCCCCCATTTCTAGGCCAAAATCGTTACCCCATCCACCATTGAGTGTCCAGCTTTTATAAAGATTAATTCAATTTACAATACTTCACAGAATTAAACCTAATTACTAATTAAACACTCACACAACACCAAACCAATTTACAACAGAGTTGACCTAGGATAGAACCCATTTTCTAACTTGTCTTCCTTTAAATAATAAATTAATACATCAGATTTGGTGATTAGGGCTCCAAAAAAATTCGGAACACCATGACTCCAATCAATCAACCAGTCATGCTGCAATTTGTAAAAATATATATTTAAAGCAAAACTAAACAAACTACATTACACTGTATGTTTGGCTGCCATTTAAGGACCTAATGCTTCTCTCTGAGATTTAACTACCATGGTCTGTTCAACCCAGCTACCAAGTCAGCTGTTGCCTGCTATGGACAGTCTGTGCAAGACAAAAAAGGACACAGCTCATGTAGGTGCAGTTCAGTGATGCACAGTTACAGGCTAAGTACTATGATGACATAGATGAACTTGTTTTTCTTTTTAATTGTCTATAGTTATTATCATTTCTTTAAAATGTTTAATTTCTATTAAAACCAGATTTAAGGAACGATGATCTCAAGGATAAGGTGTTGTTAAAGAGGAGAAATTAAAAGCAGAGGAAAATCTGTTAGAATTTGGTAAGGATAGGCTCATATATTTAATATATTCAGCAGCTATGGTTTAATGAAGCTGATTGAAGTACACTTTAATGAACACACACTCTACAAGCTTACTAATTTATCCAATTAGGCATCTTCAATTATATCTAGATTGTTCCTAATTATTAAGCACTGTACTCAATATTTAGTGATCCGATGAAATGTTTACCATAAAATATACAACCGTGATCATGACATACAATTATAATTAATTACATGTAGAACAACAACTACAGGCCTTTGATCGTTAATTACCGTTAAACATTCAATATTACTTGTAGTAAATATTTAATTAAGGGCCTAAACATGTTTTGCCGGTGTCATAAACAAGTCCTCAGTCTCTCTACAATAAAAAACCGTGTCCTTTGCATATGTGTACTCTCACCATAGATATGGTGTAAGTTGCCCTTTGTGGAAATTCAGTAGAGACTGGAAAATTGTTTTGTATTTAAAAGAAAATTATAAGAATAATTTGCAACTTAAAATCTCAGAAATCTTGTAGAAATTCATTAAAAAAAATAAAGCTTTTAACTCTTCCCTGTATATATATTCTGAATGCCCTGCTATTTTTTAAGGGTAATAATTATAATGGTGTCAATCAGTACAGATATAGATATTCCATGAAGACGGCAAATGCTTCAACACCCAATCCATAGGTTAAAGCTGTTCGAGAATGGGGTTCGCTACTTAGGTCTCAAATTGTACAACAGGTTGCCGGAAAATTTGAAGGATGTGCCCTGTATCAACAAATTCAAAAACGAACTCACATCTTACCTTGTTTCAACAGGCATTTAATTCGGTGAAAGAGTACCTTCAGTTATAGATACTGTAGTGTGTAATTATATTGCAACCATTGTATATTTGTTTGTAATGTTGTATGTCGTTTTAATTGCTCTATATACCATTGTTAATGTGACAACTCAAATGTTTACTGCAGCTTTGCTGCTATTTCTATACCTTATGAAGCTAAATAAATAATAAACAGTTAAATGGATCTATTGTGGATGGAATGGTCTGATTAAATTCTTGCTCTCTGTGGGAATTGTTCTCTTTCTTTCTCGCTTGGTAAATAAAAGCATTAATCACTCTACCAACCGGAAACCCCTGGAGCCTTTTACTTTCACAGTATAAGGTAAGTTAAGTAATTGCACAAAATTTCGTCCTCTGTCTTTTCACTGATCTTTCAAGTTTCATGACTTAAAGAAACCAAAAAAAGTAATTTTCTACATTCTCTCCTCCTGTCATCGTTGAAAAGTTGTCTTGAACAAGTGTCATATTTGTTGTGGAAAATTTAGTTTTCTTTTATTTTTAGATTTTATTTAATGGTTAACAAACATGCACAAGATAATGCTAGTTACTAAATTTGAACAAAATTAAACACAAATTATAACTGCTCAATTGCCAAAACATACAGAATACTCTTGATACAGAATATAGTAGATGGATCTGATTAAAAATGTAAAAGGTTTGAGATATCAATAGGAAATATACTAATTTATATTTATTTATAATTTATTATAATACGTTTTGTGATTTTCTATGGGAATTACAAATATTGCCTCCCCCCCTTCACTTTTTAAAGGGGAATCTTCATATTTTTTAATGGCAACCCTATATTGTGACATATAATTGGAAAAGTCTATTTAGAAGAAAAATAAGGATACTTATAAAAAGTACTCCCCTTAATAGGCCAAAATTCTTATTACAATGGCAAAATTCCTGCATTCCTCTATACTTTTAGGGAAGGATGCAGGAGAAAATAAAACATTGAACATACTAATTTGAAGTTATCTGTTTCCTACAGCTATATTTTAAAACAACCACCCTCAGCAGCTTCATTGCTAGCGAAAGCTGTCTTAAATTTGTACACGGCTAGACTATTTCCAAACCGCTCAAGATCAACAATTCAAAGTATTTGTTACTTTAAAAGCATGTTTTCTTAATTTCAAAAAAATGAACATTACCGTTATAATTTTGGCGTGTTGTTAGGGGTGATTTAGAGACATTTTCTAGGTGGTACTATTTTTCTTTCAAATAGACCTTTCCAATGTTATGTCACATGATAGGAGTTGTCATTAAGCAATATGAAGTTAACATACTTAAAAAAGTGGGTGGGCAAGATTTACAACTCTTACAAAAAGTCAAAAAATTTATTATAACATGTATCGTAAAGATCTCCCGTTGATATCTCAAGCTGTTAAAATTTTAGCCGGGTGTATCAGAAATTATTTTATATGCCGTATTTACATAATTTGTTTTCCTTGTGGTTTAAAGGTGAAAAACCAGTGGGTCGTTATCAATGTCTTATAAAAAATAAACAAAAGAGCATAATCTAATACTCTCAAATACTCTAAGGTTGGAAAAGAACAAGAGTTGATTAAAAGAGACTGATAGGAAAGATGAAAGAGAGGGGATCTAACCCTAGACTGCATAAAAAAGTTTATCAAAACCATTCAATATGTTCAAAAGTAATCTTGAACACAATTTCTCACAAATACATTTACTAAACCAAACCAGTTTCAATGACAATGTCGCCATCTTGATGCATGAGCTACAATAATCAAACTCATCAGTTTCTTATTGTACATTATGCATTATCATTGAAATATGTTTGATTTTATAAATGTGTATTTATGAAAAATAGTGTTCAGTTTTATTTTAATTTCAAATATCTTACAAATTAATACTTAAATTGTTTATATAATTTGAATAGATAAATTTAGGTGTTCTATTTCAATTTGTATTTAAATAATATTTGTTTCTTTTTAAATATTTTATTCAATTATTTAATTTAAATCAATATTATTATTAATATTAGTGTAGTTTTATTTTGTTGTAGACTATCTATTTAGCATCAAGTGTTTTCGCTTTAACTTGTCTGTGTTGTATTGAAAGTTTATTTTTTTATATAATATTGTTGTTTTTCTTGTTTTCTATATAACTTTTAAATTTTTATAATGTTTTATAAATTTGTTTTGTGTTTCATTTTACTTTTATAAAGTTAGGTGGAAGAAAGGGACCATGTGGTCTTTACTTCGCCGCTATAAAATTCAATAAATATTAGTATTTTGGTATTTAATCAAACATTTTCCATTTCCATTTACACACAAACACAAATGATGGCAAACACCATTCAAAATGTATTCTAGGGATCAGGACCACACTCTCGGATCAGAGTTTTGTTCAAAAATGACACACAATTTTTTAATCATACAAATTCGTACATAACATTACTAAAACCCAATATAAATCTAAAGCTTTTGAAAAACAAATTACAGTTGGCAAAGTATCACAGTTATTATTTAGATAAACTTTCATTTTATAGGCACATACGAAAACAATTTAATTATACAATATCAATCAGTTTAAATAATTACGAATGTTGTTTTCATTGCACACTTAAATAAAGTTAATAACCACATAAAACAGGTTGAAAATTATTTATGCAATTACATGGGAAACTAATGATAGATATGTAGGTCAGGTCAACCCAATAGACGCCTACAACAGAATGATCATTTCACAGACTCTAGAACAATGCAATGTAGTTAATGAATATTTTAATGATAAATAGGCCACACAATGATGGGATGCAAATTTCTTTTGGTACTTTTTATGTATTACGGTTAATTGCTACACTTCAGTAAAAACTCAAAATAAAAGCAGATCTCCAAGTTCAGCTCTTATATAAAAAAGAAACTGAAGTAAAATTATGGGCAACATTATGGTACTTACCCATCATACAATGTAATACAAGCAAAATTACATAAATATCCTGAAAGTTCATCTCTTGTTCCTTTGTGGAAAAGTTAAATTGTATTGGTGTGGCCCAGCCAAGGAGCCCACCAAATAAAAACTATAATGATTATAAATTAGGATTTAAAGGAATTCTAAATAATAAAATATGAATTGGCACTTGCGATTTTGTTGAGCAGTGCAAGATTACGTAAAAGGGGGGAGAGACGAGGAGTGGAGGGCTTGAACCAGCGAGCCGAGCGAGAGTCTGTTCCGAGAACCGCGAGAAGGAAGCCCGCTACGGGACGAGGTCAGTCCATTTTTGGCCACGTGCTAGCTAAATTAAACGGTATGTTTTTGGCCACTATTAAGGCTTTATCTAGCCGTTATGTCTTTTTTATAAATTATAATAATTCTGTAATCTTTTAATTCGGCGCTAAAATAAAATATAACATTTAATTTAACTTGCATTGGGTGCATTCATTAGCGTCCTAACCCGACTCCTTGGCCCATCCTGACAAAATTCGGCTAAAGTGTACGCGGTCTCCAGCCAGCCGGAGCTTCCAGCTGGTCAAAAGAAGTGGAGACGGTCAAATTAGTAGATCAAAGGTATCTAGTATAGAGTAAAAGTTGTTTTAAACAGTTGTTACACAGGTTTTCTCTGAACCGCATAAAATTGTGCATATAACTACTTTCTTGACAATGGATAGGCCCCAAGAGGCCTCATAGATATGTATATATTAAACAGTCTCCACTCGCTTTGTTCGTCTCAGCATATCAGCCTAACTGTATCTAGTAACTATAAGGATATTACATTTTTTTGACGTCAGGGTTTGAAATTACATTTTTGGCAATAACTTGATTATTTATCATCATAGAAAGGTGGGGGTTGGTACCACTACATCCAGAATTAAAATCTTTGAATTTTGACCTAATTTAATGTATTGAATAATACACAAGATGTGAAAAAACTATTTTAAATGGTTCCATTTTGACCTTTTCAAATAGATTTTTCTAAATTTCGATAGGGTTCTTATATACCAAATTTCATGATCCATCTTAATTTTAGTGGCCACCATTGTCCTTACGTTTAAAAAAATAAAATAGAGGAAAATTTTTCAACAATTATCAAATATACCCTGTACCGAGTATTAAAGGAAAGAAATAAAACAAATGAATCAATGTACATTTCTCAATTGGAATTTATCTTATCTCTGTTATATAACAGTAGCTTAATACAACAAATTTACAGTACAACTCATTAACTATGTGATTATTTGAACAAGTATTTAGATAACAATTCTTACTCATGCTAGGATTAACAAGCCATTACGCCTTATGATGTTCCTTTACTTACAAATTAAATAACTATTAAAAAGTGCACAACCTATCTCTCACTACCTCTTATGCAAATATCAATCCATAACTTACTGTTATAGATTTGTTTTACCAATGACTCACGAATTGGCATTTTTGAAGACATGGTGACCAATATTATGTTGTTTGGATCTGTATAGGTTACAGGAAATCATACTTTTGTGTTTTTCCTTATGACAGTACCGGTACTCCAAGGTATTGATTTATCGAGAAAAAAAATTAAAATATACTCCCCATAAAAAAAGTGGATTAAAATCGGCTCACATGTTTAGGTTGTAAAGCACTTCACAGATGACAGACAAATATTCCGAAAACAACTTTATTTGATTCGACATTGATTTTTTGACCCACTATCTTATGGCAGATAGTAAAAACTAAACTGTTTTTGTCTACACTTTTTGTTATCTTGCATTGTAGCTCAGCATAATTTTTGTTTTGAAAAAAGAAACAAAATTGTCCTGTAATTCTGCGTTTGACAAGTCAATTAAAATAAAATTCTGACTTTTGTAACGGATTACTCTATTATTATAATATATAGTATAAGTTTATGGGCTATTATGTTATTAAATTTGATGGCTACAAAAAAATTTGACCTCAGTGTTTTTATTGATCTTTCAAGTTTTCATGGCTTCAGGTAACCGAAAAAGTGATTTTCGACATGTCGTCTGTCTGTACTTAACCACGATAGCAGTCTTAAAAATTAAGATAGGAAATGTGAAATTTGGTATAAGAGACTATAGTGATCCCAATTCAAATGCAGAATAATCTAATTTAAAATATCAAAATAACGTCCATTTTAAACAGTTTATTGTTTATATCTAGTGTGTTATTCAACAGATGAAATTATTTAAAAATTTGCAGAGTTAAATTCTTCATAGAATAGTGTCAATAGTACCAATGACACTTCTCTACGATGACAAATAGCAAAGTTTATGTGTAAAATGTAATTTGGAATACTGACCTCCCAGAAAACGCTATATATTTGTATAGTTATGAGATCAGTAAAAGCCGAGACACCGATACAAGCCTAGCGGGTAGGGGTTCCTTCACATAATATGAATAACTTCAACACCTTCATGAGTTAAAAAACACTGACACGAGCTGGTACGTGGAGATTATTTAAAACATAAACATTTACAAGACTCGTTAGGGCCTAAAAGATCAAAAAAGTACTGATATACACAATTCCAAGGTACAGAAAATCTGCAGAACAATTGTTTAAAACAAACTTACTCTATTGGATAAGACCTCTTACTAATACCATTAAACATTTCCTAAGAGACCCAAAACCCCAACTTTTGGGCATTACATTTATAGACTCTGGTTGAATTACATTATAATGACTAGGTAATTACTATTATGACAGCCAACAACTTGTTCCATTTGAACTAAAACCTCCAGTTTACTGAGAGTAATTAGTTTATTCGTAATCACTTGTTAAAGTATAAAAGCTATATAAATGTAAAGTCTATAAATATAAAATCATGTGATGTAAAACTGTGATAGTAAAATTCTTGATAATTTAACACTTCACTTTATACTGCTACACCTACTGTCAAATACTTAAAACTATTACTACACTTAATTTACTAACACAATAATTCAAAAAATGAATAATACTTCTTTTGGAAGAAAAACTTGTATCATTTGACTTATATTTAATTAGGCCACTTTCCTTTTTGATGGTCTGTGGTAATTTGTTAAATAAATGGAGCAAAACATTGCACAATCTTTCTCTCATCCATCTCCAAAACCAACTACTTCTTTTTGAAAATGAAATACAGTACCCTACGGGAAATTTGCATAGTGGAATTACTCCAAAGAGCAATTCTATAATTGAAGTGGAATGAAAACAACTAGGCTTATTCTGGTTTTAAAATTAATTGATAATGAATTATTAATATGATAGAACATTTGCCATCATTTGTGTGTAGAAAATGAATACAAGACGTTTCAAGGCTTTGACATCTCATGTCTAGTTTTAGGCATCAGTTCTTTTCTTATATATTATAGATTATAGATTCAATTTCCAACATGGTCATACCACTACTAGGTTATGTTGGTGTTTTCTCTTTTTCTTCCTTCTTTTATGTTATAGTTTCACATTTGATAACGAGAGTTGATTTATACTCTCGAAACATCGTATAATAATTTTCTATACACAAGTAAAGGCAAATGTCCAATTAAACCATATCAAAGTATGCTAATTTTAGAATATAGGCTATCAGGGCAAAGCTGAACCAAATCCTAAGCAAAGAATATAAGTTTTTTACAGTTCAATTGTCTGATTCTCTCATATAAAATTTACTGTCTAGAATGACTCCTAAAAACTTTCTGTTAGGCCCAGATTTATTTAATTAAGATTTTCAATTATTGAACTGTGCAAAAGCATTGCACTAATTTTACCTCTCACCCATCCCCAAAACCAAATATAAAACAAACCAAACCTAATCATCGCCAAAAACATCAGTTCATTGATTGTAAATTAAAAAGTGAAAATATAACTATTGATAGTCTTTGAATATTTACATAAGGACCTAATCTTGCTTTGCTTGTACATTAAGTGTATCCTTAGCTTAAATCATAATTGATTAAAATTAAGCTTTAATGTCACTAGTCAAAGTTCAATTTTATATTTGCCAATTTTTCTTACGATTTTCAACACAGGTTTGGTATAAAATTATTAAATTTTGAACAAAATCAAAAGTGTCACTTTGAGAAATTATGTAGCCTATTTTATAATACTCCAATGGCAGATTAATTTTTATTATCAAAAACTCACGAAACCAGCATTTTTTAAGAAATGATGACCAATACGTTATGTTTGAGTCTTTAGGGGGCTACAGTTTCTTATTAAACTCGTTAGAGCTGATTTTGTTAGATCTTAATTTTGTATTTTTATGGCAGACACCCCAAATTTTAAGTTATCAAAAATTTCTTTTTTAAAAGTCCCCAGATACGGCCAAAATATCCCCACATACCAAATTTGATTAAAACTGATTTACACATTCTGGCTGTAAAGCACTGCACAAATTAAAGACACAATTTTTGGATCCCAGGGATCTTAAAATGGACATCAAAGTTTTGACCCATCTCTATACTATGTTATAGTAAAATGAAATATTCTCATATTACGTACCGGTATCTAATATATTTTTATTTTCAACTAATAACTTTTCGTTTTAGACCGATCTAAGACTGAGTTCATATTTATGATGACATTTTTTTAATGACTTTTTACCTCGTTCACCGTTTTTGTTTTCCTAAATCTCTTTCAACTAAAGTTAGTCCCCTCTATGGACACAGTTTATACAAATTTAGTTACATTTATAAAATTGCCAAACATCTGTATCATTGATCTATGACAATTTTTTTTAACAGAAATCAAATCATTTCACAACACATATTCTATATTAGGTTTATGTTAGGTTTACGAACATTTAATAATGTTATATTATGTTCTATATTAGGTTTACGCGTTCTAATGAAACCACTCTCAGTGGTTATAAATGTCGCCAAGCTTTTTGCAATCTACACAAGATATAGACTTATTTATTAAACTCGTATAGCTTAACATACATACCCTCAGCTTTCAATTTACAATTTCACCATCTTGATCGTCTTACCTAAAAACAAAATGACAAGAATTAATGACAAATTAACAAGACTTGGAAAAAATAATATACATAGGCTAAAGAGGGCTGTTTAATAAAAGTTTGTTTAAAACAGTTGATGCACAGATTTTCTGAAATTATATTTAGTACGGTATATCACTATTTTCTTCACCGGCTAGGCCTTCTTGTAGATGTCTATTTAAAGCTTACATTCGTTTCCCTTGTATTATTATCGAGCTATGAAACTGTACATACATGACGTACGCTACACTCCCATCTGTCACTCAGCTCTGGCGGATTTTGTAACTATACAAATATCATATTTTCTTGTGAGATTAAGGTTCAACATTACATTTTTGACAATAACTTTACTATTTGTCATTATAGAGCGGTCAGGTTGAAATCTACAAATTTTTATCTAATTTAGTAGTTGAGATATGAACAAAACTCTGTTTAAAATGGTCATCATTAAACATTTTAAAATCGATTTATCTGGATTTCAATAGAGTTCTATCACTATAGTCCTCTATACCAAATTTAATATTCCTATCATTATTTTTGTAGCCGCTATCATGCTTACATAGACGACAACAACAGACTGATGGCATATTGAAAGTCACTTTTTGTTTCCTGTGGTCATGAAACGTACAGAACAGTCAAAACAAAAAGATCAAAATTTTTGACGATTACCAAATTTAAAGTGAACTTCGCAACAACATAAAGCACTACTTTTTGCATTAAGGAAACTGAAGCTAGAAAACTTACTGGGACTCTGATTCGTTGCGTGGAATGGTTTACTGAATTTTTGTGTGGTTGTATAAGAAAGAATGAACTTATGATATTTCTTAGAATTTAGAAACCTACCAACAAATTAAAGACAAAAAGCTATTTTAGTTAGTAAATAATCCTACATACTCGATAGTTTTAATAGGATTAGTCAAATCTATTAAACGAAGTTTAATTAAAACATATCTCAAAGAATCAAACATAGTAGGTCTACTAGATAACTTATTTATTATTATATTATTATAATCCTTAACTAATGTAGGCCAAGCCTAAATTAAACCAGCTTAAATTAAGTTAATATTGCCATGGTTTGATAGTAAAATCATTATTTATTTAGAGACAAAACAATTATTGGACAATTTTAATGTTATTTTGTTTACCAAACACTTATCACAAGCAATTGCCACAAAAGCCTTGGACTTTTGAAGTTTGCGAATATAATATATATTAATGATATTATTATAAGAAAAAAAGAGGTCACTTGGCGGAAACAAGGTAAGAAACTTTATTATTATAAGTATTACTAGCTTTTACCTGCAACTTCGTCCATATTAATGATCCACTTTTTTCCGAGTATTTCCCACATATTAAATTTCAAATCTTGCACAAATGTGCAACTCTGATAAAATGTCAATTGAAGATAATCAAATTTGTAAGAAATTCACGATTGAATTGCACATTCAAAATCGCAACATCTTACAAAATTCAATATCTCAGCTTCTAGTGGACCAATATTTATTTATTTTTGTATTTTTTATTTTTTTTTATTTATTTTTTTTTTTTTAATCGATGTCTCAACAAGTTGAAAAGTCCAAATACCATATTGGCAAAAGCGTATTATTAACAATTATTGGATTTTTAATGCATCGATAATTATTCATTTTAAAAGTTATATTAATAATCACATGCATTTATTTATTACACCATTGAACACTATATAATCTTATGTATTTATTAACTGAGTACAAAAAATTATTTAAAAGTCCCGAAATTGTTTAAACAATAACTATTTACACTTGGAATAATTACAATCATTTAAAAAATCTGGATTGGAAAATTATTATGCAAAAACTATAAGACCGATTTTGATGAAAGCTGTTTTAATTCATGCAAACATAAGTACCCAGTTTAGTTTTGAATCACCCCGTATTTCGACTTAAAAACCGGCTACGTCTTGTGTAAAATTTAATTACAAAACTTTTTTTCATCATAAACTTTTCTCTAATATGAAGTTTATGAGATATACTGGCTGAAAGAGAAAATAAATTAAAATTTTAGCGATTTAAAAAATTTGTTTAATAAAAAGTTAAACACAGGTTTTTGAACCTGCGCATAGTGAATTTATCATTTCTAGAAACATTTTGGAGCTATTAAAGCAAAAATTTCGATCATATGGAAAACATCCAACCTAAAACAGACCACCTGGTCTAATGTCCATATACAATTATTCTAAACATTAAAAAAATAGAAAAAATAAAAGTTTACATGTATTTTGTCATATAGGGGCATCATCTTCAATCTTTCGTTGTTGTTATTATTTAAATTCAAAAATTCTCGGTCATCCACCTTATAAAAAAAAGAAGAACAAGTAAAGACCCCTAGCCCTCGAATTTGAGATTCCCGTATAGAGAACCCTGAAAGCCCTTGAATACTCAAATAGTAACAGGGTCGGAGGAGAACAAAAGTTGGTCAAGAGAGACCTAATAGGAAAGATGAAAGAGAGGGATCTAACCCAAAGACTACATGAAAAATGGTCTAGATCCAGCTAGGGCTTAGAGATTGAAATAATCAAATTACTCACTATAAATGAGCCCCTGATGACCCTCGAATACTCAAATAGTGTCATGGTCGAGGGAGAATAAGAGTTGGTCAAGAGAGACCTAATGGAAAAGATAAAAGAGAGGGATGTAACCTAAAACTAAATGAAAAATGTGTAGATCCAGCTAGGGCCCTCAGGATTGGCATACCCGTACACACTATAGATGAGCTCTAAGGGTAATCTTGAGTAATTGGTATGATATGTTACTCTATGCAGTATTGCAGTACGTTGTTAATTTACGACTTATGTTACTTGTTTATTTTTTAGTTTTTATCAATGCACTTAGTCTGTAATAAGTATTGTAGGTTTTTTTTAGGATAGAATGCTATATATAGCCTTGCTAAACTGGTCCTAGATGTAAAATATTTATTCATTACATAAGTAATTGCTGCAATTTCATAATACATAAAACTTTTAATTGCTAGATATGCAGCACTGCGCATGTGCATTGAAAAAATAATTACCTTAATCAACGAATACATATTTTATATCAAGAACAGGTTAGGTTAGGTTTTAGACGATATTACAACTATGAAAACCACCAATAGTTAGTAAATACTTATTAAAGTAAATGCTGATGTCATTTCATCATACTTTGCATAAGCACATTGGTAAGTAATGTACACCTACACGATAAAGATGACAGTTGATTAAATCGACTTGAATTATTATTAATAAAATTAATTTTACGCTAAATCATATAAAACTTAATTATTTTCCTTCTCATTCAGTGTAGAAAATTAGTACACAACTTCTATCGAATTTTTTTATTTGTTTTTTTAAATACCATTATGGAAATTTTACATCACCAAAAAACATACCCACATATCAGTCCATTCGTTTTGGCTGTAGAGTACTGCACAGACGACAGACAGACGGACATCATACCCAAAATCACTTTTTGTTGGTCTTAGAGGAACTAAAAAACTTATATTTCCACAAAACTCGCATTTTTTTCTTCTATACTACAAATATTCAAGAAAGTAAAACTACATTTTTACCACTATAACTTTTTTTTTTGTATGTATGGTTGAAAGAAAAGAAAATACAATTAAACTGTGCAGATAAATGATTTCAAGTGATCGTAAACAGGGGTTTTTAAGCTTTAAGAAATTGCAGACAAATGACCTACTTTCTGACTCCCACAGCTTTAACACAATAGAACTGAAAATGTCTATCTTTGTTTAATCTAGAAACAATGTCTTACGATTATTTTATCTTCTTGATTATT
Organism: Aphrophora alni; assembly: GCA_963513935.1. Classification (NCBI taxonomy): domain Eukaryota; kingdom Metazoa; phylum Arthropoda; class Insecta; order Hemiptera; family Aphrophoridae; genus Aphrophora; species Aphrophora alni. The sequence continues at coordinate 19,027,895 of OY740773.1, read as the reverse complement.
CCCACCATTTAGTTTCCTGTTTCTTTTTATGTAGAAATTCTACCTATTGTGTTTTCTCTTATAGAAACTACAAGGACTGTGCACAAATCTCACCCATAGCATCATTTAGCACCTTAAATAACATATTTTTATAATAATCTACAGAAAAGTACCGCATCATAGGGATAACAACTTATTTAGATAAACAAAACAACAACTCTTAAATAATAAATTATTCAGTGTGGTAGGTGAAAAATACTGAAGAGCATGTAGAGATTATTCTGCTCTATGGAAGAGAAGGATACTCGCAGAGAGAAATTGCAGCAGAATTCAATTAGAACAAGGAGTTGATTGCATCATCATTTTGTGTAGTTGTAGAAAGTCTGAGTCTTCAGCCGTTGCTTTCTTTTAAAGGAATTGATAATTACCAGGAAATGTTGGGGATTCATGTTGTTGATCTCCGATTTGGAGAACATTGGTTCACAACTTTCATGTACACCTATTATTGCAACAAGCAAGTACACGAAAACATTATATAGTGGTATGGGCTACCTGATCTCCGGATTTAAATCCGACGAATTTTACTGTAAGAAATTAACTTAATGGGAAAGTTTACGATGTGAAGATCAGCGATAGAACCATCTGCATGGGTAAATCTCTGTTAAGTACCGTACTAGAATTTAAAACTTAGTGACTAAGATTTTTCAGAAAATGGGTGATCATCTACAGTTGTATTTTAATATTCGAGGTTAATCACATTGAAAACATATTGCAACATAGATATTATTATAAAATTATTATTCCTCTGATGCGGGACTTTTGAACCATTCTATTTCCACTAGAATATACGTACTCATTTCAATACATTCTTCTACTACTCCTAGCATTGTTATAACTTCTGCTGATGCATTTCAGATGAATTTAATTTTCAATATCTATTTACTCACTGCTTCATCTGTCAAACACGTCGTCTTATACAGATTGGTAAAAGTAAAATCGACCCAAATACAGAACAGAGTGGCATGAATCTGTTTAACCAGCTAGAACCAGTATTGGTTTCTGTGTCACATTAGTTGCCGTGCATGTGTTGTAGTGACTGTATAGCACGCTGTCGGACGATCAGTGTGCGTCTGGCTCTCTTAGAAAAGCCTAATTTCATTGACCAACAAGGGTTTATTGTTAAAAATATGTTCGATCACAAGCCACAAAAGTGGTTCATAACAGTTTTACGAAAAGTTTTCTGAAAATGATGTTCCGGCAAAATCAACGATCCATGATTTTCGTAAAAAATTATTAATGCAAAGAAAAACAGCAACCCGACTCTACAAACACTGAAAGTTGTGGTAGACATAGCAGCACGAACTGAAAGAAGCTCCAACAAGTCAACTCGTCCTTCACCTTACCACTGTTACTGAAACCTTACTGTTGTCCACCAAATAAAAAGAACTGGATAAGGGTAAATGTATAAATTACTGTAAATTGTTGCTAAGGGAAATATTGATCCATTATCTTCTTTTCAATGGAAGAAACCTGGTTCCATACGTCAATTCTCAAAACATGTGACACTGAGCCGGAGGAAATCCACACAAGTTCCGGCAGAATCTATTACACGATTTGAAAGGTGTTGTATGGTGTGCTCTTTTTGGTAACAAAATAATCGGTCCCATATTTTCTAATGAAACTGTTAATAGCAATGTTTATTAACATATATATATAATGAATGTACAGATTTTACACAAGACAAGACCATTAGCAAGGGTTTGTGACCACCCCGCTCTCCTACCTTGTCACTTTGTGACTACTTCCTGTGGGGAAAAGTTTACTATTTGAAAAGTAATATAAGTGATGTAATTACTAATATCCCTCAGTGGGTTCAATAACATGCTTCAACGTACAAAACTCTACTTGGATATGGGTGGAGAACATAAAACAAATACTTTAAATTTATTTCTGAAAGTTTATTTAGTCTAAAGCAGTGTAATGTAGAATTTTGTAAACATAATAAACAGTAAATGTTATCTACTCAACTATACAAACATTATTGATATAGCTCATGAAAATATGACATTAGACTAATGGTAAAATTAGTTAAATCAGTAACCATTTATAAGGCCAGTATTTCATACCTTACTTTGTAAAACCACTCTGCCTTGTACAAATGTAACTTGCACAGACTCAACTGTGACTTGCACAGATTTAACCTAGGTATTTATGAACAGATTTAATCTGTGCTTTGTAGTGATTCAAACTGTGTCCTATACAGATTCGATGATGTGTTGTACAAATTCAACTATGCCCTGCATAAATCCGTCCAAGTGTGTATTATTATATTGGTTGCTATGGTAACTTAATTTTCTCCATCCCCTAGAACAGTGGTTCCCAACAGGTGGTCCGCGGAGGTTGACTCAGGGGTCCGCGAGCTGTCCACGAAAAATGTTTCGTCAGGAATTTGGCTTACAATTACAGTTTGTAGTCAGGCGTAAATCAGTATCAGGACTAACCCATGGGAGAGGAAAATGGGCAAGTGAAGTGACGTGACTATAGTTTTTCCAATTACCGCAAGAACGAGCATGCTTCCGTAGTTTTATCCTGTGACAAGTGTTTATCTCTTCACCATCGACCACGTAGTACAAATAGACGTATTATGCCTATCTTACTAGCATTACAGCAGGTGAAGCCAAGTCCGCCATCTTGTCTTAGGATAGAAACACAAAACTGTGCTCAGAATCTCGTAATCTGTCAGTGCTCCCGTTACAAATAACTCGTAGTTTATACCATTTCAGATGGAGGCAAATGGTTGAAACTTTGCATGCTTGAAGTCAATAGTTGTGAACGATAATGGTATCAATCAAATTTCAAAAATATGTTTTTCTATTTTTTAAAATTAAACAAAGTCGAAAGTTTTAATTCAATTTTAAAACATGACATGAAAAAAGTAGTCGCTTGCTACTTTTTTGTTTTTGGTCAGGTAAAATAAAAAACTGTGGAAATTGTAGCCAAAGAGTTAAATTTTTTTAATCATATTTTTTGAAATGCGATCTGACTTCAGAGTAAACATTTCAACCTTGCAGCCCAACATTTCGGAAATAATGGACACAAAGGAGCGTTTCAACTCATCACATTAAACTTAAAATCTGTGAATCCTAAACTGTGAGAAATAGAATGTTGTTCATGTAAAAAATTATATTAACGTAAAAATAAATCACAACTTGTTACAATGATTTGTTTTGTATTATTTCCATCTATGTGAGCAACCAGTTCAGATTAGTTTGCTTTGGACCTGCATGACAAAAATGATTGATATGCATCATTATAGAAAGAAAATAGTTATAGCGAATTTTAAGTACATTTAATAATTTAAATGAATTTTAAAGTTGATTAACAAGCGGGGGTCCTTGACATTATAGCGATATTTTCAGGGGTCCTTGAAAATTTGTTGTTGGGAAACCCTGCCCTAGAATAATTTTCCAAAGATGAGCCCTAGATCAATGGATACACAGTTTTATGAATATCCTTAGAGCCCTTTTCAAGAAAATATTTCCAAACTCAAATACAATATTAGCTCATATTATAGTATAGGAATCACAATTACATCAAGATCTATTTATTGTTGAATGATCAAATAGAATTAAGTATAATGATAACAGCATTTGAAATAGTAAAAATCATAACAGACAAATCTGTCTTGGTTGAGTAAAGTCAATCAATGCGTAGTACAATTTACATAGGCCTACAAAAGTTTTACAATTACAGAACCTAGACAAATGGTGAGTCAGTGCTAATGTTTCCCTGTCTATTTGTGTTATGTAATCAAGGATATGACAAAGTTATATAATCATTAGATCCCAAGGTCTAACCACTTTCCCACAAGATTGTGCATAGATTTAAAATACACATTGTTTCAAAAACTAAACAAGAATATAATAACCCTTACAATTATGTTTTAATCTGCGTTTTTATAATTTAATGTTATCAAATCTATAATTAGCTCTAATTTTGCTTTGTCTTCAGCAGGTCTATGGTATTTCAAAAAAATTAAATACCTTGTGCTTTAATTATGCACAACTAATCTATGTTTATAATTGGGCAAAATATATCAGAAATAAATAAAGTGAAAATGTACAAAATTACCACAGTCAACATTTTTGCATTCAGAACGATATAGGTTCTTTCAAAGGTGAAAAACCATCGCTAGGATTATCGCCTTAACAAAACAAAGCATATCCATGTGACCCCACCAATTAAGTCTCATTTTGACATCTCTTAACAGGTCTAAGTTGTTATGCAAAAGTCCCAATTCCCCATTTATTTGTCCTAAACCTCCACGTGCTTTACTTCTTCTCCCAGATTCTCAGCCTTTATCCTTCATTTTTTTTGTTGTTTTTTTCGGTTCCAAAGCCGAAAGCTGAGTTTAGGTCCTACAAAGGAATTTTCAAATATCTCTTTCTACCAACATCCTCCTTAACATAAATAACATATAAATTGTAACAACACCTATACTAGCTAACAATGATAAACTTTGATAAAAATTCAATATACAGCACAACAAAAGAACATGTTAATTGGCTGTAAAGGAGCCCTGCATTAAATCAAATTATTAAATTTTTTATCAATAACATTCAAACCCACAAATAGAACAATACATGAATATAACTGTTTGAAATGGCCACCATTTTTACTTCAATATTTCTGAATTTCAATAGGGTTTTATATGAATAAGTACACTATAATCTATTATACCAAATTTAATTTTCCCAACTTAATTTTTGTAGCCATTTTATCGTGATTGACACAGACAACAATGCCAGATGGACAGCATCAATCACTTTTTTTTTTGGTTTCCTGAGGCCATGAAATGTAAATATCAGTCAAAAAACGAACATCGAATTTGTTTGTGATTACCAAACTTACCCTATACTTCATAAACTGTACTTGGTTTCCCACCACAGAAAAATACGGGTTGTCGGTTACTTAATAGAAGATAAAAGGAAAAATTAAGATAATTAATCAAATATTTTAGAAACCAGAACAAGACAAATTACAGAACCATAAGAAATAAATAGGCCTACTGTAATTAAACTTCTTGGCTGTAAAAGAAAACTAATAAATGTTTGTCAGTTCTGATTACGAAAATAAACATTAAATTAATGGTATCATAAAACTTTGTTATCTCCCACATAAACAATACAATTGCTGGTAGCTTTTATCAGAAACGATTTTAATTACTTTATTTCCACCTACCTCTTTACATAACAAAACTAGCTGTATCAAAAATGTAAGTTTGTTAAGAACAAAATAAACATTAATTGTTCTGTTCCAGATTTTTGGGTTATAACAGATCAACAATTATTTCATCATTTTAGTTTTAAGACTATAACAACTGTTATCATGTAGCATTTTAGTTTTATTAATTCACCATTTGTTTAACAAAATCACGTGTTTACTCTTTTCAAAGCTTCTACATGATTTTCAAAATAAAAAACTTTCGTAACCTTAGTAAGAACAAATATACAAAAAAGAATAATGTCTGCATATATTTTCCCTGCACTCCAAATGACAAAACGAATTTGTATGACATTTTAGTACATATTTCATATATACATAAGTATAATGAAAAATATGAGGGTCAAACTTTTACAGAAATTTCACCAACAAGCCGATTTTAAGATCACAACTTTTAAGAAAATGAAAATGGTTCGTTTTAATTTTTTTATTAAAAGTCACAAACCGAGGATATGAAAAAGTAAACGCAATGTTTCTTGGTACCAGTAATATAGCCATATGTATATATTTGTGTATGGGTGTGTTGCTTATCCTTGCATATATTCAAAACTAGTTTATTCAATTTTCATGACAAACAACTCCAATCCAGTTTTATTAGTACTATTTTTAAAGTTTTGATTTCATCTCATAAACATGAACAAAATTAATTCAAATAATGTTCAATTTCAAACATAAACACTAAGATAAATAAACAACTTCTGTGAAATTGGAATCACCCAATAGGATTACAACAACAAACAAAATTAAACAATGTTTATTAAATCAAATAAAAAGTATTAACAAAATAATGAATTTAACACAGAAATTTTGGAAGTAAAACAAAACAAACCTTCCTTACAAATTAACAAAATAAGACAGAAAACAAAAAAAGACAATATAATATTTAACGGTTCAACAAATATTCACTTGTCATTAATAAGAATATATACATGTATATTCATGAGGAACTATAAATGATATTTCGTCTTGCTATATCTGCATATCAGTTTTAATTCGATGTAAATCCCAGCTGACAAGAGAAAAGCATATTTTATGAACCAGAAACACAAAGAAGTATTTCACGTCCAAGTGAAAGGAACTGGTTAGGCAAAAGGTGATAGCCAATGTAATCATTGTTCCATGAGTGAACACACAACCGGTTTGCCTTGGTTGCAACCTTTCTAACTTAACATTCTTGCAATAAACCCTTCCACTATCGACACTGTTCATCTTTAAAAATATCGTTTCAACTTTCAATCCATCTTTTTATTTATTTATTTTTTTTACTGATGACAAAACCGTATTTTGAATACTAAGTGTACAACATAAATGATAGCCTATGTTTAAAATATTATTATGTGAAGTAAAATATAATGGTATATAGAGATGCAAAATCTTTTCTTTTTTTTTTTTTTTTAGCTCTCGAATAGTGTCAGGATCGGAAGAGAAGTTGTTTTCCCTTGTAATTTAAAAAAACCTCTATGTCATCATCACCTTAAAAAATAAGTAAAAACCATGAAATAAATATCCCTAATCCTCGAAACTCTAATAACATCTGGGTCGGAAGAGAACAAGAGTTGGTTAAGAAACATATGAAAGAATAAAGAGATCAAAAGATAGGATGAAGAAATCTGTAGATCCAAGGTGGGGGGGGGGGAACTAATATAAACATAATAAAGTTTAGTTACAATAAAACAAAACAATAAATTCCAATGAATCATAACAAAAATTATTAATGGGAATAATTATAACAATAACACAATATGTAAGTGTGGGTGTGTATAAAGTAAAAAGAGTGTGGGTTGTAAGCATACAAAATTTTATTTGGATAAATTAAATCTAGAATAACAATATAATTCACCACTCATCACATATTTAGTTACCATGTGTGTGTGTGTGTGTATATATAGAGAGTGTGTGTGTGTGTGTGTGTGTGTGTGTGTGTGAGAGAGAGAGAGAGAGAGAGAGAGCGCGTATATTTTAGTTGATTTTTAAAAGTATAGTCACATTGTTTAGATACAACTTTTTAGAACTATTTATTATGAAACAATGAATATAGATTGCACTCCTGCCCTTTACATTTGCGACCCCAGGGAATCATGTTGTATAACTAAACTAAAGGTTAACTCTAATAGGCCTACCTTAAGTTGTATAAATGGTTTAAAAACAATTTGTTATAAACACTGGTATTTTCAAATCATTGTATGATTGAAACAGGTGTCACCACTGTTTTTTTTAGGAAACCTCTTTTTTTATAGCGATTTTTGGATAAAGCACATTATTTTAAAACTTTTTTACTCATAGGTATTTTTTGATATCTCTAAACGTTTAGGAGCTACAGGCACTTAAATGTTTCAAAGATTCGTAAATTCGAGCTATTTCCAGAGACATTTTTCTTATTTATTAAAGTTAAATTTAAACTAGAGCTAAGTAAGGTGTAACACACACTACTGTTATTTTATTTGTTCTGTAGGCTGAGGAATAACAGAGTTATATAGAGAAAACAAAGATCATATTTTTTTAGTAATAATTGTCTAGAACATCCACTGGCTTACACCAGCTCTTCATCTTTTTAAATAAAAATTAATGGCTAAATGTGTTGCTAAGCGCAAAACTTAAGAATGGCTGGACCGATTGCTTTGTAATTTTGCACAGTAGTTGATTAACCACAAAATGGTTTTAAACCATTAATTGAAGTCATAAGATGTTCGGGCATCGCCCCACTGGCCTTCAAAGTTACCATGTATGGAAGAAAGATTTGTTTTAATTTTATCAGATGACTAATTTAAAATATTGTAGACAGCTCTTTATTTAAAAATTTGTTTTGATTTTATCAGATGACTAATTTAAAATAATGTAAACAGCTGTTTATTTATTTATGTAAGGATTTGTAAATCTAAATCTTTAAGATATTGTTTGTGTAAGTGTCAAAACAAATTTTACATGGAGGTTATCTTGAAATTCAGTGTTACTTTCGAATAGTGTGTGTTATTCCTCAATTTTATGAAGTTCATCGATTTATGTTTGGTTGGTTAGTTTCTTTTGTGTGTATTTGTATTTGTGTGTGTTCACTCAGTTCAAGACTCATATATGACCCAGGCGGAGCAATTTGGGTGGATTAACTTGAAATACTAGAAACCATGCTAATTTTCAGTCTAATCGGACTGCACAACAACGTGAAGAGCGAAATGAAATTGAAAGGATTAGAATATCACAGACCCATTCAGTATGTCATCCAGCTAATAATCTTGCAAGTTTGAAACAAGCTGCTTTCAGTTACGATGTTTCAATTGACTATAGTTGTCTGAATGTGTTGCTATTGAATCTATGAACACAGTTTGCCCACATTGTAATGTATTAAAATACAAAAATGAAGTGCAAATGGCAAAGTGAAATTAGTGACATTGGTTCCGCCTCCAAAGCCATTGTAGTCATTGGTTTCAGGAACAGTAACAGATTCCATACATTTCTTTACAAATATCCAAAAATATATCAATATAAATGTGTATAAAATTTGCATGAAAAAAAGATTCTCAAAAACTATAATTTTATTGAGTTAATTTTGATTTATATAATATTTATTATGTAGATAATTGAACAAGTAATGTTGGAACTGAAATATTCGCATGCGAAGCCGCAGGTAAGAGCTAGTTATTACTAAATGTATTATACGTTGTGAATTAGGGACAAATTGAATTAAGGACTGTTAATACATTTGTTTCAGCTATGATATTCACAAGGTAAATATATCCAGTAATAATTACAAACTGGTTTAAGCCAGTAGGTGTTATAGACAATTACCAGAAAAGTTGCACAAAATCGAATGTTGAGACATTTTAACCAACTTCCTTCTATTGGATTTTTTAAACTAATCTATGCACAGATAATAAAATGTATATAGTCATAAAACACTATTGGTCTCAAAGAGATTCCTAAAACATTGTTGAAGCAGACCATCTAGTAAGATTTTCAATCAACTATTGGTGTGCGTTGGTGGGAATACATCTTTATGAGGGAATTTTAGCAAACACTAAGCTGATTTTTTTATCAAATGGCATACTGGTAATTGATTTATCGATGATATTCCTGTAGCAGAAAGATATATCATCTGCTTCCCAGAGGGGTTCGTCTTCACAACAGTGGACACATGACAGGTTTCTTAAACAATCGTTTTCAAGAAAATTGGATTGGAAACAATGGTTCTGTTATGTGGTGCAGAAGAGCCCTGGTCTAACTTCCATGGATTTTTTATAGGATTATGTAAAGGATGAACTTTATAAAGTACAGTATGTATCACTAGATGTTATTCAAAGTAGGGTAACAAACATTATAAGATTGTTGACACCTAGTTACATAAAAAGAGCAACCAAATTAGTAGTTAAAAGAGCACGAAATTTAGTCATTCCGAATAGATTAACCCTCAGTCAAAGATCTGAGGGGACCATGCTGTTAGGATTAATCAGAAGACCACAGGATAAGAAGTGGAATCAGACCACAAAAACAAACGGTGGAAGGAAATGAAGGGAAACAAGAGTATTTATTAAAAAGTGGAAGCATTTCAGTGATAGTAACAGCAAGGAAGAGATTCATGAATACAAGCTGAGATTAGGCTACAGACTGACTTCTACACTACTCTGTCTCCGTTACAAGTTATCATTACAAGATACAAACTACAAGATATCATTACAAGTTTTAATATATTTTTTTTTTAATTCAACTCTTTCAATATATAGCCTTAAGGAACAAGTGTAAAATCTATCAAGACCATAGCAATAAAATAAAATTTGTTGAGTTGACATCAGCGAAACCCATTGCTTTATAAATTAATTCCATGAGTGTGCTTGCTTAGTGGTAAACCTTGCCCTACTTCTCAAATTAAGCAATGAAACATAATTTTCTTTAACAGATAAGAATGTTTATCTTCATTTAATAAATCATTATGATTATTCAGTGATACACAAAATAATTAACAAATTTAAATAAACACTGCATAACCTTTCTCACTCACCAAAAAACCAAATAAAAATGAACCAAAACTAATCATCATTAAAATTGTTAGTTCGGGAATTGTCAATAAAAAAAGTGAAAACCATAATTTTTTGGGGGAAATTCAGCATTTAGTGATATGATCTTTTTGAACCAGAAGAAGAGTTGTGAGAGTCTTTCATAGCATTGTAAAAGACTTTTTAAGAAATTAAATATATTGCCATATCCATGCTTTTTTTTTTATGAGTACATTATGTTTCTTTAAAAAATGAAAACAATTCAACAGTTTTCATTCACCCAATATTCACAGTAGGAAAAATTTTAGACTGAAAAAATGCATGGAGATCAAAATTTAGAAAGGTGTCAATTTTACCGGAGTTAAGTTCCATGACAGACTTCCCGAGGAGATTACAAACCTATCTTGCAGTAACAAATTTAAGAGAGCCTTGCAAGGGTATTTACTGAATAATTATTTTTATCCTTTGTTTGAATACAGGGGCGTTTTGTATTGGAGAAGCTGTTTTATTTTATTTGGAGTTATTATAATTGATTTTGGAAATGTTCATTTATTATTAAGGTGTTTGAAATATATATATTTATGCTCAGCCTGTTATTTCAATGTTTTATCTGTTGCCTTATTGTTATAATTTATTTATTGTTTTGTTTATGTACATATAAAGGGCCTGTGATTTTAATGGTTTTAATAATTATAATCTGAATATAGATTAATTACCTTATTTTCTGTCAGACAATTCAATGTTTATCCAGATGGATAACCGCATTCGATGGTTAAACTGTTATCGTCAAATCAAAGACATCATGTTGTTCAGCCATTCAAAGGTGTCGTCTTCTTTATCTGGTACTTATTACTTGATAACATGTAACACTTATTACAACATTTCAATAATGACATATTGACACACTGAATACGATTATATAAGTACATTTAGATGAACTGGTTGAGACAATTAGTTGCTATTTAAAAATTAAAAACTGATGTTGGTATCGGTGCACAAGTGTTGCACAGTGTTAAAATATGTAGCGGCCTGATAAACCAACATCAGTTTTTAATTTTTCAATTTTTAACTAGCAACTAATCGTATCAACCAGTTCGTGTAAATGTACAATTATATAATCATATTTAGGGTATCAATGTGTCATTTTTAAATGTTGTAATAACTGTTATATGTTATCAAGTAATAAGTGCCAGTTAAAGAAGACGACGCCTTTGAATGGGTGAACAAAATGATGTCTTGGATCTGACGATGATGGTTCAACGGTCGAAACAGGTTATCCATCTAAATATACAGATTGGATTGTCTGACAGAAAATAAGGTAATATTACAGAATATATACTTTTAATATATTCATTGAAATCACAATTCAGGAGGCCACATCTACAATATGTCTAAATTATAATCTGTCTACTTATTGTAAAAATTGTATTTATTCGTTGTTTTGTTTGAAATATCTCCACACACACACACACACACATATATATATATATATATATATATATATATATATATATATATATATATATATATATGAGCCTATCTTAAGTTAAATGGTTAATTGATGTGTTATTATGATAGTTTTAATTTAATTGTAATTTTTTTAATGTAACCAACGCTAGGCTATATAAATAATGGTGTTTGTCAACAGCAAGAGAAAATAAATGAAATGAAATCATGGATGGGTTTTAGAAACAGTATTTAAATGAGAGCTTAAACTTGCTTCTCTTGTGCCACAAACACATCCTCAGTGTAAATCTATTTATTAAAATTCAGTTTTTGGCGGTATTTTTGTTTTTTCCAATTATTCTTGCAATTTTGCGTATGAATATGCATCATTTAACTTCATATTCACTCAAATTTGAAAGAAATCATATGACCTGATTTTAAGAAATTACTTATTTTATAACCGTATAGTCAATTTTTTGTTTTTTTATCAAAAGCTCACGAACCAATTGACAAATGACAAGCAAAACATTCAATATGGGTCTTAAGAGGCCACATTTGAGTAAAATTTATCAAAATCATTAGAGCCAATTTTGAGATAATCATAATTTTGTGGGTCTTGTTTATGGCAACTACCAACATATTTTGAGTTATAAAAAAATGAAAAAATTGCCAAGTCCCATATAGCAAATTTTTATTAAAATTTGTCCATGTAATTGGGCTGTAGAGCACTGCACATATGACAACTCTTAACGGATTGATTCACAAAAAAAAACTCATCAATCTTTTGATCCATCACAAAACGTCCTCTATGCTATGTATATTTGAAGAGTAAAAAGGATACTTACTTTTCAAAAAACAATACATATGTTGTTTTCTACATAAGGAAAACATTAATATAGATTTGTTCTTCAATGGAGTCAAAAACTATTTATTTCCATTTGTTTTTTAACAAAATAAATTCACATAGGCTAGCAACATAATATAATAGTTTTAAAGTTATTTAATAATGATGGATTGTTCATATTATTAATATGGTTTAATTGGAATCTTGCTGGCATTTGTGTAGCCTATATAAAAACTAATATGTGACGTTCCGAGAGGTTAAATCAACTCTTGTTATCAAGTTATAAACCTAGAGTATACGACAATCCTTTTACTGTTCTAGTTTTATCAGATGACAACGAGAACTTATTTATACTCTCAAAACGTTATGTACCTGTATTAAATATACCATATATACCATATATATATATATATATATATATATATATATATATATATATAAACAATATCATAACAGTGTTGATAATTCTGAAATTAAAATTCATGGCAGAACTTTATTATGGTTTCTGACAATTGGTTGTTCACAATTCTGTTTAATCATGAAATGGGTTCTTAATTATTCACTCCTATATTGAGTATATGATTACGCCTCTAACTAGGCCAACACTTTCTCAATAACATTCCGTCTATTGCCCGGAAATGGTAAATCTTGACACTTGTTCTTTCAATGTCCAGTGGAACTAATTTGACAACAATAGGCTAGATAATTGTATCAAGGTTTGAAGATTCTTCAGAAAAAATTTCAGTAATCATAATGTGAAAACTTTATGTCCGTAGTAAGACTCCATGGCCATTTATTCAATGCCATTTCACAGATCTCTTAAGAGTTTGGAGGTTAAAAAAGAGTTTTTACTTGTGGTTTCTCTTTATATGGATCTAATTCTATTCTGTTAGAACTAACATTGGTGAGAAAAAGGGGCAAATCAATGGTGCCTCAAGGATGAAGTTTAGAACCTTTGTTATATAGTTTCCCCCTCTTTTCTCCTTGTCATCATAACCTAAGATAAAATAAAGACTCTCCTTGCTCTCAATTACTCTAATTAGAATCAGGTTCGGAAGAGATCAATAGTTGGAGAAGCGAGGTTTGATAGGAAAAATAAAAGAGAGGGATCTAACCCAAGGGTACATGAAATAAACGTGTTGATCCAGCTAAAATCTCTCAGGTTTGCCAAACCCGTACTCACTTTCTTTTGTCTTTTTTTAAACATGATATAGAGAATACAGTGTAAATATCATTTCATCTAATGATTTGTTAATGATTTTAAAAATAATTTGCATTTTAAAATAAGTATATGAAATGGATCATGATATATCCAATATGATGTAGTAGGATATTTCTGATTATTAAATAAAATACAATTGTAAAACTGTTCTAAATTCAATTTAATAATGATTTAATTTATTAGGTACAATATTGTGTTAAAATTAAAATGTTCAACTGACGATTAATTATAATAGACTGACATAATGGAATATGTGTATGTGCAAGCCTAATAGGGTTTTTACTGGAATGCACACTTTGAAAAAACAAATGTTTTAAATTTCTTTATCATTATCATCTTTTGATGTTTCTGTCGTGGCGGGTCGTCTGACACAACCTCTTATACATGAAGCAAGTAGAGATTGTATTTAATTGTGATCACCATAAACAAAATGCGTAATTTATTAGTGGGGAAGTTTTTAATAATATTTAGCAAAGTTCATAGCCGTAATGTCGACAGGATAAAACAATATTGAAATATAAAGAAATATGTAGAGTATCGGAACCAATTCTTGGACTCAGTAGTATGTAATTTGATTGAATCATATTTAATTCTATCTCAAAAATTATAAAAGATACTAAATATAGGTACTTATTATTAACTTATATTATTTAACTTATTAACTTATTATAATACTTAGTATTAACGCCACTGCAGCAGATGCGCATGCACCAATAAAGAGCAAACTGGTTTAAGGGAAGCAGAATTCCATTTTTTCAGCTTTGAGATTCATATACTTTCATTTTATGATTTGTCGCAAAAATTTTAGGCGTAGATTGGCGGCACTTCACTTTTAAAGCTCATGTTTATCCATGATCTAATTTCAAATTATTAACTTCAATAAACTTACGAAAGGTTTGGCCAGGTGATTATATATATATATAAGGTTTGGCTAGGTGTTTATATATATATAGCTACCTGGCCAAACCTGTCGTGATATATAATTATTATATCGCAAAGTAAGCAAATATTGGCGCATTCGCATTAGCAACTTCTGCTGCGGTGGCGTTAATATGTAAGTACCTAAATATATTCCAAAATATCAGTACTGACATTGCTAGTTTTAAAATAACTTTAAATCATTAACAAAAGATTTAAACTTTGGCCTACCTGTTGACACGTGAGGAACAGTGCAACCCATACAAAAGCACCAGCAATGCCTTGAGCCAGTTTGGTCTGCAAGAAAATAGGTTCAGCTTGATGTTGTGATTCTGGCTTCCACAAATTTATAGGCTCTACAGTAGTCTGTGTTGTGTTATACAACACAGTTGTAGCATTTAGGTTGTGCGTCATTCTGGGACCTGGAAATAAAATAAGACATATTACTGACCACTGTAGCCTATTTTGTTTATTATACTATACTAGGTAATATACTCTAGGCTCTGTTGAATAACAACAAAATTACTTATATGTGTCCCAATTTAAATATAAATCTGATATTAGTTGAAATAAATAAGTATATAACTTAAAAGTCATCTTTTTCCAGTGACTAGATTAGGCTACTTATTTTTAATTGAATAAAGATAAATAAACCCTTTCCTTTATTAGTAGGCCTAGGCCTACAGGAATCTAGATAGCCTACATGTAAAAATCAAGGTTGGTTGTTTATTAGTACCTTGAATTAGTGAATAGTTAAGTGTATTAGTATCATGGCAGCCTTCCTGAAAATATAAATATTATGAGGAAATATGACAATAAAGTATTGATCATAGGCCATATAAGTGAGGCCACGTTAATACAAATATTTTTTGCTTGAGCTATTCGGACTATTAAGGGAACATATAAAACAAAAAATACAGCAATAATGCAAATTTATTACATCAAATGCACAGTTAAAAACAAAATGAGTCTGGGGAATACTTGCGTATCAGTTGAGATGTGTTATTTAATAGAATTCCCAGATGTAAGTAGCCTAATAAGGCTCTTCTGTCAGCTTAAGTTCAAAATGAGATACCAATAAATAGAAATGAGATTGGAGCAGTCATTGCCAGGTCACACTTCAGTATATCGGTGTAAATCTAACTCAGTCTAACTCGGAATAAATTCTCTTTACCATATGTCCCCTGAAACTGCAATCAGTTGAACCTTTTGCACAAATATGTGAATACAATCATTAAAAAAAAGTTTTAAAAAAGCTCAAATATTTGGTGGAAGTAGGCCTACAGATGGTAGCCTATAGAGTAAAATGTAACAAATGAAATGACAGCAATCACCTGAAGATTGGAATGCAGAGTAATCTCTTGACAATAACAAAATTTGTTAAACACTGACTACAACTTCCTCAGAGGCATGATCTCTAAGAAGACAGTCTAACTACAAAGTGAAAATCAACCAAAGAGATAACTTAAAAACAGTGTTTCCTGCAAACAAATAAACAACAGGATGGTTTACTATATTGAAAAAAGGAAATCTTGTTGAATTCATCCTCTTTATTCTGTTCGAAGTGTAAGCAGACCAGAATGAGAACAATGAATGACATAGACATTAGCTTATCTCTCCTTCAATATGATGTCCTTCAAAACATAAATCAATTACAATAGCCTACATGTTAAAAAAAGCGGGTTTTTAGCTCTTTATTAAAGATGTAAAAAAAGATCTATGGAATAGGCTAAGTAACTCTCTTTAGCAATTAGGAATTTATGGGTGTCACTTTTTTAGTTATGATTTCTGAATCAATATTTTTAATATTTTGAATCAATATAGAGATAGCGACGTTGGCTCCAGTTTTATGTATAAAGTGCATGAAAAAGTTAGTTGTGCATTATATAATTGTTCTTATATAATTTTTAATATAAAGTTTATAACTTTACCACTAAAACTACATGTATAAGCCTAATTGTTATTTATTACCTTATGATTTATTGCCAACCATTAAACTGTTTAATTCCTGTTTCGGGAATTTTTTTCCTTTATTGTTTAAAAGCAAAAACCTCTTAACCAACATCACTTTAAGAAAAAAAGGAAGAAAGCAACATTAAATAAAGACTCCTTGCCCTTGAATACTCTAATAGTGTTTGGGTCGGTAGATAGCAAGATTGACCAATAGGGACCAGATAGGAAGAGGAAAGCGAGGGATCTAACTATATGAAAAAAGGTGTAGCTACAGTCTCTCAGAACTGCCAAGCCTATACTCTCTTAGAAGGGTATTTCAGCTCTAATATTACATTCATTATCAATCTCACTTCATGTACAATGTGGAAAGTGTTGTTACCCATTTTGAAGAGAGTGCACTTATCTCGCCACAATTCAGACTAGTTAACTGTTACAAGTTAGGTAAATTGTGTTTTTTCATGTGTTATCTACTGAAATGTCTTCATTTGTTTAATGAGCATAAAGTAAAGCCTTTTAGAAGAAGAAAAAGTAGCCTAGGCCTATATTGTTGTTTTTTAAACTTTCATAAGCCCTAATCACATAAACAATTTTAATGTTTTAGGCTATGTTATTAGTCTGTATTTAGGCCTATGTCAAATATATTGATATATTTTTGTTACATTATGGTTGTTATCCATAAATAAAATTATTAGCCTATGATGAATTTTGCTTGTTGTTAAAATAATAATAATTTAGTAGACCTAGACCTACTTTGGACTAGGCTAGCCTATATGTTGCTCCACAAACAGTATATATTGAAAATGGGTAAAATTGTTGGAATAAATAAAATATAATGACTGCCTCACTATTGTCATGATGTTGTTTTGGATACTTTTGATTCACTAACAAGTCCCTAGAACATCAAACTATTTCCAAGAACAGGATTAACACCTGTTATAATTAAACACTAGACCTACAGTAGTCTTAACTGGGGAATAATATATAGGCCTATACTCAAGGTTCTACGCTACTTTTTATCATTTAAGTTTCATTAATCCATTCAACTGTACAGTAATAACTAACTAGCTGCACCACTAATATTGTTGGAGGTTACTTGAAGTGAGTAAGATTTTTGGCTGCAGTAGCCTAATGCCACAAATATGTAATCTACAAAATATAGCCTATTTCAACTTGTGTTAAATTTTGTTTACTACATACAGTAGTAGAGTAGTAGTAAGCAGGCTACGCTATACAAATTTTAAACAAAACTTCAAATATTATGAAGTAACGAACTTTCTTTTCCTTGTTATTTCTGATGCAATTTATAATTGTTATCAGTCATCAAATGCCTATTTAAATTATTTATTTAATGTAACATTAAAGTGTTAGAGAGTGAAAATATTTATATAGGCTAAATGCAATAAACGTTAATGGTACTGTATTTTTTTAAATCTGTTCTACATACCATATTTTTAATAATAAAATAAGTTTTCAACACAGACCTAACTTTTTCACTGAAAATTCACAATATCAAAACTACAGAATTCAGTGTATTTATAATATAAATCACCAAAGTCAAGCAACAGTGAGTGCAATTAGTACTTGGATGGGTGGCCACTTGGGAGTACCATGTGAGGTTGGCACAATTTCATCTTCTTTTCAGTTGGGGTTAGATAACGATTTGATTACATATGGTCATCTGGCCAGGTCAGACCCATCGTGCATATACATTTTTCAGTGACAAGTTAGCTCCGCAATTAAAACTATTTATTATTAAGAAATAAGGTAGCCTATGTAGAATATGATTAACAAAAAAGAAGAAAAAAATGCTTAAAATACCTAGGCTATAACTTTCTTTGTAAATAATTACCTACATTAATTTATATTATGCAGTACCATTTTCTTTTTTCTTTTTTTTTAATCTACTACAAAAGCCCTCACAAAATAAAAATGCCAATCTGATTTAGCTTAAACATAATAGTGTCATGATATAAAACAGTGTTATAGTGAGCAATATTTCATTCAGAATAGCCTACATGAAGTTCACAAGTTTGAGTAAGTTCCAGTTGTGTTAAACCTGATATTATGGGGAACTTAATAACATCGATCACTATTGATAGCTATACAACCAAAATTAAATTATGGCCCAAGCTTATTAACTATTACGGAGACTAATTAATCCATATCCATTTAACTGGATGACCGAAGACCAGATAACAGAAATTCTACTTAAGATTAGGTAAGTTTGAGTAAGTTCCATTTGTTTATTAAACTCGCAATATTATGGGGAACTTAAAAATATTGATCAATACTAATATCTATATAACCACAATTAATTTATTGCTCAATCTTAGTACAGTGATGATTATGGAGACAGTGATCCATATCCATTTTATAATTGGATAACCGAAGATAAGATAAAAGAGATTCTACTGTATTAACAGTTTATTAATTGATAAAGTAGGCTTAATTTTTTCCATAACCCCAATTACTGTTGGACAACCTAGAGTTATTGTTTTTTTTTAATATGATAATTTATTTGTATAGATAAGTATGAATAAAAATGATGTTAGCAAGTATACACTAGCTAATACAATATCCCATATGGATTTTGACCTCTGACCTTAACAAATCTGCACTCTTAACTTACAAGCCTTCTTTTGCTTTGAGAAGAAAAATATGTTACTTATTACAAGAGTGTTAGTTGTATAAATGAATTGTTAAAACGATGTTTTGTAACATAATTATTAAGATCTACACGACCCTGATCTAGAAAATCAGAAATAACAAATTTTAAGACAGAACCAATATGCTGTACGTAAATCGACGAAAATGTGCAATATTATAATGCCACTGAGTATTGAAAACAAAAGTGTTATATATAAAATAGGAGCACATATTCTAGAATATAAAATTTAACATGCTTACTTTTAAACTGATGGCCAAAACGTCAACCACTTCATAGGACTAGTCCCAGATTGTGCGAAATAGTCTAGACCAATATTAAAATTGGTAGCTAGAAATGTGAACTATATATTACACTACTAAGTATCAACCCTAAAATCACTATATTTTGCCATGATTTTCACTTGTATTCTTAGGTAATCCACATAGGTATCACTTCACACCACACAACCGACCACTACAACAGAATTAACGGAACTACAGACAATAAGAAAAACCTGGTATAGTATAGAATCAGATTTTGACACTGAC
Source organism: Aphrophora alni (assembly GCA_963513935.1). Lineage (NCBI taxonomy): Eukaryota > Metazoa > Arthropoda > Insecta > Hemiptera > Aphrophoridae > Aphrophora > Aphrophora alni. Next base: position 19,008,073 of record OY740773.1, on the reverse strand, counting down.
AGTAGAACTGTAAAACTAAGTACTAGTGCGCATGTCAACAATTTGGTGTACTACGCTAGTCAACGTATAAATTTCTAGATTTAAATCTCGTTCTGTTCTTAGTGTCAGTAATTAGGAGTACAAACTAAAATCATTATCCTTTTTTAATTGATGAGATGATAAATGATTAAGTCAGTTATATAGTCAAATATGTGTATTATTAATAAAAAGTTGATGAATTGAAATCGATTTTTTAGTCAACATACAAACCATTGCTTATTCGATTAATAAAAGCCGGGACATTTAACATGTGAAACATCCATTACAACTTTCTCATAGACTTGGCTTCAAGAAATCACCACCGAAATGCAGCACATTACAGAACAACAACTGTGAAAATAAACCTACAATTAATTATCAACAAAAATTATTGGCTGACTATTTCTCATGCTGTATGACATCCGCATCCCTTCGAGAATTAAACAAATTCTTCTCTTTTAATATACATAATGTACTTTTATCACATGTCTAGCCTTGGTAATATTTAGTATAATAGTCACAAGTTTTGAGCTTGAAATATTTTATATAAAAATGACTAAAATCTTAGACAATGAAATGTACACCAAACATTTAATGGAGCATATTCTCAGAAAAATGGATTTGAATCTACCTTTTTGAGAAAAAAATAAATCATTAAAAAGTATATTTAATGTCAAAATAATCAGAATTAAACACAGAATGAAGCAATGTTAGGTAAATTAAAATATTCATATTATGAATTTTGGAATTATTTATATTTATAAAAAATAAATTAAATTACATAGTTTGTTACTGTCATAATATATTATTTAGTTTCCTCTAACAGATGTGACATCTGTGACATTTCACTATCTTCATTGTGTTGGATATATTTAAAGCTATGGTACCGAAATACTTCTGTTTTTACTAAGCATACTTTAGTGGAAAACGGGGTGTTTCAGGAGGAAAGGTACAAATTTTGTGGAACTGGTTCTAGAGGTAAATATAATAAATTTATTATATAAAATGTAGGTTCAGAAAAGCTTTGGGTTCCATCAGTCGGCCATTTTGTTTTTTCGAGATAATGATAACTTTAGAAATTAAGATTTCGAGTTTAAATTTAGTATTCAGATTTTTACCAGTATACCAAGAACCTAAACTTTATGTAAATTTTCAAAATTGGAGCAGTTTAAAATTTTATAAAATGTACAAAAATTGTTCGTTTACGAAAAATATACAAGAGCCAAAATGGTTTAAAACAATTTTTATGTAGTTCCAAGAATAACAGAGTTATCGACAAAAAACAAAAAACATAATTTCTCGGTAATTGTCTACAAACACCCAAAATTATCCTAAAACCAAAATATCTTTAAATTTGATCATTTTTATCTCTGGAAAACACACTTTTTTTTAGATTTGGCGAAAAATATCTTTACTATTTTATACTCTAAAGAAATATCTTACATTTTTCTAAAACAAAATTTTTTGTGAAATTTAACATAATTAAACCTTTTAAACGGCCAGCATTTTGAAAATTTACATAATAAAATATTACTTCTTGGTATACTGTTATAAATGTGAAAACTAAATTTAAACTCAAAATCTTAATAATTTCTAAAGTTATCGTTTTTCGAAGAAAAAAACACAAAATAGCAGACATCACGGAAAATTGGAGCATTCCCGAACCTATATCCATTTCTTCTTATCCAAATTACTAATTTAATTAATTATATGGAGTGTTGGCAGAATCTTAGATAATTATTTTTGTAATTTACACCATGTAACTAAGGATTCAGGAGGTATAGATGTCATTTAAACTCTTTTCCAATATCTGTTAAATTATGTTCTTTAAACTCTTAAATGGATGTTCCATTTCCACTTCTATTTTATTATTTTGAATTTATCTAGAAAATTTGAGGACCTCATGTACATATTAAATTCAAACACACATTAAAATACATTTAATATGAATTTTATTACAATCAGCCAATAAAAATATTTTTTAAATCTTGAAACCGGTTAGTCTCACTCACATAATTGTTTAATTAAGTTAATTTTTGTTATTATATAATATATGAAATGGTGAGTCTGAACATATAGACCAGCATATGAGATGATCGGTTTATTGCATCATATATAAGACAAACAGCATCCTACTTTCATACATTTAAAACAATATTTCTATGAATCACTTTTTAATTTAGTGGTTCCATTGTAATGGTCTGGGGATATTACTCTTTCTTTGGTTGGTATATATATTGTTTATTCAATTTTTCCCTGATCATGTTTAGTTGTCTAGTTAGGGTTAGTGTTTTCCAAATGATGAGGTCCTAGCCGTTATGACATTACAGTACTTTAATAGCCTGTGCTAAAAATATATCAGAGCTGTAATGATAGTAAAGAAGTATAATCTATTTGAGTCTACCATCTTTTGTTCTATAGATCCTACAATATGTACAAAAAAGAAGAGTTAATAACGGAAGAGAAATTCAAATTCAGTTAAGGCCCATAATTTTACCATAAATAGTATCAAACCATTGATAGAACTTATCTATCTTAAATTTTTATTTTGCGCAAACTACAAACCATATTTGAAGTCCTCCTGGATAAGATGTTAAACTGCTTCTGTGTCCTGAACTAGGTAAATGAAGGAATGCACTGTTCAATACACATTGTTTATACTGTATTTTGTGATATACTGAAACTTTGATGGGAAGAAAAGGTAAAATTTGGAACTCAATATAAATGAATAAATATTCATCAGAAGAGTTTTCAGCTTTCATCACAAGTGGCGAAAGCTGAAATGATAGCTGTTGACCATGTGTTAACATGTGTTAACAGAGAAAGCAATAAAATAGGATTCCGCATTGCTTTAAATTTAGAAATGTTTTAATTGAAGCAATGTAGTATCTCGCAGTTAGGCAACATGAGCATATTACAAATGAGATACCACCTAAATACAGAGTGAGTTTTATGTCCTGGCACACCTGGATATAATTTAAACAGCCCGAGATATCAATGTGAGACCTTAACCATACCTATTATAACATTTCTTTTTACTTCTTCAGGTTGTTAAAAATTTGGCCCCCTTGTTCTAAAGGGGGGCAACTAAAGATTTTCAAATGCAAACCCCTATCACTTGGCCTCTCATTTTAAAGAGCATAAAAAGAAATCAAATGGTGCAAACTAGAGGTCTCTATGTTGCATTTAACAGAGTAAAAGTTACAATAATAAAGCAATTTATTTCCTTGTCCTGTTGTTAGTTACATGAGCGAACATGATTTGGAATTTCCAGTGTTCTTATCTTATCAGTTTCAACAATCTACTTTGGACTTTCTCTTGTGTCCTACTCACTTGCATTTTATCAGTTCATAGCTTAGGTTGCCATTAACAATTTCAGTTCAAGTTTACTTTTCTGGCAAATAGTGTTAGTTATTTTATTGAAGTGAAAAGTTCTTTAGGCACGTTAAGCACTAGTTGATGTTAGTGAATTAAATAAATAAACTTATTTTCACTTCTGACAGCAGTCCGACTGCCCAGTTTTTTTTTCTATTATGGAAGGTCCTGAGTTTGAAAGAATTACTGTGTTAATGATGAGAGGTTATGGGGACTGTATGAGATCATACAGTGAAGTAGCAGACTTATTCAATGAGGACTTTCCGAACCGAATCAATCCCATAACAAGGTTTACAGTGACAAGAATTATCTTCTTCTTTTTCTCCCAATGGCACCTTCTGGCTCACGCCATCTTGGTTCTTGCCTCCCAATAAAGTCCCTTCATCCTTGCTTCTCTCCGTCCAGACCCGTAGATGATCCTTGTCCATAACATAAATGGAGTCCAATTCTTGTGAGCAAATTGTGCACTTGTCAGAGGTTAGTATTTTCATTCTGCATAAATGCTTGGCAAGACAATCGTGACCAGTAGCTAATCGGAAATTTGCTACAGACACATTACGTGGAAGCATCCTATTTTCCTTGAAAAGCTCAAACGGATCATAAGCTTTTGCCCTGCAGTTTATTCCTCATATAATCAACAAATCTTTGCTGTAAGGTTATTTCACGTTAAGCACTAGTTGATGTTAGTAAATTAAATAAATAAACTTATTTTCACTTCTGACAGCAGTCCGACTGCCCAGTTTTTTTCTATTATGGAAGGTTCTGAGTTTGAAAGAATTACTGTGTTAATGATGAGAGGTTATGGGGACTGTATGAGATCATACAGTGAAGTAGCAGACTTATTCAATGAGGAATTTCCGAACCAAATCAATCCCATAACGAAGTTTACGGTGGCAAGAATTATTCAACGGTTAAATGAGACACATTCTTTAAAAGACAGTCCCAAGCCAGGAAGGGCTCCTTCAATTGATGAAGAGAAATCATTAGATGTTATGCAGTCCTTTGTTGAAAATCCCCACTTATCTATGAGAAGAGCTGCTTTGGAGCACATCAGCTAATCTTCGGTAAGAAAAATTCTTAAAGGTAATCAATTCAAACCTTTTAAAGTCAAACTTGTACAAGAGCTTAGTGAAGACGACTATGACCGCAGTGTTGAATTTTGTGATGTAATGATGGGCAAACTAGACGCTGAACCTGAGTTACTGAACAGAATCCTTTTTAGTGACGAAGCCACTTTCATGACCAATGGTAGCGTCAATAGGCACAATTGTCATTACTGGACAGATACAAATCTACATTGGTGTGTAGAGGCTCATACACAATGCTCTTCAAAAGTTAATGTTTGGGCAGGCATAGTCGATAACCACTTGGTCGGTCCATTTATAATTGATGGAAATTTAAATTCTGTGATGTATTTAGAGATACTTCAAAACCAGATTGTGCCAGCATTCCAAAATATGTTTGGACGAGAAGCTAACATTTGGTTACAATAAGATGGAGCACCACCACATTATGGCCGTGAAGTACAACAATATTTAAATAATGTCTTTCCAAGAAGGTGGATAGGCCGAAGGGGCGCTGTGGAATGGCCAGCAAGGTTTCCTGACCTCAATACACTTGACTACTTCTTTTGGGGTTACATGAAATACCTGGTGTACTAAACAAAGCCAACTGACGTCCATGACTTAACTGAAAGAATTTTGCACTTGTCTCAAAACCTAGAGAATTTTTCTTGAACTCTGTCTCAGTTTTTTACACAAGACTAGCACACTGTCAAACAGCCGAAGGTGAACAGTTTGAACACCTGCTACATTAAAACAGGTAACTGTTATAAAAATTTGGGTTAGTGTTGACTCATGTAACGAACAACAGGATAAGAAAATAAATTATTGTATTATTGTAAATGTCTTTTACTCTGTTAAATTCAATGTAGAGACCTCTAGTTTGTACCACTTGGTTTCTTTTTTTATGCCCTTTAAAATGAGGGGTCACATGATAGGGGTTTGCATTTGAAAATCTTTAGTTGCACCCCTTTAGAACAGAGGGGGTGGGCAAAATGTTTAACAACCTGAAAAAGTAAAAAGAAATGTTATAATAGGTATGGTCAAGGTCTCACATTGATATATCAGGCCGTTTAAATTATATCTTGGTGTGCCAGAACATAAAACTCACTTTGTCCTGTATAACATTTTGTGGCTAGTCTTGTCAAATACATTATGATCATAAAATCATGGTGAGATTAAATTGTTGGCTCTATGTAAATTGGCTCTTTACTAAAATGTTGTAGGTTCATGAAATGGCCGTTATTTAGTTTCATTCATAATTGGGTATCCATTTTGCCATTTAATCATATGGTCCATTTCATCCAAAAATAAACATGACAACCATGAAAAGGAAAGTTTAAGAAGAAATTATAAAATCAATAAAACCAAGGATAAGCAAATTATAAACTGGATAGAATAAAAACACATTGCATTTGTTTATTTCAAGATAGGTTTCCAATTGAAATTGTAATGAATAAATTCCCAACAATTTAATACATTTTATAATTTAATTTTGTTCAACCAGTTAACAATGCAGCTATATTCTTCGTAACAAAACAACATTTAGGAATAGTCTGATTCACTTTTACTAATTTATGTCTAATTCCTCGAATAAGATTAGATGTGTCCAGCAAACGAACCTTCTTCAATCTGTGTGTTCCACTTCTGAACCCAATCATTGGGACATATGGACGTGAATACTTTCAGGAAATAATTACAGGGTTCATAATTAGTTCCTTTAACCTTCTGGCACCTGTGGTAATCAATGAAACTCTGGTAACAGTACCTGGGAACAAATTTTTATGATTAGAAATATTTTACACAAATGTTTTGGCAATTAATATTTTTTTACTTGCAATTATACACATGAGTTTGAGTCATTAATCTTAATGTTTCACTAGAATTTGGAAAAAAAAAATGGAAAAGACAATTGCAATGTTTCATATTTTTGCACTTATCATTTTCAAAGTATAATAGAAATAGGCTGATAATTGCAGATTGTGAGATCAGTAACCAGTAGATAATCCCGCTTGCGATCGAGAAATATTAGCGGTTCATCGGCAAAATATTGACCTTTGGATTGACGACTTAAATGGAACAAGAGGTGAGATATTTTTAAAATGAAATATATAAATCACAAAATAGATTATTTCTATATATAAAATGGTCAGGAAGATATATCTAATTATAAGAACATTTTAGGTTTAAGAGGTTACATATAAAAAGAATAATAAGGTTAACCTGACAACCCTGTTAGTTCGAATCATATAAAAGAGATCTGACAACACTATTCCGACCAAACCCTTTATAGTTTCTGTAAACTAAGGTAAAAACTTTGTGGAAACTTCCAAAATGATGTCTTGCTAACTCAGCTAATTGATAGAAAAAATAGGAAATTTGCTCCTTCAAGAGAGGTGAGTATATTATAATAAATGCATATATTTCAGATATCATGACTATGTTTTCATTTAAGTACATTTTTCCAAAGAATTTTCTATACAGGATTAACTTGTTTTTAAAAAAGAGTACATGTTCTCAATCACATAATATATTTTGAATTTAAATAGTATGAGTACAGATGTACAAAAGTAAAGTAGAGTAAATAATCCGTAAATTCGTTGACCATCCGGAGTAGAGAGAAAGATTATACGATTGAGTAAATTGTTTTCTTTTTTTATGGCGGCAATTTTGAATTGACAAAAATGGAAAAACTTTAATGCGAGATATAGCTAAAATATACTCCCATACCAAATTTTATTAAAATCGGTCCATAGGTTTCGAGTGAAAGCACATCATATACGATAGACAAAAACCATTTGCTTTCTAGACTCAAAAGACCTCAAAATAGACATATCCACAAAACACTTGACATCGATTTGTTGACTCATTACATAACTTTATCTAATATGTGAGAAAGTAAATATGTTGATAGCCAAAAGGTTTTTATACCATAAACTTAAAAAACTCATTTGAAGATAATCAACAGTTTTTTTACTAAAACACGAAAGTCATGCAAATATTGAGGAGAACAAGGTTAGATTGCCTAGCACAAGGTAGTGGAAGCAATCCCTTTATAACCTGTCTGCGAGCAACCAAAAAGCTATCAGAGAAATGCGTGTTGAGTTGTGGTGTGATAATACAGGTTATTCACTGGGTGAATAGGTTCATTCTGTTGTCCAAGTCCAAGCACTATCTCTACATTGAAGAGGCAAGACGGGTGGACAATAGTTCTCTCTAATGGATACTGCCTAGCTAAACAAAAAAATAACAAGGTTGGTGATCTGTTGATTCTATTTCTATGGAATAGAGACGACAGAACACCAGTTATGCAAGAATGAGGTGTTGAAGATTTATCATAATTATAAAGTCCTTTTAATCCTGGTGATCCCAAGGTTTTCATAAGTTTAATAAATAAGAAGAATAGTGAGAAATTATAGTCTGTAACAATTTGAAAGTAGGCTGTACAAATTGTTAAGTTAAAATAGGTTGCGACGGAGAGCAGTAAGATAAACTAAAAATAATTAGATAATCACACCGAAATAATAATAAAAATAACTAATAAATAATTTCAAATAAAATAAACAGAGTAAGATAATACCAACTTAAAAGTAGAGTTATCCAATATAAAAATTCATACAAACTATTAGTTATTAATAAACCTAATACCATTATATATATATTACCATTATATATAATCAGTTTTGAGAATAACTCTATGAGAAATAATAATATTTATTATAACAAGTTGTTTTGAAAAATAATACTTCAAAGGTTAGCCATCTTTGTTGAAGTAAAAAAAAAAAAAAAAAAAATTAAATCGTAAAGGAAAGTGTGGTGTAGTTTGAGTCATGACATCACAGGGAGAATTTAGAGCAAGATGTAGGTTAGACAAGTTTAAATAACTAAAATAAAAATATAAATGAAATTAGATGGAAAAAAATGAATGATGAAATAATTAATTAGCAGATTATGATAAAAATTTATATAAAAACCTGAGAAAAATTAAATGTTAAGGAAAAGAGAAACAACGAAATTCAGAGATTAGCGGTAACCAGCGGTGCTTCATAACACACCATAACGAGGTATGGTTTTAAAAAGTTGGTTTGGCGTCAGTTGGATTAAGGACAAGAAGAAGGCTTGGGGTTCTTGAAACGGAAGGAACGCTGAGTGAATTTTATATGAACATAAAGATAAAAAGGTTTTCATACCCAAACACAGTAAATAATGATGTAAGAAGAAATAAACAAACGATTTATCAATGAAAAATAATTGTGAATTTATTGAGAAAGAGATATTAATAATTAAAGGTAAAACCAATGGCAATGCATTGTTGAGGTAACAATATTGATATAAGTTGTAGTAACATCTGATCACTGATTTTTTGAATTAAATAAACTATTAAAAAAACAATTTAAAGAATTTCCAGAAACATTTTAAAGTCAATTTGTATAGTAACCAATAATTAATCTGGTTAATTAGTGGGAAAACATGAAAATTTAGATGAGAGAGAGAGAGAGATTTTTTCCTTAAAAAAGATAATTTGAATATCCTTTTATAGTACTAAGATCAACTTCAAAAGTAATGACTTTCCCCAAGCAGCATACTCTCGCCAGAACACGAATATTGAATTTAGTTTATGAATGAACTATTATTGGCTACTAATGTAGGATCTGCAAGAAAGAAATAAACCCTCAGAGACTCAATTATAGTCAATCCCATGGGATCCTTTCATCATGTAGTTTTGTGTTGGATCCCTCTCTTTCATCTTTCCTAACAGATTTCTCTTGACCAACTCTTGTTCTCTTCTGGCCTGACAACTTTAGATTATTAAAGTTCTAAGAGGTTTATATACATAAACATGACTAAATTAACTTATGTGACCTTCAAATTTCATAATATCAAATGGTTTACACAAGTTTACATGACTCGGCCTAACCGATCATCGGGTTGGTTTTTCTTACAAGAATTAATTATTATTAATATAATTTTGGGTGCGCGTCCGGGGAATTCACTAGGGGTCGTCCGACCCATTTCCCAAATTCCACCATTAGTGGTCATTTTTGCTGTTTCAACGATATTAAACCACATGTTGAATTTAGATATAACGCACAGCTAATGGACTGTCCCGTTTCAAGGACGTACACATTAAGTGTGTCACTGTACGCCTGCGATGCGCACTCCTCCCCTTCAGAAGGAGGGGGGGGGAATATAGTTTCCCCTTAGTGTTTGATAAACACCTGCGGGTTGCTTGTTAGGCAACTCTTGATACCCGTGTGAAATGTGGGTACTACATAGTCTTGAGTTAGGTCCTTTCTTTCATCTTTCCGATCAGGTTTCTTTTGACCAAGTCTTGTTCTCTCTCATCAATGACGCTATTCGATCATTTAAAGACTAGGGGCATTAATTTTATATTCTTTTCATCTTTATTTTATAAGACGATGATGACCGAGATGCTTTTCGCCTTTAAACAACAAAACAATATTGGATCGACACCCTAAAATTTTGAACCCCTACACAGATATAATCCAGAATTCGACAAAGTAGCTAGTTAGTAGGCCAACAAGTGCTCAATTTAACCTATTTAAAAAAAAAAAATTTGGAACAAATGTGAAGACAATCTGATCAAAATTGCAACTGTTAGAGTCAAGCACATAAATATAAAAATTTGAATAAATATTGAAAATCTCATCTGGTGTTAACCCTTCAACGCGGTGAACCGTCTATAGACGCGGCCAAACTTTCACCTTCTGGCGCGGCCGCCCGTCTAAAGACGCTAAATGTCGCTGCGGTACGTGCTGGATTCTAGCGTCTAAATAAAGAACTTTTATGAACTGAGCGTATACCCAGAACATTGCCAAGAGAAATGCCATCTGTTGAGTTATTGATTTTTATTTCTAAACCATCGTGACTTTCAGAAAAGGAAACAACACGTGGCTATATACAAACAGCTGTAGCGGGTTCGTGGAGGGCTCTCGTGTGTTATAGGTTATTATAACCTCATTTATTTATAAGTGTAATATTTTTAACAGTTTGACAGTAGATCGTGTGATTAGTTCTAGTGTATATTGTGTTTTAGTGATAATGTGGGAACCGCAAAGTGATAATATTCGCGAGTTTTTTTGGATTACGCTCAAATGGAGTTCCATTGTGATCCAAATATTGAAGGTAATCATGATAGTGGTGATGAAGTTGTAAATATATGCAATTTGGCTAATGATACCGCAATAATCTTAGATAATGAGGAAGTTACAGTAAATGTAAATACGTATAATGTCCCGCCAGACAATCCACAAGAGAAGGAAATGTTAGTCGACGATTTTATCTACCGCACCAGAGGGTCTAGCGCTTGGAACGGCTTACCGCGTTGAAGGGTTAATTTTTTCATAAATAAGTATTACAATAAGGTTTACATCATTATGTTCCAGATTTTTAATAGTTAGAATTATTTCATAATTTATTAAATGGATTCCATGTTCTATATAAATTGTTATCATAATTATATAAAATAAACTCATTTGCAGTCTATTAGACAAACCTACTTTGTCTGGTTGGTGTTGGGAAATCGAGGATCAAACGGAGCAGTTTGAACCTCTGGTGCTTTTGCGGATGCCATGACAGCCACCGACATCTGATATCTAAAACATACATAACACGATTTATTAATGTAATACTGAATCTGTTTTAATACAGCAACTACTAAACTTTCACAGTGGATAAAGATAAAGTTTTAATTTATAGATGAATAGAAATGATAAGAGTGATCTTTATTTCAGAATTTATACAAACAGTGAGAATCTACAATGGGGTGTAGGGGTTACATTAGACATAGCTGATAAGACAGTTTTATGTTGTAGGACTTTCTTACATACCGGTATACATAGTATGAAGTTAATATATTGGATTAAAAAATTGAAGATGAGTTTTCTGTAAAAATATCCATTTTGAGTTGCCCCGAGACTAAAAAATAATTTTTTTTTTTTTTTTTTAAGCAATGTCTATTCTACAGCTCACAAGTGAACCAATAGCAATTGATCAAATTTGGTATGAAAGGCATTCATGTTTCAAAACTTTATTCATAACTCAACATTCACTAATAGCTGTCAAATGACAAACCCAAAAATACCAATTCAGAAGTTATGAGTTAAAGAGAGAAAATGAATCATGGTGTCATCATACAAGTAAGATCATTTCTCTTAGAAATATTGTCTTTAAAAGTATTATAGGTTGTATGTATTTATAAGTCATTTAACAAAATTATTTTCACCAAACCTGAAAAGGTGTTTTTTCAACTCCATTTTACTTCGTTTTATTTTACAGTAATTTTCACGTTAATTACTCGATAAATAATTCTGAGAACTGTTGTATTGAATTAGAAAAAAAAAAAAAAACTTTTTCCATAATTCAGGTTCGAAAGAATGACAGTTTGGCTTCATTTCATTCTTGAAGCAGAAAACAGGACCAATATTTTACAAGAATTAACTCAAAAAACGAGAGTTTACAGACATAATTTTATATGATGATTTTTATATATTGATCAAATTTCAGTGTGAAATGAAGATTTATAGTCTCAACAAATCTACTAAACTGTAAGTAAAAGAAAATTACAGTTTGAATTTGTAAAACAGAAATGAACCGATAAAATATATTTTTTAGGAGATGCTGACCAATGCGTCTTGTAAGGGTCTTGAGCATACATTTTATAGAAAACTTTGATTGACAATAGAGTCAATGTTGAGGAAATCAAAATTTTTAATTTATGGCTGTTTTCATCTTTAATTTCCATCATTATAAATATGGATAAAAATTAGATTCCTCAATCGGCCTAGCCTGTGACAAGGTTAACATAAATAACAAAACAAGGTTTGAGGATTATAGGCTCATAGCTTTCCTAACTTTTTACATCTTGTTACAACTATTGTTTATAGTTTGGTTAAACTGTTCTGGGACTTGGAATGAAACTTAACTAACTAATCTAATCCTAATATTTAATTCCTAACACTATCAAAGTGTCAACAACGAAATTCATACAACCTAAGCTCATTCTTTTGCATATCTAAAAGAATAACTATTATGCAGAATGTCAGTTCAGAAAAAACATCTCTAATTTAAAGACGAGTAAATTTTTGAGTTCTAGTCCATAACCTCTATAACCATATTGCATCTTACCTTTAGTTAAGCAGTGGCAATATAATATAAGATTTAATATTTAGTTCCTGACAATAGCCAATACATTCATTCCCATTTATCTCCACATGTCTCAAAATGTTACATTAATGAGTTTCACCAGCCATGAAAGTTCTGAAACCATCTTTAGACTAAATTTGTTAGAATCTAATGCTTTTAAAGCTGCCTGATTGTATAAAAATGTACATATCTTAGTTTTACTTTTTTTGAAAAAATTTCCATTAAGGCTGTAATTTCATGCAGGTCAAGTTCTGTCACCTAGATTCCAGTTCCTGTTCTAACCTTTGTTTGGAGTCATTTGTAAACCATTCCTGTGAGTAGAAGCCTCCAATAAAGTGTTTAGTGACAGATTTCTCTTTTCAAATATTATACAGTTGGTAAAAATTGGTGCCATTACCTCTACAGATAGAATCAAGAGTATGTTGAAATTTCCACAAGGGTATTCTAGTGGAATATTCTAGTGGAAATAGACTGTCTATTAAATTTATTTATATGATAGGTTATTAGAAGTAAGACATTTCTTTTACAGTGGAACCTTGATAACTCAAATCTCAAAGGAATTACTAGCACTTCCGAGTTATCTAATAATTCAAGATAGCACGGTTCGAGTTACCGAGGGCAAAAGCACAGACTTCAAGTTATAGAGAACCCAAAGTTGAGTGACTTTTATTTACTTCAGCAATGTGTTCTGATTACATTGCTATATCTGTAATCCTGTAATAAGGAATAAGTAAACTTAAGAACGCTTTCATTAATGTCCTCAAAATCACCAACTTTTTCCCACAGATTTAATCAACCAAGTTGATTTTTCATACTTCTCTCTATTTAAAAAAAATTGTCAATAAGATATTTTGTGTGGTTCTAAAGTCTTTGCAATTTAATTTTTCTTCTTCACGGCTTCAAATACAGTTTTTAATAGGTTTCATTTTTCCTCTACACTCAATAACATTTTCGTTTCACTGAGATACTGCAGTACAAATCACTTCACAATCGCTATACAGAATAGTAGGCACACACAATACACACTAGGTGAACAGAAGAACTGTACTGAGCTCTTTGAGAGAAAATGCAAGGACATGGGAGAGGGGGAAATTTATGTCTTAACATGAAAATTTTGTCATCTTACACAGTACGGCAACCCTAACTAAAGAGTTACAAATATCCGCTAGCCAAACTTTCATAAGAGGTGATTTTATTAAAACTTCGACTTGAAGTTTTAGAACGACTACCTTCAAGTTATAGAGGTTTACCGACACGTTCAGGAAACAAACACAATTCGTTTTATCGAGAATCTTTCACTAAAATATTCGACTTATAGAGGGGAAGTTGGTATTGGGCGTTATGAGAAATTGAAGGCGAATGGCAAATATTCGAGATACCAAGGAATTCAAGTTATTTAAAAGATGTTTGAATTATCTAGTTCCCACCGTAGTAATATTTGAAATAGGGAGAAATAAATGTTTATGATATATATTTCCAAACTCAAACAATCTGATTAAATATAGAAGTAAAGATTATCACTTACCTTCAATTATCTAATTATAAGGCTAAAGTATAGTATTCAAAGGGGAGGGGGGAGACCGACAAAGGTATTAACTGGGTAGTCATTTTAACATATATTTATCATCAGGATTCCAGACTTGATTATCAACTTCATTAAGTAGTTCTGCAGATCTATGATTTTCTGGGTGTAATAGTTTTAGTTGTTTGGTACAGCTCAGGTTTCATTCATTAGTTCTGGGTTTTAGCACTTGATAACTGACTTAATCAAATATATACAAACTATGGCAAATATTTTAATATACTATTCTAATAATTAAACATTAATTAAATTTAAACTTATTTCTACTGATTGCAAAACTGTATGATATATTAATAATAAAATTTTGAAGAAAAAAAATGTTTTATAAAGTTTTTTTTTATTTGCATGAGGAATCTTGACTGAAAACATTCCTGATTACAGCTTTTTCATCTATCTATCAGATCATCTGAACAAACACTTATTTCATTAACATTTTGTCAAACAATAAAAACACTTAATCCACTTTAAAAACACAAATTACTATATATGTTTAAAGTTGTTAAAAAAATTAATTAATTTGTCAAGTTTGTACCACTGTCTACTTTGTTCAACAAGATTGCTCAGGCAAGTAAAAAACTTCATAAATATTACAGTGATCAATACCAGAATAAAATGAAAAAAAGACCTGTTCACACTTATCCTCCATTTCAACAAATAAATGTTCCCACTAAGAAAACTCTATGTTTAAGTTAATCAAACGATAGAGTTTGACGAGATCGGCAAAAAATGACCCTCCTAAGGGACTACAAAATTTTTTACATATTTAATCATATCGATGTTGTGCAGTCCCTTTAATGTGAGAAATGCATATTAATTTCATGTTTTAATGTATTTTTTTCATCGAATGCGAATCCTCTGGACTTGCCCAATTGTCTCATTGCCAAAATGCTTAAGTGCCAACTATATCAGGTTGAATGCATCTACTTATACTTCCCTCGTATAGATTCGCTCTCGATAGGTCAAACTTTGAATTTTGACAAAACTGATCTCACAAATTTCATAACAGAAAAAAAAGTGTGAAAAAAACAAATTGGTAAACCAACCTCAGGAGTCCCAGATTGGCATTTGTGCCTCTGCTCAGGTCAATCTAATTTCAACAATGTTTCTTTTATAATGCACCACAAATTTTTAACTTGTAGTAAAAAAAATAAAAATTTCAATAAGAAAACCATTAGTTAAAAGTTGGGTTTGTAAAACAGTGACATTGAATATATTTTAAGACTTCCAATTTGATTTAAGGGGTACATATTAACAGTACGGTACAGTTATTGCTTATTTATATATTTTTGTGTGTGTATAAATGTGTGTACATAATATATGTATGTCATGTGTATTTGTGACATTTAAATAGTATTCCTTTTTTGTTGTTTGGATTGTAATTATTATAGTTATAAAATAATGTTATTCTATTATTATTTATTTATTACACAGCTGGTTAGCTCACGAGTCTTTTTTTTTTTAATTGTTAGCAACCTCCAACACAGACAATGCCGCTTGTGTGTTTAATTTACCTTGAATTTGTATTTTGTTTTGTATAGCAATATGTTTATAATTTTATAGTGTCAATTTTAAGTTAGTTTATTTTACTTTAGTTTCTTTTTACGTTTTATTGTTAGAAAATCATTGTTTAGAAATTTATTGTTAGGTATAATTATTGAAGTGTACTGTTTCTTTTTAGTAAAATATTTTCTAAAAAAAAAAAAAAATTTAAAAAACAACTGTACTGTTGATATTGGATGCACAAACTAGAAGTAGAAGAGTATTCATGACTTTGGACTCCAAGAAAGGAAAAATCCATTTAAGTGATTTGAATAGAAATCTAATCTTCCTCAGGATACTTACACAACAACAAACAACAGCATTTGAGTAATTCAAACCATTCATGCTTCAAATAACAATCACCCTCGTCCATATTCCTCCAATTCGGCTCAAATTCAAGGCGGCAAATACTTAACATTAAATTTCAATTCAGTACAGTATTCAATTATTTATTATTTTTTATCGAAGGCTAAATTAGGAAGAAATATTGAGATTTGAATTCTGCAGACAATAAAACCTACATTGTGACTGGTTTCTCCACTCTCATCCGACCTGGGACTAGCTTCATAATGCTGTCGATAATTAAAACAATACTCTTATGGCAGTATGTTAACTGATACAACAGTCTTTCGCAAAGCATTTAGTTTCATAGTTGATATTAGGTTATGATTGATAAAGTGATACTAGAACTTACAAGGGTTCGTTTGATTACGCAACGGTCACGTAAATATTTTTAATCCTAGTTTCGTATATCCATACTCTGCATCACATTTCCCCCCATTAATTTGGTTTAACAAATAAATCCCAGCGTAATTCAATAAAACACATTTCTAATATTGTTACACTTAGGAACTCTGTAAACTCAAAGGATTTATGCATATAACACTAATATAAGTACATAAAAATTAAGTAAATAGTGTATACTCATAAATAAACACTGGGTGTCCCACGAAGAAGTCACTATTTTTGAATTAATATGCTGGAGATATGGAAGACATACTTGACACTTTATAGTTATGTTTACATAGATATGTAAAAAATGTACCCTTGAGTTTTATTTTTTTACAGTTAATCAAAGGAAAATGGCGGACTAACAAAAAGAACATTAACCTTCTGTATAGAACCACTTCCTCCCACAATGCAATGAAATTAAATGCTTATTGCCATCTGTTGAATCTCAATCAGCTGTTGTTTTGTTACATACACAACAATGTAACAATTTGGTAGTTGTGTTCAATCACTTTATGTTTGATATCTAACCTCAAAACAATGAATTTTTCAATTGAACAAAAAGTGATGTTGTTCTTGGGCTATTCATTTTGAAAATGAACATGAAGCGATAAGGTGTTTTCAAAGAACCTACTCAAATTAGTTCCTCCATCAAGAAAATCAATTCATAAATGGAAAACTATCCTACTAAATACTGGATCAGTTTCAAAGAAATTACAAAGATTTTCAAACACAGAAAATGAAGAGTTTGCATGTGCTACTTTACTAAAATCTCCAAACAGGCCAAATTCACTAAGAAAAGTTCGATCCACTACCAAAGTTGTCAGTTCAAAGGTAAGTCATGAAAATCAAAATAAATTTGTATAAAACACATTTAGTTCAAGGACTGCTGGAAGATGAACAGAGAGAAGAGTAGAAATTTTGTTCAAGGTAACTTAAAAGCTTGACGAAGATGCAGTGTGGTATGATGGAATTATATTCTCAGATGAACCTAGATATTTTATCAAACAGGTTCTGTAAACAGACATAATTGTAATTATAACACACAAAATATTTTACACGAAGAGGGCCTCAAATTAAATGGTATAACTGTTTAGGCTGCCGTTTCCAAGGATGGTGTTTTATCATATGTTATATCCCATCAGAAAATGACTGGAGATAGATACACATCAATATTAACTGATCACATAGCCAGAAATAAGAGACAACAGGAGGAGCTCCTCCTCATTATGCTAATGTGGACAAAGCAGTTTTATATTGAGCAGTTTCATCTTCTCAACCGTTGTATAGGTCATGGCAGTAACTTAATGGACTCCAAAATCCCAAGACCTTAAATTTCCATTAAAATTCCGTAATGGAAATCCCTGTTAAATAGAAATGTAGCGATTTTTTCCTTTGGGGGTTTTTGAAAGAAAAAGTTTATTCTCACCCTATAGCAACAGATGATGAATTAATGAGGCTGATTGAAAAGGAATAAAATTACTGTTGATACCACAGCAATTTTTCAAAGCACTTATGACTTTATTTGTTACTGAAATGAGTCCATAACTATTGATAGACATCAATTCGAGGATATTTAATAATTTATTACTGTTATTTTTCTTTACTTTTCTTTATCAAGTTTTACACATTTTCATATTATAGACTGCAAATCAACAATTTGTAATGGTTATGCAAATTAAATCATTTTGGTGAAAACTGCCATTATTTTGTTATTTCGCCATTTTCTTTTGATTTGCTATAAAAAAAAATGAAGTTCAATGCTACATTTTTTACATATCATGTAACAAAACTTTATAAAGTGTCAAGTTTACAGAATGCTCCATATGTCCGACATATTAATTAAAAAATAGCTACTTTTTTGTGAGACACCGCTCATACAAAAGTACATAATATGAAAATATTTGTATTTTTTTGCCGCCAGTACCAGTTACTAAAAATATTAGATCCTGTAAGTATTTCAGGTAATGACCAGTATAGTACCATTTTGTATCACGCACAGACAAATTCTACCACAACCCACATCTACTATGGAACAAAGAGCCAAACTGATTTGCATAATGTATGGTCAAAATTTAATACTTTGAAAGCCAGTAGAATTACTTCTATAGTTCTTCCAATGGTGGAGGTTTGATCGCAAGTACTTAATGTTTAATAATACAACAGAAGATGGTTATTTAGGTGGTATTTATATGGAGGCCCGTCATTCAACCACTTCGCTATTAAAGATCTTGAGCTGGAAGTACAAACTTCCAAAATTCATCTATAATCGTGTAACATGGTAGAACAGTCAACATTTACAAGTATTTATCTTCTGTCATTGTATCATCAAACAAACATACTCCCAGCGTATAGTTTACTGGTTAGTTCAACTGACGAACAAAGTAATTTCCTGGTTAATGCAATTGAATTAGTTTATCAAAAAAAACATTCATTGTTACTAAGTAAAACATTCTCTAAACAATCAGTGAAAATAGATTAAGATTTTCTTTTACACAACCAATATACAAGTTACTTTTGACACGCTGTTCGTCCATCGTCATTTGTACATAAGCACGATAGCAGACACAAAATAGGGCACGGTAGCAGCCTAGGTTGGTGTTTTTCATGATGAAGGTTAATCACTCGATAACATTTATTGATTTATCATCTCAACACATTGTTTTATACACAAATGTAGGCAAATGTCCTATTTAAACCATATCAACACTACTTCAATTTCAATGAGTAGTTAAATATTTTTAACACTACACTGTATACTACAAGGATAAAATCACTAGATACTACATGTTTAAAGCAAAAATTCATTCGTCTTTCCTTAATATTTTACCACAAATAACCTTAGGAAATATAATCTGCAACTCAATCAAGAACAGCTGTTTATTTAGTGTGCAAAACACTTTTGTGGTTAATTTATGAGATCAGCTGCATAATGTCACTTATAAATTGATTTATTGTGTACAAAGCAGTCTAGCGTTCAATTGAATACGGTGAAAATAAAACTTAACAACTACAAAATAAAACCCGAGAAGATTTCAAATTTCAATGAGCAAAGCTTTACGAGTCACAGTTTATTATAATGGTAAAAAACCAGTGTATTATAGTTTTAAAGCAAAATTCTGCTCTTATAACATTTTACCACAAATTAACACAAACAATATAAATAATATGCAACTCGATCGAGACCAAGTGTTTGATTAGTATATAAAATACTCTTATGGTCAATTGAGAAAATTAAAATAAAGAGTGGGTAAACTCAAATACTATAAACTAATAACAATTTTAAAGTTCTGCTCTCTAACAGGCAATCCCTGTTATACGCTGTCCCACTTTATGCGATTTCGTGTTTACACAGTTTAAAACAAAAATGAAAAAGGTTTTGTATTTGAGCCGAGTTGAACCAAATTAAATAAAACCGTTACTTTTAATTACTAAAACCCTTTTTAGCGTACTTAAGCCTACTCTTGATCAATATCAATACTAAACTGTAGTACAGTATATATGATGTTCTATTTGCAGCTATCGCTTAGGTTATAAATAGTCCTTGTTATACACGGTTTTGTTTTAAACAGCACTTTGCCGGAACGCATCTATCGCTTACAACGGGGACTACCTGTTTTAACTTCAGGTATATTTTTAGGAAAGTGTAGACAATTAAAACCACATTTCATACTAGACTATTTAACTAATTGATATATTGAAAAAGGATATACATGTTTTAAAAATTTACAAACTAAAAAGCTTGCTAAAACTTCTATACATAAAATTATTAATATATTTATTACTTATGTCTATAAATTTTAAATACAGTACAACCTCGCTAGTCCAGAATAATGTGGCCGCCGGTAGGCCGGATTTAGGAAAAAGCCGGACCACCGAGACCATTTAAAATGATGCTTCACAGACTAAATAGCGAATCATTCGTATAATTGATTGATTGAGAAAGTGTAGTAATAATTTTTTTTTTTGTAGAATCGAGCCTGATTACAAGGAGGTCCGGGTTGTCGAAGGCCGATCGAGCTAGGTTGTACTGTATATATATATATTTTAAAAAATAATGCAAAATATTAGTACAAAAATCATAATATATTTTTCTCGTTTGGAACATTAAGTATATATTTAGTTTAGAAAGTAAATAATATTTTATATTAAAAATGTACAAGAATTTCTCTTTTGTTCTAAAAACATGTCTATAGTGCATGACTATATCTTATGAAATACAAAAAGAATTACTACCCTGAGAGGAAAAATAAAATTTGGTGAAGAATATTTATAACAATTATTCTTCTCTGGATACATTTTTGTTCACAAGCGATCCAATATACTCTATCTCTAGATACACAATACATAATTAGAAGATATATATATATATATATATATATATATATATATATATATATATATATATATATTTTCTTTACAACAGGATAAAGTTACATAATTATTAAACTAAATTACAACATAATAAATGTATAAAAAAATGTAATTTTGACAAATGAAACATCTTAAAGCCAACCGTAAAAAAATGAACATACAGTTTTAATATCTAATAATAAATTAACCCTTTTATATTAAGCAGCTATTTGACTGTTTTCAGGAAATTAATAAAAATAACTGTAACTTCCTTATTTAATAATATATTTCATTTTTTTTACCAATTTGTTAGTAGTAATTAGGCCTATAAGGTTTTAAATGCATTAATTGGTATTACAAAGTTTTATTTTATTTTATCTATTTATTTAATTCTATGTTTTTGGGTGAAAATTTTGTGTTTAAAATCAAATAGTGAGCCAACAAAAACAATTTTACCATGGGACATGAGTTAATTTCATTCTAGAACATGTTTTCTAAATTTTGGGTTAGAAAGCAATTTCTATATACATATTTTTTACTTAATACATCTACAAATGAAATGTGCAAAATTGGGGTTATCTGTGTAACATGTTTTAAACCAAATCCACCAACTCCCACTTAATCTAACAACCATTTGGGTTCTTTTCCATTATCCTTCCCTGCAATGCATAGAGTTTGAATATATTCCCATGATTTGCCACACACACACAATCAAGATCAGATGGTAACTGACCAGCGCAACATGGCTCATCTATTCAAACGGTAACATGGCTCCCTGATTGATAACATAATATCAAAAGTTGCCAGTATTAATTTATCTGGTATTTAATAACAGTATTTGGTGTTCTATATTGTTTTCTTTTCCAATCAGATATAAGTTATTCACTTGGGGCGAGGATAATGGAAAAGAACCACAATTTATTTATAGCGGGCCCTCACACCAAACTGCCGGTTCTACTCTGTAAGTTCACTACAATCGTTGACGTCCATCAATTCTCCGCTAAGAATAACCGCGCACTGATATCCAACGTAATAATGATTTTTAAGTTTTTAGTATAATTAATGACGTTTCATAAAGGAATAACTATTTTTATACATTTAATACAAATTTTGATTTTAAAATGGTGTTAATAATATTTTTACTACCTGAAACCTAAATTTCTGATATATCATTAGTTGGTCCTAAAAGGGACATATCTGAACCAATTTGAATTTTTTCAAGAAATGTATAAGTTGTTTCTCAAAAATATAAAATCTGGTTTTGTAGTACAGAACTAAAAGAAAATATTAAAATTTTTATGAAGACAGTGTTCACCATTCAGGTTTAAAGTTTTAAACAAAGCTAACATTTTTTTAAAAAACGAATTTTGAGGCTAAAATTTAAAAAATGGACTTTGTATTGTGCAAATATACAACCGAAGGAAAAGATTAATGAAATGGTATATAAACCGTTCAGTTGTTCAGCATGTAGAGATTTTTAACTTGCATACTAAGGTCAATGTGTAACCATCCATTTTGTTTTTATGTTTAAAATTGCCATTTGAGGTTGGAACCCATTTTATGAATAAACTTCCTACAGAGCTTAAAGAGCCAATGGAAGTGAAGATCTTTAAAAATAAACTGAAGCATTTTCTGAAAGTGAGAGAATTTTATTCAGTGGTGAGTTTCTTACAAGCCACTTTATAAATTAATTTGGATTAAATCGAACTAAATGTTATATTAATCGAATATTTAGTTGTAGTCTGCTGTATTAAATGTCTACATTTCATTAATTTCTTGTCGGTAATTATATAGCGATTTGTCATATAGAATAATTAGTCGCATCTAAATTTTAAATGAAGTTACTCCTAAAAACTATAATGTCAGGAAACAGTATGAATTCCTTCTTCATTTAAACCCACAGGGACTTACTATAGAGGGATGATCCCAGCTGGTTCTATATTTTTTTCATATAGTTTTGGATTAGATCGCTATCTTGATTTTTTCTTATCAGGTGTCTCTTGACCAACCCTATTTGTTTACAAATCCGGAGTAGTGGTCTATATTCTATCTTCTTTATCTATAAGGTGATGATAACCAAGAGGTTTTTTGCCTTTAACCAACAAGAGGTTTACAACACTATCACACAGGGAGAAAATAAGACTAAATTATTTGAAATAACTAACAAGAATTTCAGCTAAATAATAATAATCTTGTGGAGCAATAGCTCGTAAATGTCCTACCGGCTTGCAAAACAGATTTTCATGAATTGTGTGATCAGCACTCAAATTGCAATTACTATAATTCTAGTCTTTAAAATCAAAATTAAATATACTTCACAGTTCACCATTTTACGTTACTATGTTGGTACAACGCTATAATTTTTCAGCCCCATAGGGATCAAAATTCAAAACTCTCTCTTGTGTACCACAAATTTAGATAAAATAATAATGTTAACCCTTTGACCGCCATGCACTACTTTACAGTTTTAGTCTTCACCGCCAGGCTTCTGTGGTGAGTGTATGATCTTGACTGCCAGCATTTTTTGTGTTCCTAGACCGCCAAGCCAGAATGACCTTTTTTGCATTGTTATAGAAAACTATTGATAATTTCTACAATTTTTGAAGTAGAGTGATAATTTTTATTAGGCCTATTATTATTTTTTTTGTTGCAATAGTGTTGAATATTACCAATATATAAAAAAACGGAAATATTGAAAAGGTAAATTGACTTTTTTAAAAAAGTATATATATATATATATATATATATAAGCTATATATATTTTTATTGACTTTGACATATAATAGACATATAACTTTTTTGTAATGACGTTAATATTTATTCAAAATACATTTGTGTTATATCAAATTATTCAGTAAAATTTGAATATCTAGAAATAGACCTAATAGCTATGATTTTTCATTTTTAGAAACACTTCGTCAAATATAGGCTACAACAAAATCATTATTATATAAAATATAACGAAATTAAAACAAGTGTTGAATATATAATTGTGGGATAATTATTCCAGATTGAATGCATCAAATTTTCGTAAAGATCGATAAATAAATAGAGCTCCTTTGTAAGATATAGCTGGTGGCCGAAATATCGGCTTCCAGAGGTCTGGAGATTTACGTGTCCGGGCCGATATATCGGCTCTTGGCGGTCAAAGGGTTAAATCATTATTTAAGAAAAGAAATATTACAAACATTTAGATAAAAATTATCAAATTAGATATATGTATAACATATAAATCTAATTTAAATTATTAAGTATTTCATGTATTGGTAGACAGATAAATAAAATTGTTTACGTGTAAATATGATGGGGTTTTGGTCATTTTGATAATGCTGTGTTGACCAGCAAGAACAAACAAGAGAATCATAAATGTTATTGACAGTAAAAATGTATTTACATGCTCATATTGAACTAAGAAAAGGTCATAAAAGACAAATATTACAGTTTCACTTCTATAGTCAAGTAGCATAGTTGTTGATCAGCTGATAATACCAAAATAATGTTGATGAATTAAAAATTTATAGTAAAAGCAGATAATTCAAGATGTAAAGAAATAAAATATGTAGTTTAAAATAAAACCATATAATCCAGAAGTATAATATATTCACAATCATAAGTTTGTATTCCTGCTATAAATGTAAAACAGCTGTTTAATATATAATTCTTGACATTAATGGAATACTATATTTTATGATCTAGAAGTCTTTATTTTACGATTTTTTCTTCTTTTATTTAAGACGTTGATCACAGAGAGGTTTTTAAACAAGTAAAAAAAAGAATAAAAAATTATTGTGATTATTTGGAAGGGCAGCATACTATCAACACTCAATACTATAGTAATAAACTTCAAAATAAAATAAAACCTTCAATATTGGACTTGGACTAGAGAGAAAATGGAGATACCGTGCACCTGCACAACTTAGAGAGAGCAATTCTACCATATCCATCTTAAGATCTAAAACCATATTTTTTTGTTTATCCTATCCAATATTCTTCATGAGGATTTAAATTTAACAGAAAAGAAGAAGTAAAAACCTATATTTATAACTTTTTCAGCAATAAGTTAAATGCAGAAAACAATGTGGAAAATAAGTACATTATGAATAAACCATACTAAACCAACAGCCGTTAGTCAATTTATATTATAAAATTGAATAAAAAACAATGAAGGATAAAATAAAGCAAAAGCTTAAAGTTTCAAATATTTTAATAATATAAATGAGCTACAATTGTTTTGCCTTGCGGCATCATCGGGCAACTGATAATTTACAGGTATAGACAACTATTTAAACATAAGTTACAGGAAACTGAAATACAATAGAGAAATCGGGAAAGGTAGCAGGTAGATAAAGGTTAGGTTAGGTTATATATGTAAGAGTTTAACATTCAATTTCGGATCAAAACTATGACCCGAGTCCAAAAGGTGGTTAGCAAAGTTAGAGTTTCTATAGCCATGTTTCTAGCTATTTACATGTTCTTTAATTCTAACTTTTATAGATCTACCTGATTGACCTATGTACTCAGAGTCACAATCTTGACAAGATGACATTTGTACATAGGTCAATCAGGTAGATCTATAAAAGTTAGAATTAAAGAACATGTAAATAGCTAGAAACATGGCTATAGAAACTCTAACTTTGCTAACCACCTTTTGGACTCGGGTCATAGTTTTGATCCGAAATTGAATGTTAAACTCTTACATATAGAAAATAAAAGCAATAGATTAAATAATTTAGAATGTTTAGAAATAAATAGATCTATTTCACTTAGGCCTATTCTCAACTTAAATGACCAAATTGTATTAAATTCGTCACCTCTTCTAAAACCCATCCGTAACATAGTTCATTAACCTTTACCTACCTGCTAGGTCATCCCCATACCTTTCCCGATTTCTCTATTGTATTTCAGTTTCCTGTTACTTATGTTTAAATAGTTGTCTATACCTGTAAATTATCAGTTGCCCGATGATGCCGCAAGGGGAAACAATTGTAGCTCATTTATAATATTATTAAAATATTTGAAACTTTAAGCTTTTGCTTTATTTTATCCTTGAATATGGAGTTTCAACAAGAAATATCTGCTATTACATTAAAGTTAAAAAACAATGAATTAAGGAAATGTCAATAGGCCCATGGAGTTCTACAGAATCAAAATCAATCATCTCAAATGTTGTTAGCCACAAGGGTTCAGCTTTAAAATGAGTATCAGTGTAGCAATCCCGAGTGACTCAAGTTGGATCTACACCCTTTTTTTCATATAATCTTGGGTTAGATTACTCTCATCTTTCCTATCAGATATTACTTGAGCAAAGCCTTAAGTTTCCTAGATCAAATAGAAATATGTGCGAGTGTATGTGTGTGCGAGTGTATTTATATTACAGTAGAACCCCTCAAACTCGACCCCCTCAAACTCGACATTCCGTCAAACTCGACAGGGCCAGTGACAAGGAGCATGGGATTTCCAAGGTCATTCACTGCATTGTTTTACGCCATGTGCGCCTGCCAGATGCCCGGAGGTTGAGGCTTGTTACTTTTGTTTATACAGCTGTGAGGGATGCTCCTTTGTCTAGCTACTTTCTAATCCTACTGTATAGTAGAGGCCAAAGTTAAAGATAAAGGGTCCAGGTAGACCAGGACAGCCCTAAACATTTGTTGTCAAAACATTCATATTGTTGTGAACCCAAGCGCCTAACTAACCGGATGCTACCGGTCATTAGCACCGATTCCATTTAAAGTAAGCGGCAAGTCTTTTGTCATAATAATTCAACGGAGCGTCGTAGAACTATGATTCAAGTTTTGTAATAAAGGTCTTAACCATGTGAGAAAAATGATCCGACTCTTAATTATCAGCAGTTCAATTTATAGCATTTGTATTGGACTGTGTTTGGTATGGACATTCTTTTTCTTCGGCGACTCGAGATGAAGCTGCCAGACGTCCAGTCGAAAATGAAAAACAAAGATCAATCAAAAGTTTTTTCAAACAATGCTAACTTTGCTCTAATGTTGTTTTTTTTATATAAAATTGTTTTAATCTTTAAAAATATTTAATGGACTGTCTGTTTTTTACTGTAGACTTTACTGTAAATTTTATTACAGCATATTAGGATAGGTCTTTTTAGTTTACTAAACCTATTGTACAAGGCCAACACTTTTTAAATCTCATTTGACCGATCGATAAATTTAATGTTAATGTGTGATTGAACACACTATTTTTTTGTTGTCAGGCAGGGACTTTTTTGCAATAAACGTTTAATCATTGATAAACAATAAATGTACAGTTATTTAAAAAAATTTTGAGTATTTGTTGCAAACCTAACCATTAAATACCAAAGTTCCCTAAAACTCGACAACCCCCAAACTCGACAACCTTAAAGTCCACATTGTGTCGAGTTTGAGGGGTTCTACTGTATTTTGTAATTATATTCATATTTACTTCAGAAGGTAATTTTGTATCGAATTTTCTTTTACTTTGTCTAACATTCTTTTTTTTTTTTTTTTTTTTTAAAGTTTACTGGAAATAACAAAATTGTTTGGTAAAAATGGTATCGTTTTCGCAGTTTTTCAAGAATAATTTCTGTTCTTTTCAGTTAACCTTCACCGCTCATTTTATGATGTTTTACACTATCAAACCACCAGTAGTTGATAATATTATAACAAAAAACAGTATATATAACAAAAAGTGAAGAAATAACAAGAATAAAAACCATTACCAAGCTATATTTAGAGATATTGCAAACTTTTGATTAACTACACTAGTTGTTTGTAATCAATCACATTTTATTTTTTTCTTCATGATATATTTTACCTTGTATTTCCCATTAACATTAATTACTATTACATCATGAATTGCTACATAAACTAAACTGACTTACCCTAAATTACATTTGGTGGGAGGATAACGGAAAAGAGCTAAAATGAGCGAAGAAGGATAACGGAAAAGAACCATAATTCTCTCTTAAAATAAATATTTTTCTCTATAAGTCCTAAAGTAGGCAGAAATAGCTAATTTACTAGAGTTGTAAAATAATGGTTTTAAATATGCAGCAATATTACCCACATTGGTTGTTTACTACAAAAAAAAAAAAACTAACTTAGTTATGTAGGCCTAAGATCCTTTTTTGCTTTATCTTATCACATGGTTCTTTTTGCTGCTTTATTTTAGACATAATTAAGATTTGTCCATCTTAAGAATCAAAGGAATACTTAGTACTAAAACAGTTTACGTTAAACTTGAAAAAGAAAATCTTTTGAAAATTGTTCTGCTTATGTAAATGGATATCTGTGATAAGTTTTGTTCTCTATAATCAAACTATTTAATTATCATTAAGAATTTTAGGTAGCAAGTTCACAAAAAGGACGAGATATAATGCCTGATTTCATTAGCGAAAAATTTAATTTACTGTTTTATGATGTTACTTTTATGAAAAACATAGTTTTTTTTCATTTTTATGATACCAATATTATAAAAAAATTTTTTTAGATCAGACAAAAAATGTGACTTGTTGTCAGACATCTATAGCATTAACTATACCTGTCATCTTCAATATAACACTCAGATTCCCTTACATCTCCCACAAATACTTCCCACTATTTCTTGAATTCATAAGTCTCCACTACTCTTTCATGTCGCCAATTCTGTATCTGTTCTCTGCAAGTATTTGTGTCAATATTTATTCACTCTGTGCTATGTGAGTGTTTCAAGTTCTTGTATTCGCTGAGCATTTGGTGTTAAAATTATGATTATTTTGAACATTCAAAATAACTGGGGATTGATGCTGAACATTTTGTATATACTGGAGACGGAAGATGGCTGATCTTCAAGAAAAAATTATAGAAAAAGAAAAGAAAAATAGTAACCTTAACGATGCTGTCTATTATTGGTATAATTTATTCGAAATTAAAATTAATAAACAACGTTTTAAAAGTGTAGATCAACTCTCATTGTCAAATGGTTAACCTAGAACAAATAAAACATGAAAAGAACCAACAACAGCGTAGGGGTATGTTAGAAACTAAAATTATTAACTTAGGGCTATAGCTAGACCAGAGTAGTTAAATCAATCAAGACTAAATACAAATATGATCAAGGTAACAAATAATGCTAATGTCCGGATAAATTATACACATAATATGAACAATTCATCATTAGAAACAGAATGCTATGTATAAATAGTTCTCAAGAACTTATTTTGGGGAAAATCCGTAAATGAAATAAAGCAACTATTCAAGGGAAATAGGCCAAATCAAAGCAGTGAATCAAAATATTGTCACTAAGAAATCTAAAAATACTTTACAATTTGTTTAATTTCAACGATTCTGATTAGTTAGACCTGACACTAATAACATAACAATACTTATACAACACGCCCAGTAGACAGTTATGACAATTCCAATTGGCTAAATTGGAAACCAAATAAGTTAAACACACAAACATTTAATAGATCATACACACAAGATAGTTTGGAAAAGTTACAAAGTTCGACTCCTTGTGGGATTGTCCAAGAGTAAGCGTAAAGAAAACAAAATCATCAAGGCATGTCATGCATTAGCCTTACTTAACACTGAAAAGTTATGAGGTACTGCATAGATACGAGGCACTGAACGTGTTAAAGATGGATTAGCATACAAGACCTAAATTAAAAACTATATTTCATAAAGACGAAATAAATTAAAATAAAATTAATTTTGATGTATTACGTAAAATCATATTTTGTTTCTTGTTATTTACAGGCAAAAAACCTCTCAGTCATCATTGCTTGAAAAAAAAAAAAAAAAAAAAAAAAAAATTAAGATCGACCTCTAGCTGTCAAATTCATAAAGAAATCATAAGTAGACCTTCATCAATAAAACGTTTAGCCCAAATGTTTTATGACATACATTAGTGAATCAATTATAGTAGACAAAAATGAAACAAAATTGCTATTGATAAGAGGATGGGATGTATTTAGGCATAAATATAAATATTCCAACGTTAGGTCGAAATAATCGTACAAATATATAACTCTCACCAAAAGAAATTTATATCGTGCATGTAGGCTAGTTGTATACAGAGTATTAAGTTTTATTAAATCCAGATGATACGTTCAAAAGTTATAATGGTAACAAACATATATACTATATGAATTTAAAACACCAATCTTAAGGCAGCCTTGAAGGCCAAATTGATGAAATATTTGAACTCAACAGCTCCTTTCTTCAGAGAAAAATTCCAAATGCAATTATAAAAATTTAAATTGGTTTAAAAAATTACTTGACCTTCGTTAGAAACTATATTTTGTAAAGATAAAATAAATAACATAAAATTAATCTTGATGTACTATATAAATAATTAAGCCTATATAAATTACAATTTTTTTAGCCTAAATGTTCTGCGACATTCAACAATGAAAAATTTGTAGTGGACAAAAAACAAAACAAAATTGCTATTGATAGGGAAAAAAATGTATTTACATATAAACATTACAATAATGTTTATAGAAAGTTTAATAACCAAATTGTTATTTACTTAAAAACGCATTAAATGCTAAATCAATTGTAACACTTTGTTGTTAATGAACTTTTAATTTACCATATTAACACACATTTAACTGTATGAAGGAAAACCATAAAAACTACAATAGGCTACACGAAAAATAACAAAATTATCTACCTAAACTAACCACACACAAAACTAATCACAAATTTCATATTTACAGTATAAAAGAAGTTTTTGTTTCTTTAAAATTATGGACACTTGAGGCCGTTTTGCACTTTGCACTTATATCAGTGTTATGTTTTATTAACAATATAAGATAAATAATGAAATTGTTCAACTTGTATGGAAATAAATCAAAAAGTTTACCCACTAAAAAAGTTAATCTCATTTAACAAGAGGCCTAGTTTTGCCTTCTTCTTCACAAGTTGATTGTTTATATTTTTTCACTTCGGCCAAGTATAAAGACCATGCATCTTTAGGTGCAGGTTCTTCTTCGACTTGACCTTCGACCCGAGCTTTCTTTACTTTACCAGTAGGTAACACACGACCACCCCTTCTTTTACCGACCATCCCAGAAATTCGGCTTGAACCAGGTTTTGATTCTGACGAAGTTGTTGATTTATCTTTGGATTCAGTAGATTGATTAACATTACCATCCGTAACTGTTGATGGAGTTGTTGATGAACTCGCCTGTTGGCTCCCTGCACCAGATTCCTGCAGTTTCTTGAACATCTCTAAGAAGCTACCGTCGTTGCGGAAGACATTTTTAGGCTTCTCATCTCCTCGACCATCACTAGACCTGTGATAGACCATTGTGAACTGCACTGCACCTCGCTAGTGCCACCTATAATCAACAGAAACTGCCTCCCATAAGTTTCAATCAAACTGCCTATACGTTTCAGACCCGACTGTTTGCATTGCATTTTTAAATATATAAATCATTAAATATAACATGTAACATTAACAAATAATGGTTTCATTTCATCAATATACTCACACTATATATCTAATAAGATTGATTATTTTTTGTAAAAAAAGTTCCAAACAAGAAAAATATACGAACTTTACAAATTTACCAACAAAAGAAAGAAATTTGGGTAGGTACAAGAAATACAAGTATTAGTCTACTAAATCTCATAAAATTGATCGTATACATAATAAATTAACTTAACTAAATTAATTAAAAATTAACATTTTATTTTGTGCAACAATTTTATTTAAGCTTAATTGTTAGAAGGAAGGCTCAAAAAGTATAAAACTTGTTATACCTTTACAATACTGGTGACACTTGGAAATGTAAGCTCAACAATTTTTTTAAGAAGCAACTTACCCAAAGAGATCCCCTTTTTAATAAAACAAATTGGTTTTTAATGTATTTCAATAATATTGTAAATATCCTCGACCATGTGTATTATAATATCTGTCAATTAAGTTCTAATCCATCAATATAGGTACTGAAGTATAAAAATTAAATTAAAACATGATGTCAAAATACTCTAATTTATAATGAAGAATTATGGTTTCTAACTCTTTGTTTTATTAAAAAAGATTTATTTGTGATACAATTTTTCTTTTGTAATGTCTAGTACATAAAAATTACACTCGAGGAGGAATAATTCTGGTTAAATGATTTTATATTTTGCCACATTTTAATTTACTATCCTTTTCAGGCATGTCATAATTTTCTGCAAGTTGAAATTGGTAGTTACGATTAGTTCCACATTTAATAAAACTTTTTCATCAGTTCCAATTTAAATCATAACCTAGACTTTATCCTACGAAGTCGAATTCTAAAGGAAGATTTTATAACTTTAAAAATATTATTTTTTAAATACTCCAACTTTGATGATTTCTAATTAGACTTATTGGTTAACAAAAGGACCAAATCTACATCAATTTTACAAGCTATTGCATATTCAACAGTTCTCGGTGAGCAAATCTGAACACATTTATTCTAACTTTAGTGATAGATGACAGTTTTCTCATCAATAAAACTACAATCTAATTGACTTAACATGTGGGCCTATAGGGAAAATTACAGTACTAACAAATTTCAAAAAGAAAGAAAACTTCTAATAAAAGTTTAAATGAGATCATATATATAATAGATATTTATATCACTAGTGTAGTAAAAGCATCATTATACCACGATTGTTTTGATTGAGCAATAAGTGCCTATGGTAGCATGAGTTGTTTAAATACATGAGTAAGTTAATTAGGGCCTATGCGTTACTACACGTGTGCCGTACAATATTTTATCTAACACTACTGTATCAGAATAATTTATAAGCTTAAATATAACATTATAGGCTACACCTGTACGGATTTGACAGAAAGAAATACGATGCTAGAATACCAACAAACAAAATCATAATCTATAAAAACAGCTGATATTATTAAATATCATTTAAAAATTTTCATTGGCTGCGGTGAAAAAATTTCAAAAACATTATGTAATTTGAAATCAACACAGCTTAACGAGCAGTAACTTAACAAATCATTACATAACACTTTTAATAGAGGGCGGTTTAACGTGTGGGGTTAGGTAAATTTATTAATCTTGGAAGTTTGTCTGATATACGTCCGTGTGTGCACACGTCAGCGTGCGTTATGTATGTATTTTAATTTGTGTTAGTGTTTTTTGTGTTGTTGCGTGTTGAAATCATATTTATTGTGACGACCTCCAATGAGTGAAATATTCTGATGGAAAATATTTCCGAAACGCGTCAAAAATGTAAGTAGAATTACTACACCATAATTAAGTCACAAAGACGGAAATACACTTTAGTTATTTTAATCGTGACTTGGGCACATTTGCAAAGAATATATAATATTATTAATCTTGTCTATTTTGGATAAAAGGTATACAGTATTGAAATTAAATAGGCTAGTAATATTGTGTAATGCTGTTAAATAAAGAATGAAGAGTACGCCTAGTTGTCACTTATGAAAAAAACAACTTGCTTCTGTAATTTTACCAAATTCAATTAAGATTAAAAATACTTTGACAATCTTTATAAACAAAAAATGAAGATAGTAGGCCTATATTTGATAAAGAAAGAGGTCAAGGACTAATTTATCATATAAGAATTAATGGTAGCCTACCGGTAATGAAATATCAAATAACTTTAAACATTGTAAAGTTGTCAAATATGGGGCTAGGCCTATATGTCGAATTTTCAGTATGGTATTTTAGATAATTTAGTTAGGTTATATTGATAAGTTATTTAATTTATGTACTATAATTATTTTATTAAAATCCTACAAAAGGTTACGAAGTGTTCCATTACAAAACCAGTTATTATTTCAATATACATGCATGGGAACTTTTCTGGGTAACTTTTGCAACAAAATATCTTGCAAAGTTTAGTTTATAGGCTATTTTGAATATAATTAAACTACAATAAATAATTAAGCCATCATTCCATGTGCACTGAAATCTGAAAAGAATGATTTTTAAATTATGATAAAGTAATGAACTACTATTTCCTAAATACATGTCTCGTCACATTACCAAATAATAATGGTTTCTGTAATGTTAGGCTACTGTATATTTTTATGGATTTAAAGACCATAGTTGCATATTTGAATAAAAAATAGTTATACTAATTTAACTTTTAAAAACAAGAATAAAATTAAAAATTGAATACACTTTTATTTATCGACTACTATGTTATAAAGCTCCTAATATTTGACCTTGAATTACAAATTATGTACAGTTGGACACTAATATTGGTTACTCATATGTGCGACTTTTAGTTCGGATTAGTGAATCATCAAAATGTTCAAACCTAGTTGATGGTGTCATATTTTTTGGGGTGTTATTTACTCTCTCCTTTTCATTAGTGTAATGGGAATAAGTAAAGATGATACAAAAATTAAATTAAATTAATTAGTGTTTTAAGTCCTAACATTTTTACTTTATATGCTGATGAAGATAAAAGATAAACCCAATAATAACATCCGAAACTGAGCACTCTCCTAGAGTATTCCAAGATGCTGTGCGACTATATCAATATTCATACTACTTTAGTCAATGGTAAATGTTTACTTTAAGGTGGCGCTTCATTTTTTCGGATTTTTTTTTAATCATTTACTACATACCTTACTTTTTAAGAATAAATAATATTTTCCTTGCGCAGATCACTATTTTTCACTGAAAAATCACAATCTAAAAACTACCAAATCCGACGTATTTATAGGTTAAAACATAATGGCAATGTTAATAGTGTATGGTTTGACGCATGCACATTACACAATGAGACTTTGCTAGATTGCTATTTCATATCACAGCAGGTTTGTCCAGGTTGCCTTTTGTATGTTTATTGAAGTTAATAATTTGCTTACTTTGCGATATAATTATATATCACGACAGGTTTGGCCAGGTAAGTATATATATATATAAACTTGACCAAACCTTTCATAAGTTTATTGAAGTTAATAATTTGAAAAAATTAGGTTATTAATATGAAGGATTCACTGCATATCACGTGATCTGTGTTCACGGATATTATAGATTCAAATATCATTAGTAACATACGAGACGTAAATATGAACATCTGCCATTATATCTAACCTATAATTACGTCGGATTTGATAGTTTTTAGATTGTGATTTTAGGCCTACAGTGAAAAATAGTGATATGCGCAAGGAAAACATTAATTATTCTTAATAAGTAAGGTATGTACTAGACGATAAAAAAAATAATTAAATCTGGAAAAATGGCACTACCTTAAAGTAAACATTTAGCCTACTTATTTTTCACTGAAAAATCACAATTTAAAACTATCAAATTGAGGGGTTTATATATTACACATAATGGCAAGAATAAGAATATCATATGGTTTGACACATGCACATTACACAATGACTAGGCTAGATCATTAACCTGGCTAAACCTTTCGTACGTTTATTGAAGTTAATAATTTGAAATTAGGTCACGGATAAAATCTGTGATCACAGATATTATAGATTGAAATATCTTTAATAACATGAGACGTAAAAGTAAACATTTGTCATTATGTCTAACAAGTCTAACCTATAAATACATTAGATTTGGAAGTTTTTTATTGTGATTTTTCAGTGAAAAATAGTGATCGGCGCAAGGAAAACATTATTTATTCTTATGAAATAAGGTATGTAGTAGACGATAAAAAAAAAAATAAAAATCTGGAAATACGGCGCCACCTTATAGTAAACATTTACCTGAGTTCCCTCGTATCCATAATATTACGCACTGTTAAAATACTCCTGAAATACTTGTGTAGATGCCTCCAGAATAACCAGAACTCATAAATTCAGTGGTTAATTAAATCAGTATAAAATAAATCATATTTTATTTCTCAGCTTTAAATGAAGTTAGACGATTTAATAACATGCTACATAGATTTAATAGAAATACAAAATCAAGCTAACCTCTTCCACATGCCCAATTTTCATTTGTAGCTTTCAACAAAACTATGCTGGCTGAACAGCCTATTTAATGTTTAAAGTGCCATTTAGGTTACAGGCTTATTACTTGGGTTTAGATAGGTCTAGATGCAAGAGTAACTAAATTATAAACTTATTTTTTATAGTGCCAGTATTCAATAGTGTACATAGTTCTAAATTTTGTACAATGATTTATAGACATCAAAGTTATTTAAAAAAATATTCCTAAGTTAAAGGCATACTCCAGAAATTCTTAAAATTTAGAAATACCTAGATCATATAGTAAATTAATATCCAGTAAAATGTGTGTAAATTCTTAAAATTTAGAAATACCCCTAGATCATATAGTAAATTAATATCCAGTAAAATTTGTGTACAAATCAACAGAGTATTTGGGTACCAAATAGAAGGCCATTATTCCCAGTAGGCTATACATTTTTTTTTGCCTTAACTAGCTTTTATAAAAATCTAACTTAAATATACAAATCTAGCTACATTTCAAAGGGTGTAGAAATTAAACTATGATTAAAACAGATAAATATGGTTAGCAATATTCGTAAAGGATTTTAAATACCAATTTAATCTTTGAAGCTGTAAAACTAAAATTTCCTTATAGGCTAGACTACAATCATGTTACTATGAATCGTTAAAATTGTTTCAACAGCACCTGCATATAACATAAAATTCCAAACAAATTAACGTGATTATAATTGTTTTTAAAGTGTTAAAATTGAACAGTACCTGAATACAACACGTCTTTTGTAAAATATTACAACCCAAGGTTCTAGTCGTTTCAGGACTGATCTGAGGGAGGACAAACTACTAAGAAAATCTCAGCTATAGATATTTCGTTGCCTACAACAGATATGTTACATGCATTAAATAAATATATTAACCATAAACCACTCGTGTTAAAAAGACATATTCAAAATGAGAATCGAAATTTTGGTGAACAAAACAATACAGATAATAAATTATTGTAAAGTTTAAGTGGACAAATTAATATAGTTGTAAATAATTTTGCCTATAATATGTGACCGTCACCATGGTCACGAACTTGAACTTAAACTTTCGAAATTGGAGAATAACGATTTTAACTTTTTTTTTAAGTTAGTTAGGTAGGTTATAATGTGGGAACAATGGGGGGGGAGTCTTCTTTGTGTCTAAAGTATAGAGAGGCTAGGAATTTCCATATAGCCCCTAAAAATTTCTCTGATAACTTCTCATTTTTAACGAACACTGACACATTTTTTAAAACCCTAAATTGTAAATATTTTCTTTTCCTATTTTGTCCTTGTCAGATTTTAATTTTTTTAAATATTCTAGCTCGATTTTATACCTCTTGGAGGAAGGGTTACAGAGTGCATAATTTATAATTTCAGTGCTTCATATACCCATATTATGGTGATACATAATAATTTTTAAGTCATTCACAGTGGATTTAGAACATCTATTAACAAAAAATGAAACATCATTTTGTACTTAACACATTGACTAAGAGATCGCGTTTGGTTCTGCGTATATAAAAGTCATTATGCATGAGTATAATAAAAATTCAGGTATGATCATTCAGTATAATATGAAAACCTAAATAAACGGGGGTAAGGAAATTACAGCGTGCGTATGCTTCTTATACACAAATGGTGATAAACTATAAACAACGTAAAACAGCCTGCCCGAGGTCTGCTATATTTATATTGTAACCGTTAAGAAAAAAAATTGTCCTAGGACAACCGCGGTCGTCGACACTTTCCGAAAGTTACCTCATTTTTGCATTTCCTATTTTTTTAAATTATTAATATGTACAGTTTGTAGTATAAATAGAATATTAAATGTATTGTTCTCTAATACTACAATCCTAGCTTTTCAAACATGATGGTTTCCATCCAGGGATTGTAATAACAAACAAAAGGAATTAATAATTAATCACAAAATATCTTTTCAAAACTCATACCTATAGTAATGAAAATAATTAATATGGTAATAAATTAGAGAGGTATATTAAATGTTCTTTTATTTAAAATAAAACTATGAAAATCGGCTATGTAGAATTCTAAAAATAAGCATTAATAAGGTTGTCATCAAAAACTATTTCAAAAGCCGCTCACGTGCCTTTGTGAGGGTCACTATCAATATCTACTATTGATATTGATCCTGAGACCATAAGCTTTCCCATAGGCCCAGAGGTTTCTATACCATAAAAGATAGGATAGGCTTAGCATAGACCAAAATGAAATCATTTGGAATGTGTTTTAGACTTAATTTTATTCTTTTACACACAAATTTACATATAGCATCCATATAGTATCGCATACTTAAATTGCTAATTAGATACAACTTTTATAATTTATACAAAAATAGGTTAGGGCTAACCTAGGCCAATGCGACACAATTTTGGAAAGAGATTTTCTAACCTTGATTTTGTGATTTTACATACAAATTAAGTTACCATAACAACCAATATAACAATGCGATACATTTTTTTGATTAGGTCCAATATATCAAAAAATGTATTAGTGACTATGTTGTGATTTGTAAAATGGTTTTCTAAATATAAAAATAAAAATGTTCTTTCATTTAAAACAAAACGAATGAAAAAAATGGGTTAGGTCGCACAAGTCATTATATAAATATACAGTTAGAATAAAACTGGAAAGGAATTGGGTTTGTGGTGTGGCGGGGGAACGGTGTTGGCAAAAAACTTCATTACTTAAATAAGTATTGATTTTAAAACAAAAATCCGTTTAAATTTAATTTCAGATTATTTTTTATTCTATGTTGATTTCAGTGTTTAACTACTGACCATTGACCTAAGCATATTTTGTCACTTCCGTAGAATTGGCAACATGGGACCGCTACTGGTAACAATGACATTCGTCCAGAAAGCTACGAGAACCTGACACCATATCCACTTTCACTTCCATAGAATCCCTTTCCAGTTTAAATTCGACTATAATAATTATATACTATTGATCCTCAGATCGTAAACTTTCCAATGAGACCATCCCCATCTCTCTAGGTTGATTGGTCTTGGAGGAATTCTTTAGTGAACATAATATTAAGTCTATGCTGAATTAAATTCACTTACTTTTAGCGCCATCTATTAACAAAAAATTAAACATCATCTTGTACTTTACACATTGACCAAGAGATGTCGTTTGGTTCTATTTGTGTCAATAAAGGTAGAATAGAAATCCAAGTACATTCCTATTACAGTACTTGAAATAGTGTACCCATAAAGGAATAATAGTAATTTAGGTTTTAAACGTTTTTTTGAACAATTAAAAATTACTAACTGATATAATTCAATATTAAAAATGAGTTTATAATTAATAAAATATATAATTACATTCATAACTTTATTAGTCTATATTTATAAAATTAAATCATCAACATGACAAAGTTTTTACAATCATGTAAAAAAATCATGTTATAAAATTCTTCAATTAGATTAAACACAAGATGGATTGTCTGGACTATTTTTACTATTCTTAATCTTAAATGACTTTTTCTCTCTTGTTCTTAAACATTCTTTTTTCAAACAAACCCACATCTTTCGGTTTATTTTTTCTTCCTTAGCCTACCTTCCATTTTTTCATTAAATTATGTCACTGAGTCCAAAAAAGTGGATTTTAGAATGACGTCGAACATACAGCTCAAACGGGTGGACCGATTTTAATAAAATTTGGGCACATTTTGGCAACATCTAAGGACTTTTATTTTTTTGATAAGTCAAAAATTTTAAAGTAGCTACTCTAAGAAAAAGACACAAAATAGGTTATAATGATTTTGTAAATTTAATTCAAGCTACCAAGGACTCAAGCAAAACTTATTTGTCGCCAGCTCGCTTTGCATCGCTAAAAAACAAAAATCGACCAGGGGACTGTTTTAAAATGATTCGGAACTGTACGGCAATTGGTTCAAAAACGTTTCATTAGCGTGTAAGGCAAGCGAAAGATTTCACTCGGATTTCTGATCATATTGAATTTCAGCATGAGACATAAATTACGACGCAAATTTGGTTTCGTAATCTGAAAAATTGTAAAAAAAGGTCCCAGAAGCGTATCTCTTGTAGTTTTTGAGAAAGTAATTGTAAAACAAACAAAATTAGTAGACAAATTTAATTCTGAAGTAATTGATATGAATAAAGCCAGCAAATACGTTGTAGGGAATTTTTTTAGCCTTATTTTATTCTTAAGGCCTAAAATAAAAAAGATTTGGAGATGAAATTCATCGGTATCCGAAAATGTTTTGTTTTAGTCTATTTTCGGGTGTTGTAGACAATTACCAAAAAATAAATTTTTGTCGATAACTTTGTTATTTTTTGAGCTACAGAAAAAATAAAAAATACAGGAACAGTTAAATAACTTTTAAAACTTGAAAATGGTAGAAAACTTTATATTTTTTAAACTTGAAAATGTGACATTATAAGTTATTTAAAAAAATACAAGACAATTTCAATAATTAATTGTTAGATAACCTAAAACGTGCATTTTGATAGCATGGTTATAAAATGGTTATAGCATGGTTAAAATAGCATGGTTATAGCTCAAAGGGCTATAATGGTACTAACATATAAATCTAATCTAACATAAATGGTGACCTACTACCCCTACCACTCCACAGATGTATCAGTCTATCAGCTTGAGTTTACAATAGGCTAATATAATTTATTTGAGAAGTGAGATGGACGAAAACATGGCAAAATAAAGTAACAAGGAGTATTTCAACGTTTAAAAATTACTGATGGAACCATCATGGTACTTACCCAACTATCATTAGGTTAGATTAGGTTATGTTATGTTATGTTAGGCTAGGTTAGGTTAACCTAAAATATCTCAGATGTGACCATGTTGATACCAAGGTGGAGGTCGTTAATACTGCTCTTGTGTTGTATCACACCAGTCAGTATTATAGGTTAGTTTAGGTTAGGTTAACCTAAAATATCTCAAATGTGACTATGTTGATACCAAGGTGGAGGTCGTTAATACTGCTCTTGCGTTGTATCACACCAGTCAGTATTATAGGTTAGGTTAGGTTAGGTTATGTTAGGTTAGGTTATGTTATGTTAGGTTAGGTTAACCTAAAATATCTCAGATGTGATCATGTTGATACCAAGGTGGAGGTCGTTATACTGCTCTTGCGTTGTATCACACCAGTCAGTATTATAGGTTAGTTTAGGTTAGGTTAACCTAAAATATCTCAGATGTGACCATGTTGATACCAAGGTGGAGGTCGTTAATACTGCTCTTGCGTTGTATCACACCAGTCAGTATTATAGATTATTAGGGTCATTATCGTGTAACTGAGTCACGTACGTGACATGTTTATATATTTTCTAGGGCGAGAGTTGTCATGGCATCATCGCATTGATTTTGCAAATGATTGGCATTACATAATGATTACGATACTGGCCTTGAATATTTTATTAACCACACTTTTTATTTAATATTACTTATAAAGAGTTAAGTTTGGAAATTGGAAAAGAATATTCGACCTACATTTTTTGAATGGACTTTACCTCGGCCTCAGGAACAGAAAAGGTAATTTTCGA
This sequence comes from Aphrophora alni, assembly GCA_963513935.1. Lineage (NCBI taxonomy): Eukaryota > Metazoa > Arthropoda > Insecta > Hemiptera > Aphrophoridae > Aphrophora > Aphrophora alni. The sequence continues at coordinate 18,966,795 of OY740773.1, read as the reverse complement.
CTAGCCGTCCGTCTGTTCGCGTTCTTCATCTTTTAAACACGATAGGCACTACACAAATTAAGATACAATCATAAAATTTGTTATAAGGGACTATAGTTGACTCATATACAACCATATAAATTCAGAAAATCGAATTAAAAATGTCAAAATAGTTTTTAGGGTCAGTAGGTAAAAACTAAGAACCCCTATAATTACACACGCATGTAAATCGCAACTAGTCTACACAGGCAAGACAATATATTTCAAATTTTGCATTTATATTCACTGTATTGTCCCACATATAGGAAAAATATAGTGGTAACAAAAAAATGACCTTGGGGTAGATAAGTCGGAAAACCTATAGATTTGTTTGTAAATATTACATGTGGAGGTGTGAAATGAAACTATAACTTATTCTGATTACGAATTTGTATGTAATTTTAACGAAAAAAATTTATATGTTCCCGTTAGGACAAATTTAAAGTGTCCTCCCTCCAACTTGACAACGGCGCGACCTTTATATTTGAAAAATAATTATTTGGATTTAAAATTAAATTGCAGTGTGGAATTATATATTATAGTTTTTTGTATGACGAATACAACTTAATTTAACCTCACAATATGACATTCGTAACAAAAAATGTGAGATGTGAAACAAAAAATTCAATAGGTTTTGAAAGATGGATTGTAGTATTTTCATTGATTTCTCTTAATTGGGGAGTGTAGGTAAAACTAAAGGACCTTTATAATTTCACGCGTGCGTCTGTCTGTCTGTCTGTACAATTTATCCTGCCACGTAAAAACTTCGATTTTATAAATCTGCATATAATTATACGAAACACTGGACAAATAGCGAAGTTATTCCCAAACACGTAATTTCGGACGCTGATTTCTCTATAATAAGTCTAATTCGTATAGTTTTATATGGCATAATCGAATTTAACGAGCGTAGCGAGTGAAGCCTTCTTCAGATATGTACATTTCAACGCCACAGATAATTGGAGAACCGCTTCGGAAGCTTGGGGTGAAACCTAACCTAACCCAACCCAACCTAACCTAAGCTAACCTAACCTAACCTAAGCTAACCTAACCTAACCTACCCTTCGTTGGGGGTGATGTGAGATTAGTTTTCTTTCACCTTTAGTCCGCTCTGTTACCTGTAACATCGTCGAGTGAATCAGTGAAAACGATTTAATCTGGATTTTTTAGAGTTCGTCCTCTCCTTTCGAAATAAGTGGAACCTTTTCCTGTTCCATCACATCTAGTTATTTATCTAGGCATTCTTGACTATCAGTAGCTTCAAGCCAAGAGACTGCTAGGCTGTTTGGTGTGGATTGTCTACCGTGCGATAGATACGGCGTTAGTTATGCAATCTGTGAACATTACTGTGTTTTAATTGAATACCTTAACAATTCACGGGGCTGGACGATATTTTCTGCTAAACGGTATCGTAGTGTGTTACAAGTTGACTTATTAATATACTGTATAAAATTACGTGTGGATCAGAAATTTGATTTAGAATCTTTTACAGATATATCGGTTTTGACGTCACCCTGAGTATAAAAAGAGTGATTTTTGGAATGACATCTATCTCTCTACACTCTACAGTACAAAAGAGAGACCGAATTTAATCAAATTTGGTATATGGGAATATTTTTGATCATATCTTGGGAAATTTTTTTGCATTTTTTGATTAACTCAAAATTTGGGGTTAGCTGCAAATTTTTAAAAAATTCAAAGTCACACTATTTTGAAGTAATTTTCCTCATGTGTAGCCTCTAAGGACCCAAAAAAACGTATTGGGGTGCCAAACCTTAGGAAATGATTCGGCTGATATCCAGTTGCACCGACGGTCGAAGGAATTTGCAAGGGTCGAAACATTCCTCCGTACGAAAAGTGTCTAGTTGCACCGGTGGTTAAAATCTACCAGGAAATACCTTTCTTTACTCACACTTACGGAACTTTGACATAACTATTAAACAGTTCTATACCTTTAACGGTATACCGTAAAACATTAAAGCGTATGTACACACATAATAATAATAATAATAATAGGGATGATAAGAAAAATTAGTAAATTACTTTAGAGCACAAACTTTTTATTTAGAAAGTATATATAACCTAACCTAACCTAACCTGACCGCCGGTGCAACTGGAACACCCCCCAAAAGGGGCTCCGGTGCAACTGGACACATCAGTTTGGGGCTGATCCCTGACCACCGGTGCAATTGGACATCTCCCAATGATTCTGTAGGTAAGGATAAAAAAAAAATTAAAAATATTTTTTCCGCTTAGTTTTCAGATATCCGCCATTTTTTTTTTTACAAAAAACATCATAACGTTAGAAGTAGAAAAGATACTGAGTTCAGATTTAGTTTACGCATTTTGCATGTTACGTTTTATAAGTGTACCGAAAATGAAGACTTCATTTTGTATATTTTCAAAATGGCGGCCGTTAAAAATATTGAATATCTCAAAAACCAATAACTTTATAAAAAAATCAATAGTCAAAAAGTTTCCTTTTTAAATATTTTTTTCTTTTTTCTGAAGGTCAAAGGATAACTGAGTTATTCACTCAAAAACAGGAAATATAATTTCTTGGTAGTTGTCTAAAACACCCAAGATTCACTCTGAACTAAAATATTTTATAATCCATTGCTCTGAATTGCATACAAAATTCAAATGTGTCACTTAACCATTTCAAAATGGCGCCTATGTATTTTTTTCTAAGAAATCGGTTTCAACGATGCATAGACATGACGGAGGACAGACACATTGAGCATTTGCAGTTGTATTTTATTACTTCTTGTTTATATGTAGAACAAAAACTCGAACACAAGATCTCACAAAAACTACGTTTATTCAATCAAACGCGTTTCAACGATAAAAGTCGCCATCGTCAGTGATACATGGGCTACAATAACAAAACTATAACTAAACCAACACTACGCCAACTCCCGTATTTATACAAAACTAAAAGGGGCGTGGCCTAAACCGACTTTCTAATATTAAGGCGTTAAGTGCCTAGCGTCAATCTAAATAACTTAGTTAAGATCCAAATAATACAATATTCTTAACTAATCTTATATCTAACACTACATTTTATATATAACTTTAATATAGAATCTTCTATTGAGCCTAATTCATTAATAACTGTTATATTATGGTATTTGTTCTTGTTTATAATTATACTTCATTCAGTGAGTGTTGAGAGTGAAGCGCCGCCCACACGTCAAGGTCAGACCGATTCACAAACGGCCCTTATGCGCGCGACGGGGTTGTGTTTTAATAACCCCCTTAAATCGGTCACCTAACTCAACGAACTAACTAAAGCATTCGAGAACTGGCTGTCGACTGGGGTATGACTCTGAATTGGAGGCATATTCCACGTGGCGTCCTTTCCCGGTATTGGCTAGAGCCCTGTGTCCCGTTAGGGGATGGGCGGCGCTTCACTCACTGAATGAAGTATAGTTCACTATTTTACATTTTGTTGTACTGTTAAATTTTTTTTTGGTACTTACGTATTAACGCCACCGCGGCAAAAAATTAATGGTTAGCAAGTAGGCCTATGTACAATCTAAACCTAAATTATTGATGAGTAAATATAAAATGAACCAATTTTTATAAAATCAAAACACTTTAGAAGCCAAAAAAACGTTTTTTAAAATGAAAAAAAAGTGACAGGTTTGGCCAGGTAGCTATATCTTTAAAAGTGAAGTGCCGCCAATCTACGCCTAAAATTTTTGCGACAAATCATAAAATGAAAGTATATGAATCTCAAAGCTGAAAAAAATGGAATTCTGCTTCCCTTAAACCAGTTTGCTCTTTATTGGCGCATGCGCATTATCGCAACTTCTGCTGCGGTGGCGTTAATACGTAAGTACTTTTTTTTTTTTAAGTGACGATTATTTAGGCTTCCTACTAAATTGGGTTTTTGTAAGCATTGTAAGAAATTACTATTTTCATATAATTTTTCGTTCATAATTACCTATTGCAAACATACAAAAACGTTATGTCATTAATTTCTTTAATAAATACAATTCACATTATTTTTAAATTTTGTACTTGTTTCGAGATATTTACCACGGAAATAAATTAATAGGCGTTATTTTGAAACATTTAAAGGTTACATTTGAATTTTATTATTTCTTATAAAGTATTAAAGTTCAAAAGTATTTTGGTTCTAGACCAATCTTGTGTGTTGTAGACAACTACCAAGAAATTACGGTTCTTGTTTTTATTAATAACTCTGTTATAATTTGACCTATAGAAAAAAAAATTGCCTACAAAACTTGTTGTTTGTCATTAAAAAAGTTTTTTTTTTGTCTCGTGAATTTTTGTAAACTTAATGGTTTTCGAGATACTCAATATTAAAACTTTTAAAAATATACAAAATAAAATTTTTGTTTTCTGTCCACTTATAAAAAGTAACATACGAAATTCGTGTACCAAATCTGAACTCAATATATTTCCTATATATACAGGGTGTCCCATAAGTAAAGTGCCAAACTCTGGGAAAAGGTTATATGGGTCAAAATAAAGAGAAAATTTCGAATATTTTTTTTTCCAAAAACGCTTCGTTTACCAGATATCCGCCATTTTGTATTTTTTACAAAATAATTGTTATTTTCAAATTTTTTCAACCGATCTTTATAAAACTCTGTAAGTATGTTTAAATAAAAGAGACCTACTGTAGAAAAAAAATTCAACTTGGTCCAATTTAAAATTTCAAAATGGCGGCCTTTTTAAACTTTTAATCTAAAATGGCGGGAAAACGGTAAAATATACAAAAATTTACTAAGAACAATTTTTTTTATAAAATTTTATTACCAATCTGTCAACACCAAAAACATGAGAATCGAACAAAACATAACCGAGATACATTGAAATGTGTGTTAAGAGGCAGCAAAAATCATTTTTTAATCCCATTATGTACCGGTACCAATAATAAATTAATTTTAATTTATTATGTCACTCAAATGGTTTCAATATATCTCGGTTATGTTTTGTTCGATTCTCATGTTTTTGTGTTGACCGTGTTGACATATATAGGCCTATATATATATATTTTTTTGTAAAACAAATAAATGGTGGAATCTAAAAAACTAAACATTTTCGGAAAAACTTGTATTCTTAATTAGTGTTTATCTGTACCCACAGAATCATTTCCAAAATTTGGCAGCTTATTTACGGAACACTGTATAACTAATTATATTTGCACTAATCTAAGGCTCATATCGTTGCCCATTTGATGGTCACAGTTCTCAAATTTGCCATTAGAACGTCCATAAAAATAACATTATTGTTAATAAAAACCCGTATGGTACAGAAGCTTGTTATTCTAGTTGCCATGGTAACTGTAGGAGCAGTGTAGGCGTTTAGGGATACAGTTAGTATCGATTGCTGTGTGATATAAGTGTAATAAAGATAAGGAGATTATACTGTAAACTGAAATCATGATTAATTTCAGATTCTCAGCTGTGTCAAGATTTTGTTATAAAATTAGGCCTACATTACATTGAGTGAACATTGAAACAGATTTGTCAGAATGGATAACCTTACACAGGTAGGCCACTCAGCTGAAACTGTAATCTATATTTGTGACTGAATTAGACCACCGAATAAAGATTTTTATGGACAAAAATATTCCAGACATGAAATTTGGTTGAAAGTTAGGTTTTGGGATTACTTTAATGGGGGGAAAAATGGACAGTCCAGCTCACTGCAGTCCCCCCTCCCGGGGGGAGGTGGGGGGGGTTACGTTTGGGGCTTATCGGTTTTCTGTAAATATCTCAAAAACTAAGCAAGATATTAAAAAAAGTAAAATACAAAAGTTGTAGATAACTAAATTTCCCATCAAAATGGCTCTTAATAATGTTTTCGTCAGACGCCCTGGGACTGAGATATGAGCGCTCAAAGTTGAGACCTTTTTTCAATTGTTCGTATAAAGCATTTTTAAGGGGAAAAAATGTATTTTTTTAAAAATGTAAGTCGATTTTTGTATAGTAAAAGAGCGCTAAATATGGGTATGTAAGTGTTTTTACATGTAATACCAAGTATTTGGATATAAATTTTTACATGTATATTTTTATCAACACAAGTTACACACACACGCACAACTACTACAAAACGTACATTATACATTTTGCATATTTACATGCATATACCGACTAATACATAGTCTACGTATAGATGTGGATTTTTGGATTTAGACAAGTATAATATATATGCATGAAAATATTTCTACAGATATTTTGACATTTTTAATACAATTTTTGTTAATTTCAATTCGAGCGAAGAGAGTAGTCTTTTTAATATATGAACATATACGAGACTCCGTGGGCCTAGCTGACGCCAAGAATGTAGTATACACAATTAATGCACACTTTTATTTTAAGTTGGAATATGTTTAAGGTAGTGTATCATTCAAAAAGTGCAACCACTTTATTATTATTATTAATTATATATTAATTATATTAAAATTTCTTCAGCGTTTAATAATATTTGGGGATAGTATTAAATAGTTTTGAAGCTACAAAAGTAGAATTTATTATTAAAAAATCTTGTCTGATATTGGAACACCACTCCATTCTACCAGGATTATGTTACAAGTACTTGTGTACTATACTTTTTGTAATAATTTAAAAAAACGTCCTTTTCACAATGTTTTTATGTTCTCTCATAACAAACAAAAATAACATAATTGTGTCTGTCGTTAGCTACACTGCATTTCAAATTCAGCCATTCATCCGGTCCAGACCGCGCCACTAAGAGGTTAATTCTACTGCAACTCTCTTACGAGAATTATTGTTTGCATTTAATAGTGGTTTGTGTTGTTATTTTGCTAATTTTTTAATGTTGGTTTTAAACTGAACAATTTCATAAGTCTATTTGAATATAAACATAACCTAACCTATTCTCGTTTTTGGTATAATGTAGATCAGATTTGTAGTACCAAAAATAACCTCAAACAGGTTAGGTTATTATCTCTCTCTCTCTCTCTCTCTCTCTCTCTCTCTCTCTCTCTCTCTCTCTCTCTCTCTCTCTCTCTCTCTCTCTCTCTCTCTCTCTCTCTCTCTCTCTATATATATATATATATAAGTCAAAACCCACTGACTGATCACGAAATCTCTGGATCCAAGAAGCCTACAGCTATTAATTTTTTATCATGATTTGGGGTAGGTCTGTAGACGCATACTAAGAAAGGGTTTGGAAAATGTTCCACTCCCAGGGTGTTTTGTACCCCTTAAAGCATATCTAAGGATCCAAGAAGCTTAGAGCTATGAATTTTGTTACAGTATATTATGGTTTGGGTATGTCGTAGGTATTAGGGTTGTGCTAAAAATGTTTAATCTGAAATATTCGCGTGCGAAGCCGCTGGTAACAGCTAGTATATATATATATATATATATATATATATATATATATATACACTAAAATTGCAGTATTATCTTAATTTGTTCCTGTTTGATGTACATAGGGGGGGGGGGGGAGTTGTATAATTTTTAATTAGTTCCTGTATAATACAGAAGTGTCGTAGGTTTTTTACTTTCAAAACTTTAAAACTTTATAAACATATACTAAAGTTCTATTAAATGTCTAAATTGAATTTACTAAAAGTTCTTAATTATTTTGATTAAAGTAAGTAATATCCATTGCAAGTGGCAACATCTAGTGACCATTTTGTCTTGAGCAATGGCGCTATTATCCTGAAAGTCAAATCCATTGTGTACAATAAGCACGTATCCCAACGTAAATAACAAACGTTTAAGTCATAAAAGTGACGTAGGCCTGAGTGGGTAATTGTTGGAATGACAACTGTAAATTCGTCTCCTGTCCACTGCACAGACCATTCCAATAGTACAGTATCCTCAAGGTAGGAATGTATCTGGGATGGAGAGGAAAAGAGCGGCCCCCACACTTCGTTTGTTGCGTTTGCTTTCAGCGGTACAACCCCAATAAAAAAATATAGACCTCAAATGCTTCTGTGTAAACTCCTATCCTACTTTTGTTTCTTTTATCGGTGTGAATAAAAATAAAACGTTTACAAAAGTAGAGAAAGGTGCATATTAAAGAGATGGGCACTTATAAAGAGATATTAGAGCTAAGTAGTAATTTGTGTACCTAGTTTCCTTGGAATGGGTTGTACCGTCAAGTCAGGCTAGGGAATCAAGTAGAAGGAAGAACACGTCCATTACACCAGACACACTTCTAGTTGAGGGCACTGTATTTTGGGATTTGCAAAACACAATTATGTATAATAAAGTAAATGGCGTTTATATATATACTGCGAGTTAAATAAGTCCCGGGACGGCTTAATATTGTTTTACCGCTACAGATAGAACTACAAAGCTTTGCACATTGTTAATGGACACCAAAACCTATTTTAGTACGTATTCAGTGGACCGCTATCTTTCCAGGAGGACGGCCAACAAGGAGTAAGTAGGAAATCTTAAATGAGAGTATAGGCATAGAAGAAGGAATTAGAATAAGAAAGTCACATCCCATGTTATACAGCGTGATACAAAATATCCTTAGTTTGGCTACTGGACAACAGAAAGCGCTATTAGCATCGGGACAAAAAGGCTTGGCTACTGTATCACAAGCCCTGTTGGCTACTAGCGCTTTCTGTTGTCCGGTAGCTAAACTAAGGATATTTTGTATCACGCTAGAGCCTATACCTGTGACTTTCTTAACCTTATTTCAGTATCGAGTAGGCAGCAGAAGAAGATGTAGGTTGTAGCTCCTCCAATAAATCCACTAACAAGGTATTTGTAAGGTAACTCCCATCCTTCACCTTGCACGCCACATCTACCAAACCTGGGCTCCTGCTTGATCTGTCGCGAGGTTTTACCTGACTGGACTCTGTCGTCAGGTCTTTACCTCGCCCTTCGCGCGGATACATAACGTTCTGCTTTCTTCCACATTTACAATCTCGATACGCCCATGGAAAGAGCTTCTCAGCTTGGTACATGGAAAACCTTTCCTGTTTCCTTGTCCCACGCGATAGAGGTACTAACAGGAAGGAAGGTGGTTTTTAGTGAGTAAGAATCTCACACTATTGGGAAGAGCGGATTTCTCCCTTTGTCTTTTGAAGATATTCCACCTATCCTGCGAAATTTAAAAAAAAAAGTTCTAATTTCTTTCTTTTATGGTATAGGTCGAGTTGTACATCGAATTAAAGGCCTTTATAAGTAGAATACAATGCCTCAAACCCGACCTCAAAAGGTTCATCCAAGCTAAAGTAGCGTGCGTTTAAAGTTCATATTACTGTAAAAACTATAATACAGTATATGATTTATCACTGTAATTTAATTTTAAATGCAAATAATATTTTTTCACAATTGTAAATAACGCCGGGTTCAAGTTAGAGGGGGGGGGGCATGATATCTGACACTTTAAATTTGGCCCACATATTTTTCCGTTATATCATATTCGTAATCAGAATAAATTCTAGTTTATTTGGTACCACACATAAGATATTTAAAAATAATTTCAACTCGAAAGTTCTACTTCTTAACTACCCAAAGGTAATTGTTTGTTACCGCTATATTTTTTCCTTTATGCGGGACAATACAAAGAATATAACTGCTAAGTTTGAAATATATAGGATATCGTCTTGTCTGTGTAGACGGGTTGCGACTTATAGACAGACATTCGCTTGAAATTATAAGGGTCCTTGGTTTTATCTATGGAACCTAATTAAAGAGACGAAATGGAAATACACTATATGTTTGTAAATAAAAATACTAGTAGATTGAGGAAAATTGTAGCTTTATTTAAAAATACACTAATGAAGTAAAAATATTAATAATTTAAAAATAATTATATTAATGACTTCATTCAGACATTTATTTAGAAAGATTAACAAAAGAAGGATAGGGTTTATTACTCTTATCTGTGTTATCTAATAGTGATAAGGAAACTCCCAATACTTTGTATAGATTAAGTTATTAGATAAGAAGTTGAACTGTCTGTCGATAACAAAGGACTGTGAGTTGAGAGACAGGAAATAATTTGTGTCTTTAGTCTTCCAAGTACACCATACCGAATTATAAAAAGTTCTGCCATGTATTGGCATTAAATTTAGTTTTTTTTATTCTGGTTTTAACTTATTGGAAAATCAACGATTTTTCCATATTTTCAGCATTAGTTTTTTTGCCTTTATTTGCTACTAGCAGTTTCACCTGGGGATAGTTGAGATAGTTTTATAAAGAAATATTTTTTATTAGCACAACCCAATATGGAAATAAATGAATTAGGTGGTGATATGGGAATAAATTATCCCCGAATACAGCAACACACCAATTTTGATTAAAATCGACCCATTAATAACAAAGATATGATACTTGTTTTAGGGGTAAAAACACCCTTGGAGTGGAACATTGTCAAAAGTCTTTCTTAGTATGTGTCTACAGACCTACCACAAACCATGTTAAAAAATTCATAGCTCTAGGCTTCTTGGATCCAGAGATATGCTTTAGGGGAGAAAACACCCTTGGAGTGGAACATTTTCAAAAGTCGTTCTTAGCACGCGTCTACAGACCTACCTAAACCATGTTAAAAAATTCATAGCTCTAGGCTTCTTGGATCCAGAGATATGCTTTAGGGGAGAAAACACCCTTGGAGTGGAACATTTTCAAAATTCTTTCTTAGCACGCGTCTACAGACCTACCTAAAACATGTTAAAAAATTCATAGCTCTAGGCTTCTTGGATCCAGAGATATGCTTTAGGTGTAAAAACACCCTTGGAGTGGAACATTTTCAAAAGTCTTTCTTAGTACGCGTCTACAGACACCCCAAACCATGTGAAAAAATTCATAGCTCTAGGCTTCTTAGATAAAGAGATATGCTTTAGGGGTTAAAAACATCCTTGGAGTGGAATATTTTCAAAACCCTTTCTTAGTACGCGTCTACAGACCTACCCCAAACCATGTGAAAAAATTCATAGCTCTAGGCTTCTTGGATCCAGAGATATGCTTTAGGGGTTAAAAACATCCTTGAAGTAGAATATTTTCAAAACCCTTTCTTAGTACGCGTCTACAGACCTACCCCAAACCATGTTAAAAAATTCATAGCTCTAGGCTTCTTGGATCCAGAGATATGCTTTAGGGGTTAAAAACATCCTTGGACTGGAACATTTTCAAAAGTCTTTCTTAGCACGCGTCTACAGACCTACCTAAACCATGTTAAAAAATTCATAGCTCTAGGCTTCTTGGATCCAGAGATATGCTTTAGGAGTTAAAAACATCCTTGGAGTGGAATATTTTCAAAACCCTTTCTTATTACGCGTCTACAGACCTACCCCAAACCATGTGAAAAAATTCATAGCTCTAGGTTTCTTGGATCCAGAGATATGCTTTAGGGGTTAAAAACATCCTTGAAGTGGAATATTTTCAAAACCCTTTCTTAGTACGCGTCTACAGACCTACCCCAAACCATGTGAAAAAATTCATAGCTCTAGGCTTCTTGGATCCAGAGATATGCTTTAGGGGTTAAAAACATCCTTGAAGTGGAATATTTTCAAAACCCTTTCTTAGTACGCGTCTACAGACCTCCCCCAAAACATGTTAAAAAATTCATAGCTCTAGGCTTCTTGGATCCAGAGATATGCTTTAGGGGTTAAAAACATCCTTGGACTGGAACATTTTCAAAAGTCTTTCTTAGCACGCGTCTACAGACCTACCTAAACCATGTTAAAAAATTCATAGCTCTAGGCTTCTTGGATCCAGAAATATGCTTTAGGGGCAAAAACACCCTTGGAGTGGAACATTTTCAAAAGTCTTTCTTAGTACGCGTCTACAGACACCCCAAACCACGTGAAGAAATTCATAGCTCTAGGCTTCTTGGATAAAGAGATATGCTTTAGGGGTTAAAAACATCCTTGGAGTGGAATATTTTCAAAACCCTTTCTTAGTACGCGTCTACAGACCTACCCCAAACCATGTGAAAAAATTCATAGCTCTAGGCTTCTTGGATCCAGAGATATGCTCTAGGGGTTAAAAACATCCTTGGAGTCGAATATTTTCAAAACCCTTTCTTAGTAGCCTACGCGTCTACAGACCTACCCCAAAACCATGTTAAAAAATTCATAGCTCTAGGTTTCTAGGATCCAGAGATATGCTTTAGGGCTAAAAACACCCTTGGAGTGGAACATTTTCAAAAGTCTTTCTTAGCACGCGTCTACAAACCTCCCCCAAAACATGTTACAAAATTCATAGCTGTAGCTTCTTGGATCCAGAGATTTCGTGATTAGTCAGTGGGTTTTGACGTATATATATATTCACATTTTGTGTGCGACAGTAAACCCCATATATATATATATATTTTTTTTTCTTTTCCTTGTTGTTTAAACCTGAAAATTTCTTTGTCATCATCGTCTTATTTAAAATAAGGAAGAAAAGTACGAAAAATAAAGACCCCCTAGCAATTGAATAATGTAATAGCGTCAGGCTCGGAAAAGCAACGTTGAATAAGAGAGGAAAGATGAAAGAGAGGGATAATATATATATAACTTTTACAATATACCAGCGCATAACAAGATGATAATCACCATCATGGTACCTACCCGGTCCCATCATAGAATGTAATACAAGCAGATCCTCTAAATATAATATCTAAACATTTGGTTTATGGGCACTGGAGGAAATGTTAAATTGATTATATTGGTAGATTAAGAGGTCTTACCCAGTAGTTTTTATAAACCTTGTAATTGTGTATAGCACTACTTTTTGACGTTAGTTGGCCTTGAGAATTCTCGCTTCGGTTCTAGTGGGCCTCAAAACTGTACACACTGTATGTGAAGAAACCTCTACTCGTCACGGTAGTGTTGGTGACTCGGCAATGGCGGATCTAGTAGCAATACAAATATCACATTTTCTTTTGAGGTCGGAATTCTAAATTACATTTTGGACAATAACTGGGCTATTTGCCGTTGTAGAGAGATGGGATTGGTACCATTACATGAAAAATTGAAATTTGCAAAATTTTATCTAATTTAATGTGTTATAAGTTGAATAACACACAAGATATTCACAAAAGGGGATAGAATGGCCACTATTTTGACATTTTCAATTGATTTTTCTGTATTTCAATACTGTTCTATGTGTGTAAACTACAGTATAGTCCATTATAGTAAATTACATGGTTTTGTAGATGTGTATGTATTGAAACTCTCTACTCGCTACGCTCGTGTCGGTGGCGCTGCCTTCGTAACAATACGAATATTACTTTTTTTGGGATGTGAGGGTTTAATAATATATTTTTTTAGTATAACTTCGCTATTTGTCGTCGTAGAGATTTGGGGTTGGCAGCATTACATGCAGAATTGAAATTTGCAAATTTTTATCTAATTTAGAGTGTTATACATTAAATAAAACACGAGATACGAACAAAAAACTGGTTAAAATAGCAGCCATTTTTACATTTTTAAGTAAAAACACTGAAGGAAATTTAAGTCTTCCCTAATGTAATCATAGACAATAAATAAGTACAGACCTATCACTGAATACACCAGGTGGTTGCGCCTAAGTCGTCTTGTTTAGTTTCAAAATTTGATCATGGGGGAGCGTTGGCTATCATGTTTCTCGATAGCAGAGAGTTGGAACCTTGGAGGGGATTGCAGACAGACTTACCTGCTCTCCTCACCCTTCCTTGGATCTCCATTCTCTCTCATACAGAAGACAATTAAACAGTATTGGATAGATATATTTCGATCTGCTTTAAACGCGATTCTATTATCTCTCTCTCTCTCTCTCTCTCTCTCTCTCTCTCTCTCTCTCTCTCTCTCTCTCTCTCTCTCTCTCTCTCTCAGGTTTAATTTATTCAATACACGTTGTTGCGACTTATGACCTATTGTTTGTGTTTAAATTTCAAAGCTCATTGATTGTGATTTTGGAATTACAGAAAATAACAATAAAAAAAAAACCATAAATTTTATTAATTTAGTATAAATTTTCCAAAACATCAACTCCGAAAAAAGCATACAATGTATTTTGTTTGAACATAAAGCTTCAGAACGGTCACTGTTCCACTAAGCTCAATTGTTAAATTATGCAACACTGCCATGCACCAGGTAAACACGCATAGTATAACCTCATTTACTTGTAATAAAGAAGTAAATACATTTATTGAAATCTACACTTTTAACTGGAACAGGAAATGTCCATACCTGTGGCAACGTTTCGTCTGATAGGCTAACGGAAGCTGGTAATGTTACATTAGTGTAAATAAGAGATGGACACACGCGCCTTACAGGTAATGTTAAATTAGTGTAATTAAGAGATGGACACACACGCCTTACAGGTAATGTTACATTAGTGTAAATAAGAGATGGACACACGCGCCTTACTGGTAATGTTAAATTAGTGTAAATAAGAGATGGACACGCGCGCCTTACTGGTAATGTTACATTAGTGTAAATAAGAGATGGACACGCGCGCCTTACAGGTAATGTTACATTAGTGTAAATAAGATATGGAAACGCGCGCCTTACAGGTAATGTTACATTAGTGTAAATAAGAGATGGACACGCGCGCCTTACAGGTAATGTTACATTAGTGTAAATAAGATATGGAAACGCGCGCCTTACAGGTAATGTTACATTAGTGTAAATAAGAGATGGACACGCGCGCCTTACAGGTAATGTTACATTAGTGTAAATAAGATATGGAAACGCGCGCCTTACAGGTAATGTTACATTAGTGTAAATAAGAGATGGACACCCTCGCCTTACAGGTAATGTTACATTAGTGTAAATAAGATATGGAAACGCGCGCCTTACAGGTAATGTTACATTAGTGTACGTAATAGATGGACACGCGCGCCTTTATAGTAACATTAAGAGTATAGTACTTCCTAACCTAAAAAAAAATCGAATTTCTGGATTTAAGATTTTTTTTCCACAAATAATGTAAGAAATTGGGTAAGGAATCATCAGATCTTCACAAAAATATGACAAATAATGTGTCTGAAATTTGCAAAAATTTTCATTTTTACTGCCTTAAGATGGGCATTTGCAAAAAAAAATTAATCATTGTAATTTAATGAAAAGTGGTCATAGAATAATTTTTTAAAGTATTGTTACTTTTTACCTATTTTCTAGTGTACATATTTTATGTAAGAATTTATTTATCAAGGTAAACTGACCCTTTTTAAATTAAAAAATAAAAATTGTATTTTTACTCTTTGTCATTTTTAAAATTTTTTTTAGAAAATTATGATTTTTTATTATCTATCGATAACTGAACAAATTAATTTCTATCGATTGTGTCCTCGCCATATAGAGCAAATAAAAACAACAGTTATTTTTAAAAGACTCGATTTTATAAAAATAACTGTTCCTTTATACTGGGCAGTGTGGTTTTAACACACGTTTAACAATTTTATTTTTCCATTTTGGACTCTGAAAAAAACTTTTCCTACAGATAAATACAACTGAAAATCTTGTTCTCAACAACTTTCAAAACAAAATGTATACAAAACTGCCTCTCAAAGATCACAAAGTAGACATAACATAAACAAATATGTAAGTGTGGGTGAAGGGAAATATGATATATGGAATAAAGAAAATTACATAACAAAGAAAAGATAAGAGGGGGAGACAATGAAGAAAGAGCTCCATTTGCAAGACTAAAAATAGAGTAGTTTTACAAACCGGTTTATTGCTAGCAAGTCAAGGTTATTTGCTAACACTGCTAGACTATAGTAATGATTTCATATGTTTTGACTTTCAACTTCCTAACTTTAAATGCATAGAGGAAGTAATGCGTAGATGGACAAAATCATTTTTAAAGTCTGAATATTTCCGTTTAATGTCCTTAATTAATATGCGGGACATATAGAACACTCTACAAACTTGACACTTTACAGTTATGTTTTATAGATATGTAAAAAAATACCTCGAGTTTCATTTTTTTATGGTCAATCAAAACAAAATGGCGAAATAACAAAAAGAACTTTAATCTTCTGGGTAGAACCACTTCCTCCCACAATTGAATGCAATTAAAATGTACATATGTTGAATCTCGATCAATGAAACAATTAGTTAGTTGTGTTCAATCAGCTTATGTGTGATATCTAACCTCGAAATTGAAATTTTCATTTGAACAAAAAGTGAAAGTTTTTCATGGTCTTTTTCTTTTCAATGTGAATAATTCGTCAGTTCAAAGGTATGCCAAGAATAACAAAATAAATTTGTATAAAACACATTTTGTTCACGGACTGCTGGAAGATGACCCAGACACAGGAGTGGAATTTTGTTCGAAGATAACTTGAAAAGCTTGAGGAAGATGCCGAGTGGTATGAAGGGATTCTATTCTCAGATGAAGCTACATTTTACTGAACATGATCTGTAAACAGATATAATTAATTGTAATTATTACAACACACAAAAATATTTTACACGAAGAGGGTTTGAAATCAATGGTATAACTGTTTGGGCTGCCTTCACCAAGGATGGTGTTTTATCTTACGACGTATCCCATCAGACAATGACTGGAGACAGATACGCATCATTATTAAGTGATCACATAGTTCCTCATCATACTCAGCCAGATATGAGGGACGTTTTCCCAACAGGATGGAGCTCCTCCTTATTATGATAATGTGGTTGTGGTAGCAACTTCATGGACTGGCACCAAGTTCCTCAGACTTGACTATGGCGCAGCTTAAAAGTTTATTCTCAACCTACATGTAAAATGTTGAGCTTGACTTGTGAGATAATATTAGATAGATTAAAACTCTAACACAAGTTCTCACAAAAATTACGTTTACTTAATCAAACGCGATCCAACGACAAAGTCGCCATCCTCAGTTATACATCAGCTACTTCATCAGTTATAGTTAAGTTATTGTAGGTTATGTATCACTGAGGATGGGGACTTTGTAGTTGAAACGCGTTTGATTAAGTAAACGTAATTTTTGTGAGAACTTGTGTTGGAGTTTTATTCTATCTAATATTATTTCTAATATTATAAGTCAAGCTCAACATTTACATATCTACAGACTGGTACATAAGTTTATAGTATATACAGGGTGTTCCAAAAATTAAAAAAAACGGGATTTTTCACTACTTTTTCAATGTAAAGGTATTACTATTTTAACGTATTATATGTCAATTTAAGATACTTAAAGCAAATTTTTAATTTATCTTTAATAACAAACGAGTTATGACGATTTAAAATTCGTAATTTTGTAAACACAATATTAAACATTCTCTACAGGTATGAGCTAATAAAGATTTGCAATAATGGTTATATTGTAAAATCCAAGATATATTGAAAATTACGTATCCGGTAAGGGTGTTCTAAAAAGCAAAAAATAAAGCTAAATAGTAATTAATTACAGTACCAAATTATAATAATATCAATTAATTATACTAATATATTAAGTCAAAGTCGAGACATAAATAAATAAAATGTACCACTCTGTAGACAGCTCAGGTTAAAAGCTCAGTTCTTGAAAAAATAAGCTGATACCATATTTTTTACACATACCGTATATATTACGTGGTAAGTTTTCTAATCGTAACACATTTCGACCTCGTAATTTTCTACATGCCTTTGTAAAGTAATTGGCTTTGGTTTGGCAAAAAGTCACAGACAAGTGTCCTATATGTATCGCATCACTATTAGTGGTGGGTATAAACGCTAACAACGGTCAACGTCAACACCAGTTAACGTTGAGCGTGATTAATTGTTGAAAGAAACTGCTAACGTTAACCTGCCAGGTAGAACAGAAGACCAAGCGTCTTTGTTCAGTGTGCACGTGTAAAATAGTAAAATAGTAGGCTACGCAGAAACATACGTTGATTCGTTGATGAATAAACGTTGACCTTAATTGATTCGCTTTAGTTGCTCAACTAAACTAACAGACGATTGAGAGGCGTACGTGTAGCTGCGTGCGCGCGCATCGAGTGGGCCGCTGGCGCTAACAAACAACCACTGATTCGTCACCTGCAAGCACTAAGCAGTTGATCAAATTTAGCAGTTAATGCACTTCTTCGTCAACTGCGTTGAGGGTTGACGATGGTCAACGTTGACGATTAGCTGTTACCTGTTAACGGACACTGCACTAATCACTGTTGTAGAGGCTAATGTCGCTGTCTCCTCCTGATCTCAAATTGAATACATCATCTTCTTCTGATGTAGAGTCTTCCAATATTTGTTTTCTTTTTTATATGGTGGTCTTGGTGGTTTTGAAGACGCTTTCATTTTTGGATCATTTTCCTGGTGTTTGCTGTTTTCCACTGAGGTTCTGGTATTACTGGTAGAGCAGAAATCAGACACACTTACCCTCTGTCCAGGTGGCACTTGGAGTTTTTTGTTCTTATTAGTGCGTGGTGTAACAACCTCGACCCCCTTCTCTTGAAGTTGTTGAAGAAATACATCCCCAATCATAGACAAGTCAGCATTTGCTTTGGATTTGTCTTGATTTGGAAAACGGCTTATGATCTGATTTTTGTCTATAGGAACTAATTCAGCTTTCTTGAAGTCTGCCTTTAAATTGCTTTCCATGTTTGTTCCATTTCTTCTAAAACAGTTCGCAACAGCATTGGAAACTTATCCTTTGGAAGCACACCAATTCTTTTACCTGCATCTGATTACTTCCATTGGTCAAGAACATCCTTCCACTTCTTTTTCAGAGGCCTAAAGTACGCCACATACAGTGGTTGAGTGAGGTGTGACGAATTAGGTGGAAGACAAACAAAGTGAACATTGTTTTCTTCACAGAGCTGAATAACGTCGATGCTGAGTTGTGAAGTAAGATTATCTCCAATTACAACCTTCTTCCCTTCTTGTTTCTTAAGAATTGGAAGCATTGGAAATCGATCCACCCATGCTTACTGCAGTTATATCTAGCCCCAGGTGGGCCACCTTCTGTAGAAGCTGTCGACCTAAGTAAGCTTTTATGACAAATCTAAAATCAAGTTCGTCAGAAGGAAATCAAAAGTCACACAACTTGTTTAGACGGTCAGCAAATGCAAGCTCCTCTTCATATGTAAAAACTCTCGGGTGCCTCGGTTTACTTGGATGTTAATTTTTTAGTTTCCTCTTGATAGTGGCTCTGGTAATTTTATAAAAACTCTCCGCTTCTCGCTGAGTCATCCTCCTACTCCTTACAGCTTCCTGGCATTCTTCCAACTTTTCGGGAGTAAAGTCAGCATATGTCCAGTTTCCAGGTAGTCTTTTATATTTATAAGGCATTGCGTCATATATTTCTGAAAGAAAAATGAAACAAAATTAAGATTTCCAGTACTGATCCTTAAATCCTATTTTGACAATCAAAAATAGGTATGTAGGGACCTAGTAGATACATTTGCACAGGTTTAATTCCATTATATGAAGTCTCCATCATCTGTGAATGTAATTTAATTTATATTTCCAAACATAAAAATATAATAAACAAAAACTTAAACATTTAAATAGTGACATAATTATTGTGGGCAACTTGAGGCCAAACCTATTTATACACTGAACAGCAAGAAATGTGATTGTGTGTGACTTGAGTTCATAATGTGTACCATTTGTACAGTCCTCAATTGGCTTTAATGATAAACTAAAAATGAAATGTACAGTATACACTTACCTCCAGTTTTAGATTATTCCTGATATCTATACAGATGAAAGTTTGTAGAGTGAAATTAAACAACAAACAGATGTGTAGGTTGCATAACCAGTTCTGCCACTAGTGGCGACTTCCCAAACCTCTTAAACTCACACTATGGTCTGCCTAGTGCTACCACCTATCAGCAAAGCATTGAACTATGTCATTATACTGATGTTGAAGAACCAAACACCATTTTTTTTTGTTTTAAGCTCAAGTTAGCCACCAGGGCTCCCTGCATTTACTCTACTCAATTTGTGTTTCAATCTGTCTATGTTGTTTCAAGGCAAAAAACCTCTTGGGCATCCTCATCTTGTGAAAGAAAAAGGAAGAAAAACCACAAAGGATCGGAAAAGAACAAGAATTGGTTAAGAGAGACATGATAGGAAAGATGAAACATAGTTATCTAATTAAGGCTTAGATCCAACCAGGTTATGACAAATGGAAAAATTCAAATAATAAAAAGTGTTGTTGAAATTTCGAAAAAGATTCATCACTTTTTTGGACTAAGGAGACTTCAAAACAGACATAACAGCAAAAATACTACATTGCATTTTGCGATCGATAAGGAAAAAAAAGTACTGTGGACAGGAAAATTATAGATAATATTGGTATTTATAAATTAACATGTAATATTTGTTATGTTGGTAAACCTGGTTGTAATTTCAATATAAAGAACATCAAAGCAGTTGACGTGTAGGCCATAATTTCTGGAGTTTTACAAAACAAACGATGTCACACATGGATGAAGTAGTCAGTATTTACTCTTTCATACATTTTCAGGTACTTCAGAATAAAAACAAAAATAGAACATTAAAATTAGTTAGACAATAAATGAATCATTGGCTTAGATCCTAATTTACTTAAAGGACCGATTTAACCTAAGCCAACCATTACAACTCCTCCGGAGTGGTTTGTAGGTTAAACATAACCCCCAACGGTATATCGTTAAACAAAAGTACAGTTATGCAAGTTTATTTTCGATATTAACTAGGTCATCCACCCAATGACATGTTTCAGAGTTATTAAGAACTCGGTGTTGTAAAAAACAAATTAATTAATTTTTGTAATACTTGTGAGAGTTTCTGGGATAGTTTCATCATCTGAAAGAGGATAAAAATACCAATAAGCTTACGTGACACAATAAAACCGTATATTTTGTAGATATTGTTGGTTAATTGATATTTCAGTTATTGTAATGAATCAGCTGTTTTTAAATTTGTGTATTTGGTTTTAATGGTAAAGAATGTTGAAATGGTTTTAATTTTTTAAATAACTAGTGTACACGTTGCTCGAAATTAAACATTATTTTGTTATATACAGGGTGTTACAAAAAGGTTGGGCTGGCTATGCATTTTCATGTTCTATGTGTGATTCTAAGCTGAAAATGAAGAATAATTTTTTTTTTCAATTACCACTTTGTTTAGCAGCTAGACGCCATTTTGTTTTTTTTTTACAAAAACTCACAGAAATAGATAAGATATCGAGTTCAAATTTGGAATAAGCATTTTGTATGTTACGATTTACAAGTGTACCAAATACAAATAATTAATTTTAATAATTTTCAAAATGGCGGCCATTACAAATTTAAAAAATAAAAATATTTTGTCTCTTGTACATTTTTTGTAAAGTTAACGGTTTTCAAGATATTCCACGTTAAAAATTTGTAATGGCCGCCATTTTGAAAATTATAAAAATAAATTCTTTGTGCTTTGTACACTTGTTAATCGTAACATGTAAAATGCTTATTCCAAATTTGAACTCGATATCTTATTTATTTCCAGAGTTACAGTGAGTTTTTGTAAAAAAAACAAAATGGCGTCTAGCTGCTAAACAAAGTGGAAATTGAAAAAAAAAATTCTTCAATTTCAGCTTAGAATCACACATAGTATATGAAAATGCATAGCCAGCCCAATCTTTTTGTATCACCCTGTATAAATTTTTTAAATTTAAACACTGTCGTAATGATTTGAAGTGTTCATTCATTGGTACAAAATGGTATAACTTCGGCTGGCATCGTTAGTGCTCGTTTATACGAACAATGTTCGGTTCCTCATTGTTAAATCCAGGCATAATTCTCATGTAATTGCTGTGATAAACACGCCTTCTGTATAAGTTTCTGTTCCCTCTAATTGGAGGTATTGTTACTATTAAAAAGTACATTGAGAAACAGTTCATTGAAAATAAAGAAATGTTATAAATTTTGTAAATAAAACAGTTATTATTATTTTTTTAAATACAATTAAATTTGTACGAAAATACAAAAATGAAATATATTATTTTAAATATACAGCGTCTATTGTAGTTCCATTATCTTGTTGTACTTTTTTTTTCTTCTTTTTTTTTATCGTTAGACATTGCTAAGTGTAACTTGTCTTTTAAAAAGTCAATCAGTGGCTGAGATGATTCTTCTGCAACATAATTTGTGCTGAAGTCTCCAATTAAAATCATGTGTTACATGTAAATTTTCATTAAGTAATTTAGAACTTTGTTGTGTATAGATTACATGAATGTCCATATTAGAGAGTTGCAAAAACACAATTTATTATAAATTATATCAATATTCTTACAATAGACTAACAATATCAATAGTAATATTATTTGTGTTATAGGGAAAATCATAACCTAATAAAGATGTAGGCCTAAGTGTTTTGGCTTCATCTAGTATTCATCTAAATACTAGATGAATTTCAACAAGTTCATCTAATAGTTGAACGAAAGTTTCTAAGACAGTATAATATTTACGTAAATAAATAATTAATAATAATAAATAAAAGTTTAGTTAAAAAATAAGATTAAATTAAAATACTTACATATTTTTACACATTCATTTATAAAGAACAAACAAAACTCCATATTAAAATCAAAATATTTTCATCAACACAACTTACTTTGCACGCTACTCGTGGCGCAGAAAAAACTAAAAGGAACGTTTGGGCATCCATAGAGTCACTTATACCATAGAAGAAGGAATTAGAATAAGAAAGTCACAGGTATAGGCTCTAGCGTCATACAAAATATCTTTAGTTTGGCTACTGGACAACAGAAAGCGCTAGTAGCCAAAAGGGCTTGTGATACAGTAGCCAAGCCTTTTTGTCCCGATGCTACTAGCGCTTTCTGTTGTCCAGTAGCCAAACTAAATCACGCTGTTTAACATGGGCTGTGACTTTCTTATTCTAATTCCTCCTTCTATGCTTATACTCCCGTATCGTCGCATTAGATGTTTCACATCAAAAATAAATTTTGTTAACTGTCCTAAAAGTTCATTTTAAATCAAATATGGTTTACACTGAGGATGTGATTATCACAGCCAAGTTGCAACGTTGTAAACTGCCGGAACAAAGACATCCTATTTGCCCAACGAATTGAAAGATAAAAAAATTGTTAACAACTAAAAGTTAGTAAATAAAAATAAAATAATTTTTTTAAACCCACATTTCTAAATAAAATTAGTTATAACTAAAAAGTAGAAAAAAATAATTAAAGTTTTTTTAAAAAAAACCCATTATTCTAAGAAAAATAAAATAAAATTTAAAAAATACTTAGTACAAGTACTAATTCAAATTAAAATTACAAAGTAAAATGTGGGCGCTTAGAATTGTAAATTATAACTATGAATTTTAGGAGAGCCCACACTTTACTTTGCAACTTAAATTTGAATTAGTACTTTGTACTAAGTGTGGTTTTTGTTTATATATATATATATATATATATATATATATATATATATATATATTGTTTTAAAGAAAATTGGGTTTAAAAAATATTTTATAATTTAATTTTAATTTTAAAGTAAGCTAATTCTGTATATTTTTAAAAATTATTTCACATTACTCAATATTTTTTAAATATATAAGTTTGATAACTATAGATAAATAATGTGAAGTTCATGCAAGAATTAAATAGAGGATTCAATTACTTCAATGGTAAATAGTTCAGTAACGCTTTTTTTCTAACGTAACTGTCATTGTTTTAAATAGTATTATTATAAATTCTATTTGTGTTTGCATGAATATTGTTTTACTAGTCACATAGAAGTTATCAAATAATTTAATAAATCAAGCACACTGACAATATATGATGCACATGTTTTTTCACACGTACACTCAAGAGCACAAACTTTCTGACCTTGGAGATATTTAAATCGAAATTAGTTTCACTCGTATGTATTTCAAGAATTTGTTTTCCATCTTTTTAAAACTCAATTGCAACCTTTTAAAGAAACAAAACGTTTTTTCAAAATTGCTTCAACAGATTATGTTGAAATTTGAGTATAATGTGAAGATTATTGATCCAAACTATACTATGCGCCATTGATCAAGTCCTTTGGGTAAACAGCCAATAGGACAGCAAGAGCAATGTTGTAAATTCGGACAGCTCCCTGCACGAGGCTAACCTCCGAGCAAGGCTACCGAAGTATTAATAGGGTTCTGTAAATAAGTAGTTTTATTAGGTTTACTTAGTTTTTTGTACGAGTTAAACAATAATTTTTGGTTTTAATTTCTGGTATATTAATATTACGTCAGAGTTAGGCCTACTAATAATTTTTATCAAAAAAAAAATTTATTTGCTTCAACGGTTATATAATTATATCCTCTGTAATAATAGTGATAACACAAAGTACAGAAATAAATAATAGTTTTTAATTGAAATTTCTTGAAATTTAAAGGGAAAAATTTCCATTACATTTAGTAGGGAAAATATTCGTTGAAAAATTTCTGATATTTTTTTTTACAACGATTGAAAACAGCTGTATATGTAATTTTTTTTAATGTCGTTAAATTACACACTCTTTAACTGTGATGCAAAATTAAATGCAGTATCTATGATTTTTCCGAGAGCCTTAAATGAACGTAACTGCAGAAAAATTGCTGTGCCAAGCGCTCTCACGGTCGCGGAACGATTTGATCCCAGTTAGTCTTTAATTGATATTGATCACAATGAATAAGTACAATCCAAGTAGAGTATTGTTAAAAAATATTTATTTTTCATATTATCGTGCATAATTTTAGAGAAAATTATAACGGATTTTCAAACTCAGAAATGAGAAATAAAATGATTAATTTTCCTACTCAAAATTTGGTTCTAGACTAATCTTTGGTGTTGTAGATAATTACCAATAATAAATGTTTTCAGTTTATTATCTATAACTCAGTTAACCTTTAAACTTAATAATGAATAAAAAATTAGTTTTGTCGTTAAAAAGGGAAAATATCTCGTTTCTTGTAACTATTTTGTAAAATTATCGGTTTTAAGTTGATTTTTTTTAAAACAGCGTTCCTAGTTTTTTTAAAATGGTTTACAACCGAAAAGAACATTTTTCATGACACTTAATTTTGGTTGGTTTTTACATGACTTTTTTTTTATGGGTGAGTGAGAAAGTTAATGCAATACTTTTGCACTTTTTATTTATATTTCGATGAGAAATCAACTAGGGGTTGCATGAATGTTTTGTTGTGGGGTTACGCCTATTTAAAAGCCAAAAGTATTTTCTCATTTCTAGTCAAATTGATCAAAAACCTGTGAAAATCGTTCTAAACGATTATAAAAAAAAATTAATAAAGAAAAACCCTCAGGGGGTTAATTTAGTGAGTACGGGCTTGGTAATCCCTATTGGATCTACACATTTTTCATGTAGTGTTGGGTTAGACCCCTCTCTTTCATTTTTACTATCAGGTCTCTCTTGACCAATTCTTGTTCTCATACGAACCTGACGCCGATAGAGTATTCGAGGACCAGGAGTATCCGAGGAGGACCAAAGGCGATTGATGATCGATAGGTTCACCAGATTTAAACAAGAAAAAAAATTAATAAAAATTTTTTTAGTAAAAACTAAGTCTACAATTTTTAAAACATTCACTCCTTTCCCTTCACAAAAACTTCATGTTACTTTTATTTGAACAAGTAGAAATCATTATTATAATAATTTTCCTGTTTAAACAAAACAAAGACAACAAAAACACCTTGCAAAATAAATCCCCTACTGTTGGCCGTTTCCATAGTAACCAACAACTAAACAAACCTGCGCATGCGCCGTACATACAGTTAGAAATCCCGCATCCTTGGAACTCTTGGAAGATTCTGTCCAGACGTCCAGAGTCCAGTCGAGTCTTTAGGCTTTACCACTGCTTGTTTCGCGGTCTTGTGTGAGAAGTGGTCGTTCTACCTGTAGATTTAGGAAAGTGTGAATTTAATGTTGCAAGAAGAGCAATTGTTCCTTACTTTAGTTTCACTTCATGGTCTGTTTACAAGTAGGACACCGAGCCATTCTTAGTTGAAAGTTTGTTGGCCTGCATTGTAAGTTGAAATTAGTTTTTATGTAGTGATATTGTTTGAGAATATACTTTAAACTGTAGTTAAATTAAAATAATTATTATCGAAACTAGTTGTGATGTACTTAAGTCGGACGTTTGCTATCTTTTAAGTATATAAAAAGTACAGTAATATACAACGTTTCGAAGGTGTAAATAAACTCTTGTCATCAAGTCATAAACCTAGACATAATAAAGTGAAAAATACTAGAAGTTGCGTAGTGTGTTGGTGTTTTGACTTTTCTTTGTTCTAGGTTTATCACTTGATAACTATAGTTCATTGCCGTCTTTTGTGAAATTAAAAAGTAATATACGACGTTTCGAAGGTGTAAATCAACTCTCGTCATAAAGTCATAAACCTAGACATAAAAAAGTGAAAAATACTAGAAGTTGTGTAGTGTGTTGGTGTTTTGACTTTTCTTTGTTCTAGGTTTATCACTTGATAACTATTGTTCATTGCCATCTTTTGTGAATTTAAAAAGTAATATACGACGTTTCGAAGGTGTAAATAAACTCTCGTCATCAAGTCATAAACCTAGACATAAAAAAGTGAAAAATACTAGAAGTTGTGTAGTGTGTTGGTGTTTTGACTTTTCTATGTTCTAGGTTTATCACTTGATAACTATTGTTCATTGCCATCTTTTGTGAATTTAAAAAGTAATATACGACGTTTCGAAGGTGTAAATAAACTCTCGTCATCAAGTCATAAACCTAGACATAAAAAAGTGAAAAATACTAGAAGTTGTGTAGTGTGTTGGTGTTTTGACTTTTCTATGTTCTAGGTTTATCACTTGATAACTATTGTTCATTGCCATCTTTTGTGAATTTAAAAAGTAATATACGACGTTTCGAAGGTGTAAATAAACTCTCGTCATCAAGTCATAAACCTAGACATAAAAAAGTGAAAAATACTAGAAGTTGTGTTGGGTGTTGGTGTTTTGACTTTTCTATGTTCTAGGTTTATCACTTGATAACTATAGTTCATTGCCATCTTTTGTGAATTTAAAAAGTAATGTACGACGTTTCGAAGGTGTAAATCAACTCTCGTCATCAAGTCATAAACCTAGACACAAAAAAGTGAAAAATACTAGAAGTTGTGTTGGGTGTTGGTGTTTTGACTTTTCTATGTTCTAGGTTTTATCACTTGATAACTAATGTTCATTGCCATCTTTTGTGAATTTAAAAAGTAATATATGACGTTTCGAAAGTGTAAATCAACTCTCGTCATAAAGTCATAAACCTAGACATAAAAAAGTGAAAAATACTAGAAGTTGTGTAGTGTGTTGGTGTTTTGAATTTTCTATGTTCTAGGTTTATCACTTGATAACTGTTGTTCATTGCCATCTTTTGTGAATTTAAAAAGTAATATACGATGTTTCGAAAGTGTAAATCAACTCTCGTCATCAAGTCATAAACCTAGACACAAAAAAGTGAAAAATACTAGAAGTTGTGTTGGGTGTTGGTGTTTTGACTTTTCTATGTTCTAGGTTTTATCACTTGATAACTAATGTTCATTGCCATCTTTTGTGAATTTAAAAAGTAATATATGACGTTTCGAAAGTGTAAATCAACTCTCGTCATAAAGTCATAAACCTAGACATAAAAAAGTGAAAAATACTAGAAGTTGTGTAGTGTGTTGGTGTTTTGACTTTTCTATGTTCTAGGTTTATCACTTGATAACTGTTGTTCATTGCCATCTTTTGTGAATTTAAAAAGTAATATACGATGTTTCGAAAGTGTAAATCAACTCTCGTCATCAAGTCATAAACCTAGACATAAAAAAGTGAAAAATACTAGAAGTTGTGTTGGGTGTTGGTGTTTTGACTTTTCTATGTTCTAGGTTTATCACTTGATAACTAATGTTCATTGCCATCTTTTGTGAATTTAAAAAGTAATATACGACGTTTCGAAGGTGTAAATAAACTCTCGTCATCAAGTCATAAACCTAGACATAAAAAAGTGAAAAATACTAGAAGTTGTGTAGTGTGTTGGTGTTTTGACTTTTCTATGTTCTAGGTTTATCACTTGATAACTATTGTTCATTGCCATCTTTTGTGAATTTAAAAAGTAATATACGACGTTTCGAAGGTGTAAATAAACTCTCGTCATCAAGTCATAAACCTAGACATAAAAAAGTGAAAAATACTAGAAGTTGTGTTGGGTGTTGGTGTTTTGACTTTTCTATGTTCTAGGTTTATCACTTGATAACTATAGTTCATTGCCATCTTTTGTGAATTTAAAAAGTAATGTACGACGTTTCGAAGGTGTAAATCAACTCTCGTCATCAAGTCATAAACCTAGACACAAAAAAGTGAAAAATACTAGAAGTTGTGTTGGGTGTTGGTGTTTTGACTTTTCTATGTTCTAGGTTTTATCACTTGATAACTAATGTTCATTGCCATCTTTTGTGAATTTAAAAAGTAATATATGACGTTTCGAAAGTGTAAATCAACTCTCGTCATAAAGTCATAAACCTAGACATAAAAAAGTGAAAAATACTAGAAGTTGTGTAGTGTGTTGGTGTTTTGAATTTTCTATGTTCTAGGTTTATCACTTGATAACTGTTGTTCATTGCCATCTTTTGTGAATTTAAAAAGTAATATACGATGTTTCGAAAGTGTAAATCAACTCTCGTCATCAAGTCATAAACCTAGACACAAAAAAGTGAAAAATACTAGAAGTTGTGTTGGGTGTTGGTGTTTTGACTTTTCTATGTTCTAGGTTTTATCACTTGATAACTAATGTTCATTGCCATCTTTTGTGAATTTAAAAAGTAATATATGACGTTTCGAAAGTGTAAATCAACTCTCGTCATAAAGTCATAAACCTAGACATAAAAAAGTGAAAAATACTAGAAGTTGTGTAGTGTGTTGGTGTTTTGACTTTTCTATGTTCTAGGTTTATCACTTGATAACTGTTGTTCATTGCCATCTTTTGTGAATTTAAAAAGTAATATACGATGTTTCGAAAGTGTAAATCAACTCTCGTCATCAAGTCATAAACCTAGACATAAAAAAGTGAAAAATACTAGAAGTTGTGTTGGGTGTTGGTGTTTTGACTTTTCTATGTTCTAGGTTTATCACTTGATAACTAATGTTCATTGCCATCTTTTGTGAATTTAAAAAGTAATATACGACGTTTCGAAGGTGTAAATAAACTCTCGTCATCAAGTCATAAACCTAGACATAAAAAAGTGAAAAATACTAGAAGTTGTGTAGTGTGTTGGTGTTTTGACTTTTCTATGTTCTAGGTTTATCACTTGATAACTATTGTTCATTGCCATCTTTTGTGAATTTAAAAAGTAATATACGACGTTTCGAAGGTGTAAATAAACTCTCGTCATCAAGTCATAAACCTAGACATAAAAAAGTGAAAAATACTAGAAGTTGTGTAGTGTGTTGGTGTTTTGACTTTTCTATGTTCTAGGTTTATCACTTGATAACTATTGTTCATTGCCATCTTTTGTGAATTTAAAAAGTAATATACGACGTTTCGAAGGTGTAAATAAACTCTCGTCATCAAGTCATAAACCTAGACATAAAAAAGTGAAAAATACTAGAAGTTGTGTAGTGTGTTGGTGTTTTGACTTTTCTATGTTCTAGGTTTATCACTTGATAACTATTGTTCATTGCCATCTTTTGTGAATTTAAAAAGTAATATACGACGTTTCGAAGGTGTAAATAAACTCTCGTCATCAAGTCATAAACCTAGACATAAAAAAGTGAAAAATACTAGAAGTTGTGTAGTGTGTTGGTGTTTTGACTTTTCTATGTTCTAGGTTTATCACTTGATAACTATTGTTCATTGCCATCTTTTGTGAATTTAAAAAGTAATATACGACGTTTCGAAGGTGTAAATAAACTCTCGTCATCAAGTCATAAACCTAGACATAAAAAAGTGAAAAATACTAGAAGTTGTGTAGTGTGTTGGTGTTTTGACTTTTCTATGTTCTAGGTTTTATCACTTGATAACTATAGTTCATTGCCATCTTTTGTGAATTTAAAAAGTAATGTACGACGTTTCGAAGGTGTAAATCAACTCTCGTCATCAAGTCATAAACCTAGACATAAAAAAGTGAAAAATACTAGAAGTTGTGTTGGGTGTTGGTGTTTTGACTTTTCTATGTTCTAGGTTTTATCACTTGATAACTAATGTTCATTGCCATCTTTTGTGAATTTAAAAAGTAATATATGACGTTTCGAAAGTGTAAATCAACTCTCGTCATAAAGTCATAAACCTAGACATAAAAAAGTGAAAAATACTAGAAGTTGTGTAGTGTGTTGGTGTTTTGAATTTTCTATGTTCTAGGTTTATCACTTGATAACTGTTGTTCATTGCCATCTTTTGTGAATTTAAAAAGTAATATACGATGTTTCGAAAGTGTAAATCAACTCTCGTCATCAAGTCATAAACCTAGACATAAAAAAGTGAAAAATACTAGAAGTTGTGTTGGGTGTTGGTGTTTTGACTTTTCTATGTTCTAGGTTTTATCACTTGATAACTAATGTTCATTGCCATCTTTTGTGAATTTAAAAAGTAATATATGACGTTTCGAAAGTGTAAATCAACTCTCGTCATAAAGTCATAAACCTAGACATAAAAAAGTGAAAAATACTAGAAGTTGTGTAGTGTGTTGGTGTTTTGACTTTTCTATGTTCTAGGTTTATCACTTGATAACTGTTGTTCATTGCCATCTTTTGTGAATTTAAAAAGTAATATACGATGTTTCGAAAGTGTAAATCAACTCTCGTCATCAAGTCATAAACCTAGACATAAAAAAGTGAAAAATACTAGAAGTTGTGTTGGGTGTTGGTGTTTTGACTTTTCTATGTTCTAGGTTTATCACTTGATAACTAATGTTCATTGCCATCTTTTGTGAATTTAAAAAGTAATATACGACGTTTCGAAGGTGTAAATAAACTCTCGTCATCAAGTCATAAACCTAGACATAAAAAAGTGAAAAATACTAGAAGTTGTGTAGTGTGTTGGTGTTTTGACTTTTCTATGTTCTAGGTTTATCACTTGATAACTATTGTTCATTGCCATCTTTTGTGAATTTAAAAAGTAATATACGACGTTTCGAAGGTGTAAATAAACTCTCGTCATCAAGTCATAAACCTAGACATAAAAAAGTGAAAAATACTAGAAGTTGTGTAGTGTGTTGGTGTTTTGACTTTTCTATGTTCTAGGTTTATCACTTGATAACTATTGTTCATTGCCATCTTTTGTGAATTTAAAAAGTAATATACGACGTTTCGAAGGTGTAAATAAACTCTCGTCATCAAGTCATAAACCTAGACATAAAAAAGTGAAAAATACTAGAAGTTGTGTAGTGTGTTGGTGTTTTGACTTTTCTATGTTCTAGGTTTATCACTTGATAACTATTGTTCATTGCCATCTTTTGTGAATTTAAAAAGTAATATACGACGTTTCGAAGGTGTAAATAAACTCTCGTCATCAAGTCATAAACCTAGACATAAAAAAGTGAAAAATACTAGAAGTTGTGTAGTGTGTTGGTGTTTTGACTTTTCTATGTTCTAGGTTTATCACTTGATAACTATTGTTCATTGCCATCTTTTGTGAATTTAAAAAGTAATATACGACGTTTCGAAGGTGTAAATAAACTCTCGTCATCAAGTCATAAACCTAGACATAAAAAAGTGAAAAATACTAGAAGTTGTGTAGTGTGTTGGTGTTTTGACTTTTCTATGTTCTAGGTTTTATCACTTGATAACTATAGTTCATTGCCATCTTTTGTGAATTTAAAAAGTAATGTACGACGTTTCGAAGGTGTAAATCAACTCTCGTCATCAAGTCATAAACCTAGACATAAAAAAGTGAAAAATACTAGAAGTTGTGTTGGGTGTTGGTGTTTTGACTTTTCTATGTTCTAGGTTTTATCACTTGATAACTAATGTTCATTGCCATCTTTTGTGAATTTAAAAAGTAATATATGACGTTTCGAAAGTGTAAATCAACTCTCGTCATAAAGTCATAAACCTAGACATAAAAAAGTGAAAAATACTAGAAGTTGTGTAGTGTGTTGGTGTTTTGAATTTTCTATGTTCTAGGTTTATCACTTGATAACTGTTGTTCATTGCCATCTTTTGTGAATTTAAAAAGTAATATACGATGTTTCGAAAGTGTAAATCAACTCTCGTCATCAAGTCATAAACCTAGACACAAAAAAGTGAAAAATACTAGAAGTTGTGTTGGGTGTTGGTGTTTTGACTTTTCTATGTTCTAGGTTTTATCACTTGATAACTAATGTTCATTGCCATCTTTTGTGAATTTAAAAAGTAATATATGACGTTTCGAAAGTGTAAATCAACTCTCGTCATAAAGTCATAAACCTAGACATAAAAAAGTGAAAAATACTAGAAGTTGTGTAGTGTGTTGGTGTTTTGAATTTTCTATGTTCTAGGTTTATCACTTGATAACTGTTGTTCATTGCCATCTTTTGTGAATTTAAAAAGTAATATACGATGTTTCGAAAGTGTAAATCAACTCTCGTCATCAAGTCATAAACCTAGATATAAAAAAGTGAAAAATACTAGAAGTTGTGTAGTGTGTTGGTGTTTTGAATTTTCTATGTTCTAGGTTTATCACTTGATAACTGTTGTTCATTGCCATCTTTTGTGAATTTAAAAAGTAATATACGACGTTTCGAAAGTGTAAATCAACTCTCGTCATCAAGTGATAAACCTAGACATAAAAAAGTGAAAAATATTAGAAGTTGGGTAGTGTGTTGGTGTTTTGACTTTTCTACGTTCTAGGTTTATCACTTGATAACTATTGTTCAATGCCATCTTTTGTGAATTTAAAAAGTAATATATGACGTTTCGAAAGTGTAAATCAACTCTCGTCATCAAGTCATAAACCTAGATATAAAAAAGTGGAAAATACTAGAAGTTGTGTAGTGTGTTGGTGTTTTGACTTTTTTATGTTCTAGATTTATCACTTAATAAATGGTGTTCAATGCCATCTTTTGTGAAATTAAAAATTAATGGAACGTTATGAAAGTATAATAAATTCTAGTTATCAAGTGATAAACCTAGACAAGAAAAATAGTAGGAGCTGTGTAGGAAACTAAGGTATGTTGGTGTTTTTGACTTTTTAATGTTCTACATTTGAAACTGGGTTGATTTATACTCACGAAAAGTCGTGTTGGACTATATATATATTATAGTCTACATAAATCAAGGTTCTAGATTACAAATGTCTGATTAAATCATATTAATAATATGAACAATTCACCATTTGCTGCAGGAAATTTCTCTCTTGTTTTTAAAAACACACACGAAATTTATATAAGTTGATACGTTATAAGTGGACTGCTTCCCTGTTTTTAAATCGAACCTAAATTCATATAGAGATCCGTTAGAGCGGAACGTTGCCGCGTTCCACTGGGATGAAACTGATCCATTGTTTTTTTACGGATAACTCGTGAGTCGGATTGTTTTGGAGAGATGGCGAAGAATAAGTTTTTTCTTGGGTCCTTGGAAGCTATATTTGGGTTATAGTAACCTGGTGGTACCATCGGAGGAGGAAACCTAATTCTAGGAATGTGGGTCTGGCCGATTCCTTTTTCGACTCGAAAAGGGTCACTCATTGTTACACAAAACAATAGCTGTGAATATCGGAGGTAAACATTTCGATGGCACCACCAGATTGGGGCCATTTTTGATCTCTGCTCTCCAACTATAAAATCTAGCAACTATTTAGTTTTTGATGATCACTTCATTCACTTCCAATTCAATTCGGCAAGGTAGACAGACTGTTGCTTATTGCAAAAAATATAAAAAAAGATTCTCAACTTATTTCCTACTTAGAGAAAGGTTAGGTTAGGTTAGGTTAACCATGATCCAGATAGGAATAAACTGAAATGAAATGAACCAGATAGAGTCGACTGATGTGTACTTCTAATGTCCATCAACTGAAATATTGAAAATGTTCCTCCCTAAACTAGATGGTGCCACCACGCCTGGGTAATTCCCAAGACATCTAACAATAGACGTGATGTGTAGGAGCAGTAAAGATAGACAATAGAAGGGTTTCGGTGACACTTCTTCAGGTAAAAATAGCAGGTCAGGTACGATGGTACCATCAGGTTACTATGACCCCTATATTTGATCGATATCGTTTGAGCCGATTTTAAGAAAATAGTACCCGTATTTTCTCTTATCACGGCTACCCCCAAATTTTTAGTTACTAACAACATTCTAAAAAACCCTTCTGATATGGACAATAAATGGTCAACACCAAATTTGATTCAACTGGGTCCACACGCTGGGGGTTGCACAGTCGGACAGACCAAAAACCACTTTTTATTCATTGAACTTCATAAACAGATATATCCCCAAATTTCGACATCGAATTTTTGACCCAACCTTCTCCATACAACGTTTATTTGGGAAAGTATAATTGTTTAGAAATTATTAATAGTTAATCTATAAATGAATATATTTTTCTAAAAGCATCTCTTTTACGCCAATTGTTAATGATTCTTGCACAGGTCATTGCCACGTCCTTATCTTCTTAGGTCACTGTCCTGGTCAACTTTGTTTTCCTTTCTTTTTATTGCCACTTATATTACCTAACCTAACCTAACCTGATGATGTCTAACAGCGAAACAAGC
Organism: Aphrophora alni; assembly: GCA_963513935.1. Classification (NCBI taxonomy): domain Eukaryota; kingdom Metazoa; phylum Arthropoda; class Insecta; order Hemiptera; family Aphrophoridae; genus Aphrophora; species Aphrophora alni. Next base: position 18,932,262 of record OY740773.1, on the reverse strand, counting down.
ATCTTAATAAAATCAATTTTATGAAACTAAATTGGTTAATTTTTTTAATCAAAATGTAGATAAACAGTTGTAATTTGTACACATCAAAATTGCCAATTATTACATAATGATATTTATTTATAAGCAGGATGATTTTACAAATAAAATGGTACGATGGGGCTGGGTAAGTGCTATGATGTCGCCTATCGACTTCTATACTTTCTGAAGTATTCTGAGTACAAACAGTGGGTGTCTGTCTGTTGTCTGTTCGGTGATGTCAGCCAAACCTGTCCTTCGATTTTAATCAAATTTTGGTATGTGGTGTACCTGTCGTACAAAAAACACAATATTACAATATTCTGAGAATTGTATGAAACGATTTTGATTAATTTTTGCTCAAGTGTAATCTGTCAGAACGAGACTTATTGGTCGCCATCTCTCCAAATATGCCTGTTGTTAATTATCGGTTTACCAAAGGGAATAACGGCCTTGCAGTTATAAGTGACGTAATTTCTCAAAACCGGCTCTACCGATATCGTTCGAATTTTAGTGAAATTTATAAAATAGTGAACCATGTTATTTCTTGGCACTGACATTTTGTAACAAGAACAAACTACATTTTTGTGTAAATAATCTAATGAGTAAAAAAAAAACATCAGCTGACATAACTTATAATAAGTGGTATCAATTTGTAAATAAATCGTTTTCCTTTATAAAACTGATTTTCCTCTACGTATTAACCGATATTTTATTATATTATAGTTTTATAAAGCAAGCAGTCACTGACCAAAGTACAGGCTCTTTTAAATAAAGTTGAAACTTTAAATGGTTGTGGTTTCGTAATTTGTTGTCCAATCCTCGAGAAAAGCTCTTTATTGTATGAGGATATAATTGGGATTTATTAAAACATTAGCTGTTATATTCATTGCTATTTATTTGTTTCCATAGCAACGAGTTTTTACATTATGGTTGTTGTGGTTTCGTTATTTCTTGTCCAATCCTCGAGAAAAGCTCTTTATTGTATGGGGATATAATTGATATTTATTAAAACATTAGCTGTTATTTTCATTGCTATTTATTTGTTTCCATAGCAACGAGTTTTTTCGTTATGGTGGTGGTTTCGTTATTTGTTGTCCAATCCTCGAGAAAAGCTCTTTATTGTATGAGGATATAATTGCGATTTATTAAAACATTAGCTGTTATATTCATTGCTATTTATTTGTTTCCAAAGCAACGAGTTTTTACATTATGGTTGTTGTGGTTTCGTTATTTCTTGTCCAATCCTCGAGAAAAGCTCTTTATTGTATGGGGATATAATTGATATTTATTAAAACATTAGCTGTTATTTTCATTGCTATTTATTTGTTTCCATAGCAACGAGTTTTTACATTATGGTTGTTGTGGTTTCGTTATTTCTTGTCCAATCCTCGAGAAAAGCTCTTTATTGTATGGGGATATAATTGATATTTATTAAAACATTAGCTGTTATTTTCATTGCTATTTATTTGTTTCCATAGCAACGAGTTTTTTCGTTATGGTGGTGGTTTCGTTATTTGTTGTCCAATCCTCGAGAAAAGCTCTTTATTGTATGAGGATATAATTGGGATTTATTAAAACATTAGCTGTTATATTCATTGCTATTTATTTGTTTCCATAGAAACGAGTTTTTACATTATGGTTGTTGTGGTTTCGTTATTTCTTGTCCAATCCTCGAGAAAAGCTCTTTATTGTATGGGGATATAATTGATATTTATTTATTAAAACATTAGCTGTTATTTTCATTGCTATTTATTTGTTGCCATAGCAACGAGTTTTTTCGTTATGGTGGTGGTATCGTTATTTGTTGTCCAATCCTTGAGAAAAGCTCTATATTGTATGGGGATATAATTGATATTTATTAAAACATTAGCTGTTATTTTCATTGCTATTTATTTGTTGCCATAGCAACGAGTTTTTTCGTTATGGTGGTGGTTTCGTTATTTGTTGTCCAATCCTTGAGAAAAGCTCTTTATTGTATGGGGATATAATTGGGATTTATTAAAACATTAGCTGTTATTTTAATTGCTATTTATTTGTTGCCATAGCAACGAGTTTTCTCGTTATGGTGGTGGTTTCGTTATTTGTTGTCCAATCCTTGAGAAAAGCTCTTTATTGTATGGGGATATAATTGGTATTTATTAAAACATCAGCTGTTATTTTCATTGCTATTTATTTGTTTCCATAGAAACGAGTTTTCTCATTATGGTTGTGGTTTCGTTATTTGTTGTCCAATCCTCGAGAAAAGCTCTTTATTGTATGGGGATATAATTGGTATTTATTAAAACATCAGCTGTTATTTTCATTGCTATTTATTTGTTTCCATAGCAACTAGTTTTCTCATTATGGTTGTGGTTTCGTTATTTGTTGTCCAATCCTCGAGAAAAAACTTTTTATTGTATGCAGATATAATTGATATTTATTTAAACAATAAGTGTATTTTCATTGCTATTTATTTATTGCCATAGCAATGAGTTTTCTCATTATGGTTGTGGTTTCGTTATTTGTTGTCCAATCCTCGAGAAAAAAGTTTTTATTGTATGCAGATATAATTGATATTTATTTAAACAACAAGTGTATTTTCATTGCTATTTATTTGTTTCCATAGCAACGAGTTTTCTCATTATGGTTGTGGATTCGTTATTTCTTGTCCAATCCTCGAGAAAAGCTCTCTATTGTATGGGGATATAATAATTGATATTTATTAAAACATCAGCTGTTATTTTCATTGCTATTTATTTGTTTCCATAGCAACGAGTTTTCTCATTATGGTTGTGGTTTCGTAATTTGTTGTCCAATCCTCGAGAAAAAACTTTTTATTGTATGCAGATATAATTGATATTTATTTAAACATTAAGTGTATTTTCATTGCTATTTATTTATTGCCATAGCAATGAGTTTTCTCATTATGGTTGTGGTTTCGTTATTTGTTGTCCAATCCTCGAGAAAAAAGTTTTTATTGTATGCAGATATAATTGATATTTATTTAAACAACATGTGTATTTTCATTGCTATTTATTTATTGCCATAGCAATGAGTTTTCTCATTATGGTTGTGGTTTCGTTATTTGTTGTCCAATCCTCGAGAAAAAACTTTTTATTGTATGCAGATATAATTGATATTTATTTAAACAATAAGTGTATTTTCATTGCTATTTATTTGTGTCCATAGCAACGAGTTTTCTCATTATGGTTGTGGTTTCGTAATTTGTTGTCCAATCCTCGAGAAAAAACTTTTTATTGTATGCAGATATAATTGATATTTATTTAAACAATAAGTGTATTTTCATTGCTATTTATTTATTGCCATAGCAACGAGTTTTCTCATTATGGTTGTGGTTTCGTAATTTGTTGTCCAATCCTCGAGAAAAAACTTTTTATTGTATGCAGATATAATTGATATTTATTTAAACAATAAGTGTATTTTCATTGCTATTTATTTATTGCCATAGCAACGAGTTTTCTCATTATGGTTGTGGTTTCGTAATTTGTTGTCCAATCCTCGAGAAAAAACTTTTTATTGTATGCAGATATAATTGATATTTATTTAAACAATAAGTGTATTTTCATTGCTATTTATTTATTGCCATAGCAATGAGTTTTCTCATTATGGTTGTGGTTTCGTAATTTGTTGTCCAATCCTCGAGAAAAAACTTTTTATTGTATGCAGATATAATTGATATTTATTTAAACAATAAGTGTATTTTCATTGCTATTTATTTATTGCCATAGCAATGAGTTTTCTCATTATGGTTGTGGTTTCGTTATTTGTTGTCCAATCCTCGAGAAAAAACTTTTTATTGTATGCAGATATAATTGATATTTATTTAAACAATAAGTGTATTTTCATTGCTATTTATTTATTGCCATAGCAATGAGTTTTCTCATTATGGTTGTGGTTTCGTTATTTGTTGTCCAATCCTCGAGAAAAAACTTTTTATTGTATGCAGATATAATTGATATTTATTTAAACAATAAGTGTATTTTCATTGCTATTTATTTATTGCCATAGCAATGAGTTTTCTCATTATGGTTGTGGTTTCGTTATTTGTTGTCCAATCCTCGAGAAAAAAGTTTTTATTGTATGCAGATATAATTGATATTTATTTAAACAACAAGTGTATTTTCATTGCTATTTATTTGTTTCCATAGCAACGAGTTTTCTCATTATGGTTGTGGATTCGTTATTTCTTGTCCAATCCTCGATAAAAGCTCTTTATTGTATGGGGATATAATAATTGATATTTATTAAAACATCAGCTGTTATTTTCATTGCTATTTATTTGTTTCCATAGCAACGAGTTTTCTCATTATGGTTGTGGTTTCGTAATTTGTTGTCCAATCCTCGAGAAAAAACTTTTTATTGTATGCAGATATAATTGATATTTATTTAAACAATAAGTGTATTTTCATTGCTATTTATTTATTGCCATAGCAACGAGTTTTCTCATTATGGTTGTGGTTTCGTTATTTGTTGTCCAATCCTCGAGAAAAAAGTTTTTATTGTATGCAGATATAATTGATATTTATTTAAACAATAAGTGTATTTTCATTGCTATTTATTTATTGCCATAGCAATGAGTTTTCTCATTATGGTTGTGGTTTCGTTATTTGTTGTCCAATCCTCGAGAAAAGCTCTTTATTGTAAGAGGATATAATTGGTATTTATTAAAACATCAGCTGTTATTTTCATTGCTATTTATTTGTTTCTATAGAAACGAGTTTTCTCATTATGTTTGTGTGGTTTCTTAATTTGTTGTCCAATCCTTGAGAAAAGCTCTTTATTGTATGGGGATATAATTGGGATGTATTAAAACATCAGCTGTTATTTTCATTGCTATTTATTTGTTTCCATAGCAACTAGTTTTCTCATTATGGTTGTGGTTTCGTTATTTGTTGTCCAACCCCGAGAAAAGCTCTTTATTGTATGGGATATAATTGGGATTTATTAAAACATCAGCTGTTATTTTCATTGCTATTTATTTGTTTCTATAGAAACGAGTTTTCTCATTATGGTTGTGGTTTCGTAATTTGTTGTCCAATCCTCGAGAAAAAACTTTTTATTGTATGCAGATATAATTGATATTTATTTAAACAATGAGTGTATTTTCATTGCTATTTATTTGTTTCCATAGCAACGAGTTTTCTCACTATGGTTGTGGTTTCGTAATTTGTTGTCCAATCCTCGAGAAAAAACGTTTTATTGTATGCAGATATAATTGATATTTATTAAAACATTAGCTGTTATTTTCATTGCTATTTATGTTTCCATAGCAACGAGTTTTCTCATTGTTGACTAATTTCAACACAAGAATCTAGTATATGGTGAACTTGTAGTAGTTTTCAATTAGTTAATTGATTTTTTAAAATTTCATCATGACTTGCCTTTACAGATACGCATAGCATTGATTCAGTGTTATTATCACCGTGAACGGAGTTTATCAGCCATGTTAAGAAAGTTCCGTAATCGCAACGGTTTGAGGGACCGTGTAGTGTAGCCCACAGTCGCTTATATAAAGCTGGTTGTAAATTTAAAACCACTTCTGTGGAGACATTAAGAGGCCTTCAATCGTAAGGAATGAAATTGCTGTTGTTAAAGACTTTTTGAAATAATTGTTAAAATGAAAATTTTAATTTTTTAATTGAAAAAAAAAAAAAATTATCAAATAACATTGAATACGGAGAATTGGCGCGAGAAAATGGTACACAATCTTTCTAGGAAGAGAATGAACAGCCACTTAAAAAATCACGTGTCTTAATAGCCCTAACAAGAAAGAATTTGGCTAATTTTAAGTTTTTGAAATCCCGTTTAAATCCAAAACTTTATTTTGTTATATGTTAATAAAACAACAAACTACAGTTAATTTTTTAACGGACTTTTGAAAGACTGGATATTTAAAATTACTGTTAGCTAAATCTGACTGGTGCCAAAGGTTGATTCTTGAGATGTGTGTGGAAGCCGGAAGGTAGCCTACAAGGCAAACCATTAGAAATTGGCTCGTAGGCACGTTCTGCTTATGAAAGCACGTTTTCATCTGAGTAATCACATGGAACTCGATTCTTATCGTCTTCTGTTTAGTCTAATACAGACTAAGCAAAAGACGATCATTTCACCTGGCGGAAATTATACTTCCAGTAAAGAAAATTTCCAATTTCATTAGCATCTAAAGTCCTTCCAAATACGTGCATGCCACAGATTTTTGTTTCCCATTTGGAAAAAAACCTCTTGGTCATCATCGCCTTAAAAAAAAAAAAAAAAAAAAACCCTAGCTTTCGAATACTTCAATAGCCCCAGGGTAGGAAAAGAAAAAGAGTTGGCCAAGAGAGACCTGATAGGAAATATAAACGAGATAGATCTAACCCAAGCTATATGAAGAAAGTGTAGATTCAGCTGGGGTACCTCGGGATTGCCACAATCATTGAGTTCCTTATGGGTACGTTGAACATGATTGTTATTCAGGTATCTTTTCTTCCTGTTCAGATTCTTCGTTTAATCATTATTGCTTAACGCGTTTCGAGTACATCCTATCTTCAGAGTACACCCTACTTGTTTGTTATATGACAGATAAATTTATTCACAAATAACTGTTATTCATATTTTATGGGAATTTTTCACTCCTTCACTAAATTCTATAGAAATATTCCAATCGTTAAAATATTTGGGGGAAATCATAATTCGATACTTCACTTTGAGGTTATGTCATTTGTGGCCAATTGAAAACGCCTACTGCGGTGGATGCGGGGACTGATATCTTTATTTTATAATGAAATGAAAAAAAGGGATGAAAGCATAGGTATCACTCTGAGCTGCTTTGTTACCACATCAACCCATTAGGGGCTCATAATTCGGCCATGGCAACACTAGCTGAATTTACACTTTTGAGTTAGATCCTTCTCTTTCATCAGGTCTCTCTTGACCAACTCTTGTTCTATTCTGACACTATTAGAGTATTCGAGGACCAAGGGTATTTATTTTATCTTCTTCTTTTAAAGCGAGGATGATTAAAGGTTTTTGGCATTTAAAAATAAGAAGGATAAAACTGACTATACCAGTTGTTTAATTCACACAGGATAGCCAATATACACAAAGAACAATAACAAACAGTAAGAGTTCAGTATACAATATTTGATTGTTTGTTTTTCTTCTTTATTGTCATGGCCGTCATGTTTAATTGAATAATTAGCAAGCTGTTAACATCTGAGTAGAAGCTGTGCATCTGAGTAAGTTAGGTGCAATATTTTTCGTACATTTTTAGTTTCAATATGTATGGGTGTGTGAGAAAGTTTGTGCAATATTAGTGACCAGTTTTTGAGACCAATCGGTTAATTTAAGAGAAATGAAATTTCTTTTACATTATTTTATAATGAGCTTTTTAAATCCGAAAATACCATAAAAATAAGGGTTTTAAGTTGGCGCAATAAAGGGAAAGTACGGAAAATTGCATTCCAAAAATGCACTAGACTTCAATATTTTTAAAAGTTAAAGCGCTTCGAGTTTTTTTTTTTAAAATTATTTTAAAAAATTTAATTTCAGTTGGTAGCTTACATAGAAAAAAACAAACAATTACATTTCATATTTATAGACTACTTCTATAGAAAAAAATAAATGCATATAAACAATAGAAAATTAAATTGAACATATATATAATAATTAAAATAATTATAATAATATCATTGTCATTCTAAACGAGTGTAAACTCCGAAAAGACTATTAAAAATAGGGGTTTTTAGGTTGGTGCAACAAAGGGCAGTACGAAAAATCGAACCTCAAAATATGCCTTAGACTTTAAATGTTTGAAAGTTAAGGTTTTTTGAATTTTTAAACGAGGTGGGTTTATCTAAATATACAGAAGAATTAAAAAAGACTTAAATTTAGTGTAAAATCCGAAAATACAATGGAAAATAGGGTTGTTAGGTTGGAGGCAGTACGAAAACTCGAATCCAAAAAATGAACCGAAATTCAAATTTTTGAAAGTTAGGGTGCTTTTAATTTCTAACCGATTGGGTTTATCTAAAAAATACAGAAGAATTTAAAAATAATAATTTAGTATAAAATTCCAAAATACTATAAAAATAGGGGTTTTTATGTTGGTCAAATATAGGGCAGTATGGAAAATCGCATCAAAAATTCAAAATTACGAAAAATAAAGTAGACCTACTTTTAATTCCTAAACGTGTGGGTTTATCTAAAAATACCCCCAAAAAACAACTTATATTTAGTGTAAAATCCGTAAATACCTAAACAATAGGAGTTTTCTTAAAGAGTTATAAAGTTACCCGCCATATTGAAAAATGGCAGCCATTTTCAAAGTTTTGAAAACGGGTTTTTAAATTCTACGAAAGGATAACGAATGTAACCCCCTCAATTAAAGTTTTCATAGGATCCATGATAAATAATCACCCTGTATACAAAATCATAAGTAGACATATATTTATTTTATTGATCTCTCTGGAAATGAGGTGTTCTGAATAGAGGTAACATGGAGAAATCATATTGTCAGTGACGTATTTCACGGTTCAATTTATAAATTACTGTCGTCACAATAACTCTGTCTCTCATAATCTTTCGATTTGTTTATGGCCTTCTATTAGTTAATGTTCCCATTTCCTAATCCAATTAACAAAAGTGTATAGTTGTAATTATCTTAAGTGCAATGTTATCTGCAAGACATGTTATTGATTTCATCCTTATACAGGGTGATTCAAAAAATATGTAGGAAAACTTCCTGAAATGAAAACTTTTGAAAAAAGGATATGTATTTTAAATAAGACCTAAAATTGCCCTTGTTTCTCAGTATGAATTATATTTGATTAAAATCGAGCTTTTAATGACTGGTGTTAAGGTTAAGTTAGGTTAGGTTGGGTTGGGTTGTGTTTTTTAACACTTGAACAAAATATGATCAAAATCGTCGGTGCCTATTTTGAGAAAATTGTAATTTTGTGTTTTTTGATTTTTCTTATGGCAGCTACTCCCAAATGTTGATTGTTCAAAAAAATTTAAATGACTGCTTATACAGGGTGTTTAAAAAAAAATTTCAGGAATTCAGGGGCTTATTCCTTTTTTAATGGTGAACAAAATGTATTTTTATTCTTTCAGTAGTTTAAAGGATAATTGAGTTATCGGGGGGGGGGGGGGGGGACAAAAACTGAAAATATTAATTCTTGGTAATTGTCTACAATACATAATATTAGCCTAGAATAAAATGTGAGCAGGAGTAAATAATTATGTTTTCACTACACTACTATGAGTTCAGCTGTTTTCGTTATGTGTTTACAACCTGAGAAACATCATATTTTCAACAGCTGTCTATTGTTTACTACCGAAAGTAACATTGTTTACAACCGAAGAGTTTCCCACAGCTGATTTTCCCAACCTAGAGTGGAAAATGTTATTTTCTGCACTAGCAGATGATGATGAGAAAAGCTCTCGTGTGTTCTAGTAAATTACCAACATTTTTTTGTTCAAAAATTTTTTTACCGAAATCTCGTAAAATATCCTTTAACGTATCTAAAATATGATATAAAAAACCTCTTGTGTGTTTTAGTAAACTACCAAGATCCGTTTAATTTTTTTTTTACCGATGTCTCGTAAAATATCTTTCAACGGATAATAAATATAATATGATAAAGAAAAGCTCTTGTGTATTCTAGTAAATTACCAAGAGTAGGGGGAAATAAAAAAAAATTAATTTAATGCATAATAGTAAACCAATAATATGTCCTCTACAATAAGTCCACCTGAGTTAAATTTTACATAGAAAAACAATCAGCTGTAAAATATCCTTTAACATATAGGCCTAAAATATGATTTAAAAAACCTCTAGTGTGTTCTAGTAAACTACCAAGAATCGTTTAATTTTTTTTTTAACGATGTCTCGTTTTTATTCCGTAGTGTCGAAAAGTATCGTTCAAAACACGAGCGAAATTATTTTGCATATTCTCGACCATATTTGAAGTGCTCGATAAATCTCGCACTTCAAACATATGGTCTCGAACATGCAAAACCCCACTTTCCATTCTTGTTATGAAATATACTATTTCAATTGAAATGTATTTTACAAAAGAAGTAATGGTAAATAAGATCTGTATGGGGAACAAAACTAGAGGAGCTCTTCAAAGTGGCTGCCCTCATTTAAAATACGGTACATGAATTACGCATTACTGTGAAAAACAGAATTTTAAGATATTAGTTATTACATATTATTTTAGTGTCGTTAACTCCAGTAAACTACAGGAAAATCTGACGAGGAAAATTTGCAGGGGGACATCCCACAAGCCTTTATGAATAGATCACAATTCCGCAAACCCGACCTCGAAAGGTTTACCCTAGTTAAAATAGTTTGGGTTTAAAGTTCATATTAAATCAAATAAGGAAAATGGATTAACCATAAAATCATAAAGGCCATTAATTCTACGTACAATTCGACCTACGCTCTCATTTAAGATTTCCTACTTACTCCTTGTGGGCCGTCCCCTTGGAAAGGTAGCGGTCCACTGAATACGTAATAAAATAGGTTTTGGTGTCCGTTAAAACAATGTAGCTCTATCTGTAATGGTTAAAAATTATTAAACCGTTACGGGACTTATTTAACACGCGGTATAATTTACCGTACGTCAAAAACATCACAGCTGTATTTGGATTAATTTTCAACGTAATATTACAAGGAACACAGTGACACATTTAAATTACAAGAATATTCACTATGAAACAAACTTCTTACTTATATGAAAAAGAAAAAAAAAGTCCAGTAGATAAGGGACAGGTGTCAGAGGTTGGGTCGCCTGTAAGTGTGGATGTGCGCAAGGATTAGGGGGAAGTAGAGACCAAACTCCAACCGTCTTCTTTATTTGAACAAGACTACTGTTCATGTGGTCTAGTCAGATCTATTTATCAATAAGAAGTCCCAAAAACTGTGACGATTTTACTTCGTCAAGTAAATTCTGATATACTATGTGCAGAGTAGTTTTCAGTTTCGAGAGGAGCCCACTAAGTGTGTGGCAATCCCGAGGGTCCTAGCTGGATATACAAATTGTTTCATCTAGTCTTGGGGTAGATCCCTCTTTTTCATCTTTCCTCTCAGGTCCCTCTTGATCAAATCCTGGTCTCGTCCGACACTGAAGCTATTAGAGTATTTTTCTTCTAGTCTTGGGGTAGATCCCTCTTTTTCATCTTTCCTCTCAGGTCCCTCTTGATCAAATCCTGGTCTCGTCCGACACTGAAGCTATTAGAGTATTTTTCTTCTAGTCTTGGGGTAGATCCCTCTTTTTCATCTTTCCTCTCAGGTCCCTCTTGATCAAATCCTGGTCTCGTCCGACACTGAAGCTATTAGAGTATTTTTCTTCTAGTCTTGGGGTAGATCCCTCTTTTTCATCTTTCCTCTCAGGTCCCTCTTGATCAAATCTTGCTCTCGTCCGACACTGAAGCTATTAGAGTATTTTTCTTCTAGTCTTGGGGTAGATCCCTCTTTTTTATCTTTCCTCTCAGGTCCCTCTTGATCAAATCTTGCTCTCGTCCGACACTGAAGCTATTAGAGTATTTTTCATCTAGTCTTGGGGTAGATCCCTCTTTTTCATCTTTCCTCTCAGGTCCCTATTGATCAAATCTTGGTCCCGTCCGACACTGAAGCTATTATAGTATTTTTCATCTAGTCTTGGGGTAGATCCCTCTTTTTCATCTTTCCTCTCAGGTCTCTCTTGATCAAATCTTGCTCTCGTCCGACACTAAAGTTATTAGAGTATTTTTCATCTAGTCTTGGGATAGATCCCTCTTTTTCATCTTTCCTCTCAGGTCCCTCGTGATCAAATCTTGCTCTCGTCCGACACTGAAGCTATTAGAGTATTTTTCATCTAGTCCTGGGGTAGAACCCTCTTTTTCATCTTTCCTCTCAAGCCTCTCTTGATCAATTCTTGCTCTCGTCCGACACTGAAGCTATTAGAGTATTTTTCATCTAGTCTTGGGGTAGATCCCTCTTTTTCATCTTTCCTCTCAAGCCTCTCTTGATCAAATCTTGCTCTCGTCCGACCCTGAAGCTATTAGAGTATTTTTCATCTAGTCTTGGGGTAGATCTCTCTTTGTCATCATTCCTTTCAGGTCCCTCTTGATCAAATCTTGCTCTCGTCCGACCCTGAAGCTATTAGAGTATTCTTCATCAAGTCTTGGGGTAGATCCCTCTTTTTCATCATTCCTCTCAGGCCTCTCTTGATCAAATCTTGCTCTCGTCCGACCCTGAAGCTATTGGAGTATTTTTCATCTACTCTTGGGGTAGATCCTTTTTTTTCATCATTCCTCTCAGGCCTCTCTTGATCAATTCTTGCTCTCGTCCGACACTGAAGCTATTAGAGTATTTTTCATCTACTCTTGGGGTAGATCCTTTTTTTTCATCATTCCTCTCAGGCCTCTCTTGATCAATTCTTGCTCCCGTCCGACCCTGAAGCTATTAGAGTATTTTTCATCTACTCTTGGGGTAGATCCTTTTTTTTCATCATTCCTCTCAGGCCTCTCTTGATCAATTCTTGCTCCCGTCCGACCCTGAAGCTATTAGAGTATTTTTCATCTAGTCTTGGGTTAGATCCCTCTTTTTCATCTTTCCTCTCAGGTCCCTCTTGATCAAATCTTGCTCCCGTCCGACCCTGAAGCTATTAGAGTATTTTTCATCTAGTCTTGGGTTAGATCCCTCTTTTTCATCTTTCCTCTCAGGTCCCTCTTGATCAAATCTTGCTCCCGTCCGACCCTGAAGCTATTAGAGTATTTTTCATCTAGTCTTGGGTTAGATCCCTCTTTTTCATCTTTCCTCTCAGGTCCCTCTTGATCAAATCTTGCTCCCGTCCGACACTGAAGCTATTAGAGTATTTTTCATCTAGTCTTGGGTTAGATCCCTCTTTTTCATCTTTCCTCTCAGGTCCCTCTTGATCAATTCTTGCTCTCGTCCGACCCTGAAGCTATTAGAGTATTTTTCATCTAGTCTTGGGGTAGATCTCTCTTTGTCATCATTCCTTTCAGGTCCCTCTTGATCAAATCTTGCTCTCGTCCGACACTGACGCTATTAGAGAAATTTTATCTAGTCTTGGGTTAGATCCCTCTTGTTCATCTTTCCCCTCAGGTCCCTCTGGATCAATTCTTGCTCTCGTCCGACCCTGAAGCTATTAGAGTATTTTTCATCTAGTTTTGGGGTAGATCCCTATTTTCATCATTCCTCTCAGGCCTCTCTTGATCAATTCTTGGTCTCGTCCGACACTGACGCTATTAGAGTATTTTTTATCTAGTCTTGGGTTAGATCCCTCTTGTTCATCTTTCCTCTCAGGTCCCTCTTGATCAATTCTTGCTCTCGTCCGACCCTGAAGCTATTAGAGTATTTTTCATCTAGTCTTGGGATAGATCCCTCTTGTTCATCTTTCCTCTCAGGTCCCTCTTGATCAAATCTTGCTCTCGTCCGACCCTGAAGCTATTAGAGTATTTTTCATCTAGTTTTGGGGTAGATCCCTCTTTTTCATCATTCCTCTCAGGCCTCTCTTGATCAAATCTTGCTCTCGTCCGACCCTGAAGCTATTAGAGTATTTTTCATCTAGTCTTGGGATAGATCCCTCTTTTTCATCTTTCCTCTCAGGTCCCTCTTGATCAAATCTTGCTCTCGTCCGACCCTGAAGCTATTAGAGTATTTTTCATCTAGTTTTGGGGTAGATCCCTCTTTTTCATCATTCCTCTCAGGCCTCTCTTGATCAAATCTTGCTCTCGTCCGACCCTGAAGCTATTAGAGTATTTTTCATCTAGTTTTGGGGTAGATCCCTCTTTTTCATCATTCCTCTCAGGCCTCTCTTGATCAAATCTTGCTCTCGTCCGACCCTGAAGCTATTAGAGTATTTTTCATCTAGTCTTGGGATAGATCTCTCTTTTTCATCTTTCCTCTCAGGTCCCTCTTGATCAAATCTTGCTCTCGTCCGACCCTGAAGCTATTAGAGTATTTTTCATCTAGTTTTGGGGTAGATCCCTCTTTTTCATCATTCCTCTCAGGCCTCTCTTGATCAATTCTTGCTCTCGTCCGACCCTGAAGCTATTAGAGTATTTTTCATCTAGTCTTGGGGTAGATCTATCTTTGTCATCATTCCTCTCAGGTCCCTCTTGATCAAATCTTGCTCTCGTCCGACCCTGACGCTATTAGAGTATTTTTTATCTAGTCTTGGGTTAAATCCCTCTTGATCAAATCTTGCTCTCGTCCGACCCTGAAGCTATTAGGGTATTTTTCATCTAGTCTTGGGTTAGATCCCTCTTGTTCATCTTTCCTCTCAGGTCCCTCTTGATCAAATCTTGCTCTCGTCCGACACTGACGCTATTAGAGTATTTTTTATCTAGTCTTGGGTTAGATCCCTCTTGTTCATCTTTCCTCTCAGGTCCCTCTTGATCAATTCTTGCTCTCGTCCGACCCTGAAGCTATTAGAGTATTTTTCATCTAGTCTTGGGATAGATCCCTCTTGTTCATCTTTCCTCTCAGGTCCCTCTTGATCAAATCTTGCTCTCGTCCGACCCTGAAGCTATTAGAGTATTTTTCATCTAGTTTTGGGGTAGATCCCTCTTTTTCATCATTCCTCTCAGGCCTCTCTTGATCAAATCTTGCTCTCGTCCGACCCTGAAGCTATTAGAGTATTTTTCATCTAGTCTTGGGATAGATCCCTCTTTTTCATCTTTCCTCTCAGGTCCCTCTTGATCAAATCTTGCTCTCGTCCGACCCTGAAGCTATTAGAGTATTTTTCATCTAGTTTTGGGGTAGATCCCTCTTTTTCATCATTCCTCTCAGGCCTCTCTTGATCAAATCTTGCTCTCGTCCGACCCTGAAGCTATTAGAGTATTTTTCATCTAGTTTTGGGGTAGATCCCTCTTTTTCATCATTCCTCTCAGGCCTCTCTTGATCAAATCTTGCTCTCGTCCGACCCTGAAGCTATTAGAGTATTTTTCATCTAGTCTTGGGATAGATCCCTCTTTTTCATCTTTCCTCTCAGGTCCCTCTTGATCAAATCTTGCTCTCGTCCGACCCTGAAGCTATTAGAGTATTTTTCATCTAGTTTTGGGGTAGATCCCTCTTTTTCATCATTCCTCTCAGGCCTCTCTTGATCAATTCTTGCTCTCGTCCGACCCTGAAGCTATTAGAGTATTTTTCATCTAGTCTTGGGGTAGATCTATCTTTGTCATCATTCCTCTCAGGTCCCTCTTGATCAAATCTTGCTCTCGTCCGACCCTGACGCTATTAGAGTATTTTTTATCTAGTCTTGGGTTAAATCCCTCTTGATCAAATCTTGCTCTCGTCCGACCCTGAAGCTATTAGGGTATTTTTCATCTAGTCTTGGGGTAGATCTATCTTTGTCATCATTCCTCTCAGGTCCCTCTTGATCAAATCTTGCTCTCGTCCGACACTGACGCTATTAGAGTATTTTTTATCTAGTCTTGGGTTAAATCCCTCTTGATCAAATCTTGCCCTCGTCCGACCCTGAAGCTATTAGATTATTTTTCATCTAGTTTTGGGGTAGATCTACCTTTGTCATCATTCCTCTCAGGTCCCTCTTGATCAAATCTTGCCCTCGTCCGACCCTGAAGCTATTACAGTATTTTTCATCTAGTCTTGGGGTAGACTATCTTTGTCATCATTCCTCTCAAGCCTCTCTTGATCAAATCTTGCTCTCGTCCGACCCTGAAGCTATTAGAGTATTTTTCATCTAGTCTTGGGGTAGACTATCTTTGTCATCATTCCTCTCAAGCCTCTCTTGATCAAATCTTGCTCTCGTCCGACCCTGAAGCTATTATAGTATTTTTCATCTAGTCTTGGGTTAAATCCCTCTTGATCAAATCTTGCCCTCGTCCGACCCTGAAGCTATTAGATTATTTTTCATCTAGTCTTGGGGTAGACTATCTTTGTCATCATTCCTCTCAAGCCTCTCTTGATCAAATCTTGCTCTCGTCCGACCCTGAAGCTATTAGAGTATTTTTCATCTAGTCTTGGGGTAGACTATCTTTGTCATCATTCCTCTCAAGCCTCTCTTGATCAAATCTTGCTCTCGTCCGACACTGACGCTATTAGAGTATTTTTCATCTAGTCTTGGGGTAGACTATCTTTGTCATCATTCCTCTCAAGCCTCTCTTGATCAAATCTTGCTCTCGTCCGACACTGACGCTATTAGAGTATTTTTTATCTAGTTTTGGGTTAAATCCCTCTTGATCAAATCTTGCCCTCGTCCGACCCTGAAGCTATTAGAGTATTTTTCATCTAGTCTTGGGGTAGATCTATCTTTGCATCATTCCTCTCAGGCCTCTCTTGATCAAATCTTGCCCTCGTCCGACCCTGAAGCTATTAGAGTATTTTTCATCTAGTCTTGGGATAGATCCCTCTTTTTCATCATTCCTCTCAGGCCTCTCTTGATCAAATCTTGCCCTCGTCCGACCCTGAAGCTATTAGAGTATTTTTCATCTAGTCTTGGGATAGATCCCTCTTTTTCATCTTTCCTCTCAGGTCCCTCTTGATCAATTCTTGCCCTCGTTCGACCCTGACGCTATTAGAGTCTTCATTATTATTGGAAGAGAGTTTTACACCTTAGACACATCAGCCTATAAGAATGTTTGTGTTCTTCTTGATTCCACTACCTAGTTTATTTCTATACCCTTGGTTAGGTATCGAAAAACATTTCAGAAGTGTGTTTTGCAGTTTCCATGTGTTGATTGCATTTGAAGTTCTCTGGATTAATCACATGGTATTTAAATGTTTCTAAAAAGAGCAGTGTTCTATCACGAAGCTTAAGATCTTCCTTTGGTTTCGTTTGCATTGTGCAGAAAAAGACGTTAGTGGTCTTTGTTTGATACTCTTTTTCTTATTTTTATTATAAAGTGATAATGTCAGAGAGGGTTTCGCCTTAAAAAAAAGTTTTGTAGACGACTATTATTACCTTTGCACCTATGCTAACCTGTCGACTTGTATCTGTGTATAGAAGTCATCAAGAACCAGTTATTTATATAATTTTAGTTAGACCAACTATTCTGCCAAAGGTCAACAGACCTTTGTTGAACAAACAACAACTTGTCTATGGGACGAGGAATTTCCGGTCTATTATTCTCATTTGATAAATTAAGCTTCATTGTGCTTGGGATCTGTTCTTTGTTCTTTTACTCAACTTGGCTCTTTGTGAATAAGTAAAGAAGGAAATGTGTCTTTTGCGCACAGACATGTCTGAAAACAACACTCTTTACATGTTTGCCCATCAGGCACTGTTTGCCCAACTCACATAAACCATATATTTCTGAATTTTGTAATTTGTGCGTTCGTTGCTTTTCTTGGACTTACTAAATTTTATGTCAGAATTTGATTCCCACCCCCTTGCTGTTTGCTTCTGGTTGGGTTAGTTCAGCAGTCGCCAAACCGTTCGGGAGCTACTAGATTGAGGAGGTTCGGTGGCTTGTGAATGATTGTCTACAATGATGCTCACAATTGTATGTTGTAATCGTATTTCTACTTTCTCATATACGTAGTATAGAGAAAGTTATTGGTAAAAAAAAATCGTTGTTGAATATTTTGAGAATATATTTCTTTTGAGGTCCTCCGAGTCTAAAAGATTTGGGTCTCCCACTCAAAAGAAAAGGCCGCCCACTCAAAGAGTAACACCCAGAAGGTTTCCTAACCTAACAAACTTTATACATAATATATGAATATACACTTTATTGTTCGGGACCCCAATAGCAATTTATATCCTTCCAGATGGTGTCAAACAGATCTCCACCCTTCTTACGACCCTGAATGAATTCACATAAGTAGGAATCTAACAAATCTCTACTGGTTCCTGGTTACTCATTTTTTCTGCTTCTGGTAAAATACACCCCCAACAACGTTTCAGCTGTTCTGTCAGGTCAGGTTGTGTCTGTTCGAAAATTGTCTACGAGTGGCGGTCCGCTTCTTGAACAGAACCGAGTGGTTATTAGTTGTCCATCTGTCGCTGTAGTATATGCAGCGCTCTACAGCTTGATTTTAATAACATTTTGTATTTGGGCATATTTTAGCTATATTTCGGGAATTTTTCAAAATTTTCTAGACAACTCGGAATGAAGAAAAACAACTCAAAATTACGTTTTTCTCAAAATGGGGTTTAATACACGCCAACAACGTTATGTCTGTTTTATTTATGTCAATAGAAAATTGTTTACGAGTAGCAGTCCTCTCTTGAACAGGCCCTAGTGGTTATTGGTTGCCCATCTGTCCAAAAATGCCTATTCTTAGTTATCTGTAAACAAATAGGCCATAGGAAATCGGTTTTACAGATTTCGTTCGAATTTTGATGAAATTGTTACGTTAGTTTTTTTTTAATTATAGTGAACTTTAAGTTCAGTATTAAGGGAATCTATCTGTTCTACAGTCCATTTCTAATCTCATCTACAGCTGAGTCAACATTCTGTGTGTCTCCTACAATGGGAAATATAGTTTTGCAATCTAAATATCCAATGAGTTCAGTTGAAGCAAACTGACACTGTTAGTATCATCATTTAAGTAGGCCTAACTACCATGTTAGACTAGTAGTGCCTATAATTTACATGGTTAAAAATGTTTGAAAACGTCAAATTTAGTGTAACTACGTTTGGTAAATTTGACGTTTTCAAACATTTTAATGATGTAAATTATAGGCACAACATGGTAGTTTAGGTTAGGTTAGGGCGTTAAGTAGTCCTAACTACCATGTTAATAGTGCCTATAATTTACATGGTTAAAAATGTTTGAAAACGTCAAATTTAGTGTAACTACGTTTGGTAAATTTGACGTTTTCAAACATTTTAATGATGTAAATTATAGGCACAACATGGTAGTTTAGGTTAGGTTAGGGCGTTAAGTAGTCCTAACTACCATGTTAATAGTGCCTATAATTTACATGGTTAAAAATGTTTGAAAACGTCAAATTTAGTGTAACTACGTTTGGTAAATTTGACGTTTTCAAACATTTTAATGATGTAAATTATAGGCACAACATGGTAGTTTAGGTTAGGTTAGGGCGTTAAGTAGTCCTAACTACCATGTTAATAGTGCCTATAATTTACATGGTTAAAAATGTTTGAAAACGTCAAATTTAGTGTAACTACGTTTGGTAAATTTGACGTTTTCAAACATTTTAATGATGTAAATTATAGGCACAACATGGTAGTTTAGGTTAGGTTAGGGCGTTAAGTAGGCCTAAATACCATGTTAGTGCCTATAATTTACATCATTAAAAATGTTTGAAAACGTCAAACTTAGTGTAACTACGTTTGGTAAATTTGACGTTTTCAAACATTTTTAATGATGTCAATTATAGGCACAACATGGTAGTTTAGGTTAGGTTAGGGCGTTAAGTAGGCCTAAATACCATGTTAGTGCCTATAATTATAATTTACATGGTTAAAAATGTTTGAAAACGCTAAATTTAGTGTAACTACGTTTGGTAAATTTGACGTTTTCAAACATTTTTATGATGTAAATTATAGGCACAACATGGTAGTTTAGGTTAGATTAGGGCGTTAAGTAGGCCTAAATACCATGTTGTGCCTATAATTATAATTTACATGGTTAAAAATGTTTGAAAACGTCAAATTTAGTGTAACTACGTTTGGTAAATTTGACGTTTTCAAACATTTTTAATGATGTAAATTATAGGCACAACATGGTAGTTTAGGTTAGGTTAGGGCGTTAAGTAGGCCTAAATACCATGTTAGTGCCTATAGTTTACATCATTAAAAATGTTTGAAAACGTCAAATTTAGTGTAATTATGTTTGGTAAATTTGACTCACATAATTAAAAATTTTTGAGTAGGCCTACTATTTTCGTCAGTTAAAAGTGAATAAAAGAAAATGATTCGATTTCATGCAAACTTAAAAGAACAAACATGGCGCCTCTTGTTCTATGGTAGCACTCATGAACTTCTCTACAAATACAGGTAACCAACCACGATTAATTGTAGACTACTAGCTTTGCTCACAATTTGAGAACCTAAATAATTTTTAGTTTATAATTTATTGTTTTGATTAATTTTATTAAACTTAGTAACAGAATTTAGCTATACCACTTGGTCTTGAACTTTTGTATAAATTTGTCTAGATCTGTTTTATCCTGAATTTTCATATCTTGATTCGTGCAAATTAATTTAGAATATAAATTCCAACAATTTTTGTTTAAATATTTAACAACAAATGTTTCTTTTCAAAATTTATTTAATTAAATTTTGTTTTGTTTTACAGATTAAATAAAATTGTAAATTTCGAAAAATAGAATTCATTATTTTTTTGAATACACCAATTTTGTGACTTTTTGAGTCTGGCTAATGATACTTTTTCACAGTTCTGTTTATATGGGTTCCAGTTTAATTAGGTTACAGTTAAAATAAAAGTAAATAATAAAGGAAACTAACAAAGTCCATCTAGTGTTTATCATCAAATTGAGCTGATACACTATTGTACTACATCCAAAATATATATGTATATAACTCAAAATTAGGATTTTTTGAAAATCGGCTCAAACTATTTCAATCAAATTTTACTCAAAGACCTAAACAAATTAATTGTATCGCTCTAAAAATGACAACTACTGAACTGAAATTTTTGATGTGGAATAATATATTTGGTTGAACGTACGAGGAAAATATTGTAATCAAACGTGTTTTAAAAAAATAGAGAATGAACGTTTTTTACACTCGAAACTAACAATAATGTTCATTTGTTCATTCTATACTTCATTCAGTGAGTGTTGAGAGTGAAGCGCCGCCTATCCCCTAACGGGACACAGGGCTCTAGCCAATACCGGGAAAGGACGCCACGTGGAATATGCCTCCAATTCTGATCTTACGTTCCAACGTAAGCAGAGTTTGCACAAAGCAGAAAGTATTTCGACCTTGAGTTGATTAGGGTTGCTTACACACGCACACCCACATGTTGAGGAGTGGGGAGGAAGATAGCCTCTTTTTTGTTGTTTAGGCTTTTAAGTTTCCCTCCCTGTAGAGTGTAGAGTGCAGACTGCAGTGTAGGTCAGTAACAGCTTGTAGTAAATAGGTCTAGTTTGCATTTGTTTTAACTTGGATTTGTGACTGTTCCAGGACAAAATGGGAGGATGTCTTAGTACTGACGAGAGAGTGCAGCCTATCTCACATACACAGGTAAATAACACAGTTCTACGTCATTTTAGACTGTAATATAATTTAGTTATTGCAGTGTTTCTTGTAATTCTAGACTGTATTGTAGTTTGGTTATTGTCGCGATCATGTTCTCAATAAAAGAGGTAGCTTTACAAACAAGTTGATTGTGTACTTACCCAGTGTCTTAATACAAGCAGATCCTCTAAAAGTTTCTTCGTCTTGTATGAAATGAATGTATATTATATTGGTAGATCAAGGGGTCTTAACCAACAGGTTGTAAGTTGGTTTTAAACAGTTGTTACACAGGTTTTCCCTCGAAATTAATTGTGTATATCACTACATTGTTGGCATCAAGAAGGGATAAGTGAATAGAAAACTACAGATATTTAAACTTACATCCTCTGATTTTGTTTGGAATTGATTTAGAACAGGGGTAAAACAAAAGGTTATTGTATTTGTTCAAATTTTTAAATGTTTAAGTTACAAATAGTTGCACCAATTTTATGTTAGCATTTTGTTATAAAAGAAATAATGTGAAAAATAAAGTGTAAAAAAAACATTGCACAAACTTTCTTGCTCACCTAAGACCAACCAAAAATGAGATTTCGATAGTTTGTCAATTAAAAAGGGCTTAAACTTGCTTCGTTTCTTGCCATAAACAAGTCCTCAGAGTATATTGTACATGAAATCTTTGAGGATTTACATCTTTTATTACAAACCCATTGCTGATTTTTTACCTTAACTCTAAAACTGCCGGTTTTGATGACTTCCAATATGTTTTGTTTGGGTTATAGAAGGTACTTTGAGAAAAATTTGATCAAAATCGTTAGAGCTGATCCTCACCTTTAACTACTCCAAAGTTTTTAGTTATTAAAAACATAAGAAAAAAAGACCTGGAATATGATCAAAATATGCCTATTATTCAAATTTGATTGAAATCTGTCCTCCGCTATTATAAAGCAGAGGGGCTGTCATTCCAAAAACCAGGGTTTTTAACTTAACATTGATTTTTCGACCATACATTTTCTCTATATTACATATTTTGAGAAAGTAATAAAGGTAATATAATTCAAGAATTACAAGTACAATAATGAGGGGGGGTATTTAACCAAATATTTGTTAAAGTTGTTAATAGTCATGTCACAGATAAGAGGATACACTCTAGACTGTTATGAAACAGATTTTTTGTTTCAATATAAACACTAAAGAAATGTATTTTCTGTATTTGCCTCCATGTATTGACAGTAGGTATAGAATGGTTTTTTCTTGTTGTAAAGACAAAAACCCTCTGTCATTATCGCCCTATAAAATAAGATGAAAATAAAATAAAGACAGCTAGCCCTTGAATACTCTAATAGCATCAGAGTCAGAAGAGAACAAAAGTTGGCCTGCTGCCAAGAGAATGGAGACACCTGAAAGGAAAGAGGGATCTAATCCAAGACTAAAAATCGATTTTAATCCTCTATGCTGAGGATGTATTCACTGTGAAAAAGAATCCTGCGAGGATTCACTTTTGATTTACAATTACCGAATTGAATATTTGAGTGACAATTAGTTTGAGTGAGTGAAAACATTTGTGCAATATTTATTGTAGCTATCATTTCATAAAGTATTGTGTCTTGTACAATTATTTATGTAAAAACGAATATTAATATGTTTTGTTTGTGTGGCTATATTTAAGAAAACCTTTGTGTTTTTCTCTTATGGCAGCTTGTTATAAGTTTAAATATTTTAAAAAGGCACCATTTTATTGCCACCTTAGCCAATTTCCAATATTATGGATATTGTCCAAAAATATTTAATTCTATTAAATGAAATATGAAATTGTCTGTATGTAACCTACAACTGATTTAGTTAGGCCTACTTGAAACACTGTAAAACCAATTACGTAAATTGTTACAACTGGAAAAATAAGATAAACAGCTGTTTGTTTAATTGCAACTTGTGTTTTAATGTAGAAGCTTAAAACAATAATCTTAGTGACCGTGGGAAAAGTCTTGTATATTCTAGTAAATTAACAAGAATTAGTCTTTTACCAGTATATTGCCTGGTATTTGATGTAAAATAAAACAATGATATCATCCTTCAGCTTTAAAAGAGTTTAGAATTGTTTCTCTAGAATGTCTTATGTAAAATCAATAGTTTTGTGGTAGCCACTATGATTTAATGGTAAATAACACTCATGGGTTCACTTTAGTGAGTACACGTTTGGGAATCCCAAAGGATCCTAACTGGATGTACACCTTTTTTTCCGTGTAGTTTTGTGTTAGATCATCTTTTCTATCAGGCCTCTCTTGACCAACTATTTGTTCTTTTCCGACCTTGACGCTATTAGAGAATTCGAAGGGAAGTAGTCTTTACTTCATGTTCTTTTCTTCCTTTGTTTTTATGGCAAAGGACAGAGATTTTTGGTTTTATACCAAATATCTATAGTCAGGATACGTTTTTGTTACAACCAATATATATGACAACACACACACACACATATATATGTATATATATATATATATATATATAGTTTCATCAAAAAATGAACATATAAGTCAATTGAGGAGCTCCAAAAGATATTAGGTTTTATTATTGATAATAAATTAACTTGGGATGACTAGATTAACAGCATTCATAACAAATTATGTTCAGGAATTTTTATACTGAGAAACCTAAAATCTCATGAAATCATCAGCACTTTAAAGAAAGTCTACTATAGGCTCATTTTAACCACATGTGAATATACAGTTTTATGATGAAGGAACTCTTCATTTCAAAACCTTTAAAGGTTATTCAAAATACAAAAAAACTCTTTTAAGACTAGTCACAGAATTTTAAAAAAAGGAATCTTGCAAACATGCTTTCGAGGAGTTAAGTATACATAGGCTTGCCAGATATCTAAAATGTTCAACCGGGACCCCCCCGCTTCTAGGTTATTTAAGGGTACACACCCTTGGCTGGTTTTTAGAGTTTTAGAGGGTAGTATATTCCTAATGCTATGGATATCGTTAATGATTAGGAACCTAAACCAGGGGGTAATAATAAATGACACATTTATAAATTGAAACATGTTAATATTTATTAGTTACAAGTAAGAAAAAAACACTTTGAATAGTGAATAAAACTTGGACAATATTTACATGTACTTTTCATTGTCTAGGACGTTTTTTAGAAAGTGTTTTTTGGTGTTAATTTTGTTGTAAAAGTCTTCACAATCTAATCCAATTTTAATTTTACAAATCATCAAGCCTTTAACTGTAGATTCCTTCATCAAACCAAACCTCTATCTTCAGTTCGGAGAGACTATCACATCGCGTATAGTCACGGTTGGCTAAACAAGACGATACGATGACAAAATTATTTACTAGAAAACCATAACTCTTCTATAGGTTTTACTTTTCATTCAGTGCAGAATAAAATGTCATTATGATTATCCTTAATAATCCTACACAATTAATTATTTCAGACTTTTTTGGACATCTAAAAAAATCAAATTAATTTTTTTCCGGGACTTGAAGGAAACCGGCCGGGACACCGGGACGTTGTCTGAATACCGGGACTGTCCCGGCCAAACCGGGACGTCTGGCAAGCCTAAGTATACACCACTTCCCTGTATGGATATCTTTCAAACAGTTTATCTTAAATTTAAATGTATCCGAAGGTTATATAAAGATATACATAATTATAATTCCAAGAATGGAAGTGACCTATGGCATATGCAAAACAGACTTGTCAAGTCTAAATATTACCTCCATAAGCAGTTTTGTTAATTTACAATCTCCTACTACACCTTAAAAATATTCAAGATCAGAAGCCCTTTACGAGGATTCTGACTACTTCTGGTCTAGGGGTGCTATTAATGGGAGGAGGAGTTCCACAACCACATGGGGGTGAATAGAGCATGTGGTTTTAAACTTGCACAGTGTGTTTTCCTGCTGTTGTTCTGGTAATCTAATTGTTGATTTTATTGGTTGTTTATGATAGGCTGTTATTATTGTGTAATTGTTCATTTGTTTTTAATTTGTTAGAATTATAGTTGGGTATACACTGACGCTTAGCCTACTGTATAATTTTAAATAATTGTTCATAGCAACAAGGAAAATAAATAAATAAACCATATCAGACAGATAGTAAAAACTTGTATATTTTGGCTTCTGATAAATAATGAAGATTCAGTCATATCTTTATATTTAAACTATTTGTTGGTGATAAAGGCAAATGTTGAAATATACAAATAAGTTTATTTACATTTACTATCTAGTCTGTTATTTTATACTGGTCTTTGGTGAAACTATATATTTTGAAATCATTTTGCAAATTTATTTATCAAGAATAAGGTGGTTGCATTCTACAAATTACAATTTTCATCTGATTTTGTTCAAATTTAGTGCACAGATTTTAGCACTATTTTGGACTAGTTTGTCAATTAAGAATGTGTACCCAGTATACGAAATACAGGGTAAGTTGGGCAATTGAAAAAATGTTGATCTCTGTTTTTTGACTGATCTTAACATTTCATGGCTTTAGGAAACCAAAAAAAGTAATTTCATTTGTCGGTTTACTTTGTAGTACTGGTCACAAAACATAAGATATAAACATGAAATGTTGTATAGGGGACTATATAGTGTGCTCAGATTGTGTGCCTTATTGAAATTCAGAAAAATCCAATTTAAAATGTCAAAATGTTGGCCATTTAAACAGTTTTTGTTCATATCTTGTTTATCATTCAACTTATAAAACATTAAATTACATCAAAAATTTGCAGATTGTAATATTGCTTGTAATGGAACCAACTTGACCTCCCTATAATGATAAATAGCTAAGTATAGTAAAAAATATAATTTTGTACTCAGATCTCCCAAAAAAATGTGATATTTGTAGGCTATAGTTACAAAATCTGTCGGCAGGGCCGAGTTACCGACACAAGCGAAGATAGTTGAAACTTTGTAATATATATACACATCTACAAGGCCGATGTTATGAAAGTAGATATATAGACAATTACAATCTTGAAAAACCTTTGATACAACTGTTTTAAACGAACTTACACTACTGGGTAAGACCTCTTGATCTACCAATACAATTTAACATTTCGTACAAGACCCAAGAAACCACCTTTTATGCATTTCATTTAGAGGTTCTGTTTGTACATTAAATGTTTACATTGTATGATTGGGCTGGGTAGGTACCATGGTGAATACCAACAACTTATTTAACTTTCTGTCAGTTGAAAATTTAGCTAACTACCACTATTATATGTTTGTTTTTCACAAATATTGTTAATGCAAATATCAAGAGTTATTAATATAAAATTCTGTAGTAATTTTCTTATATATAAGGATTTTCCTTTGTTGTTTAAAAGCAAAAAACCTCTCAGTCATCATCTCTTTATAAAAACAGAAGAAAAGATCTTATATAACTTTGTTAGATTCAGTTTAAGGGCATTATTCATAACAATAAATAAATAAAACTCAGTTTGGTAACACATTACACAGTTTTCTTGGTTTCCTGATATTCATTTATTTCCTGACTTTAGAGTTTAAATAATCCTATTGTGCAGAAGGCCAATGACTACCATTGTTAACATTTATCAAGGATTCTAATAGAATATTGATTATTGATTCTCAGCACTGAACCTTTAGTATACATAATAGGATTGTTGTATTGTATGTAGGTTTATTTGTGTACTTAGATGTTCTTGGGTGAACTCACTGTTATTGCAACAATTCAACAACAGAGAGTTCCAATAAACTAAAGAAATGGAAATATTTTCACTTTATTTAGAAATGACTAAGCATGATTGTTCACCTCCTATGTATTTATTACAATTGAAAGAGTTGCTAAAAGTCTCTTAATTATTTATATATGAATAAGAGGGAACCAACTATTTGAAGTTGAAGTATTGTTAGTTGAAAACAACAAATTGTTCTAATGGTCTTCTGATTTCTATTGATTATAAATTAGTTTAATATAATTAAAAATTTGCTTTTGTCTAAAATTAAAAACTCCCTTGAGAGGCTCACTAGTGAGTATAGGGTATGGCAATCTTGAGGCACCATAGCTGGACCTACCCTTTTTTACATAGTCTTGAATTAAATCCCTCTCTTTCATCTTTCCTATCTGATCTTTCTTGACCACTCTTGTTCTCTTCCGATCGGATGCTATCAGAGTATTCAAGGGCTAACATATTTTTCTAGGGATTATAACACAATGTGTGCTTAATGTTGTATTGTTTAATTCATATAGTAGACTGCAACCTTAAAACTAAACACTTTAGTTATTAATATTAGGAATACTGCAACCGAGAGTTATTTCAAAATTGTACTTTGGCTGATAATTTTAGGCCTACTAATTTATGATTGATTATATCTGTGAGATTTGTTTGATTTTTATGCTAATTGTATGAAGTGTATGTAAGCTGTTTTTATAAATAATAAAACTTAATTTTTATGGTAGTTGTTCATATTCTACAAAGTCAGTATTTATTTATTCTTTCAATTCTGAGTAATTACATTAACAAATTAGAATTATTTTTGGATTCTAATTTCGAAACAAAACCAACAAAGTATATAATTTGTATTAGCCTAAATCATATTTTTATGGTATTTAAATACAAGTCCCGACTCAGCCAATTTACCAACATGAGTTGAGGGTACAGTAGGGAGCACCTTCTGGTAGTGAGGAGTCACCATAAAAGAGGAAACAAATCTACAAAACTTATCAAACTTGAGTTTCTAACACAAGTAGTAAATTAGTAAACATTAGTAGTAAAGGGATATTGTTTAAAAAAAAGAACAAGTGATGACCTTGATGACCATAGTAATACATAGTTATTGTGCAGGTTTTCCTGCTACAGTCCACTTGTAATTTTAATTCAAAGTTATGCAGTTATCTTTAAAGTTTCAAGCTATTATGTTATTCCTTTGGTTATCTTTAAATGCTTTCAAACTATTATATATTAATCATTTTGTTTTCTTTTGTTATTACTTTGGAATAAATACCAATATAAACACTTTCTGAATCCATAAAACTACATCTCTTCCACTCGCATATTGAGCTTGACATTATTTTATGGTCAGACTTCTTCTTAGATAGATATAAGTGAAGCTCTGAGAGGATTATTGGCAAAAATTGTAATTATTTTCACTCTTAAGGTGTTTATACAGTTGTTTATTGCTCTGCTAAACTGTGTAAAATATAAAATGGTAGTTTTTTATACTTGTGGTATTTAAATTTTGACATTAATTTGATTGTTTTATGATATTTTTGAACCTATTAATTAAATTAATGAAGGCTTAGTTAAACAATGCTTATTTTAATAAAAAATAAAGAACTGAATATATTTTGTATTTAGCCTAATTAAAATTAATTCCAATGTTTTTAATTCCAGCTTGACAGTTCTTCTAACTCTTCAAAGGAAGGAAAACCCAATGAATTCTCAGGCCCAGTTAAAACTCAAACTCGCAGTTGTACAGATGTCTTCTTTTTGGTTCTCATGGGTGTATTCCTCATTGGATTGGTATGTACATTTAGACAATTCCATATTTAACCTTTAGACGAAATAAATAAGGGAGGCCCCACTACCCTCAATTATAAATCTAGCAATAAAGTAGAATATTGTTTCATTTTCTTGCAGATTGCACATGGAACACAAGTAGTTTTTGTCTCTCATCCATAGCTTATAATTTTGATCAAATATTTCTGCCCTAAATTTAAAAGGACTATTATATTGATATTACATTATTATAGTCCTGCAAATGATAGCTATTGTAAGATCAAACAGAGACTTGTACAGCTGATGGTGTTGTGATTGCCTTGCACACAATTAACAATCCTATCTGAACTTGACTTTGATTTTAATAACAAATATATTTGTTCCTTCCAACTGCTAATTACCTCAAAAGAATAATTTATATAAATACCATATCTATTGCACAGATAATTTAATGTTACAACAGTCGGTACATGATGGAATTCCATGATAATGGAAATAATGAGATGATTATTTAATTCCACAAAATAGCTTTAATTGCGACATATGTTTCGCCGTTAGGCATTTTCAAGCAACTAAATTGAAAACAAAACAAGTCTAAACTAAAAATGCGAGACAAAAGGAAAGGTTAGAAGAGTAAAGGGGTTGAGAAATGACAAAAGAAAGGTCAATGATCTAACCTGTGGGATGGAAGTGGGGGTGTTTTAGAAAATAAAGGATACATAATAGGTCTCAATAGTGGTGATGAGTCTCACATTTTTAGTTTAGACCTGTTTTGTTTTCAATTTAGTTGCTTGAAAATGCCTAACGGCGAAACATATGTCGCAATTAAAGCTGTTTTGTGGAATTAAATAATCATCTCATTATTTCCATTATTGCAAGATACTAAAAACCTTTTATCATGATCACTTCTTTGACAATTAGACTCTTGATTTCTATCCACACTGTATTTCCTAAGGAGTTATGATTGGAGGGGGTTCTATAGATGGAAATTCCCAAGTTGAATAAAAGTAGAGGAGCACAATACCTCTCTAGGTTGCAGTATAATTCACCCCCATATCACAATTACATACTATCTAATGCTGAATCACCGGTGTCTTTTTGCTGTTGTCTCAATCACCTTCGTTTCTTATGCTACCATATTTCCACCTCTATAAATCCTTCTCCTTCTCATGATGCTGTTTATTCATTAAAGTCTAATAGATTTCCTGAAATCATTCATCTACTGATATACTTGGAACAATGATGACCAGATCCCGCTATGCCAAAAGTAGAGTGAATCTAACTCCAATGATTAGTTACATCCCTTTCTGAAGATTCTACTCAAGCTCTGTGATAAATCACCGCAGGAAATTTCAGTGCAACAGGCACTAGCAGTTGAGATACGATGACAGTATGGTTATAAAATGAAATGAAAAGTCTTCCTAAATAAGTTTTAAAATAATATAATTAATTGAGAGAACTAAGAAATATTAGTAAATAAATAAACATTATGTGAGAAGGTAGTCAAACATTATAATACACAAATGTTTTGACCCATACTGTTTATTTATAGTTAAAAAAACAATTCCAAATTAATTGAAATAAAATAACAATAATTCTGCAAACATGTTAAAGAAAATAAATAAGCTAGTGAAATGAGGTGATAGGCTGACTTTGCTGAGTGACTTACTATACTAAATTGCATTTATTTACAGTTAGTTATAGTGGGATATTGCATTAAAAATGGAGAAATTCTTAGACTCATCAATGGATATGACAACTGTGGGAACATTTGTGGGGAGAACAACAAGCGTTTGCCAGAAAAGGAGTTGGCTTGTCATGGGGTTGACATGACTGACAAAAAGTAAGCATTTTAACCTTTAAGATATTGATTTTAAGTTACTTTACCTTTTGTTTACTGATTTGATTGTATTTTCAGATTGTTTGATTGACAAACCTATCTATGTGGGAACTAAATTATTTATACTAATAGTTCAATATAAGTGGGTTTTAAATATCGTTTAACTTCTTAAAGTAATTAAGTGAAATCTGTTTAATAATTCAAATTACTTTCAGCGATATTTCCTGTATGATACAACTTACAAATTAAAATGATATAATACTTTAAAATCTAGTTTTTGGGGTTAAGATCATAATGTAATTCAATGTTCTTGACTCTAGGTTTCATAGGTTTGATCTCTTAAAGTTAGTTCTTAAAAAGTGAAATTAGCTATGCATATTTTTAAACATTCGTTACTTCCGAGGTTTTGATTGTCAAAAACAAGTTGAGAAAGCCCATGGGGACTAATGAGGTATATTGAAAAATGCAAAATATTATTATTTTTATGGTTACAGTACCGTATGTTAGTTGAAGATGTTGTTTACCAGGTACTTTACAATTTTTGGTTATTGAGCTTGTATTTCAAAGTATTAGTTCTACAAAAAAGGAAATGATTGAAAATAAAAGAACTGATGTGAATACACAAACAGAAAATGATGCTATCAGGGAGGAATTTATCCGACAATTCAATAACCAGATATTGGACCAATCCTTACAGTTTTTAATCTATAGACTAAAAATATAATGCTAAAAAAAAGAGGAAGAACTATGCTTTAACAAAAAGAGTAATTGTAGTATTTCTTCTTCATCATCATCATCATCATCAACATCATAATTAAAAATATTAATGATATTGTTATAAATAAACATTGTAGCCACTAATCAAACATAATTAACAAACATAAAAATTACCTTTTCTGCTGGAGAACTACGTTATGGGAGTTTCAACTAACCAATAACTTTATCAGCAGCATAGGAAAGTTTAGCCTCATGACAAGAAATCATAAAATACACTTATTGGGAAGATAGTAGTATTGGGAACTAGTCAGATAGTTATCAGGACATTTTAAAACTGGCCCTTACCATAGATATCTTTTACATCTAGAAAGATGTAACACTTCACTATTCACCATAATGCGATAGAAGTCTCTGTCATATTTTGAAAAATTTAAACTTATTTTTTTATATACAACTTCGGAACCAGGATTTGAATAAAAATTGTTGACCCAATTTAAAAAAAAAATAGAGATTTCGTGTTTTGGTCTAAACGAATTTACCTTCAAAATTTGATCCATTAAACATTTAAAAACGCCTTGAAATATGGCTAAACTGCACAATTTAAAAAATAGGACCATTAGTTTGGGCAGTTGGACAATAGATGAATCTCAGTGTTATTAAAATTTTTATTAATTTTTAAAATATTGATTTTTACCAGCAAGTATTGAAAATACAATAATAATAAATTTGGTAACTCAAAAATTGCAGCAATAAAGCAAAGTCAAATGAGAAGTCTACGCCCCATGCTGGGAAGCGACTAGGGTAGCTCAGTTGGTAGAGCAGTGGCGCGTAAAGCCAAAGGTTCTGGGTTTGCATAAAGGTCATCATACAAATTTTTGCATACTTACAGCTGAGCTAGAAACTTGAAATTTAGCAAACATAACTTTTAGCCTGTAACTGATGGGAAAATTCCAAAAAGGTAAAATGTATTATTTTAAACGTAGAAAAAAATTCAGAATAGCGGATGCAATTTTAATGACTGTAGTTCTATTATGGAGGTCAATTATGGCTGAACGGTAAGACATATAGAAAAATGGATTACTCCAGCAGCTAGGATTTGGTGAGATCTACAAGTTTGTTTCGATGACTTTTTCATATTAGAGGTTATACCCCAGATAGAGCTACATTTTTTATTACCTTTGTACATTTTTCACAAATTATTATTTAATCTTTTGACATTTATAGGACAGCTAGAATCATCAAATAAGGTACGCTTATGGCAGTTGGATGTGGTAATATGTCTTCCAAATTTGATGTTCTATAAGTGTGTTAAAAAATTAAGCGAGTATTTCTCGATTATTTATTTTTTTCTAACCTTAGTTTGTATTATTGCATCATGGAAAATTGTACAACTTTCATTGAGCCTAGATTTGTGAACAAAACACAAGAAATATGTGGCATGAATTATAATTTATTACTGATTTATTTTGCTAGTAATTTACATTTAAGTTATTTACTTGTATTAATTCTGTTTAGATTCGTTTTGATCAAAGAAGCCAGCAAAGCTCTAATAGATCCCAAACATGTTCGCAGAGAATGTGTAGCAAATTGCAACGAATTTCCAAACTAGTAAGTCGGCTGTATATTGCATAAAATAAATAAATCTTTAATGTGTTTTTACTAATAAAGTAGGTAACATTGTAGAAAAAGGTGTCCGTAATTTTGAGAAAAAATAACCAAGTTTATGGTTCAGGTAAATTATTTATTTTTATACCAAAAGATGCAGAATGTAATCAAGTTTTATTCCCATTGTAAATTTCAATAACAGCACTTCCCTATTGCTCTGGAACATCTAGGTGATATAAATAAATATTGAGTTATGAGATTATATAAAATTTGAACACAAATAATAGGTTTATTAACAATGACAATGTTGCCATCTTCAGCTACAATAATCAAAGTATACTAAACTTATGAACTATAACTAGTATCATACCAGGAGTAACAATTGCTGTGGAAGCAGTGATTCCCTCTTTAAGTGGTATAGATCCTTGGTTTTATTGGTTTAGACTTAAAGCAACCCCAGAGGCAAAAGTCCAAAGTGGTCAGATTGGGATTTTTTGGTGGCTACAAAACAGAAGCATTCTTTCCAATCAAATAGCTGGGAATACTGTCTTATGTGTTGAGACTATAATGGAGTGTCATCTTACTGAAAAATGACACATTTCATTTTCTCTTTGTTATTATCTTATCTCATCAATTTGTTCAAAACATAAAGTTCAAACATTTCCAAGCAAGTGACATCTATAATAGATTTCTCAGTAAATATGAATGGTTTACTACTCGATTTAATATTAATCCACATCACATATATTATATTAGGATAATCAGAAAGAAATTTGGTGATAACTTTCATCAATACATTTTGCATTTAGCATTGTCAAAGTAAATTAAATTCATTTAAGATGATCTGTTTTTATATATAATTTATTTTCTGTCAAATGTAGTCTGTATTTGTATTTTACCTTTTATGTGGCTACATGTTTCACTGCCACAGGCAGCATAATCAGGCCAGCTACTATGTCCACTCAAAGACTTATATATACACAACACTTATTGTAACACATATTTTCATACATTTTTCGTACACGTCACATAAATAAATAAATACGTGTATGAAAAATGTATGAAAATATGTGTTACAATAAGTGTTGTTTATATATAAGTGTTTGAGTGGACATAGTAGCTGGCCTGATGATGCTGCCTGTGGCAGTGAAACATGTAGCCACATAAAAGGTAAAATACAAATACAGACTACATTTGACAGAAAATAAATAATATATATAAAATATATGTAGTTCTAAGGCTATCAACAATGAATATGATCTGTTTACTTTATTTCTTGTTTATCCATTGAAGATTGATAGCAATATGTGTAGCGGTCTCCTATCAAATTAATTTCATCAAAATCGTTGTTTGTGTGACTTTGTTTTTTTGAAGATCTATTTGTCATTTTATTACCAAAATAAAATTTTTCTGTTCAACTAATATTAAAAACATAATTTTATCTGATATTTGAAATAATACTGTATTATTTTAAAGTGCTAATATTTTATTATAAATTTACTTACTGCAAATTAATAATTATCTGTGAAAAAAATTGTATCTAAGTTGATTGAAATGGATGTGGTTACACAGTTATTAAAAAATCAAAATATCACAGACCTAAACAATTATTAGTAGTTTACAAAATTATGGCATTACAAAAACAAGATCAATTCAGTTGTGTATCAACATCTTTCACTGTATAATATGATGAAGAGGTACACCAGTTTGAAAATACAATTTTCAAACAATAAAAGTTAGGGCATATCATTGGCAATGCATAGGCCATTCATTGCTATGAAGAGTCTAATGGACATGCCACTCAATCTAGTAAGTAATATATAAACTATTGAGAAGTGAGAGGTAAAGACAGAATGCATTTGGGGCCTCACGTTTCCATGCATTTGAGCGAAGTGGGCATCATACAAGTTGGATTTTGTAACCATGCAATCTCAATCATTTATAAAGCACATTCTTTTATTTTGGGAATGCCTTGTTCAAAAGTTCCTTGAGCTATAGACTTTTTAGGACTATGCAAACGTGATTGTCTTAAACATTCCACATTATTGTCCATTGTGCGTGGAAGGCTTGAAAAATTCTCGATGTCCACATTTCCATTTTCTTTTAAACTGATTATACGAATAAATAACAATGGTTTGATATAGGTGAATCTTGCCCTTAAGTATGTCAAAAATGACTACTCTATAACCACTGATTTAAATTCAGCAAATACATTGAGCTTTTTGTTGCACAGTTGCAATTATGTTTGTATGTTTTCTATACACAGAATTTATATGCTATGTATGTGTAAATTTTAACCAGTTTATACTTATGTTTATTCATGCAAATACATGGGACAAATTATCATAGAACAAATTATTATTTATCAAGTTATAATATTTGTAATAACAATGACTACATAAATACTATAAGACACGACATAGGATAGGGAAATAGTCTACGCTTTACGGGTGCTGTTCGTCACAAGTTTGACACACAGCTATCAGAAAGCGCTAGCAGCAGGTGCTTGACTGTACGCATCCCACTTGGTTGAGACTGTACAACTGTTGACCTCTCTCTCACAAACCTTCTCACTTCCTTCCGTGAGCATAGTCTTTGTTGTCAGTTCGTGCGCTGAGATAAGCGATTCTCGACCTTCCCTCGCATCTCTGGTCCCATATGTGGCATCAGTGCGTTTTTTCTTACCCGCCTGAAACATTGTTTGACCGTAGAGCCACCTAGCGCCAGTCACATCAACTTCAGATTCTCTAGCAGCACACCCTAGCGGGTATTGGTCAACTCAAGAATAAGCGTAGAATATTTAACATGGCCATGTCGTGTCTTATAGTATTTATGTAGTCATTGCTAATAAGTATTAAATTTAATTGTAATTTATTAACATTTTAACTGCTCCCGAGATGGTCTCTTTCTTTTCTGTTTTTACTTGAGAAATATGCAGCCTCAAAACGGGCACACCCATAGAGGCTGCATTATTTCATTCCATATATTTTTGTTTTTGTTTCTTAAGTTTTTATTTTTTAGGATTTAGAAGTAATATTGTTTTGGTTTTTTTCTCTAGATTTTGTGTATTTTAACTTTAAGTAATGTATTATTATGTCATATGTCAATTTATTATTTTTTTTTGTTTAGTTTGTTGTTAAAGTGAGCTTTATTATTTTCTCTCTCTTTCTCAATCTAAATCATGTTTTGTTTGTCTCAATGTAATAAAAGGAATAGAAAATATTAAAGTGATGATGCGTGGAGCAATAGCATCTGCACAATTTTGTTGATTATTACTCTGCATATTCAATTGAAAATACTGACACCTTTTTCAATGATCATGTATATATAGACTATTATTATGAATAATTTTAAAATTTATTTAACTTATTCTTAAACATATTAACTTGTATCTTATTTGTAGTTGAAATTTCCAAAAATTACTTACGAAATTTAAAACTTTTGAAGCTATTGTTTTTATGTGTGCTGGGAGTTTTAACTACTATTAATAGAAAAGTATTTTCTTTATCAGAAAGAGAGAATGAGAGTACAATAAATTTACTTGCTTATTTTACACATTAAAATTTTTTCCAGTGTGACACTGCTCAACAGATGTATTCCCAATGCTACAGGAGAGTCTGTCAAAGGTTTCTTTTCAAAGACTGGAATTCAAACCTTCTTCCATGTAAGTAGACATAGAAAATATTTAAAATGTCCTAAGCTGAATGAGAATTATACTCTGAATTACACCTCTTTTTCTGAATTTTTGCCACCAGGAAGTTTCTGAAGATCTGCACTTATGTTGGCCAGAAATTCTATATCTTTGTTTGATCGCATTTGGTAAGTATAAGTTGTAAAAAACATGTTTTCTTTTTGTTTGATTTGATTTATGTTCACTATAATGAGCAACACTTGTGGAAACTTCAATCAGTAAATGAATGTAAATATTTAATGTAACAGCAGAAACTCCATATTCAAGAAATAAATAACGCAATAAAGCTAAAGTTTCAAAATTATCTTAATAATATAAATGAGCTACAATTGTTTCGCCTTGCGGCATCATCAGGCAACTGATGATGCCAGGCAGTTGTCCGATGATGCCACAAGGCGAAACAATTGTAGCTCATTTATATTATTAAAATTATTTTGAAACTTTAGCTTTATTGCTTTATTTAATCCTTGAATGAATGTAAACACAAATTATCACAACATACACTTTATTTGTGCAATAGGAATACAATAAAATTTCAACGACTAAGTCACCATCCTCAGTTGGAATAGAAGTGTTTATTGTGGAAAATTTATCTTTTGGAACTAACCTCTGGTGTTGACTCAAACTCATTTAAGAGTGTACAATTTTGTTTAAGTAGTTAAATCCAATGAAAAAAGAGTTGTAATAGATTTGTTTATTTATCGTTTGGATTTATTTTAACGAATCAGAAAATGGTTTCTTGCTAGTAATTAAATATTGATATTATGTTCTATTTTTATTTAATTGTTCTTGTTTTATTTAATTTTTATAGTATACAGTATATTTTTCACATTTCTGATCAGCTTAACCAATCATATAGACCCCCCCTCTGTTATTTATTAAAGTATCCCTTAAGATAGTTTGGAGACATTACAAACATATGGGTTTATGTAGATATATGGGCATGTCTACATAAACATGAGAAAAGTAAATGATGCATTGGCTATCAAGTCATTGTTATCAGTGAACTTGTTAATAAGAATCTACCTACATAATTTTGATTTATTTGTTATCATAGTGTTTTTTTTCCTATTGAAGTTAAATGTGTGCTATTAACATGTTTTATTTTTGATATTATTTTCAAGATGCTTTTAGTTTATTAAGATTTGACACTATGCCATTATGAATTGTGTTTTTTACTCTCTCTCTTATATCTGTAGTATCGAGAAAGTTATTATGCTGGGTTAAAAATCAATGTTATGTTTTATGTGAATATTTTCATTTTGAGGTATATTCCCAAGTTTTTGGAATGATGTCTGTTTGTCGAATGTGCAGTACTATACTGTCTAAACTGGTGGACCAATTTTTATTAAATTTCATTTGTGGGCATATTTTGGCTTTTAAATTTTTTTTTTAATAATTCAAAATTTAAAGGTAGCTAGTTGCCAGAGCTCCTTTAATTCTCAAGGTTCTTTCCCAGGGTTACATGAACAGGGTCCATTGAGGATGCAGAACTCTGAAGATGCAGTTTAACCTCATACTGAGGTTGACTGTACCTTAAACTTTATCAAACCTATTTGATCTTTTAATGTAACTCACTATGATATCTTTTGTTTCCACCTAATCCAAACTATCTGCACTGAGTTCTTTATATCATGTACTGGACTCGTGTTGTAAATTAATTTGTTTGATGCTATCTTTTTCTTGTTTCAGGAATTTCTGTAATTTTACTCTTCCTGCTACGATATACTGCTGGGATTCTTGTGTGGTTTGTCCTGGCAGGAGTTGTCTTCACTAGTGTTACTGGAACACTATATCTTTGGTAAGTATCCATTAAATTATATATCTTTTTGGTGAATTTTTGTGTACAAAAACTATATTACCCTTTGGAGGTGAACTTCCGTTTATGCAAAATATACGACCTTCCGATATATTGGTAGTCTGGAAAATAGTGAATTTTTAATATTGGTTTTATTAATTTCTATACAATTTTTATATTATTTGTGATCATAGATAAGCATTTGTTTTAAATAATATCTCAAACTTTTGAATCTGTGTGTAGGAATGACAAATTTGTTACTCTTTACATTACTACACAACAACAATCAGTTGACTGAGCTGAGTGGCTTGACTCTATTATAGTTAGCACAAAGCCACTGATGGTTCAATGTCCATTTGAAACTACTATCATTGAGTTACAGGATTGTAGTATTTTTATTTGATTTCTTTGTGAAGTATGCTGCATCTGCTGTACCACATGCGGGATTTAACAAGCCATCTGTGAATATTTTCATATTTTATGTAGATAATCTTAGAAGTAGGTAGGAATAGGTTCAGGTATATGTTCTGGCATTTTATTCTAGAGTTTATCTACTCTGTAAAGCTTGTTTTATTGATAGGATTGATCTTAACTCTTTTATAGGATGAGCTTGGTTTAATGTCATAATTTTTAGGTTTTTATACTACCAATGTTTGTCATTGTAGAAATCCAACGGTTAAAGTATATATATATATATATATACTTTAACCGTTGGATTTCATATATATATATATATACTTTAACCGTTGGATTTCTACAATGACAAACATTGGTAGTATAAAAACCTTGACCATATTATAAAATATAAACTTAAAATATATTTGTTATTTATTTTTAGTTTCATGTTAGGTTATGACTAGATGGGGAACCTCAGATGCACAGAAATATGTGTATGCATACAGTATATAGCCCTTAGATATTTTGACAACTGTTGGATATATTCATCCATTGAGCCACAAGCTGCCATTAATATACAGTACTTATTTATCTATTCCAAATCTTATTATCAAACTTTAGTTATTAAAACTATATATTATACTTGGTTTACATATTTTTGTATGTAACAGGTTAAAATGGCATGAAAGATCATCGATGTCAGAAAATGTTGGAGAAATAGAAGAAAGGAAGAAAAGTTCATATTTTATTTACGCTATTGTTTCTACAATTATTACAGTAAGTTCATTCATATAAATTATAAATTTGTCGTTCAGTAGCATAACACTTATATTCTAGCCCTTACTGGAAACTTCAGTTTTGGGCTCCTAACTTTAGTACTCATGGAACATAGTATAATCATAATTTAATAAGAGCCATGTTTTTTAAGTAAAGTTTGGTTTTAGAAATGGTAAAATATAAAAACTACATTTATTTACCTATTTTTCTACATAGTTACCTTCAACTTCAACATATTTTTTATAAATTCTTCATTCCCTCTTCAAAAAAATATTTTTCATTTCATCGTCATTGTCAAACCTCTGTGATGAAAGCTAGTGTTTAAGGTGAAGAAAGAGAAAATAATCGCAGGAGCTAGATCAGAGCTATAGAGTGGATGGTTAAAAATTTCCCAATCGAATCATTTCTAACTGTGAGATTTGCCATTTGTGGCCGAGCATTGTGATGTAAAATAAAAATGAACATCATCTCATGTCGTTTGTTTTGTAATTAAGATTTTGTAACATTCCACAATATGAATAGACTGTTACAGTAGATCACAAAATTCAACAAGCTAGACATGCCTTTTGTTCCAAAAAACAGTACTGTGAGCTTCTTTATTAAAAGTTTTTGTTTAAACGGGTCTTTTTTAGAAGAGGGCCGCCACTATTAAAATTTACCCTACACAGCGAACCTTACTGGGATGCATATAGACGGAAATATCCACAATACGCCAACGGACCCTCAGGTACGATGGCCAAGCTTATCTTATCAACCGTTATCTTATCGCGCGACATAACAGGCGGACTGCCGCTGCCCCCGCTGCACTGGTCAGTCGAGCTCGAGTATTTACTTAATCATGTCGCTATTATTGTTAGCTTGGGAAATCAATAGTAAAGAAAGTGCAGTAAAGTTTTTACAAAATAAACACATATTGCATAGTGTGCGGAAGTGTTCGGAAGGACATGACATGTCTCTTCAGTTGACTGAGACCAAGGATCGTTGGAGATGTCATGTTCGACAGTGTCGCAGTAGTATTGGGATTCTGCGCGCCGCGGAATCCCGCTATACAGCGCTGTGCGGAGTTAGGTTAGGTTAGGTTATGATAAATAACCACAAATTTGCTGTATCAGGTAAATAATATGTGTACCCATATTTATCATAACATAACCTAACCTAACTCCGCAGAGCGCTGTACAGCGCTGTGTAGGGTAAATTTTAATAGTGCGGCCCTCTTCTAAAAAAGACCCGTTTAAACTTCTTCAGTCTCAGGAATACCGAATGTCGCGATTGCATCGACTGCTACTTCATCTTGACATCCGAATATCAAATCCAGGTTTCATCTGCCATAAAAATGTAATCAAACAAATCTATCAAGCAAATCATCATATATAAGTTAAGCAAATTAAAATATTTGCTTACTTTACAAATAATCACTATGTTTCTAAATATTAAATTTTACTTTGTAAAATATTTGTGTTAGTATATTTGTTAATTAACCTGTTGCGTTACACCTCATTTTGTGGAAACGCCAGTGTAAAGGTGAAATATGAAAGCTGGAGTTGTGCTTGAAGTTAATTTGCATGCAGTGATACCAACTCAAACTTCCTGTGATAAAAAAAGTAAGGAAGCTATTCCTCAAATTGTAATTTTGAATTCTATGACATCAGAAGAAAATGTAATATTCATTCATTTATGAGGAAAAATAGTTAGTGTTCAATTATGAGAATTGATGAACCTGTGAGGATGATTTTTATATAATACTGGGCAAGTCCGATGATGAGTTCATAAGTTAAGAACAAGTGCATTTGGGGTAGAAAAAATCGGTAAACATTCGACAGGAGGATGACTTAATTAAATTACTCTACCACCATGCAAGTACAATCGAACAGGTCTTGAAAATCCCTGAATATAAACCATCAGAGCATTATTTCCCATTATCATTCATCATCTTGTTCTTGTCTATTTTTCAGTTAGTATTTTTTTAAAAATAGTAAGTGTATTTGATCTTGAGTATTACGATTTATGATGTTTTGATGACAACAATATGGAAAACATCATTAAAATCTTATATATTTTTTAAAGGTACAAGAGCCCAAACCTCTGCTAACTTTTTGTGTGATCTGTTTGTCTCATTGAAGCAGTAATCTTTTCAGTTATACAAACTACATAATATTGTTGGCTGTATTATTATCAAGGAATTCTATGCATAGATTTATTTAAATTTTAGTTGAATTCGAAGCTTAATTTATTAAACAAATACGTCACACCACGTATATATATATTTAAATTGCTACTAATTTGAATGTAGATCAGTGTTCATTAATTTGTTTTTCAATTTACTTGTAATTTTATTTTACGTGAAATTTGAATGTATTTTAAACTCATTGTTAAAAAGGTTTAAACTCTAGTTCTTATTAAGTAATATGATTTTTACTGTTCTGTACAGGTTGTTATCATACTTGTGGTATTAGTGATGAGAAAACGTATACAGTTGGTTGTAAAACTGTTTGAAGAAGCAGGGAAAGCAGTAAACAGTATGCCTCTCCTCTTGTGTCAGCCAATCATGGTGAGTTCGTTGTTTATATTGGCCTATGGTATGTTTTAAGTTTCAGTTATTAAGACTAAAATTTAGTCAATTTCATTAATACATTGGTTTCTATGCTGGAGTGTAGCTCACCCAAGTTAATTTCTTAATACAGACTTGAGTATCATAAGTCACTTATAAGTTTCGTTTCACAACAAATATACTAGTGCCATTTACAGGAAATTATACACTGATCTTTTAGTTCTATAATATTCTGCATGGTTTTAGCATTTTATTTGAGAGGTTGTATCATTTATTACTCTTAGTGTTGAGTCAGCTACTTACCTATCATCCATAATGCACTTAGTTGATTGTATAAAAATGTAGGCAATAGACTAGCTTTAGAAAGGGGAATTGAAGCAATAGAACCAAGACCTGGTCTAGCCAATAGACTATCAGCTTAACATTTTGCATGAAAAGTTCTCCCAAAGGAAAGAAGACAAAATCTTACACTTTTATAAAGTATGTTCTGACAAAAGAAATGAAGAAAGTGGGAAAAGAGTCAGGAAGGAAAGCAGATATCATTATAAACATTCTGTGTGCTCTCAGTAATACTATACATAAAACAAATTTGCATAATTGATTATTTACCAATTTTATAATGTTCTACAAGACAACTAGTATGTGTTTATTGCT
The DNA here is from genome assembly GCA_963513935.1 of Aphrophora alni. Lineage (NCBI taxonomy): Eukaryota > Metazoa > Arthropoda > Insecta > Hemiptera > Aphrophoridae > Aphrophora > Aphrophora alni. Next base: position 18,889,621 of record OY740773.1, on the reverse strand, counting down.
ATTTGCTTAAAATTTAGTGAAAAAAAAACATGTAAAATAACAAATGTGTTTCTAAAGTGAATTATAAAACCTGTAAAATCTGCTGCAGAAGTTTTTGTAACATTTCATATTTTTGGGTCTCTATGTTGGATTAGTACTTGATTTGATATGTGATGTGAGCAAGATATGTCGTCGGGAAACTTGCATCATCTCTGGTATTGAAATCTTATATTCAAAGTCTCGTATGGACGGACAGGCAGTGTTCTGAAATTGGTTAATGTTATAGAATCGTGAGTAAACGATTTGTATGAATGGAAAATGTTAAATATTGTAATACTGCTTATACAATATCATAGGATCAAATAAACAAAGATTGTAAACTTTTATAGTTTTAAATAAAATTAAGAAACAATAATTTCCCAAAATTAAAGCATTACATTCAGTGCGGTGTGTTAGTGCGCCGATCTAAATGTCAGATTGGCCTAAAATGTCCACCAATCACAGCATTTAGCAGCCAGGCTGGAACAGAATACTTCTTGCAGAATGATTCGCTCATTTCCCTTTGGTGAGAGTGATCGTGTAAACATCTCTCGCCACTACAAGACCTTCTCATTAGGCTGATCGCCTCAGATTTGCTTTGTTTCTATAGCTATGCTACAAATGAGCGAAAAAATCAGAGTTATCAAGTTTTAACTTGAATTCCAGTGTTGCGTTCTTGGTATAAGCCGGCTAAGTATATTTCTGAACTTTTCACTGTTTTGTGTAAAATATTGACTATCGTAAAGTCAAAGATACGATACTATGAAAGCTAAAGAACATTCTAGTTTAAATGAAAATATCAACCTTTCAGGATAAGATAAATACCGGTAGACTTTTATAATTTCTGTAAAGTAATTTTTAGTAATAATTGAGACATTAAATGAGTTTGAAATAAATTAATTTGTGAACGTTAGGTTGTTCAATTTTTGAATGTTACGTTATGAAATATACAGTCATCAACTGTGATTCCCCTTTTTAGTAATTAGTAGACACTTTTAAATCAATAGTGAAAAAAAAAAAGGAAAAAAACCTTGTGATTCCCTATTTTATGTACATTCTATCTTATAAGATTATTATTAGTTATACAAAATGTATGGTTTATATGAATTCTGTATGTTTTTCAGGAAGTACTTCCCTAATTGTAAGCTAAGATGTTTATGATGTATTTACAGGAGTTGCGGAAATACTGAAATCAGTATTTGAATTAAAGCATTTCTATAGTTGATTTATTAGTACATTTTCCTAGAAACCATGATCCCAAAAAAATAATTAAGTGTCTATGTTTAAAATCATAGAATAGCGCCCTATAAAATTTCTTAATGTTTTAAATATAAATTCAGTAAAATAATCAATAAATCTACATTCTTTTAATTCCACGATTAGATGAAAGATTACAATCGGCTTACCAATGTGGAGCATGGTTGAATTCATTCAAAATTAAATTAAATTAATTCAAAATTGAAATAAGGTCTCAAGCTAACCATGGTTTAAAGCAATATAGGTGGTTTTTTTTTTAAAGTTGAGAGATATAGTCTGGATATTGCCAGCAGGAAATCAAGACCCAGGTTGTACTAAGAGTACTAAGAGTGACTGGCACTAAGAAAAGGAATCATGAGTCAATGGTTTTGTCCCGTTATATAAATAAAGTTGAAACTTACTTCAGCAAAAGCTTTGTCCAAGAAGGTTTGAGTCTGATAAGCAAGTGCTTAACTATAAACAAACAAGTGCTCAACTATAAACAACTGCAGGAAATAGTTCAAGTAAACTGATAAATCTTTGTCCACAAAATTAAGATGAATCATGTAGCTTGTCCAGTGAAGGATGACTTAATAACCGATTTGTATGAATGGAAAATGTTAAATATTGTATTACTGCAAATACAATACCATAAGATTAAATAAATAAATATTGTAAACTTTTATAGTTTTTAATTAAAATTAAGAAACAATTATTCCCAAAATTAAAACATTACATTCAGTGTGGTGTGTTAGTTGTTAATTGACTATGCTTAAAATCATAGAATGGCGCCCAATTTCTTAATGTTTTAAATATAGATTCAGTGAAATAATCAATAAATGTAATTTCTTTAATTCCACGATTAAATGAAATATTACATTTTTTTATATTAAAAAATGGTATGTATTCAAATTTATATATAATATTATTATAATGCATGCAAATAATATATCACTTTAAAAAGCACAAAAAGTTCTATAAGCTGGTTAAAACTTAATTTTTCTAGACTTATTTGGCATTTAGTAATCAAATCTAAAAAAACCCTTAAAATGCCCAGACCATGGTATTAAATCATACTATTATTGACCAAAACCCAATGTGTTAAATGTATAAATTGTATTTTAGCTAAATAGAATTTCATAAATATTAATACAACAGTCCAATTTCTTAAATCAATTCTTTTCTAATAACACATTTTTCTAATAGGGAAAAAATCATTCCTAAGCTGAATTAAAAATAAAATATAATATAAGATGGAGGTCAAATAAACTATGTTATAAGTTGTAATTAATGTGTAATTATATATAAAAAAAAAAATAAAAAAAATGAAATGAGTTGTAATTGTTGATGTTTTTGATTACAGACATTCGCTGTACTGTCGATAGTTGTAACAATGTGGTTTATTTTTGAGTTATGGATTGAAAGCTCTGGTTACCTCAGACCAGTGTCTAACAGTGAATATTTATACTATAAAAAGGATACAACTATGAAAGTAAGTTCAATACAAAAATATTAAAATTTTCAATGGAAGTAAGGCAATATTAATAATATTTCTAAAATGTCAAAAATCATGTTTTTAATGTTTCTTGATAATTTGAGCCTCAGTAACACATTTATACTATGCGCTATGAATTATGTCTTTTTGGTAATAGTTAATATAGTCCAGTCAACCTGTGTCGTGAAACACCCGATAGAGGGAAAAAAATAGTATAAAGGTAATTTTTACCCCATTGACTACTATATAAATAAGTGTTTAGCCAAAAGTTCTCACCAGTGCCCCCCCCCCCCCCACAAACTGAGAAACTGCAAGGGTTTCGTAAATCGTGTTTATCTCAATAACTAAACAAGATCTAACTTGTCTTCTTATCAGTGTATAAAGTTTAGAGGTTAGAGGTAATTTTATCCGTGTATAAAATATTTGTACTAATTTATTAAACATAGTACAAAGATCCCAATATTGCCTGACTAAACAAATCTCAAATTTTCTCTTACGTAATGAGAGCACCCTCTCTAGATAAATAGGACTTGTACCTTTTAAATCTCTGTATAACCGTTTACAGGGAATTAATATTCTTACCAAGTCAAATAAAAATAATATATTTTACAAGTATGATGTATTCACAAGTTGTTTTTATTTTGTAGGCTGCTCGGTGGTATAATTTGTTGGCTATGTTTTGGTTCACTCAGTTTTGCATAGGATGTCAACATATGGTCATCGCTGGTGCTGTTGCAACTTGGTTCTTCACAAGGTATTTATCTTTAATAAAATTATAAAAAATATCTTACTAGAATCCAATAATTTATAGAGGAATTACAAAAAGAGTAGTATATTACTTTCACTGAATTTAATAAATTTTCAAAACTATTACAAGGTCCTCAATTTTAGATTAAATTTTAATATGTAATGTTTTTATATAATATAATGATCTTTAAATTGTTCAATTATAGCCTATAGCACTTTTCATATCCAGCAAGTCTACCCCTGCTTTGGTTTTATTATAGAAATACGCAATTTCAGATTTTTTTTTCCTGTCTCCTGTTTCAATGCTGTGGTGTATTGATGACCCCAAGATTACCGCCTTATTCTTTTTTTGGCACAACAAAAAGCAAAGTTGTACTGCCAGCAAATCCATATAGGGTTGATCCAACCTTTCTACCTGTGGATGGTAAAAACTTAGGAGGAATTACCCTTTTTTTTTTTTTTTTTTTTTTCCATAATACCAACATAAGTCAATAAACGGTCGCCAAAGGCATCAGTACACTCAATAGTGGTAAATAATTATCACCTGTAACGTTTCTGTTCGTATTTTTAATCTCCTTGCACAATTGAATAACCGATTGTGTTGGTATGCCAAGTTGTTTTTCTTCAGTACTCAGTCCGATTCCATCGCTGTTTTTTCCCTTTATAAATGTAGCATTTATTAAATACGAAAATGAAGAATCTGTCAAGCACATTATTTTGAATCCATATTTTTTCTGCTTTTTGGGTATGTAAACTCGAAACGGACATTGGCCCCAGAAAGGAGCCAACATTTCATCAACAGTGACATTGGGTCCAGGTAGGTACAAATCTTTACAATTATTTATGAATTGCTGAAATAATTCACTAATGGGGGTGGCAGGGTCAGTTATTTTCCTTAGTTCCTTAGTTCGTTCATTATCAAAACGTAAACATGCCAACACTACAAACCTTTTTGCTGGCGTCGTCGCCCTGTATATTGGCCTGCTGGTGATGTCTCTGTTGAATATAGATTGTACATTTTCATGAGAAGATCTCGTAACTGAAAGCTATATAATTAGGCTTAATATTGTAATAGGGCCCGCAATTCCAACATGTCAGTGTCTTTGTACTGACTTTTGTTTGTACCTTCAGCAAGATTTGCTCGAACAGACTGTAATTTTTTATTACTTTATACTACGATTTCATTCAACATTTCAGGAGTAAAATAACTTTCCCATACCTGTAATTTATCTGAGGCTTGCCCTAAGTATCGAGCCCTTCTTGTCGGGCCGGGAAGTGGTCCTCTCAAAATGTTGTGTTGGGGCATCCGCCTTTGTTTGTTTTCTTCTCTCTTGTACCAAATACTGTCATATTTACCCCAAAAGAATTCAGTACAAGTCACAAACTCGTGAGTAATGCATTTCATTTGAAGTTTTCTAAATTTCCAGTTCCTATCAAATCATATTTTGTTTAATCAATCAATTTTATAACACATGTTCTGTACACTATATCAGGACTGCCCATCATTGTTAATTATTAAAGTTCTTGATAATGTGTCTCAGTTTTTATCTAGTTCAACAAGAAAATCTCTCAAAAAGTTATCTTCACAGACTATCAACGAGTACTGTTTTCAAAATTATAAGAAAGTTAAAACTGCATGCCTAACCAATTGATGTCATTCATAAATTGTTACAACCCAACTGTGAAAAACGTTTAAATATCTGTTGTTGGTTTTATGGATTTTTTCCAGCTACTGGAGAGATATTGGATCATGTTTATTTTAGTAACTAGGCTTGGTTGCTTGGATGGTTATGTAAACACCCAAAACAACCAAATAAGGAACATTGAAAATTCTCACAGTTTTACAGAACGAGCATTATATGCACATAAAATTGGTGGGAAGTATGCAATTTCCCATAGTCATGTAGTTAAGGTTAGGGCATTTAATTTTTCAATACAACTATCACTGGTGAATTTCATCTTGATTTAATCCAAGAGCTTTTATTGCTTTGTTGAATGTTATTAAAAGTTGGTGGTGGTTCCAGCAGGATGGTTACCGTCCACACTGTAAATGAAACAATTATCATGTTGCAAGCATTTTTTATCATCGTTTGATTTCAAACAATCTGTGGGCTCGAGATTCCTGGATCTCATTCCTCCCAATTTTTACCTTTGGGGATATCTGATAAATATGATGTTTCAATACAATTCCTTAACACTTAAAGACCTAAAGACCTGAAAGCAATTATTACGGTATTGTAAGAGAAGTTTTAATAAGTGAACAAATATAATGGTAAGTGGCTACAAATGTCGTGAAACTTATACAAGCCTGTAATCCAGGTTAAAGAAAATCACTTTCTGCATCAATTGTAAAGGTAAAGCAACTGTTTGTATCTTTCATAAAAATTATATACATTAAAAATTACCAACCTGGTTTTACATCCTTTATGAAACACTCTGTAGATGAATATGATATGTGATGATAAGATTATTTGTATTAGGCTACATACCCTCTGTAACAAAGTTTGGTAATCATCAAAATTTTTGACCTCTTTTTTTTTACTGATCTTCATGTTTCGTGACCTCATGAAATGGAAAAAGATATTTTTAACTTGCCGTCCGTTGGTCGTCTTTGTTGTCTTTATGGAAGCATGATAACAGCCACAAAAATTAAGATCGGAACATGAAATTTGGTATAGAAGAGTAGAGTGTGCTCTCATATAGAACCCTATTGAAATTCAGAAAACAATAAATGAAAATGTCAAAATGGTAGCCATTTTATATAGTTTATTTTTGTTTTTACATATCTTGTGTGTTATACAACTTATTATATGTATTATTAGTTTAATATATTATTATTATTAATTTAGTATAACACAGTAAATTAGATATAAATTTGCAGATTTCAATTCAGCATTTAATGGTTCCTACCTACATCCCTATCATGACAAATGAAAATTAACCCTCATCTTCCAAGAAAGGCGATATTTGTATAGTTACAAAGGTTCCATCACCAACATGAACATAAGAAGTGAAGGCTCCTTCACATATGTACAGCTGTGAGGCTTGTGTGGGCTGAGATACTGACACAAGCTCAGTTAGTGGAGACTGTTTAATATACACATCTATGAGGTCCATTACGGCCTAGCCAATGTCAAGAAAGTAGTGATATACACAATTACGAGGTTCAGAAAATCTGTGTAACAACGTTTTAAACAAACTTACTCTGCTGGATAAGACCCTTATTAATATTATTTTTTAAATCTTTTATTCATTATAATACATTAAGTGTATATATTAAAAAATGTAATGACATTTAGAGGTTCTTCTTGTATTACATTGTATGATGGGGCTGGGTAATTACCATGATGGTCTCCATCAACTTGTTTTTCTATGGTTTTTAGTTTTAATTGAATATCAACATTTTACATAAATACTTTAAAGTCGTGTTTGGAAAAACAAAATATAAAACTGGTGTGGATGTCTCGATACAAAAACGATTTTAGGTTATTCCAAGACTTTTTGTATCTTATGTTCATTATAATACAGTAAATGAATGTATATTTTAAAATGTAAAAATAAAACAAATGTTATTTCCAGGAATAAGGCTAAAATGGAATCACCTATTTCAACAAGCTTCAGCAATCTCTTCAGATTTCATCTTGGTTCAATAGCTCTCGGCTCTTTATTAATTGCTTTGATACAATTTGCTAGAGTTATTCTCAAAGCAGTTCAGGCCCAAGTTAAAGGAAAAGAAACTGATTTTGCAAGATGTTTGTTTCGTGCTTGTCAATGTTGTCTTTATTGTTTTGAAAAATGCCTGTCGTACATTACACGAAATGCTTATATTGAAATAGGTGAGTAGTATACATATAGTTGCATTAAATACATTGGTTATTTCTTAAGTTTGTACATATGAATAAAATATTTTAATGTGGGAAGAAGAGGAAAAGGGAGGCAAAAAGTCAGGGTCCCAGCCTTTAAGGGGCAAGTCAATGATTTTTTGAAATACCTGTAAACACAATCGTAATATTATCAGTGAAATTTTAATAAACAGTGTTTTGTTGTTTATTCTTTGGAAAACCAAGGTTTTCTCCTCTGTAACTTAAAACGAATCTCTCTCTCTCTCTCTCTCTCTCTCTCTCTCTCTCTCTCTCTCTCTCTCTCTCTCTCTCTCTCTCTCTCTCTCTCTCTCCCCCCCCCCCCTACAGAATGTGAAAAACATTTTAGGAAAAACTAATGTTTAACGGAAGGATGTATTTATTTTTCAATATTTCAAAATTAAGATATGTCTCTAGAACTTTAGTCTATTTGTCTATCGTCATTAGTAATAAAAATATCCATTTAGAGTTCAAATTGTATTACTAAATTCGACATTTATTGTCATTTAGGGTCTGATTGTCATATTGATTGGTTTTGTCCTAATGTAAATTAGACATTATAAAAATTATTGACTTTAATCTGGAGTGACCAAGTATATAGTTAACCCTTAGTGTCCCAAATTTGTTAGTTAGCTTAGAGTATATATGTATTATGTGATACGTTCGCTTAGTAACTAACGACTGTACATGATGGGCCTAATTGGCAAATGCTGATGTTTGGTTTGCAACTATACTGCCGCTTATCCAGGGGCACGAACGTGGACGAATCAGCTTCACCCCCATATATGACTTAATTAAAATTTCTTCCTAGAAACCCTCAGGGGTTCACTTTGGTACTCAATCTTTATTAGACTGGGATTAGATACCCTATTATTTTGAATGTAAATTTCGGAGTCCAATTATTAGTAGGAAACTTTACCTAGTAATATTACCCTCTAATTTCCAATTATTAGTAGAAAACCTTGAGTACAGGCTTGGAAATTTCAACGGATCTTAGCTGTATATACACTTTTTTTAATGTAGTTTTGGGTTAGATCCCTTTCTTTCACTTTCCTATCAGGTCTCTCATGACCAACTCTCGTTCGTTTCTGAACCATATGTTATTAGAGTATTCAAGGGCTGTTTTTATTTTATGCTCCTTTATTATTTTTTTAATAAGGCAATGGTTTTTCATGACGAAGAAGTTTTTGCCTTTAATAAAAAAGAAGAAATTCTCCCTAGAATGCTTACAAAACTCAAGGTAACTTAGGATTAGCATTCCTAAGTATAGCAGAATGGATAAATGTCTCTCATTCTTCTAACATTATCTTTTGGTATTTATTAGACAGCATCCACCTAGCAGATTTGATGCTTACTAGTTGAGAAACTTTAATATTTCTGAACTTAAAGCTGAAGTGGAATCCTATAGTTTCGATTTTCACTACTGCCACAGATCACTAGATAGGGTCATTTTAGATATCCCTTGTTGAACTGTTCTGTTAATCCTCCACTTCTTTACATTGAGTCCTTCAAATTAAATCCAAGGGTCTTATATCAAAACTCGCTTTGAAACCAAAAAGGAAATGGGAAAGTATAATCTTTGGTCTAAATAACATTTATTACAATATAATTACCTGCATTAGAAATAAAAATTTGAAACGGTTTTAAATTAATTTGCAGCTATTTATGGGGAGAATTTCTGTCGTAGTGGCCAACAAGCCTTTAAGATGTTGACTAGCAATGTGCTCAGAGTTGCAGCTATAAACTCAGTCGGAGACTTTGTGCTATTTCTTGGGAAAGTGTTGGTTGTTGGTGCTACTGTTCTCATCGGGATCAAAATGTTAGAGGTAAGAATAAATAACAGTGTCAGGTTGACATATGGTTTTTATATTCAAAATAAGTCATAAAACACTATTGGATGGGGTATTTATTCCATGCAAAATAGAGAAACATAGAATTCTTAGGGATATTTTAAAGTTAGAAGAAACAAATTTGTATTATATTAAGGTGGGCGTAATTTTATTATACTAACAATTTTTAAAATGCTAACTTATTTTTGTAATTTTTAAATATCCCTGTTTCTGTAAATTCTATAAAATATTAGCTGTAGAAATTTTTTTTCACTATACAATGAAAATGTGTTGGGTTTGAATTAATTTTTTTTTTTAATGAGTTTTTATATAACCTCACAATTTACACATACCTATTTAAAAAAAGTTAGTTATAAGAATAGGAATCATTAATAAATAAAACCAATTTTTAGTAAAAACCACTAATTTATTAAAACTTGTCGAATATGGTTTTTTCTACTAACTACTATTAATTTCTAAATATTTTATGTTTAGATTTAATGCATATGTGTAATATATTAAAATTTATATTTGAATAAAAATTAGAAATGTTGTGTATTTTCAAGTGGTTAGCAAAAGCAGACTCTTTGTAGCCCAACCGTCAACTTTTATTATGTATATCTAATCTAATTTTAAAATTACGACCACTTTCACCTACATATGTGGCTTTACAAATTTTACAGGATAATTGATCTACACCATTTTTACTCATTTTAGATGTTTTATTTTTACTATTGTTTAACAATTTTCTTAGATTATAATCAACATAAAATGCAGATTTATTACAATTGTTCTTTTCTAATAGCCTAATTTGTAACGGGTTTGACCCAAATAACCTACTTTCTGCTATTTTATGAGTTTAATGTCTCACACATATTGGACTTTTTTCTTAGCATTCTATCAATTAACTTGTCATGATAACTATTATTACTAGCTATTTGTTTAGTACAATTTAATATGTCAATGGAAAGCGACTAGCTTATGCTTAATGGGATGTTGTGAATTAACATGAATAATATTATCTGTAAAAGTAGGTTTTCTAAAGATGCTAAAAGTATGTTTTCCATTTCCAATTTTAATGTTAAGGTCTAAATAACTAAATCGGTGTTGACTTTCATCCATTGTAAATTGTATGGATGTATTAATTGAATTTAAATACTTAAAAAAACATTTGAAGTTGGTGGTCTAAACAAGCATAAAACATTGTCTCCATATCTATTACCAATAAATAATTTTACTGATATATTTTTATTTTCCTGATTGAGGTCAATTCCAAAATATGCAGAACTACTCCCACATCAAAATTATAGTCTCCTTTAACCAGATTTTAAAAACATCATCTTTTCTGATCTGCTGTCACTGTAAATACTTCGTAGCCCGTCGATGCCGCAAGGCGAAACAACTGTAGCTCATTTATACTAATAAATATTTGAAACTTTAAGCTTTTGCTTTATTTTATCCTTGAATATGGAGTTTCAACAAGAAATATCTGCTATTACATTAAAGTAAATACTTTATTTTCTCTAATTTATTGTAAGGTGTATGCTACAAATTTCTCTCTCTAGTATTTTAAATGTCTCGACAAGAATAGACTGGCTCCGTTATCACAATAACTTAAGCTTGTCAATTTGTATATGATGTTGCCCTTTAATTCTCACCTATCTATCAATTTATATGAATAGTAAGGCTGACTCATATTTTTGGAAACAGGGTGTACTATACTAACCTAAATGTGACGAAATCCAAGCACCTTTCTTGGGCAAAAAATCAAAAATATATAATTAGGCTGTTCATAACATAATGAGTCGAGGCCTGGATGTGTGGAAAGAATGCCTTGGGGAAAGACTGTCCATTGGTTTAATTAAGGAGGGGGATGAAAATAAATCTGTGTCCCAGATTCATAAATATTTAAAATTTTGATCTACATATATTATCTACATTTTAAATTAGAGTATGGTATAAAGTTTACTAAAATATGAAATAACTGTTTTACAGAACAAACAGGGAGTTCAACATGTTTGGGTACCTCTCGTATTGGCTGGTCTATTTGCATTTCTTGTGGCTCATTGTTTCATCACAGTTTATGAGGTAAGTGAGAAAATTTCCATAACAGGACAAAACTGACCAATGAATCTGTTTGTAATTTTACTATTTTCTTATCAAAATGTAAAGAAAAACTGATGTAAGAATCAAGAACATAAAACATTCAAACAATCTGGAAACACACATTTTAAGTTGTCAATATAGCAAAGATATTTATGTACCGGGTGTCCCACGAAGAGGTTGCTATTTTTGAATTAATATGCCGGACAAATTTGTTACAAATTTGACACTTAACTGGTATGTTATATAGATATGTAAAAATGTACCCTTGAGTTTCATTTTTTATGGTCAATCAAAACAAAATGGCGGAGTAACAAAAAGAATATTAATCATCTGGATAGAACCACTTACTTCCACAATTAAAATGTGCATTCGTATCTGGTGAATCTCGGTCAGCTGTTGTTTTGTTAACTTACAACAATGAAACAATTTGGTAGTTATGTTCAATCAGTTTATGTGTGATATCTAACCTCGAAACAATGAATTTTTTAATTGAAAAAAAAGTGAAATGTTGTTCTTGGGCTCTGGCTTTTGAAAATGAGTATGAAGCGATAAGAAAAAACAACAAACTACATTAAACAGAGAATACACAGAATTGGTGTGGTCAAAGTTAGATCCCTTGTAGGTCAAACACTGCAGATAGAATGTAGAAAGGAACAAAAATCCTATGATCAGATTAATTTGTACACTATTGTATGGTTTTAATTATACTGATTTTATTTATGACTATTAATAACAACAACCTGTTTTATTTGTAGATGGTGATAGATACGATATTCCTGTGCTTTTGTGAAGATTGTGAAATGAACGATGGGATCAGCAAACCATACTTTATGAGCAAAGGACTTATGGTATGTTTGGTTATTTTGTTTTGTTATTATTAGTGAATTTTCATGAGAGAAATGAGCTATTACAACAGTATTTATATCATGATCCAGACTTGGGAGTGTGAAATGTCATTTCATATATGTTTCTACTGTATAGATAAAAATACATTTGTATGTAGGTACTTAACCCTTTCAATCCCAACATCCGGTTTTCCGGACGTTGGTAGTACAGTAGAACCCCTCAAACTCGACACAATGTGGACTTTAAGGTTGTCGAGTTTGGGGGTTGTCGAGTTTTAGGGAACTTTAGTATTTAATGGTTAGGTTTGCAACAAATACTCAAAATTACTTTAAATAACTGTACATTTATTGATTATCAATGATTACACGTTTATTGCAAAAAAGTCCCTGCCTGACAACAACAAAAATAGTGTGTTCAATCACACATTAAAATGAAATTTATCGATGGGTCAAATGAGATTTTAAAAATATTGGCCTTGTACAATAGGCTCAGTAAACTAAAAAGACCTATCCTAATATGCTGTAATAAATTTTACAGTAAAGTCTACAGTAAAGAACAGACAGTCCATTAAATATTTGTAAAGATTAAAACAATTATATATATAAAAAAAAACATTAGAGCAAAGTTAGCATTGTTTGAAAAAACTTTTGATTGATCGCATATAATTAAGAGTTGGGTCATTTTTCTCACCTGGTTAAGACCTTTATTACAAAACTTGAATCATAGTTCTACGACACTCCGTTGAATTGTTATGACAAAAGACTTGCCGCTTACTTTAATGGAATCGGTGCTAATGACCGGTAGCATCCGGGTGGTTAGGCGCTTGGGTTCACAACAATATGAATGTTTTAACAACACATGATTAGGGCTGTCCCGGTCTACCTGGACCCTTTATCTTTAACTTTGGCCTCTTCTATACAGTAGGATTAGAAAGTGGCTAGACAAAGAAGCAACCCTCTCAGCTTTATAAACAAAAGTGACAAGCCTCAACCTCCCGGCATCTGGCAGGCGCACATGGTGTAAAGCAATGTAGTGAATGACCTTGGAAATCCCACGCTCCTGGTCACTGGCCCTGTCGAGTTTGAACGAATGTCGAGTTTGAGGGGTTCTACTGTATCTGCATAAAAGCCCAACGTCTGGTTTTCCGGATGTTTCAAAATTATGTGTTTTAATAATCAAATTATTCTCACTAAATTATTAAGCTACTTGATATTTATATCAAATTGTTCAGGAAGACCTAATTTATCCGTAAAATACCTTATATAGTACTCTAAGACTGTTGTACAGTTTCTTAAATAACTCTAATTTGATGGACAGCCATTTTGTCAGCTGTGATTTTCCAAGCACCTAGTACTCATCAAGTGCTAAGTGTACCACTTTTTCTGACTGTATATAGCTTCAAAATAAATTTTTAGCTAATGTTAGGACTATTGTTACTGTAGTGATATTTTTTCATATAATGTTAATTTGTTATGTTGTCAAGTAACAGTGATTTTTACCATATTGAGTGAATAAATTTATAACAAACTATACTATTAAATCATGTTGCAAACTACAGTTAATTTCACGAAAACGTAAAGGACATAAAAAAATATATAACTTTTTTTTTGGATGGAAATTAATACAATTTGGTATAGTTGTTCAATAATACATACTCTACTGTGTGGTGCGTTTTGTTTTGGTGTTAATATATTCCTTTTTCTATCTTTACTGTGGAAAAATGAAAAATATATATATATATATATATATATATATATATATATATATATATATATGTGTGTGTAAGTACACATTTTCAAAATTTAAATTTTTAATGTATGCATGACTAATTTATTTGTTACTTTATTATAGACCAAACTTACTTTTTATAAAAAAATGACACAAAAATCATTGACATTTTAAAATTAGATTTTTACTCTAGTTTTATAGCAATTCAATTATCTGAAATTATGTCAAAATGTGTAGATTGTACTTTTGTACCTTAATAATATTGAGCCTAACTTCCTACAACAAATATTGAAACTGAAATTGGAAATTTGAAATTAAACCTGAATAGCGAATACATATACGTCATAAAATAAATTCTTGTAGGGAAGGTTAAAATATATATGGTTGTGTTACAAAAGATCAAATTTCTCTGCTCCATAATTTCCATCAGAATTCAAGTTAGTCCACTCTATTAAGGGTAGGCCAGTGGATACACATCCTGACATATTGACACACCTTGGGTTGTTGAAATAAACAAATCTTTAGTTAAAATTCAATTTGAATAATTTATACGTTTTGATTTACAGGAATTTGTAGAAAACAGTAAGAAGGTACTTTCTGTAGGGGATCAAAAAGACCGCAACAGTGCCTGGAGTGCTTCTACAGAACGACCAACTTCAACATGAGATTGAAATTACTATTTACTGTACTTGGTTACTATATTTCTGTAAGAATTTACCGTTAACAACAAGGTATTCCAAAGAAAGTGTATTTTTAATTTTTCATGATGTGACTTGTTCTAGTTTATTATTATAATTTATCTAAGACAATGTTTGTACTAAACAAATATGTTTATTAGGAATGTTAGAACTTGAACATTCCAAAAACTGTATTTTTAATTTTTCATCTTGTGACATGTTCAGTTGAACTTTTACTATAGAATTCATAATATTAAGTTTATTATAAAATATATCTAAGACAATGTTTGTGTACTAAGCAAACATATTTGTCATGTGTATTGTAAAATTTGCTAATTTTTCTGAGTCAATTTATGTTTAATTTATAAACTAAATGATTTTATCTTTAGTGTAGTTTTTGGAAATGACTGATGCATAGTTTGTAATTTAGGTATTAAATAAGTGACAACATATTTTATAAGAATGAGACTATCGAGTTATTAATTTCACCTTATTTGAAAATTACGGATATGGCATATACCAAAAATCTCCAAAAGACTATATTTGTATTATTTATGTTTAATTTTTCTAATTATAAAATAGTTTTAACTATTAAAAAAAAAGAAATGTATTTTAGGTTATCTAGGCTACTGTAGTTACTACCTATAATATAATATTGAATGGTGTGGTTTTTTTATACTTCTGCAGAAGATGGATTACTGAATGTGAAATTCCCAATTTTTGAACTATACAAGTTTCTGAGGGGGGGGGGCTGATTAAAGAAATCTGCATATATTGAATGAAAAAGGACTCTAATCTCATATTTTGTTAAAACTAACAATTTATTTAGCAATTAAAATATGTTGAAATTTTACAAGACCATTGGGTAAAGCTGATTTCTACTACATTTCTTATTATTTAGCTCCCCCTAAATTCAAAATACATAAAAAATTTTGAAAATTTAAAATGGCTGATTTAAAAATAATAAAATTATTTAAAATATAGTTCGAATTTGACATCAACATATTTGGTCCCCTCCTCAATCAATCAAACAAAAGAGTGCATTAAAAAATTTAAAAAATATTTTTGGATCTAATTTTAAGACTTTTATGTTTTTTCAATCTTAGTTCTGATTTACCTGTTGGCGAGTAAGCGTAGTTATCTCAAAAGAGTGTGCATGGTATTGCCATACGTTCCCAAATGAGTACACACGGTATTTACCGTTTTTGACATTACTCTGAACCTATTTTATTTTATCAATACTCTGACATCTAGCAGCAGTATCTTAAACTAAATAGAATTCCTAAATATTTATTTATCATAATACATTGCTGGTACTGGTGTCAGTGCCATCTGGCATGTAAAATAATGACTTCTTATACCGCCTTTATAACACATGTTTACAGTGTTTGGCGCCCTTTATTACTAGTTAGCTGTGAGACGTGTAGTTTACGTTGGTGCATATTTGTGGTTGTTTAGATGTTTTTGTTGTAAATTGTATAAAGCTTATATAGACTTTTTACTTCAGAGTAGACGTTTTTACTCCGTATGTATATATCCTTATTTCCAAAATTACAATATATATCACGTGTTAAAACAATTCCAAAAATAAAAAAATATTTTAAATATGTTTTTATGTTATTTTGAGTTAAAATAAATGAGTTTTCATGTTATAAAAATCCTTACTCCTTTGTGGTTTGTTTTTGCTAAAATGCATACTCTCTTGTAGCATGGATCAAAGCACATCATTGCCGTACACTTGCCAACAGGTTAAAATCTAACCAAGGTTCAAAGTAGTGATCTGCAAATAAGTTTACCCCAAATAAATAATTAAAAGCAGTTTATTTATTTAAAAGCCATGGATTTAAAGTGAGGAGGACAGAAGATGAAAGAGAAAAGTGTGCTCCCAAAAATTCACTGACATAAAGATGCAGGTGTAGAAATAAAGTAAGTTTACATTTAAGAATATTGAATCGGGCTACAAAATTATTTGTTTCCTTTGGGTGTAGTACATATTGGGATCAGTTTAATTTTAATTTGTTAGTGTACAAGGAGATATTTATTTTTAGAAAATGTGTAAAACAGAACAAATTTGAAACCTTAAAAGCCTGTGAGTCTTCAATTTTTTAAAGTAAATAATTTCTCCATTGTTAAATTCCAAAAGTAAAATCAATCTTTTTCTTACGTTGTTCATCTTGTCGATCTATAAAATCTAAGGTAGCTCATAAAACTTTGTTTAGTAAAAAATGACAAGTGATTATAAATAAATATTGAGCTTGACTTGTGAGATAATATTAGATAGAATAAAACTCGAACACAAGATCTCACGAAAATTATTTTTACTTAATCAAACACATTTCAATGACAAAGTCGGCATCCTCAGTGATGCATGAGCTACAATAAATAAACTATAACAGTATCATATATCACTGAGGATGGAGATAATGCATTTGATTAAGTAAACATAATTTTCGTAAGATCTAGTGTTAGAGTTTTAATTTATCTATGGCAAGAGATTGCTTACTTATTATATTTGCAGCTTCCGTCTCACAAGTAACGACAATTTCTCTCTCCCAAATAGTCTTTTCTAATTGGAATAAAACATTTATCGCTAACATAAACCTCTTGATTACATTGATCTCCAAAAACAATAATAATGTAAAATTCTGTTAAAATGCACAGTATGTCCAGAAACTTAGATCAACAATAGAAATTAATTGAAAAATATTAAAATTTTTTATGCTATGTGGAATATAAGGCCTACTATGTAATTTATGGAATGTGAAATTCAAATTCCTACTTTATGTTTATGTAAAAACATTCATAAAAACTAAGGATTCTTAAACAGGTATGAAAATTAACGTAACCATACAAATAAACCCATGAAAAATGAGCCTTCAGAAATAAAAAAATTGAACCATTCACAGTAATGAACAGATTGTTTTAATTCTTGTATCTTATTATTTTATATGGGTAAAGCTTATATTCTTCTCAGTCTCTTTATGTTAAGTTACAAATCCATCCCCCCCCCTGCTTAGCTAGCTTAGAGAATTGATTTGAATGGACTCTTCAGTTTAGTGTTCTTTGGCATTTGTAATGGAAGTTGCCAATAAGTATACAAATTGCACTATGGTACCAGACAAGGTTTCCCACAATTACTTAGGTTAGGCTTTACAAAGTTCATTTGAATGAAGTTAGAAAATGAGTTTCTGTACTGCATGAACCATGGATTAGCATGATTTTAAACAATAGCAGAATAAATTAAATTATTTATCACTATCCTCACCTTTTACCTGCCCACACTAAATTTCTTAACGGTGTTACCAACTCTGTAATTACTTTTAATCTAAAAACGTGTAAAACATCCATAGTATTTCCAGTACATTTTTATTGTTGATATCAAACACACTGTATTGAAGTTATTTTATATAATAAGTAATATATTTTTAAGAATATATAAGTGTTATTACTAATTAGCTTGATTATGTTATTTTTTCTTGTAATAAAAAATGTTATAGCAAAATATTTTTACAAAATTGTCTGATATTGTGTATATAATTATACTGTCTGTACAATTAGCTATATAAAATAATTATTTGTTGAAATAAATTTTATATTAATTTTGTATCTGAATATTATATTGTATTTAATCCAGATTTCGTATGGATAGGAGACACAGGCTTACCTTTTTATCAAAGGATCTTATAACTTTTATTACAAGGGAATTGATGTGGGGTTTGGAAGGCCTGTTTTCAAATGATATAGTGACAACTTCTATCAATCATTTTATAAATAATGTGTTTAGATCATATTAACGATTGTCACAATGCATTTTGTGTTGGACATGCCTACAGTAGAAATATTTGGTTATTTCTAAATATAAATAAAAATATTATCACTAGACAAATCATATTTTTCTATAAATCTTTGAGGATGGGTAGAAGTTTTCTTGTTTTAAGTGCATTTCAGAACAGTAGTGTGTTACAGTTTGGGGCAATTGCAAGAGTGATCAGTTTGAAGCAGTTTTGCATATTTTTGTTAAAATTTTCCATTGGCCAAATAACACTCCTAATTATGCACTATATTTCGAGACAGAACTGGAAAAGGAGTATGTTTACACGTTTGGCACGCATTTTAATTACATAATACGAGTGCTGCATTTGCCTCCAAACCGACTCCAAAATATACTTGCCAAACAGGTGTTATATAAGAATATTTTTTGTTCAAAGAATATGAAATCATTAGGCACCAAATACGATATTGAACACAGTGATAGTGAAAGGGTTAAATAATAATCAGCTGATGAGTCTGTTAATAGAGGTTTGTTGGAAACAGTCGCAGTATCTCCAGTAATTAAACTTTGAACTTTGAACACGTTTTACATTTGCAATAATATCTATGTGAATACTATACACTGAGTTTTTAAATCTAGAGCAGAAGCATTTGATTTAAATTATAAACATTGAATGAATCAAGCTTTTCTATAATTATACTCTTTGTAATTTACAGGAGAATGAAAACGTTTTTCACTTTGTTGCAAGAGGTCCAATTTTAGTTCATCTTAGAATACATTGGTTTTTAAAAGATGATTTAAGACTGAAAATTTGAAGCTTATTTAAATGGTCAGGGAAATATTTGAAAGATGTTTGAAAATTTAGATGGGAATAGGTAAAAGACTGATTGAAAATCTGTACATCCTTAGTTATAACAAATATTACATAAATAACCAATAATATATGTGTGTGTGTTTTTATATATATATATATGTATATATGCTGCTAAGAGACTGTCGCTTTTCTTTTGGATAATTTGTTAAACTGTGTTTGTAATATTTCGAAAATATTTGTATTTGATGATGATGATGATGAAGAATGATATTTTATTTATATTATAGTGGCTGTAATATATTAGAGGATACCATTAAATTTAATTTTGTTGTTTAACCTAGCAGATGATCGAAATAGATCAGTGATAATTGTGCAGTCATATACAAAATTATAGTTTTAGATCGAATCACAGTATAATAATAATAATAATAATAAATGAACAAAACACGAATGAAATATTTTCAAATGCTTAAAGGGCTATGTGTCTCATATATGTTTATTTGAGTGGCACAAAAGCTTCAGTGGAAAACTAAGAACTCCATTTACTTCAAGAAATAAAGAAAATATATTTTAAAAACCAAAATTTTACAAGAAGCCTGTTGACTCAATGTCTGAATAGTTAGCTAATGCCATGAAGATTGACAAAGACACTGCATGGAAAATTTGTGTAAGGACCTTATATGAAGACAATTTTTGTGAAAATGGTCCTTATTGTTCTCACACGAGACAAAAATGAATTCCGCAAGGAATTGATGCTGACATGCTGCTGGAACTAGATACCGAATCCTACTAAAAAATCGTCACTTTTGAACGAACCTGGATCATCTTCATGTCTGTTCCTGAGATGAAACGACAGTTAGTGGATTAGAAAACTCTATCATCGCCAAGAATGAAAAAGTTTGTCAAAGCAAGGCCAAATTCAAAACTATGATCGTGTATTTTTTTTTTGTAATTTTTGAAGGATGCTTTCCAATTTATTTTTTATTAAGACAAAGCATACAGTCACATAGTACTTTCTGTGTAATATTTTTTGGCTGTTAAACATTTTCCTAACACTGGAATAACCTCGATATTTGGCAATATATGATTTTTTTAAAAATTAGTGTTTAAAGCCATACATTTTACGTTAGTAAAGACTAAACATTAGATCCGTTAAAAAGAGTTCCCAGAACTGGTTATGCTCTACATCTTCGACCAGTGGAAAACACCACTGTATTTATTTATTTACCTTCCCTTTGATTATAATTTGACATTGCCATGATAACAGGAATAAAATTGTTAAAAACATAGAAATAATTATATTACTTACACATAAACTAACACTAAACAAGTGAAACAAACTTCAAAGTATCAAATACACAAGTAATGTAAACAGTCATTGTGACTCGTTCACCTCTAAATTCCAAAAACTCTTTCCACTGAATAAAAACACTGCTGTTCCCATATAAAATGCACCTGACTTGTAGACAGACAGATAATGCTTAGGATATGTTTGCCTCGAGTTTCATGCTCATGTTGTATAATTCTATCTTGAAATCTATATTTATTTGCATAAACAAAACTCAGCAACTCGTAAATAGAAATACAAGGCATTGGCATAATGAACTACAACGAAAAAACTCAACTTTTTTATGAGCTAAACTATGCGCTTCTATCTTTTTACGATATGCACTAGTCTCAAACCCTGAAGTTTTTTTCTTTCAGGATCCGTTTCCGCGTGGAAAAGAATGAGTTACGCAATCCACTGGAGTTTAGGCTTCTTTTTATTATCTGGCCTGGATTGAATAACTCCTTCGACAGTTTAAGTCACCCCAAACTGCCGGTACCCCCTTTTTATATAATACTTCCAGTAACTATATTTAATTTAACCCTTTTGCTCAGGGAGAACACGATTAACTTTATTATCCGAAAATACCTTCTTAAATACAATATATCTTACCTTTTATTTAGCAATATTTCCTGTAAGCATAACAAGACTGTGTGGATAGTTATAAAAGATAAGTCTTTGTTTTTGATATTTAGAAATTAACACTTATTTATTTTATTTTTAACAAAAGAAACAAAATCAAATTTTTACTAACAAACAAAACATTACTCAAAAAAGAAAGAAAAAATTAACTTATATAATGATTACCTACAACATAAAATATTCTCTGGAAAACTTATTATTTTATTAACTTTATTTGATTAATAGCAGAAAAGCAATTAATTAAATTTTTACTCTGTCATCTATGAATTTAATTTCATTAATCTCTGAACACTAATTTCACAGTTACTAATCTAATTAGTTGTCCAGGATTATCATACAAATATTTTACTCACAATAAAAAAGAAATATCCACACACAGATATTAAATTTCTTAGCCTAAACAATTTTCATAAAATTATATTAAATTTTTTTATCCCAGGAAAATCAGTAATATTTGAATTTAATTTTAACTTTTGGCGAACTTTGCCCTAAAAAGAAAAGAATAATTTAGATGGATTTTCAGACTTGACCGCCCTCTTGAAGATCCTGGTGATTACGCTCCTGGATGGTTGGATGGTTTTACTCCTCTGGTGTCTGGTTGTTGTGATGACGTTTATAATTGATTCATGTATCCTTAGTAAAGTTCAGGTAAAGTGTTAATTTCCATTAAACACTGGATGTTAAGATTTTTTCACTTTTTACAGAACTCACTGACGATTTACTAATTCCACATTTTACTTTCTAAACTCTGGATTTATTTCATTTAAATATTTTTCTTTCAGCACTGACACTTTATTATTTTCCTAACAAATTTTAAATTATTACTTTTAATTTACTTCTTCTCAATTAGTTAAACTCACTGTTCCATCGGGTATTCCCTTACCAATTTATAACAATTTTTTTACAAGAGAGCCGTCGGGCATAGTAACGCCTTACATTCTATTCCAAACGTTTTTATGAGAGAACTCTTGAGAGCCGGTGCAGCTACATTTATAGCCTGAAACTATTGTATTCCATTACCAATTATTTTCTCTCACAGGGATAATACGATAGTCCCTTATTTTCTTATTTATGATGTAACTTTTGCGTTATTTTTAATTCTAGTGCTTGTCTATGAGTTATTAACAATGGTTCAAGTCTTTTAATCCTTTGTTTTAATTATTTTAATTTAATTAATTATTTTCATTACTGTAGCTGTCTGTTGGTATGATAGGCTATCTCTACGTCACGAAATCCTGGAGTTTGGAACTCTGCATCTCAAAACTTGCTACAGTAGTTTTCTATCCCTATTGGCTTTTCTTTATCCTCTTCTAACAGTTCTCTTGATTTAATTTTTACTTTTTCTTGATCGGCATTTTGTAGGTCTTCACGTCAGCTTTCACAAGAATTTCGCGTGATGTTTGTTGGTCCACCCGTTCACTCACAATTCCTTATGCAACAATCGACGTAATTGTCACTTTTTATTTTTCACATCTTTTGATTTAAAGTTTTAAAACTTCACCATTTTGTTGAGTTTCCGTAATAAACACACTGGCCGTAACGAAGATGCTGTCCGACCTACTGGTCTTACGTAATTTTGCACTCTTTTTCACACTTCTTTGTTTAGGGGTTTATTAATTACTGATCACCCTGGGACTTACATATTCTTTAGCATATACAATTTTAACCATGTTTTATTAATCTTGAAATTTTATTTTTATTCGTTTTCACACAAAGGTTTGAAAACCATAGCCTTTCTATTTTATTTAATTTTTAATTTTTACTTTTAATTCCTTGTTAACCTTTAAACTTTTAACTAAACTTATACGACACATTCTCAAAATTTATATTTATTTCAGTTTTATTCAACTTTCAAATTATACCATTTCCTCTAACTTTTTTAATATTGATTTTTTTTTCAAAAATCATGCACGAATCTTTTATTCTTAGAATTCTTTATTTATTACAGAAATACCAAGGTTTTTTGAATTTGACTAATTTTGAAATTTTAAAATTTTTTCATTTAAATTTGCCGTAGCGCATGTTAGTTTATATGAAATAACCGTAACAGATCTGTAATGTAATAACTTGTACTACAATTGCACCTCTTTTAACATTATTATTTCATATTTTCATAATTCATCAAATATGAATTTTTTATTCAAAATCTACTGACATACGATTTTACTGTCAAAAAGAGTAGGCGAAAGTTGACTTAAAACCTATCCATAGGTCAGTTTCACCAACTCGCCCTGAGCAGCAAAGTTGGTTACAATTCAGCCAAACCTTGTATTAGGATTAAATTTTGATTTTTCTCATTTTCGACCAAAATATAATCTCATACAACAAATTTCCATTGTAGAACATTACTTTAAAGAAGGGCTTACACGACTTCTTATGCCCTGCTTCCTACCATTTTCCTAATTATACATTTTTGAGTTTTAAATATACTCAGGACAATCCCATAGTATTACAGTCGACTCTCTCTAACTCGAAATTCATGGGACTACAATTTTTCTTCGAGTTATGTGTAGTTCGACTTAGGCATAGTTCGAGTTATAGAGGTCAATCTTGACTAAATTCGACTTACAGAGGTAACGAGATGTAGAGGTAAACCAAATAAAAATTAGAGTTACAGAGGTAAAGAATAGTGTACTGTACTGTACTTTATTCCCTCTAAAAACTAAGCTTTTAACTGTATCAATATTACTCTATCAAGAGAAAATAGGTGTATTTTGAGTATACATAATAAAATACGTGTACATACAAGGTAAACAGTACAGTCCTTATATTAATTTCACTGATTAAAAAAGTCCGTAATCTTCTTCTG
Organism: Aphrophora alni; assembly: GCA_963513935.1. Taxonomy (NCBI): domain Eukaryota; kingdom Metazoa; phylum Arthropoda; class Insecta; order Hemiptera; family Aphrophoridae; genus Aphrophora; species Aphrophora alni. The sequence goes on along the minus strand of OY740773.1, from coordinate 18,865,715 downwards.
ATTAAGACTGTTGGCAGCACGTTTGTCAATCATATTTTCTATTGAAACAATCGAAGTAAACACACTGTCTGGTGCATCACTGGTTTTTTCTAAAAACATACGTAAAGTACGTACTGCAGCTTTGGCTTCTTTAGGTGTAATGTCTGCTGGCTCCTCTTCCTCGTTTTCTTCGTCAGAAGGAGCATCCTCATCGTTGCTCGAGATATAGAGGTAAACTTCGACTTGTGGAGGTAAAGTGCAAATTGAATTTGACTTATCTGCTGAACTTCGAGTTATAGAGGTAATTTTTGTGTCTCTTCGACTTATAGACATAAAATATAACCGTAAAATTATTTCGAGTTATGTATTGTTATTTTTTCGACTTGGACAGGTTTTTCCAAGGGGATTGAAAATAATTCAAGATTTCGTATTATCGAGGTTCGAGTTAGCAAGAGTCGACTGTAATTCAAAAGAGAATGGCAATTTCCATAGTAGATAGATTTAGAGTTTTTTTTTGCAGAGACTACCTGTATAATATAACAGGTGCTATTTAGTTTATGAGACAGTGTTTTCCCATGGTCTCCCAACCCTACATTTTTTAAATATTTTTAGTCCCAGAATATTTACATAAGCTCAAACAATATTACTGGTTTCTAAATTTGTGTTAAGAGATCTAGAACATTTATTTATAAAATCTAGACGCAAGACTTCTTCATATTTATTTGTAAGCCATTTTGTAATGGATCTGAGACATTCTGAAAAAATGCATTTAAAGAATATAAATTTGATTCTCTTATCAATGCTGATGTATCGGTGTATAAGTGTTAATGCTATATTATAGAGGGGAAAGTATTAGAATTGTGTGATATATGTAAATAAAAGTGAGTTTATTAGTTTTGTTATTCAATAACTAGATCTCATATTTATAAATTGTATAAAAAGTAAATAGCATGCATTGATTTATGTTGTTGTTCAGATAGTGATGACTGAGGATAGAAACATTTGAGTTACATGGTTAGGAGACTAGGTGGAGTATGTATTTAAGACAGGCTAAAAAAATTATGGAAAAAGAATGAATATGGTATATATATATTTTTTTTGTTTTGAAAATTTACGTATTAATGAAGAGAAAGAACAGAAATGTGGATGGGCTGAAATATCTTGGAGTGGTGATCACTATAAAAGGAAGAAGTATTGATGAGATAAATTCTAGGGTGAATAGGGAGAGCAGTTATAAAAGCTATGAACAGTGTTTGGTGTAACAGGAACATCAGTAAGAAGGGCGTTTTACAGTAGTAGCGTTGAGAGTGTATTGTTATGTGAGATATAAGTGGAAGAAATAAATTAAAGTTTTCAGCGACAGGAATAGATTTCTTACAGAGAAGCACATGAAGAGACTAGATTGGATCATGTTGGAAAGAAATATTTCACCAATGGATAGAAGTTATTGTGAAAGTTGGTGTGAGCCGAATGAAGAATAACCACATAGGATTTTAAAAGGAAATGCAGAGGTTGATGTTGTAGAATCTTTGTTCTAAAATTTGTAAATGAAGATTGACATGAAATGGAGAGTGCGGAGTGACAACAGTGATAGAAATCTGGTAAAAGTTAAGTAATTGAATACAAATAATATTGTTTACATTAATTTTGTTCAGTATATTATATATTTTTCTAATAGTACTATTTATATAAATGATGAATCAAGATATGTAATCATTTTATATCTAAAAGCAATTAATTTAAATTACTTTTCTGAAGCTAATAAATAACTGATATCAAACTTATCTCAATTTATGTTTATATTTAGATTAATATTAAAACCGATTTGAGTCATTGTAACATAGAAAATTTAGTAATAAATTTAACAGCTAGGAGACTAAGTGTTGTCAAAATGCGTTGGATTCAGTGTATTTTATTTGCTTTTGGTAAGTGTATATTTAAAATATACTGGTATATTTAAAACAAAACTGGTAATGAGTAACAAATGCCGTTAATTTATTGATTATATAATCAATGTTGCAAAAACATTGCACAATCTTTTACAATCACCCGTCTCTAAAACTAAATAACAAACCAAATCTAATCATCACCATAAATGTCAGTTTCATTGTTGTCAATCAAAAAGTAACAATGAAAAATGGACGAAGTTTGTATTTAAATAAGGGGATTATAAAGTTGCTTCACTTTTGTTATAAACATGTCCTTAGCATGAATCGTATTTGATTAAAATTGAACTTTTAAGGACTAAGGACTAGGTTTATTTTTGTTTTTTTTTGCAAATTTTCCAGAACCATAAAATTTTTAACTTTATTTTTTTGAACATGGTTTTAGGTCATCGATGTTATTAGGTAGCGGTGGATAAAAACAAGATCTTTTACAAATCCCCACAAGAAAAAATCACATAGGGTTAGATCTTGCAGGCCACACAAAAAAGAGCTTGGTCTTGGGCCTCCTGGGACCAATCTATTGTTGGGGCACATTTTCATTTAAAAAAGTTTATACCATCAGGTGCTAATGAGGTACTCCATCAACTTGTAAAATTAAGTCATATAAATAGGTTTGAAGTAATGGGTGTAAACATTTTTTTAGAAGTTTCAGAAAGGTTCATCCTGAAATGGTGTTTCCCTCAAAGAAAATGTGACCATAAACCTTGTTTTTTGACAATGCATAGAGCACGTTCACTTTAAGGGAATTTCTTTCATACTGAAGTGTTTGATGTCCCCCACACCGTTCACCAAATGCACACACTGTGAAGATTGACTGTGCCACTCAAGTGAAAGGTTGGTTCATTAGTGAAAATTAAACATGAAATGAAGGTTGCATCTTCCATGATTAATTCACAAAATTCATTCGCTTCCTTTTATCGTTATTGGTAAGTGCCTGAAAGAGCTGTAGTCTACATGGTTTCATATTTGGACATATTCTTACCACATGCATCCTACCACCTTACCAGATAAGGTAGTTTGATTTGTGAACTTCCGTTTGTTACACTGAAACATGTAGCAAATTCTCTTGATTTGTTCCTTTGAAACTCGCAGCCATCCTGGACAGAGACACCCTGTTTCTTCAAACTGTCGAAATTATCACTGAATGTTCTTGAGAGTAGCGGTTTAATGTTAAATCACCTTCAAAACTAAGCTGCACCATCACTACTGAATTTATTTTTGTTAACTCGAAAATTTAAAACACCTTTTGTTGTTGACTTTCCATTTTGGGCATAGCTAGAGCACTGTCAATGTGCCTAGAGCACTTCTGCGACATGATACTTAGAAAGCAATTATTTCAAATGACATGTGACTAATTTTTTAATGGCTCTATTGAGTAGAGAAAATTAGTCATGAAATCATTTCATTCTTTTTGAATAACACTGTATTTGAGTTATTCTGTTAATAAAAATAAAAAAAAGTTAAACATTTTGATATATTTATCTTGTAAGAAATTTAAGGAATAATGGGAATTTGAACCTTTCCTTTGAATTGCTTTCTATTCTGAAGCAGAACACACATTTTCATATCTTGAACCAGTATTTTATTTTCTCATGTATTTTATGGCTTTACCCTACATTTTACTACTTCCCCTCATTGTACTCCACTCTCAAATTTTTAAATCAGCATTTTTGGTTTTTTCTGCATGGCTTCAACTTAGAAGCTACTTAGGCCTACATGCCAAATGCAAAATTGTAATTTTATTTTTTAGCGATTTTTCTCCCATATATTTCTTATGGGAGATATGTCTGGATAGAAGGGTTCCAATTTATCAATTTTTGTGAAATGTATATCATGTTAAAAAAAAACTTTGAAGGTACTTACTTATATATTTAACTGGAACCTATGCTTAAATCGTTTCTGACAAACTCCCTCTAAGCTATATTATTTGATTGACATCAAGTTTTTAAATTGTTGTGATCAAGGTTTAGTTTTGTTTTTGCCAATTATTTCTGAAGGGTTAGTATATTTAATTTGTGACTCTGCATATTGGTTTAGGTCCTTAATATTCCCAATTTACTAAAATTGATAAAGTTGATTTAGAGTAACCAGTATTTTTAGTGAATAGGCAAACATTAAAATTGGTTGGGTCCTGAAAAGCTACACTTGCGTAAATTTTGATCATAATTGAATAGCTGATATTTCAATCTTTCACATAACATTCTTTATACTATGTAAAAAAAGTGAAAAAGTAAAACTAAACTGAGCAAAAACATTGCGTAAACTCTTTCTTTCATCCATCCCCAAAACAAAATAAAAACCAACACAATCAATTCGTCACCAAAAATGTGACATAGGTACTTGTAAGTCGGAAGAAAAGATTAACCATGGACACTGTCTTTGAAATAATATTGTTATTTAATAAGACCTAAATTTGCTTTGATTGTGGCATAAACTAGTCTTAGTGTAAATTGTGATTAAAATTGAACTTTTTTCCTTTTTTTTTCAGTTATTCCTGAAACATATTGTTTTACTTGTGATTTTGTACACGAGTTTGAGTTAATAAAATAATTTGAACAAAATTAATAAAGCTGATTTTGGGAAATCATATAGTTTCTTACTAATAACTCATAAATCAGTATATTTAGAGATGACAACCAATATTTGGATTCAGTACTCAAGAGATTTTTAATATTTTTTAAAAAATTGACCAAAATAGTTAGAACCAATTTTTAGAAAATTGTAATTTTCTATCCTCAGATTTTGAGATATGAAAAAAAAGTTCCGAGATAAACGCACATATTTCAAATTTAATCAATCGGTTCATGGGTTTGGTCTGTACAGCACAGTACTCATGATAGATGAGAGATAGACTTCATTCCAAAAAAAAAAACACGTTTTTTAACTGGGGGAACCTCAGAAAGGAACAAAATATGTTGGAAAGTAAAAAGAGCATAAGACCACTAGCTCTTAACACGTTAGCTGCCAAGGCCTAATACGAAACTCTTGCCGTGAGTGGCACGATTACCAAATTATTTTTCCATTATTATTTTTGCATCTACCTATGTTACATAATATAAGGCAATAGTATTTACTAATTTTATTTACATTTATGCATATATAGTTCCGAGACCGATCGGACCGAAATGCAATTTTTCGGCTTTAATTTTAATCGTAGTATAATGTTTAGGTCCGATCGGACCGAGGTAATTTTCGTGTTAAAAAAAAAAAATCTGAACGGGCTATTTTATTTCTTTATGTTGGCAAGCTCACTATTTTATTTGTCTAATATTTATTTTATAAATACATATATTCATTTTACAACTGTATTCTTTGTGAATTATTCATTACTAAATCAAAATGTTTTTGTAAAATTTTTAATCGGTCCGATCGTGCCGACAAGATAGTGAAAATATCAACTGATTTTAATATGATATTGAGTAACCATGGTAACGGTTATTAAAGCATACAATATACTTTGTCTAACACACGTCTTTACCCAATCCAGAGAATACCAAAATATGCCGATAGGTTGCTGCACTATTGAACTGTGAGCCACAAAACAAAACATTACGTCAGTGACTTTATCGGTCTGATCGTGCAGTAAAGCTGCATGTACAGTCACCTTAGTTTCGGTCCGATCGGACCGATATGGCAGCTAACGTGTTAAACACTCTAAAAGCATCAAATTTTGAAGAGAGCAATAGTTTGTCAAAACCCCTGACTCCTCAAACATTCTAATAGCATCATGGTCTGAAGAGAACAAGAACTGATCAAAAGATGTCAAGCCTTTGATCACTCTAATAGCATCAAGGTCTGAAGAGAACAAGAGTTGATCAAAAGATGTCAAGCCTTTGAACACTCTAATAGCATCAAGGTCTGAAGAGAACAAGAGTTGATCAAAAGACACCAAGCCTTTGATCACTCTAATAGCATCAAGGTCTGAAGAGAACAAGTGTTAATCAAAAGATGTCAAGCCTTTGATCACTCTAATAGCATCAAGGTCTGAAGAGAACAAGAGTTGATCAAAAGATGTCAAGCCTTTGATCACTCTAATAGCATCAAGGTCTGAAGAGAACAAGAGTTGATCAAAAGACACCAAGCCTTTGATCACTCTAATAGCATCAAGGTCTGAAGAGAACAAGAGTTGATCAAAAGATGTCAAGCCTTTGATCACTCTAATAGCATCAAGGTCTGAAGAGAACAAGAGTTGATCAAAAGATGTTAAGCCTTTGATCACTCTAATAGCATCAAGGTCTGAAGAGAACAAGAGTTGATCAAAAGATGTCAAGCCTTTGATCACTCTAATAGCATCAAGGTCTGAAGAGAACAAGAGTTGATCAAAAGATGTCAAGCCTTTGAACACTCTAATAGCATCAAGGTCTGAAGAGAACAAGTGCTAATCAAAAGACACCAAGCCTTCGATCACTCTATAGCATCAAGGTCTGAAGAGAACAAAAGACACCAAGCCTTTAAACACTCAAATAGCATCAAGGTCTGAAGAGAACAAAAGACACCAAGCCTTTAAACACTCAAATAGCATCAAGGTCTGAAGAGAACAAGAGTTGATCAAAAGATGCCAAGTCTTCGAACACACTAATATCATCAAGGTCTTAAGAAAATAAGAGTTGAACAAGAGTCACCTGATAGGAAAGATATAAAGAGGGATTTTAACCCAAGATTAGACAAAACAAGTAGATCCAACTAGAATACCTCGGGGATTGCTACACATATACTCACTATAAGTAACCCACTGGATAAGAAGGTAAATCATAATTTGAGAGCAGTTGCTATATATTACTAATTCATGGTTTGATTATGTAAACAATGAGTAAGAGAGTTAATGTACATTTTATTTTTAAATTGACTTTTGTTCTTTAATTGGCATTAGTTATAACAGTATAATTACACTGAAAACATTGTAAAGTGTCAGTGACACGAAGAAATAAAACAGGATTGAATAGACAGAATACAACAGGTAATTTTACTCCTATTGTAGTTATAATTGTATTGTAAAGTAATTTATAGTTGTGTTATGTTTCAGTAATATGTTTAACTTCAGCATACAACACTCGATTCATAATGGATGAAGAACCTAAAAAAGTAGATGAGACAGAAAATCCTGTTAATGATAATTTGACTATAGAAGATGAAACCATACCAATTAAAGATATTATTCCAAGGATAAGCAATAATTTAGTAAATCACTTAAGAAATGTACTTAAAACTGGAGGAGCGAATACAGTAATTGATAAATTAAACGCAACAATCAAGAATATAAATAAAACTACACAAGTGATACGTTTAACAGCGGAATACATAAATATATCTGCAAATTATGTTTTGTCTACGATAAACCAATACATGAACAGTATAAAAGATGTAAACGTATTGACAGAAAATATTAATACGATAAATGAGAAAGTAATGTCTATTTTAATTCACCATATCAATTCAACAGTGATTGACATTGCAACTAAATCTAACGCTCATACTATCACTGGCGAGGATATGCTGTTTTCAATATCATACCATTTGGTTACAGCTTTTCAAGATATGACTAATATGGTTGTAAATATAACCTCAAAAAAGAACAATTCTCAATCATCAGAACCTAAAGTTGATATCAACAATAAAGAAACACAGACAGAACCTGAGTTATCAACAAATCCTACATTTGCGGATACAGTTGAGGTGTTTTCTCCAGTTGAAATTAAATCATTAAAGAATCAAAATATTCCTGTGTATTATTTGACCAGTTGGACCGATTGTAACACTGTTATTAGACCTGTGTGTGCTGTTGATCTCAAGATAAAGAAATATATTATCTTTTTAAATGACTGTCGACGAATGGCACACAACCATATGCATGGAACAAGTAAGTTTTATTTATAGTTTCATTTAAGGGTATTCGCACAGTTGTATCTTCCCAATGTGTGGAGATTTTCATGTAACTTTTCCTCAGGTTGTCCACAGGCACAAAAGTTACAGAGTTTAAAATTTTTGGGTTATTTACTAGTTTTTCTAAAACTTTTAACATGGGAAATTACAAAATGTTGCTTAACTTATAGAAAACAAATTTTATTTTTTTTGAAAATATGTTATTTATAGTTTTGTTTTTACGAAAATAATATTTTTGTACCAAGCCAAAAATTAACTATTTTAAAATCTCAAGTTGACACTTGTTAAATAAACACTTAGTTGAATGTGCAGTAGAAATTTCAATATGATATCTTAAGTAGTTTATGATAAAAAGGAACATAAAATAAAAATACACTGTTCTGTTTTAAGGGAAGGGTGAACATTTAAACATAATATTCACCTAATGTCAGATATTTCAAGAACTATAAGAACTAGATCTTCAATGGGTGTTGTATTTTAAAGAACTAATTTTTCAGTTGCATATTCATGTTTTTTCTTAATATGAAACCAACAAACCAAACTCCCAAGAAAACCAGGTAACATTGCACTAGGTGCCAGGGCATAAGTGAGTTGAGGGTAACGAGAAGGCAGACAATCTATGTAAACGAAGCTTTGCATATGTGGGACCTAAGGCAGCAGTAGAATATCCATGTGTCTGACCTTCAAGATGGCCATAAATAGGTGGGTTTATGTCAAACACCGCCAAAGATAAGGCTTTAAGGGGCACTGTCATAGTAAATCATTATGCAAGGACATCTCTTCAGGTCCTGAAAGGACAATAATGACCCGAGGTAGTGGACAACTCAGACAAATTATGGGATTTATTATGAAACACTGTGGTCTGAGAGTGTTCTTGCACAGGATAGGTGTTTTCATGGCAAAACTGTGTGTACGGGAAGTATGAGGAAACAGCAGGCCACATAATTTTTAATTGTGAGACCCTGACCAATACGAAACGTAAGGTTTTTGGACTCTAAATTCCTGAGGAAATGTCGTTGGATGAACTAGTTAGTGGATTACTCAAACTAGTAAGGAGAACAAATCTGCTACGCTAGAATGAGGATGCTTTTAGTTGGACAATAATTCATTGGTCACAGCGCCCAGGGCTGGTTCTAGCACTTTAAACTCCAAACTAAATCAATCAATCAATCATTCAAACCAAACCAAAAATGAAACAACAGTAACATAATAATTTTAATTTCACCAACAAGTACTAGGGATCCCACTCCGTGCATAATTGTCCAAATAACCTTCTTTTTACTATTCATCTTAAACACTTACAAATTGAGAAGATAAGGTATAGAAAGAGACTCCTAACCATGGAATACTCTAATAGTGTCTAGTAGTGTTCTTGGAAAAGAACAAGAATTGGTCAAGAGAAATCAGATAGGAATAATGAAAGAGAAGGGTCTAACTCAAGATTAGATGAAAAAAAAGTTTTAGGTTCAACTAAGAGCTTCAGGATTGTTACACCAGTACTCACGACAAGTGAGTCCCTCCGTGTAACAATGTGAACATTTATTATTTAAAACTATAAAGTTAAAGATAAATTATTAAAGACAGCCAAAGTATTTGAGATCTTAGAATGCAAAAATGTTCCATCTTTGTGATAAGTCAATGCATACAGCTGGAACTGAAACACAACTGAATACAAATACTGAATTACAACCAGAAATCAGTAAAAAACACCATCGTAGGGTCGGTCTGATTTGATTTTTGAAATTCATTCTGTGGGGTGAGATATTCAAGATCAAAGATGATCTAATGCAATCACAAAATAGCAACAGCAATTTGAACTCAAGACAAAATTAATCAGCGGGTAAATATTATTTTCTCAGAAATTGGTTACCAAGGAAATTAATTTAAAAATTATTTATCAAGAATTTTGAACACTGAAGTTTGTTATCTGTAGCTTGGTCTATTCTAGTTATATATATACAATTTCATACAAATATGTTATATAATTGTTGAATAACATCATCAGTGATGAAATCAGATTTAAGTCAACGTGTAGTAGAAAGACGCATTGTATAGCTACACTCTGGTAAATGACTTCTATTACAAGAATTCTGTTATTGATATGTTGGTTTAATCAGATGTTTGCCATCATTTGTATATATAAGAAACAAATACACATTTCAAAAATATGGAATCAACTCCAGTTATCAAGTGATAAACTTAGAACATGAAATAAGCCAACTTGACCTATTAACTTGTTATTTTGACGCTCAGTATTCCTTTATTCAATTAATAGTTTTAGCTTCCATGGTTCTCGCTACTAACTAGGCTTGTCATGTTCTAGGGTTTTTACTTGATATTGAAGTTGATTCATATTCTTGAAACATTGTGTACTAGTTTTTTATATACACAAATGATGGCAAACAACCAATTAAATCTGTAATATGAACAATTTATCATTATGAAGTAACTTTAAAATCAGAAATAAGGAGTTGTGTATTGATAAAATCAAGTTATAAAATTTTGTTCACAGATTACTCTGTTTACGGTATGGACGTCTGCACTGGATTATTTTTAAGAAATCCAGGATTTAGTGGAGCTCAGGTAACACCCTTACAACAGAATCCTATGCAAAGAATTGTTTCTTTAGATGAAATAGCACATCAAAATTCTAAAAAATAATACATTTAAATTTCAGGTATTGAATATATATTACAGCTTGTTTTGCTTTAATAGTTATTTTATAATAATTGTAATTGTAATTGGATATTGTTAATTATAAGAAAATAAAGTACATTAAAATTAATTACATTGGTTCATTTTTGTATATACATGGTTAAGAGGTATATTTTTGATTGAATTACTATTGACTATTAGATTAGATTATTGGGATATGAGGACTCAAGATTCTTGTACGTCAATCTAAGATTATTTTACACTCCAAGTACCTACTAGCAAGGCAAGCCAATGCCTGTACCTTCAAGAGGCTTAAGAGTTTTTGCCCGATGCTAGCACTAGAATCATCACCTGGTTGTGAAGCCTTGAATATGACCCTTCTCCTAGCCTTGAGCCTTTCACATTTTAGAATGATATGTTTAGCAGTCTCTTTCGACTGTTTACACAGCCCACAAACAGGATAACTACTGATGATCCGAAGTGTTAGCAGAGTTTCCCGAAGTGACCGTATCCAGTGAGTAATACCAGTTAAGCAAAGCCATAGTCCTTTGGATCTTCCTTTGCTGAAAGTACCTTTCATTCCCATACCTTAGAGTAACGTTATACTGAACAAGCATCTCCTAGACTTAATTGGAGGACTGTTTCAGAATCTTGGGGTGCATCCTAAGAAACACCCATGTAGTCTTCAGAATGTCCTTCCTTAATCCAGTGATCAACTTGTTTTCTTTACCTAATGGCTTAAAGGTGGCAATTATTGTGCCCAGCCAATGTTTCATTGGATCATTGTGGCAGGAAAGAACGACAGCTCCTTTTTGCATGTAGCTCCCTAAGATTGAAGGAATAGTTCCATCCTCTATGAGTAAGAATTTATCCATTAGTGTGTCCTCAATGTCTTCAGCTTGCTTATCATCAGTTTAGCCTCAGGATAGACATAAAGAATAAGATCCATTTTGTTGGCGAGGATGTCCTTGTTAGTTGGAACCATCTTACCAGATGGTTCCAAACGATGGTGAGTTTTGTTACATCAGAATCTTGAGTTTCACCTCTGGCCTTCTTTGAAAGGCCCTTAGTAGAGGATGGAGTGGCCGAATTACCTCTAGAGCACCTGACCATACCCATCCTACATAAGATGCTAACAACTCTTATGTCACCATTTATTAGACTATCTTCACTTTAAGGCTTCAAATGGTTCTATCAGAAAGAAAAATCTATATAATACTGGGGGGGGGATTTCAATTACGATTGCAAAGGAAATGATGGATACATCTTTAAAGTCAATCTTAAGTATCAAATTTTAATGAAATAATATTTCAAGTGAAAAATATATGACCTAGGGACCTAGGACATAGACTGGGAATTAAACACAGGACCTTTACTTTATGCGCCAATGCTCTACCACTGAGCTATCCTAAGTCAAGTAAAAAGTGTACGCCCTGTACTGGGAAGCGACTAGGATAGCTCAGTTGGTAGAGCATTGGCGTGTAAAACCAAAGGTCCTGGGTTCAATTTCAAGTTTAGGTCGTATATTTTCCACTTGAAATATTATTTAATTATAATACTAGCTGGTATAAAAAAATGTATAAACATTAAAATAAAAAAATAAAATCAATATATCAAATTTTACACGATGATCAAAAAGACTTCTGTAAAATGAAAGAAGGAAGAGGTTTGAAAGAATATAAAGAAAGTGGTATTGAATATAAATATATTATAAACTTGAATGAAATATTAAAAAGACTCAACTATATGTACGCTCAAGAAAAACCTGGAATGAATAATTTTCATAATGAAAAAGTGGGTTAGTAAATTTCTTTCATAATTGATTAGAACAATTAATAGAATCATCAAAGGAAACTTAATATTTGATTAGATTTATATCGAGTCTACCATCAAAAAAGTTGAAAGAAGAACATATCGGTTTGAGTTTATTTTATTCATTTTTATTTAATCGCATTGTACACTCCCGGATACAAAGATTTGACACTGGGGACACATTTGGAAAGGATGTACCTAGAAATGATTTGGGGTATAAATCAGCTATACGAAGTAGCAAAAGTGCATCATATTTGGAATAGAGTTCTGATATTGGAAAAGTAACTGAATGTGAAATCTCAAAAATGAATGAAATGAAAAATCAGCACGGCATTTAAAAAATCTAATCGATTATAAATTCACCCAAATAACATTCAGGATAAAAAAATGAGTGAAGATTTCATGTAAAAATATGTCATTGATTTGATTAGATTGAATTTAAGTACTTAGGTAGAATGTACTCGGTGGGATTGGCTTTATGAAAGCTTGGCTTCGTATGGTTATTTACCTGGTATCGTTGAAATTCTCTCGACATTCTTCTTATATTCCTTTGAAAGAAGTTTCAAATCTATAGGTGATGGAGAGTCAAATGAAGGAATCAAAGATTTTGCAAAATTTGTAATTAAAATATTACGAAATCAAATTGGGCGAGACATATATGTCAAAAAGCATTTGAAATTGAATATTTTAACGTTAGCTATACTAATAATGATAAAGTTTACCCCAACAATCCCCAAAAGCTAATAACAAACATAATGAATTATATAATTCTGCAAACAAGATAATTATGTTACAAAGATGGAAAACAATATATATCATTGAGGTGAAATCAAAGTTTAAATCAATCCTAATCTGTTATCAATCCGAGCGTTTTACGCATTGATTCAAATAGTTAGGTAGACTGTACAATTGAGCTAACCGATATAGGTTTGGATCAGTTACAAAAATGGTTATGATCGCAGATTTTGACCGATCCCTAATTCGATTTTCTGGTATATCAATTGACGGTGACGAAGCGTTTACCTGCTATATTCACAGATCGGTAAAATCGGATCAGAATCCACATTCATCATACGGATTTCATCCGTTTGAAAAAGAGGGTTTGAATTCAGTTGTAAAATGGCTAAAATCAGTTACAAAGGCTGAAATCGGCATTCTCAAAAATCGGGCCAGACCTCTAATTTCTTATACTATTTCTGTGTTAAACTTACAAGAAGAGACATTTTTTAAGTTTCAAAATTTTAATTTTTTTTTGTACTACTTATGTACAACGTTGAGGGCACCAATTCATGCCCCTTGTAACCACTTTTCAACACATAAAATATGGGCACAAAATATATTTTTCATATTGAAATGCAACGTTTTTTAAATGTCAAAATTTTGTTTTTTCCAAACTTTGTGGACAATTATTGTCCCTTGAAAAAATGTTTCAAAATGCAAACTTTGTTGTTAAAGTTGATTTTAAAGCAATATTTTTTTATAAGAATTTCAAAATTTGGTTTTTTAAATTCTGTAATATGTAAAACGTTGTAGGCAACAGTTAATGTATTTCGTAAAAGTCTAAATTCAAAACTTTGCCCACAATTGTAAATTTTTGTCTAAATTTTATTCTGTAACATTGTACAAGTCTATAATAATTGAGGATAACATTTTGCTGACACATACATTCCATTTCCTCTTCATTAAATTTATCTAATTAAAAGATTACACTTAATTTGTAAAATAATGCAAAATGGTATCAAAAGAATTTTAGTTATTAGAGTTTAAAACTCGAGTAAATAGAATATATAATTTTTTGGGGTTATCAACTATACCATGTGTCCAAAAAGTCCCACCCCCTCTTATTTTTTTTATTAATGGAAATAGACAGATTTACTTTGGGGAAAGTTTAGATAACCAAAGGAGGAGTTTTTGAAGTGTCCAAATTTTCAACCTACAAATTGGGGTAGTTAAGGGGTAAGTCAAGAATTTTAAATAGCAACCCCTATTGAATGATACCTCATTTTAAAGGTCTTTTCAAAATAAGAATAATGGCGCAAACCAGAGGTCTCTAAGTTCATCTTACCCAGCATAGCAACCAATCGAATTGTGAATGTTAACCTGCAAACTCCGGTTGTTTTTATTACATTACAAACTTCTCTATTTTGATAAAATGATGGTAAGAGCCTTACCTTGTTTTTTTAGCTCATATTAAGTTCTTGAAATGGCTACCATTTACTTTTTGGCAGAAATAGATTCTGGACTCAAAAGCTTGTTGTACATTTCGTAACATTTCCGGTCTAATTATTAACGTAAAATTCACAATTCGATTGGTTGCTATGTTGGGTAGGATGAACTTAGAGACCTCTGGTTTGCGCCATTATTCTTATTTTTTGGTATAGACTCTTTTAATTCTATAGGACAATGTACTGCAGAAAAACATGAAAATTTTGCAAACAAAAATTTTTTTAAAGAAGAAATTGGGAATTATTTTACGTTTAGGATGCTTCCGTAAGGGAGCTTTTATTTGTACAAAAAGTTGTATCGCTGAAAAATCTGACAGTATGTGCAACAGTTAGTGTCCCTTGTGAAGTCTCCAAAACTCATACTTTAGCCACAAAATGTGATTTTTTTGTTTAAATGTTATTGAAATCAGGCTGTGGAATGTAAGTGTCAGCAAATTGTTACTACAAGCTATCAACTATCTAAGCTCAATCAGAGACTGGTTAAATGTTCAAATGGTTAATGATATTAGTTGAAAGTTTACAATTATAATTAGATTACACCAACATCAGATTTTTTTTTTTTGAAAAATTTGGGAGTAACTTCTGAAACTTCAAGATGGGCTGAACCTCATAATATTCAGAAATGAACTCCCGTGCATGAACCCGGGAATTTTAATAATTGTAAGGATTCCCATTCCCTCTGGGTTTGGATGTCTGTCCTAGAGTAATGTAGTAGGCGTGATTTTCTCTCCTATTCTCTTTGGATGTCTGTCCTAGAGTGATGTAGCAAGCGTGATTTTCTCTCCCACTCTCTGTGAATGTCTGTCTTAGAGTGATGTAGCAGGTATGATTTTATCTCCCATTCTCTGTGGATGTCTGTCTTAGAGTGATGTAGCAAGCGTGATTTTCTCTCCCACTCTCTGTGAATGTCTGTCCTAGAGTGATGTAGCAGGCATGATTTTCTCTCCCACTCTCTGTGGATGTCTGTCCTAGAGTGATGTAGCAGGCATGATTTTCTCTCCCACTCTCTGTGGATGTCTGTCCTAGAGTGATGTAGCAGGCATGATTTTCTCTCCCACTCTCTGTGGATGTCTGTCCTAGAGTGATTTAGCAGGCATGAATTTCTCTCCCACTCTCTGTGGATGTCTGTCCTAGAGTGATGTAGCAGGTATGATTTTCTCTCCCACTCTCTGTGGATGTCTGTCCTAGAGTGATGTAGCAGGCATGATTTTCTCTCCCACTCTCTGTGGATGTCTGTCCTAGAGTGATGTAGCAGGCATGATTTTCTCTCCCACTCTCTGTGGATGTCTGTCCTAGATTGATGTAGCAGGCATGATTTTCTCTCCCACTCTCTGTGGATGTCTGTCCTAGAGTGATGTAGCAGGCATGATTTTCTCTCCCACTCTCTGTGGATGTCTGTCCTAGAGTGATGTAGCAGGTATGCTTTTCTCTCCCATTCTCTTTGAATGTCTGTCTTAGAGTGATGTAGCAGGCGTGATTTTCTCTCCCACTCTTTGTGGATGTCTGTCCTAGTTGATGTAGCAGGCGTGATTTTCTCTCCCATTATTTTTAGATCTCTGTCCTAGAGTGATGTAGCAGGCGTGATTTTCTCTCCCACTCTCTGTGGATGTCTGTCCTAAAGTGATGTAGCTGGCATGATTTTCTTTTCCATTTTCTTTGGATGTCACAAACACATACATAACCTATTTTCATTAACATCTCACCATTAACATTAGTCAAAAAATTTAAAATCAAATTGTAACCATTAAATTATAAACAAGAAATTTAAAATAAGACAAAGAAGTTAACTTTGGAGAGGGTCTTAACTTTCTTAAATTGTTAAGAACTATCTACCTGTACACAGCCATGATTTTATAAAGACTAAAATATACTTATATCCCTTCAAAATCCATATCAACAGTGTAAATTCAATCACTAATCACCACAGCCTTTCACCCCTTAATCACCCATCCAATTTTAGAATATCTGTTGTAAATCACTTGTTAATCTTTTTGTATAATTAGATTTAAGAATGTGTGTTAGTTATTCAATTGAATCCACAACCAAATCTGTGATAGTTAGCCGCGGCATCTCAAACAATAGATTATTATTTGACATCAAGAATATTGTAAAACAAAGTTATACGAATAATCTTCATATAAAAATTTTGTGAATGCATTTTCTGGCTTCATTACATAGAGTTTATTTATAGTATTTAATTTATATATTACTTGTGTTTAGTTCATATTAACTCCTATGTGTTTAACTTACAAGAAGAGATGCTTTTAAAATTTAAACTTTACTACAAAAATTTACTTTAACTACAAGTTTATTAAGTTTAGAAATTTTAAACAAGGAATTTTTCTTGTACAACGATGTGGACAACAATTCATGCCCCTCATAAAAACTCTCCAACACACAAACTTTGGGCACAAATTTGATTTTCGAAACTCGTAATGCAACGTTTTTTAAAAGTGTCAAAATTTTTTTCTACAATATGTGAAACGTTGTGGGCAACAATTACTGTCCCATGTAAAAATTCTCCATTATGAAAAGTCGCTTCAAAAGTTGACTTTAAGGCATCATTATTTAGTAAAAATTTCTAAATATGGTTTAAAAAATTCTACAATTTCTAAAACGTTGTGGGCAACAGAATGATAATGTAGTTCGTAAAAATATCTAGAACGTAATATTTCACCACAATTGAGATTTTATGTTTAAATTTTATCCTGTAGCATTGTACAAGTCTCTAATCCAGGCTAACATTTTGCTGACATGTTCAATCCATTTTGTCTATTTTAGATTTAATTAAAATCTGGGCCAATCTTTAAGATTATATTTAATATGTAAAATAATACAAAATGGTCTCAAGGGAATATTGGCTAACTATTCGAGTTTCAAAACCAAATAAAGAGAATATGTAGGTATTGGGTATACCATCCACATACACACACACACATATATATATAATATATATATATATATATATATATATATATATATATATATATATATATATAAAGAATATTATCCTAGTAGCTCAGCTTCTGGGTTGCATTATAACAAAACAATAATTAATTGTGTACATATATACAAGAATATAAAATAGGTACTAAACAGGTTTTTCCTGAAGATTACTTATATATAGAGAAAAAAAAGTCTTAGGATGTTTTTCTTAAAATATAAGACAACAAATGTATAAAATTTGACTTTCAATATGATTTAACCAACTTGTATGCGTTTTGGTGAATTAAATATTTTGTGGGACAAAAGAGCGGCTGTTTTAAAACATTATCTTGACCCACAGAATCCATTCACTCTCTGCAGATTAGTCCTGTTTAGTTTTAAGGTTTCCAAGATCACGCCAGCGTGAGCTGTCCGGCGTGATGTCAGTTGGCGGTAATTCTGTCCAGCGGATGTCCGTTCAAGCTTGGTGTGAGAGTGGTTTGCAAGAAAATGGCTTTCCCGGTCATTTTACTTGGGAATGATCTAGTTGTCAGTTTGTACCAGCATGGACGTCGTTTCCGTTGCTCTGCTACTGGAAGAAGAAGAGGAGGAAGAATGTATGTTACTGGAAGGTTTTGTTAGAGAGGATCCACACATGATGTTTTAAAAAAGGCAAAATGAGGGTTGCTTCAGGATTTGAATTTCATGATACTTGATGGACAACAAGAGAAAATTTCGTGAATATTTTAGAGTCAGTATAGAACTGTTTCAAACTATTCTTACGTTTATTGATGACGATATTTCTAAAGAGGCTTGCAATCGTGTCAATACTCCTATTTCATCAACAGAAAAGCTGTGCATCTCTCTATGGTAAGTAAAACAGATATATTGTAAAATACACAGTAGAACCTCTAATACCCGTCACCGTTGTTTGTTAAAATAAAAACAAAACATTACCCTTAAAAGTTGACTTTTATTAAAATCACATTGCAAATGACAAAAACAATACAGATTGATTATTACAGTCTGATAATAGTGTTTGACACATCAAGTGTCGGTTGCAAACCTTCATGTTGTAAGGCGTTTGGTGAATTGTACTGACTGGATGGTGAAGTAGTACCGCTGCTGATGCTGTTGGTATGGGTATGTATTCTGATGTTAGGTGGCAAATTGTTGCACTCAGTCAGTAAATTCAGGATACCAGATGTAATAGCAGGGTGAGGGGCAGTTTGTTGTAAGGCACGAAATTCTAGCTCGCTTATTAGCTGACACACTTTCATTCTAGCCTCCGCGATGAGGAGAGGTGGGAAAGTTTTAACTACTTCAGCCATACTAGAAAAAAAATATCCACAGCGAACTGGATTTTGAAGTTTATTTTGTTTAGCTCCCAACAAGTTGCTTAAAATTTTGTTTCATGCTTTTACTTCCTCTATCATTCGTTCCTTTGAAATTGTATTGATTTTTTTCCTGGGTTGAACTGGCTTTCTCTCTTCATTGACTTTCACCACACTGAAATCATTTTCATCAAAGTCTTTCAACAGCGATAAATCATCATCAACGTTATCAGCCTTATGTCATTATTGGCGACGATGCATTTAAACTAACCCCAAGATTTATGCACCCATAACCAAGGAGCAATTAAAAGTGGATGAAACGAAAGCTATCTACAATTACCGCCTTTGCAGAACCCGTCGTATCACTGAAAATGCCTTTGGGATAATATGCCAGTATTTCCGGGTGTTCTTTACGCCTATAGCGAATGTAAATGAAACTGTAGATAACCTGGTGATATCTGCCTGTATACTACATAATCTCATGAGAAATGCAAACACTCCTTGTCCTAACGAAGAAGCAGAAGAACTGCCGCTTCCTAATGAAAATTTAATTCCATTGACAATACCGACAACAGGAAGAAATGCCAACTCGTTTCGCATACGAGGTCAGAGATACATTCAAAGAATATTTCTGCAGTCGTGACGGCTCAGTAGACTGGCAGCTTGATCGTGTGCGAATGACAACATAATCCTATTGTTTAAATATATTTTAGTCTTAATGTCATACTTATATTTTTGTATAATAAAGTGGCACTAGACAAACCCCGTGCAGCGCAAAGCACTGCGTGCTTATTTGCTCATAATAAGGAGGTCTTCATATTGAATTTATTAGTTTTTAATAAATCTGAAGATTATAAAAGATTAGTGGAGGGAGATTGGGATAAAAATATTTTTTGTATACCACGGTATCTTTGTAGTTCTTCCGGTTCATATCATACAGAACCAGATTACAACTTACTAAATCAATAGGTTTTTCGTCCAGTTCTAATGAAAATACAGTACTTTTGACTCCATTATTAAAATAAATGAACTTTACACAAACTAACGAAATTAACACAATTTAATCAAATTGGTATTTATCATTCAAATATTCACGTTCATCACAGTGTCCTACATCTGTCCGCTCTGCGTGGCACGCCGAATTTGACTGGCGAACAAGTTGAGCGTGCCGCGCTGAGGACTCACGCCGGACAGATGGCGGGAAATCTCTTGTCCAGCGTGTCCTCACCCGCTTGAAAACCGCGCCTATGCAGAAGCACGGCTTCAAATTGAATTCGATTACGTCATCACGTTTGTCCACTCACGCTGTCAGTCCGGCGTGTTCTTGGAAACCTTGGCTAAGAGCCTCCTCTGTGTGGAGTCTTAACGGACCCTTGAGCATTCTCTTAGTACTGTCAGGAATATATTTAATGTAATTCATAATTATTTCTTTTTATTATATTGTAATCATAAAATTTTTAAATGTAATAATCATACGACACTCAGAATGGCCCAACTATTGTGAAAGAAGTGAAAAAGTGTTGAAATGCTTGACTTACATAGGAAGTAGAACACCACGGGCGATGAAAGATATATAAGCGGCCAGCACCAAGAAGAGGGGGGGAGGGTCTTTTGAGGTTAAAAGATACCGGCTGCGTCGCTAGCCGTGGTGGAAGACAGCCCAGGGAGTTTGAATAAAAATGGAAGGACTAGAAAGGGACTGGCCGATTTAGAGACTCTACAAGGTAAGCAAGCATTACACTATACAGGCACTTGTAATCTCAGTCATTTTAATTGAACAAAAAGTAATAATAGTTGGAATAATTCTGGGTTTTGTGTGATAATATTTAGTTTTGAATATTGTTTAAATGATTGTTGATATTGTATTCTCATAGAGACAATAACGTGTTTTGCTTTTCATATTGATCCCATTATTTTATTATTGTGTATTCTTTTTGAATTGTAAAGAGATAGATATAAATTTGTGTTGTTGTAAAGATTAATTAAATGCTGATCCACTGATTTGATTATATTGAAGGTTAAAGAACCCTGGCAGTTTAGAGGAGCCGATCCTAACAAATGTTGCATTGGCCGTGTTTTTAGATTTTACTAAAAATTTGATTTATTGTACACTTTTAAGTTGTTATTTTTCTTTTTATTAAATATTATTGAGTTTGTAAAAAGGAAAACTTAGTAGTTAAAGTGGGTTTTTGTTAAGAAAGTTATTGAAATTGATTGCTTTCATTTTGGAGTTCTACTTTAATTAATTTGAGATAACATTTATACTAAAACCTTAGCTCAAGGCTGTTTGAGGTGGATAAATATTAATTTTTAAATTGAATAATGATTGTGTTGGACTATTGCTTTAATTGATAAGGGAAAAAATAGGAAAGGACTAACTTCGTTTTAATATTTAGGTATGCTGAATTCTGTTTGCACTTATTAGCCTATAAATATAGACACTACTATAAATATTTGTGTTAGATTTAGAAATTATATATTTATACGAATTTATTTGTGCTACTTATTGTCGACTGACACGGATACATATAACACGCGTCAACAATTTAGATTACGCAAGGCCGCGGTGATTAGACCATGAGTGCCGACAGATCGTTGTTGTTATTTATATTGCTTCTTTCTTATTGCGTCAGAAGTCTTCTCGGGTTTATAATTCACAACAAACTTGACATTCCATTTTTATCTTTGATTTCGGTGAACTAAGTAGCCGAAACGGATATTTATGGGTGTCAGGTGTTGAATTATTCTTTATTTGTGTAGGGATACCAATACTTCAAGACATATTGTTTCATGAATTTGACATTAGATGACATAAAAGTGCTAAATTCCCAAGCAATTGCCATTTGGAAATAATTTAACTGGGAGATTCCGCAACAGGCTGATTTGGAATTCTTACGGTCTCATATTCGAGAGTAGAATGAGCGAGAAACTGCCCGGTAAATTCAGGGGAGAATCAGGGGAAGACATAATGAGTCATATAACAATATTTAGCAGAGCGGGCTTAGCGAACGGATGGGACGATAACAAAAAGAAAATACACTTCCCATTGTATTTAGAGGGCGTGGCTAGCAACTATTATGGCATTTTAGAGTTGAAGAATGATCGGTTGACACGGGAAAAACTAAACGAAGAATTCGTGAAAGCATTTGTACCGACGCATGAGAAAGAAATGTTGTTGCTAAGATTAAATAGTAGAGTGCAATTACCCGGAGAATCCGTAATTCAATATAGGACCGATGTGGAATTGTTATGTGCAAGATATGAGCCGGACATGAGCGATCAAAAATTATATAATCACATTCTAAAAGGGCTTAACCCTGCTATGTTAGAGCAAATCGCTGTTAGATAATAGTAGGCCTACACTGCGAAAATTGAACGAAAATATGCTCATGGCCGAAAAAGCTGCATATATGTTGCGAGAAAGACTGGGGATTAATACAGGGGATACAACGACAGCTAGGGATATCAATATAAAAACCGACTTGACAGCTATACTAGACCAACTCAAAAATATACAGATACAAAATAGATGATTTAGAGAAAATCCTAGCACAACTAAATGATGACAGTGCACATTCAGAGCAGACGATACAGTTCTGTTACAAACACCTATTTGTAATATTAACACAAACTTGACTTCCACAATACAAGGTAAAATTAAGGACAAACAAATAAATATTTTATTAGACACAAGTTGCAGTGTTTCGTGTTTAAACGATACATACGGATATTTGACAAAAAAAATTGAGACAGACAACATATATGGTTAACCTCTGCCAATGCTACGAGGCTAAACGTTACAGGCAAGGCAATTTTAGAATTTCAAATTCGAAATCAGGTGTACAAACAAAAAGTATATTTAGTTGAAATTTTAACTAGCGACTTATTGGTAGGGAACGATTTCCTAGCTGCAAATGACACTGTCATCAACTTCAAAACGAAAACAGTTAATTTAGGGAAAAGCGAAATATCATTATTTCAAATTAGCGATGTACCACAGAGAAATAAAAACGAAAAAACAAAAACCGTGATGCCCATGTACACAGAACACGACATAACCATATCCCCAGGTGAAAGTAAAGATATCGGAGGGCGCACAGAAATATTAATTCCAAAGAAATAAAAATACGAATTTCAATGTAGGGATGATCTACTAACACAAAAAGGGGTTTATGTATGTGCTACTACAGAAGACACACCCTTACGCCTCACGATTGTGAATCCAAAAATACCCAACCATAACGTAGGCTTACTAGAGGCATTAAAAACAATACATAATAAGACAGGACTTGCCAAAATTGTTGGAGGGAAACCAAAACGATCAATGTATTCGATACAATGAACATCAAAGAGAAATATAATTTCAAATGGGGGGGGGGGAGATGGTTCTCGTAAAAGCAAAAAAAATGGGTCTGCGTCGGACCAGACGGTGGAAGTTATACTTCTTTGGCCTTTCACTCACACACACGCACACAGACAGACAGGATACATAAATGAAATATAACACATTTTCCCCTGTTATTCAATATATTATAAGAAGTGACTTCAGTATTATTTTATACACCTACATATATTATCATTATCAGTCATTTCTTCTATAATCATTCGTTCATAGTGGTCATTTTCTGGTTGGTCATTAGAAATCGTACTGTATTCCAGGAAAGACACAATCATATAGAAAACAAATCATTGAAACACGATCAAATAAATAATCATTAAAAAAATATTATTCAAAAACCACCAAAAACTACAAATCAAAAAATCAAGCAATGAAAACACAATCACAATTTATGTTTTTTGCCATACCAACTATTGTTATAAATTAATATAATAGGAAACTTACCGTCACCAATAGTCAAGAGTAGTTGACTATTGGTGATATAGTTGACTATATCACCAATAGTCAGAAGATTTCCAACTAACAAGTCTAATTTTAGTAATATTTTTTTAAATTTTACAAAACGATTACAAGTGAATTTATATACAAATAATTGCTGTTACAGGACATCAAGCCACAGAAATTAATACCAGCAGAGAAAAGGGGAAAAAAAATTTGCCCTAAGAAAATGTGAAGGCGCTGATTTAAAGATTTTACCTGAATTATATGCAGTAAATTATTAAAGTCAAAATGGTTTATTGTTTTTACCGTTACAGGTTTGGTTGCACTATTGTAGAAATTGGTGGATTGCGTAGCTAATTAAAGGACTACATTATTTTGACTAGGCCTTTTGGGTCATATATTCATATACAGCACAGATATATTTAAATTAAATGACTTATTTGTTAAATTACGGACGTCATTATTTACTACAAATACTGATTTGGTTAGCAATGTATATTATCTAAGTTGAAGCTATGTTGATAACGATTGGAATGTGCGCACAGAATTTTATTTTGTTTAGACAGAGATTTATAATACACATAAATACTTATTAGCCATAAAAATACTTTTATCTAAATTATGTGTATATATTTTGTGACTAGATTTTGGTATTGTTATACTAGATTTTGTTTCGTGATAGGGATAGGAAATTGTTAGTTAATTTATTATTTGTATGTTATAGATAAAATTAGTATTATGCAATTAAATTCACTGATTATTTAGGATTAAGATATATGATTTGGCATATCAGAAATAACAGGACCTAATAAAAAAAAGGTTTAGATTAAAAATATTTTAATGTTTTGATTCTGTCAACAGAGATACATTGACTTAAGCCTTTTCCTGTGTATAAAAATGTATATCATAACGAAAATAAAACATATTCAAGTTCCTGACAGGGATTATCCTTCTTTCAGTAGGTTTATCATAATATGACATCGGGTCGGTGTCTCGTGGGCGCCGGTGATGTCAGGAATATATTTAATGTAATTCATAATTATTTCTTTTTAGTATATTGTAATCATAAAATTTTTAAATGCAATAATCATACGACACAGAATGGCCCAACTATTGTCAAAGAAGTGAAAAAATGTTGAAATGCTTGACTTGCATCGGAAGTAGAACACCACGGGCGACGAAAGATCTATAAGCGGCCGGCACCAAGGAGAGGGGGAGGGGGGAGGGATCTTTTGAGGTTAAAAGATACCGGCTGCGTCGCTAGCCGTGGTGGAAGACAGCCCAGGGAGTTTGAATACAAACGGAAGGACTAGAAAGGGACTGGCTGAATTAGAGACTCTACAAAGTGTGCAAGCATTACACTATAAAGGCACTTGTAATCTCAATCATTTCAATTGAACAAAAAGTAATAATAGTTGGAATAATTCTGGGTTTTGTGTGATAATATTTAGTTTTGAATATTGTTTAAATGATTGTTGATATTGTATTCTCACAGAGACAATAACGTGTTTTGCTTTTCATATTGATCCCATTATTTTATTATCATGTATTCTTTTTGAATTGTATAAAGATAGATATAAATATGTGTTGTTAATAAAGCTGAACCCAGTGGCGGCGATAAGAACCCGCGGGCCCCCCGCAAGTTTGTTCATCGGCCCCCCCTCTCCCAATAATCTTTAAAAACATTATTACGTGTATTTTCACCTAAGCTTGCACTTGGGCTTGGCGCGGCAGTGTTGGCGGGGGGTGGGTGGATGCTAGGCAAAGACCTTTCTGCGAACATTCCACAATTCTACTGACTCACAACATATTAAGTTTTATTAGTTTTAACTACGGATGTAGACATCACTTAATAGAATTTCGTATTTCACCTATTCTAGCGCCTTCACGCAAGCCGCGAGGACAGTTGATGCAACCCGCATGACTGCAGACAATGTTTTTGACCTAGGTTAGTACAGAATTTCTATCGATCGGTAAAGTGTCAGTTTAGCTTGTCCTAGCCCT
Source organism: Aphrophora alni (assembly GCA_963513935.1). Lineage (NCBI taxonomy): Eukaryota > Metazoa > Arthropoda > Insecta > Hemiptera > Aphrophoridae > Aphrophora > Aphrophora alni. The sequence goes on along the minus strand of OY740773.1, from coordinate 18,840,115 downwards.
CTTACTGATTTTAACTAATTTTCTTCATAAAAACGTATGGTAATAAGATTTTTATTCCTCTTAAATGTAGTAGTAATAAATAACCAACATGGCTCACAATAAGTAGCATCTAATTTTGGAGAGTAACACAACCAGTAACTGTCCAGTTAATGTTTTGTAACTATAGTATTCGTGCTGAATGATCACTAAACTTGGATACTGCATCCTTTGGGAAGGGGGCCAAGTGGACGGCATGGTTCCATGGATAACACCCTTTCTTTAGTTTCCACAGAAACAGGCCCTGGAAAAAAAGCAATGTCACTTGGGAGCTTTGATTCAATTTTTTTTTTTTTTTTTTAAAGTCAATCTTTTGAAGTTTACCTGCTTTTTATACGCTCTCTTTCTGTAGTTTTCTTTTTTGAGAACCACTCAAGTGTTTATATGGCTGCTGTGCCATAGCTAAAAAAAAAAAATACAAAACTAAAACACACACACTCGACACTGTTTGACTGTTCACACTAATTCTCACATTTGCCATTTAGAAAGCACGCAATAAATCGACCGTACCGTCCTGAAATTCGACTACAACTATCGAGTCACCAATATGAAAGTTTATTTGTTGACCTGATGCTATTTTTAATCTTCCCCTTCCGGACCGGATGTTTATCTTTTCGCCGGTGAGTCACCGCGATGCGCGACGTACCGATAGCTGCATTAATTATCGGCCAACGGTAAACAATACACATACTTCGTATCATGACATTAAATAATAAATACTGCTCTCTAAAAAATAATGGTTATTGCCGTTTTGGATGCACGATGCACAATCTTGTCAGACATTTTACCTTATTTTAGTAATTTCTTGTCAATACTCGCCCGCTATCGCCGCCATTGGCTGAACCACCGATTTGATTATATTGAAAGTTAAAGAACCCAGGCAGTTTAAAGGAGCCGATCCTAACTACTCTTAGTAAAAATTTCTGTCCTTCCATCAAAACCCATTGAAGACACCTGAATGCTAAGGTATTGGATACTCTGGAGACAGGTTCTGAGCCAATGTAAGCGTTCCTTTCTTGGCACATGTCTGTCTCTTTATTCCCTTTAATATCCTGATGATCCAGGACCAAAAACAGATTGACTTTGTTGGTTTTTGCCAGGGTTTTCAGGGCGACATGATAGTCCCATACTATCTTAGAAGTATAGTTGTGTTTTGCCAAAGTCAGAAGTGATGCCCTATTGTCTGAGTTTATATAGATGGTCTTATTGAAACCACTACATATATTTCGTCTTACAGATTATGTTAGAACAATCACATTTGCTTGATAAAAGTTGTCAGTATTTCCAGGTTTAGGCTGGAGCTCTCTCTCTCTCTCTGGGTCTGACTCCATAAACACCTGATCCAGTACTTTTGGACCTATCTGTGTATTAAGTCAGTGGATTCCTCATATAACTAGGTTCACCTTGAGACCATTCCTCTCTGTCAACACAACTGACAGGATATGGTGACTTAAGGTTTATCCTTTCCCCTAGTGGACTTAGGGACAAAGGTGGATAACTTCATCATTTTTGCCGGGTCCTTGCTTAAGGATGGACTCTCGGAATGGGGATTTTTGGAGCCACAATAAATGTTTAATTATTGAACAAAATTGGGAAACTATAATTCGCTGCAAGACTGGCAACTGATTTGTAGCATCTGATTTTATTTCCAGTTATTCAACAATACTCCAACACCTCTCAGCTGACGTCTGTGTACAGGATACAGAATGTCCTGAACTAAGGGATTTTTAAAGTACATATCCTGGACAGCATTTTTGAAATTGTAACACGAAAGAAATGGGAATCAGATGGAAAGCTCTTAATAGAGCTGGTACAATAGCAGAATTCAGCAGTAAAAACCCTGAAAGTTATGGGTAACCCCTATATATGTCTGTCCCAAGAAGTAAAATGTACAACAGATTTGATTTCCCAGTTTAAAACCATCTATGAATCTCACCACAGGATGGATAGTTATGCATACAAATTGATAATATACTTCATCAGGAGGGTTGTATGTTAGGAATCTGGATAAACCATAGCGAGTAACTCGAATATTGGAGGAAGTACACATCGTAAATTGTTGAGGATCAATAGAGTTCTCACAACAGTTGTACTGATCAGTCAATGGATTATTAAAAAAATACTTCGTAAACAAAGAAAACTGTTCTACTATTGTACAACATTTGTAGATGTTGATTTCATCAAGAAGGTTCACCAGCCTCAGACACTCGAGATTGAGCTTGAACTAAATATTCCAGATACAAGCCGAAAGGTGTATCAAGTTTCTTAAGTAGATTAAAAGTAAGATTACAAGAGAATTGATCTTAAGTTGTTCTATATGATTTTCTATAATATATAATGGTGGAACATGACATTATTCTGATGTTTTATCATCCCTGTGGTAGTTCACACCCTTAAATTCATGAACAATGACATAATTTAATTATAATAATTGGGGATATTAACTAAAAATAAAACCACTGAATTTAACTATTTTTATTTCAAATACACTTAAATAACTTAAAACACTCAGATACCTAATGAAAGTGTTTTTATTTTAACATATTTTTATAGTGTACGAATGAAGTTTAAAGTAACAATAGTACACTGAAAGTACAGGGTTTATATACAGTATGGATTTGTGCATCAGATTTGTGAGATGGAGTTATAAAAGTAGAAAAACTATTTCTTTTAAAATAAACAAAATGACTTTTTGGAATGTAATTTTCAAGTGGGGCCACAAAGTTTTCCAGACGTATCAAGAGAACATATAATAATGAACGAATGATTTCTATATTTAAGACAGAACAACGTTCAAACATTATGGCATAAATTAATTAATTTTAAGAGAATTTATTACTGATTATGGAGGACGGATTCTTATGTCTTACAAGTATTATAATAGTAATTGAAGTATTATAATATTTGTAATTTCATACAGGATTATCCAGGCTGAAGTGGCAATAATTGTAGATATGTTCAGGTGATATTATTAAATGTAAAAGTGCATCTTAAAATATTTTGTTTGGTATAACTTTGTTTATGTTTTTAAAATACAATTTCTAAGGGATGGAATTTATTGAATCAAAATTTTGTGTACAGGTTTGAACCAGGATGGTATTATGTACAAAAAAACAATACATTTTAAATTAACAGGCTTCAAAATTGTGTCGATTTGAAATTTATACTTCTAAGTTTTACAAAACATTAATTGTTGGCTATTAATATTTGTTTATGTTGTATCTTGAAGGATACCTATATAACCTGATTCTTAGTAATTGTCAGGAACATGCAAAATCTTTCCCATAGCCTTTCTAGTTTTGACAGAATTTTCAAAAACATTTTTTTTCCTCTTGGGGACATATTGGTGAAGCTCTATTAGCCTCCAGCACTTCAGCTATGTGCTCCCTTTTGTTGTTCACCTTACACCGACTCCAGTGCCTCTAACAAACTCCAGAATGTTGTGCAGTGTGTTCTTGTCAAAATTTACGTCTGGTAGATGAGGTCCAAAGATTCTCCTCCTTTGGGACTCTAGGACCTTGGAATCGTATAAAATGTATACTGCGGTCTCAGGTATAAAGACGACAGCTAGGTGAGACTTGTAGTTGTTGCATCTTATTTATTATTATAGTGGCTCACAAAACAATTTAAAACAGTATCTGATAAAAAAATAAATAAATAAATAAAGTTGTACTTATGAGTAAGAAATACTCTTATAGAAATAACCAACAATAAGAAAAATTGTTCCATTGTGATTAATTTTAGAAGTTTTTTATACAAAATCTATAGTACACTCAAGGCAAAAAGTCTTCATGTTAAAAGGCAAGATACTATAAGGGCTCGACCATTTTGTCTCCTTGCACCAAAAATAGTGTCAAGACAAAAATAATAATCCCAGGCTTTTTTAAGAACTTTTTTTCTTCTTCGAATTACTGATGTTTGAACTCTCGTAATTCAATTACAAAAGATGAAAATGAGGCTTCAAATTTTTAGTTTTAGATTATTAAAAAGATTTTATACTTTGTACAAATCGGCATAATTGTGTATAATAGTTGTTAATACGTCCTCCTACAATTGGTTTTAATGTTAATATCTTTCAGTTTTATTCAAAAATGCCAACCACTATTCACTTAAAATTGAAATATATTCTTCCATGTTGAGATGTGTAATGAAAAATAAACAAGATGTGGAAAGTTTATGAAGAATATTGTCATAGGAATGATCATAATGTCAGCAGCAGACAGTTTTCCCTTAGATGTACGATGAAAAATGTAGTAAATTTCAAGGAGTTCAAAAGTCTAAAGGCAGATTAGTGACAAAGATTGAGTGTATTTTTGTCTTGGGCTTTGCTGTGTCTGACAGTGTGTATACTCTCGTAAAATTCAATAGTTCCTATCATTAAGAGAAATCTGTCTGCGATATTTTTAAGTAACACGCTTGATGGTTAAATTAGTATGAATTGGATAATTCAATTTATTCTACGCCCTTGATATGTCTATCTTTATTCAGATGTGACAAAGAATTTTTCTATTCTAATTTTGAAAATTGGAGGCCAATTTGGATTATTTTATTGTAGATTCCAAAACCATAGAGACTGTAGAATTGACTTGGGTGTTCAAGACAATTACCAATAAGTTTTTTTATCTTATACTGAGTGAATACGGTTATTCTTTGTGTTACAATAAAAAATAAAGATATTACTTCAGATTTAAAAGATTAATTTTACTAGTACATTTTTATTTAATGATTTTTATAATTGGCAAAAAACATTTCAGATCGACTACATTTTGAAAAAAGTTTAGTTTAAAAGCTATAATTTTTTCATATATACATTAACATACAAAATTTGAACTTAATTCTACATTAATTCCTCAGAAATTATATTTTAAAGAAGAAAACAAGTAGATAGATGATAAAGAAAGTATTTTCGGACATATGGTACGTTCTTTGGAACATTTTATTTATAAAACCAAATTATTGTCATTTCCTCCTGAAATGTGCAAAACATAAATGTTTCTATTACATAATATTCAAATTTCACAATATTTAAATAAATTACTTAAATTTTGTTTCAACAATTTAAGTTTTTTTAAAATAATCAATTTAAAGCATATTTATGAAATATGTGATTAAATGATACACATAAAACTTAACGAACTAACGTATGCTGCATTACAATATGTGATGCATTTATATTTTCACGATCAAAATCATACAATATTTTAAATTACAGAACTAAGTAATATACTCAATGTTGTTTGCAATTATTTTAAATAAAAATCCACTTTTTATCAACACAAATTGCTCTAACTTGCTTTACAACACTATTAATATAATTGTTACTGAATAATACTATATTAAGAAGCACCAGTTTAAAATTAAATGGCTTGTCTTAACACTACATATTTGTGTTTATAAGACTGGATATGATTACTTGTGTTAATCTTTCAAACATTTATTTTAGATTTTTTTAAATTGGAATTTTTGATGTTATTTAACTCTCTGCTGGTTGAAATTTAATCTAACTAATATTAGAAAAATGCAAGTTTGTAAGATCTAAATAATTTATTATTAATAACTATTTGCGATTTTTCATACAAAAAAAATGAGCTATTGAGTCCTAACAGTACAATTAAGATTCAAGGATGAAAAATTAATCAATCCTGATTCTTAAGGATTAATTTTCGAAAATGTTTAAATGGTAACACTCTGTCAAGAGATTTATTAACCAATAAAATCGTTCAACTTCAAAATATTGACTCAAAGTAGTTTTGATAGTTTTAACTAAAAACTTTGTATTAACATTGGTTAGTTTGATTCTGGAAATTAATATCAACCTCAAGTGTCTGATAAAAAAAATATCAAAGTTAAAATTCAAACTTTTAACCTGAAACTTTCAAATATTAAACCTGAACAATGAATAAAATGATTTGATAATAAATTCTAAAGGATAAAAATATAAATCATGATTGCATTATGTTAATTTGCCAAATTTCGATCTCAACACTTACCATACAACAGTTTTTTCTTTCCAAAAGTTGTCATTTATCTCCAACATTAAAATTAATATATAATTTTTGAAAATCATTCAAAACTTGGGTAATTATATAGCAGAGCTGCCTCACTTCAAAATAAATTTTTATGGGTTTTATTCGTCAAATAAATGTTGGAAAAATATTTTATTATCGAAAAAAAAGTGTCGGAAAGATGATTACATAATATAATTACACAAGAAAATCTTAATCAGAGTCAAATTCTGCTGCAAATTCAGTAAAAGAGGAATTTATTGAATTTAAATGTATTTCACTCGTAATTCGCCATAAATGATGAAAACGAGTATTATACTCATTGTACTTTCTTTTAAACATAAATTCGGCTATATGGCCATGGAAATGTTGTTTTGAATTTCCATATCGCGGCACATTTCCTCGCACGTCCCTCCATTGACGTTCAATTGTCTGCGTATGTGCTTCAGTGTACGCATATGTAGGGCTGTATTATTATATGTCACGAAAGGTTTGGCCAGGTTGCTATATATATAACCACCTGGCCAAACCTTCCGTACGTTTATTGAAGTGAATGTCATGAGTATGAAAGATAAGACAGAGTTAATTTTTTCACGAAAAAACTACTTGTGTAATTGTATTATGTAATCATCTTTCCGACACTTTTTTTCGATAGTAAAATATTTTTCCAACATTTATTTGACGAATAAAACCTTTAAAAATTGATTTTGAAGTGAGGCAGCTCTGCTATATAATTACCAAAACTTGTTCCACGGAATGATTGGTACATATTTCACACTCCCAGATTTAGGCCCTACCAAAAGGTTAGGTTAGCTATTTAAAATTTAAAATTCACTAAACGAAAATAAAATAACAAAGCTATATAACAAGTATGCAACTTAACAAAAAATACCCAACACTAGATTAGGCCTATAAAAAAATAATAAGTTTGGATAAATACGACTGGCCATCATCCCACAGAGAGTTAAATATACTACATACAGGAAACTAAAACATTGTATTAATTATTGTAATATTTATTTATACAAAACCCTGTAATTCCAGACATTCAACTTGAGATAAACACATAAATCAATACCAACAATTCAAACCATTCTGAGGAAAGGAGCAACCTACGAGTAATTATTTCTAAACTCACTATTTAAGATCATTAATTAAAATCCCTGCCAATCATTCTTTTTACAGTTCAATTCATTGAAATAACGCATGAAATCAGCTAGACAAAACAGATTAGATATGGATTGATATGCGTATATACTGGCTCCCAAATTAGTACTATTTACTTAAATGTTACGTTAGTTTATACATCTTTGAGACCTCTTGTTTTTTCAATTATTAGAATCTTCCAAGAAGTCGAGGTAAGTTATAATCAGTAATATTGTCGACTTTTAAAATTGGTCGATGTTTTAAAATTGGACTTTTAAAATTGTATTGTTGACGGAAAAAATACTCCATATTTTGATAAAGTTATTTACTTCGTTGTAGATATTTTTATATTATTCACATTCTTTCAAATACAGGATAATAAACAAAGTGAACACAACTCTCACAAAAAAATACGCCTAAGTATCAGACGCGTTTCAACGAGAAGGTCGTCCTCTTCAGTGATACATGAGCTACACTAATCAAACATAGAGTTATAATTACAGTTAAAGTTATAGTTTGATTAGTGTAGCTCATGTATCACTGAAGAGGACGACCTTGTCGTTGAAACGCGTCTGATACTTAGGCATATTTTTTGTGAGAATTGTGTTCACGTTTGTTTATTTCCCTGTATAATTTTTCTCATAAGTCAAGCTCAACATTTAATATATTCTTTCAAATGTTTACTGTACTTTTTCTAAACTTTTAACCGTGCGTATATACAGATTGTGGTTTCTTTTTATTGATAAATTTCTAATATAGAATATTGGTATCTTTCTTATGAAAATCTTAAACCTATGAGTAATTTAACACTCAGTTCACTGTATATGAAACATTTTAGAGGTCACAATTTTGATCTGATTTTCAATATTTAAACTTTATTTTACAAATAGGTACAGTTTAACCCTAGAAGTGATGAGAGTGTTTAATAACCCTACCTTAAGCAATACACAGCCAGAAATGATGTTTATACAGGAACTTATAAAACATAATGGAAAGGCAAAAAGACGGGTTCATTCCGAATCTAGTTTGGTAGTAATCAACAACCAACAATTCAAGCTTCAAATTGATAGTTTTTATTTTAGTCTACATTGGCTATTCTGTGCATATTGTTGGTTTGAAAACACCTGTTATCAGTCACATTGTGATGCATATTGAAGTGAATGGTACTATGTTAATATTCTCTTGTGTTTTGTTCGTTTTGAAATTCAAACAACTATAGTTTAGTATAAATATTGTAAAAATTTCTACATAATTCACCTGTATTATATTAGGAACATTTGATATATTATGGAAAACAAAAATGTAATATTTTTTGTGGGGTTTAAAAAACAATTCTTCAAGCAAAAATCACTCATAAAAGATATATTTTGTTAAATAACAGAAACATGTTATTTAAAGTATCCTGAATAAAATAAATTAAAATTATGATTTGTTTTTTTAATTAATCTCTTTCATAGAACCATTTTGTGGCATTGAAAATGCTTTTTCAAAGAGGTATTAATGAAAGAAGAAAGACCGGGGGAGCAAGCTTAAGAGAAAAAAATACTTAAAAGAATACCTGGGAAATTATAACAGAAGAAGGCTAAGAACATGCTGTGTAAAATAAGTTAAGATTGAAGGGGTTCCTATCGGGGCATTGTAGACTTAGAAACACATTCTGAGAAGAGAATGACGAGGTCTGCAGATTCTGTCAAAATGGGGAATTACCATATCCCATCTATTATAGTTTTAAAGTTATTTGATAATGTTCAGTCTCAATTTTGATTGCTCAGGGCTAGTTTTAGACTTGAGTTCTTTTCTTAGAGCATAGATTTAGTTCAGTTTCCAACATGGCTGTTTCATGTTTCATGTTCTAATTTCACACTTAAAACGAGAGTTGCTTTACGCCATGTAAAAGTTTTCATATAAACAAATGATGGCAAATGTCTGATTAAACCTTATTAACAACTCTCCTATTGGTTGAATGCGAGGCAGTGATGCACAAAATGGCTAGAAATCTAAAGTGGTACTAGATTCCTTCATGTGCTGACTTCCTGAGTTGGGACTGGAAAGGCTTCTATAGATGGGAATTCCTCAGTTGAACTATGGGAGGGGGGAAACAATAGATCTCTTGAGCATGGTGTAATTTACCTCCATGGCACAACATGATTTTTCCTTTTATAATTTTTAAAATACGTCTTAAATAATTTTAAAAAAAACCATCGCTTAAGGAAGGTATACAAATCACTTCTAGTGTTAAGCAGAAGGATAGATTAAATTTCATATTGATGGTATATTTTAAAAATTGTCCTATATATTTCATATCAGCTAATTTTGTATAGCTTAAAAATCTGTATATTGATAGCTATATTAGTTGGAATTTTAGTCAAATTTAGCACATAAACATAACATTATGATGTTGGCTCAACACTGTAACTTTTTGTGCTTTCATAGATATGAATACCACTTTATAAATACCTAACACAGAGTCTGGCAGAAATATCTCCAGATTTTTTAAAAATAGATAGAACCGACATTATAGAAGTTACTAAGAAAGTATTTTATATTCTAAAAGAACAATGTTGATCATTTGCAGGAAAAAAACTCTTGGAATGGGTTGCGTTAATAAACATAATTTACGGTAATGGGATTCTGCTTATGATAATTCCGGCAGCTCCACGAGCGCCATTTGAATTGTCAGTTTGGTACACCGCTGCTGATTTTGTAATGACAGGACTGTAATTTTTTTGAGGAAGATTTACGATTCGTGCAGTAACTTTCAATGACGGTATGTTGACATGTTTCCCAACTTCACACAAGATAGTACCACGGCTCACGCAGCAAGACAATCCATGGATGTACGGAAGACATCCAATATGACCTGCATCAAGGTCATCTGTTCTTGCAGCGGGTGACTTTTTCTCAGGGAGTATCTAAAGGCTGAAGTATGCAAACTTAAACTGAGAACAATCGATGGTATGAAAGATGCTGTATGACAAGTAATCACTGCGATACAACCGAAAATTACCAGGTAAGTGATGCAAAAATTCAGAATGTGGCTACAAACTTTTATAGATAATGAAAGTCAGCACATAAACGATATGATTTTAAAAATAAAGTAATTATAAATGTTAAACAAAATCTTTTATATTACAAAATAAAATTGTTTATAACTTCTATGATGTTTGTTTTTATTCACTTTTCAAAATCAGGAGATATTTCTATCCATCCAGTACTACAAACAGGTAGGCTGTAAATTATATAAGATGGTGTTAAACTTTTACAATTTAACAAATTAAGAATTCAGTTTCGATATCTGAAGTATTACTGTTTTTCTTCTAATTTCTGTAAATGCAATCTTTTAGAAATATTTGTCCCTCCATGTAAGTGCTATGAGCTGTATTAAGTTTGATTTTTTCTGGTAACACTACTTTTCCTTATAATAAAAGAAAATTTACATCTTTTAAAGTAAGGGTTGAATTGGCTACAAACACTTTTTCCTTAATTCTATCTTTAAAAAAAAATGCTCCTTTCCTATTTTTAAACATTACGTCATGATTACTTAAAACAACTCAAATCAAGCACCTATGCATAACACCATAAATTTAAAGTTAAGCGTATCGAAAGCTAAAATTAGGCAACAAAAATAGATATTATTGATGGCTAAAGTAAAGCTTAATAATATAAATACGATACACTATAATCCATTTTATAGTTTATTTGATTTATGGAACTAATAAGTCCTAATTTGCGGTTTACAATTTCAAATAAAAAAATTCTTAAAATACTCAAACACACGAGTTGGTACAAAATAATTCAATGGTCACCTTACTGTGAGTGGCCATAAATTATTTGAGAAAGTTGGTAGAGTCGAGAACTGTTAAATACAAGTTCTCCTTCAGATTAGAGAGTTGGAGATGTTCATTCTGTTTTACAAGTCCAACGAAATAATATCTCTCTCACTAATGCATGTTGGGCTTATAACCAGGCAGTATGTTTGCCTACTAATAACACCAAAAATAATAAGGTAGAAGTATGAGATATCTGTTAGTTCTTCTATGGAACAGAGATGGCAGAACACCTGCTTTTTGAGGGTTTGGAGATTCATCATAATTGAAAGAATTTTCTTAGGACTTAAAGAGTCATTGAAATCTTACAGGTTTTGTAAGAATTTCTGAAGGTATCTGGGAAGAATTTTAGCCAGGTTATATATGAAATATATTCTATAATAAACCCATTTTTGGATTATAGTACACTTGTGACATCAAAAGGGTTGGGTGTCCCCAATTATATAAAACAAGTTCCTCAAAGTAATAACCCAGTGTGAGGTTAGCCTGCTAAATGACCTTTCATCATGTGAAGTGACAATTATTGTAATTGTACCTTGTGTGACCAGAATTTGCTCTTCCAATTAAATACCCCCAGGAGCTAATTTATAATTAGGAAAGGTTTGGCGATCTTGAGGGTCCTTAGATGGGATCTACACCGGTTTTCATGTAGTCTTCGATTAGATCTTTCTCTTTCATCTTTGTTATCTGGTCTTTCTTTGGTAACTCTTTTCTTTTCCAACCCTGACACTATTAGAGTATTCGAGGTACAGGTGTTTTTATTTTAGTTCTTTTCTCGGATTTAAAGAAAATATAAGGTGATCACAACTGAGAGGTTTTTTGCCTTTAAACAACAAGAAAAAAATAAAGCAAAACCACTCAATTATATTGCCCAGAATGATTAGTAGTAACTGCACGGTTAAAGAATAAATATATACTATAAAAAAAGGAAGCTATAAAATGGATTATTGATTCTACTATTTATTTTATAAGAAACAAATACAGTAGCTTTACTGAATGAAGAAATCGTGTTCACAACAAAACTCTTGAACCGAGTTACCAAGAAGAGATTTACAAAACATTGTTAAAGTGTTATTCCATCAATATCACAGTGCTAGTCTTCACAATAATTTTATAGGATGAAATTTGTTTACTCTATCGATATACAGTATAATAAGTGAGTTACAATACATTGAACATTTATCTAACCTATGAAATTAGCGTTAAGATAAATTGTACAAACATTTCTAAAAGCTGCCTTTGAATTATACGACTAATGTAAACACTATAATGCTGTTCTAAGTACATTTATTTTAAATATTTTAAAACAATTCAAATTTTATACATTTTTATTTGGGGAAAAATACCCACAAAATATATATTTATACATCAAATATTCAACGTTATAGTTTTCTTTCAACAATAAATCTCTTACCTTTAGATTTCATTCTTTATTTTCATCAAGATCAGTAAACGTGTCACTAAATTTTTTTTCACTGTTGTTTTTTCAAATCTAGTTTGTGAAGTTTTCATTAGTTTTGCTTGTTTTTGCGTTTGTTTGTGCCCAGGAGTCGTGGGAGTAATCAGCCCATTACAGACTTGCATACAAATACAATGTAAAAAACAAAAATCTAACGCAAAATTAAACAAACTTCGATAATAAACATGTTTTAAAGTGTATCATCTACAAAATTATTTCTACAAGTATGATTTATTTAAAAATAAATCATATTTTAATATTGTTAATAAATTAGGATCAATTGATTATTGATTCAATATTGATTGAATTATTTAACACTAGGAAAAATGAAATTCCACCACGATGGATTCATTCAACGATTAATTAAACATCATTCATTGCACACAATATAGTTGTTCCTTGTAGAAGTTATTTTTTCCACAAGTGTAGTTTGATAAAGTGTAAGTTTTTTTGAAAAAAAGGAAAAAATCTAAATATACATAAAACAAATGTCTTGTAATTTAAGAAATAGTACACAAAAATACACACAATTCAACTAATTTTCAGATACAAAATTACCTTTTCAAATACAGATACAGATACAGTGATACCTTTTGTTTCAAAGCTATCAAAATACAAATTAGAAGATGTATAGTTTCTACAGTTCAAATGGCTGAACCTGTTTTTTTAAAAATCATTTACTAGAAAGATCTAATCCCTAAACTTTTGTTTTTAAACCCTGAAAAAATACAGGAAAAATTTTGGAAATAAAAAAAAGTCAGTGTTTGTAATATGATAAAATTTGCTATTACCCTAAACAAGTATTTATTATCAGTTATCTTGATGTTTTAATTACTATCCAGCAGTTTTAATACTTTAAATTCACCTCTGACCGGTTTTAAATTGTCCCAGTAAATTTACATCTCTGCTGCAAGAATTATTCCAAGAATTATTCCAATTGGATGTATCACTTTTTAAAAGAAAGGGTGACAAGGGTTAACAAAAACACTAAATAAAACGATAACCAATATTGTGTGCATGAATAAAACGCATAATCATTAATGTGAAAATAATATAAAATTTTAACAATTTGTTTTAAAAAATCTTAAAACGAGTCAATGAATCATTTAACGTTTCAACTTTTAAAATGTTTCATCCACTAGCATGTAAGAAAATTTGACAGGGGAAAGAAATGCGACAAATTTGATGGAATGTCAAAAACAATATCAAGGATAAAAAAGTAAGTTACAGGAATGTATTGTTCAAAATATAATCTCTTTGATCACCAGGACGATTTTGCCCTTTAAAGTATAAATAAAATTATCTTAAAATAGCTAAACAAACATTATACACATGTACACTTATATTAAAAACTAGAATAAGAAGATTGCTTGTGCAAAGAATATGGTAGTTAAAATAAGATAAAATGATCGTTATTTTTATGAAGGGGAATATTTTCTAACAGGAAGTGTTTGATTTCTAAAAAATGGATGTGAAATTGAAAATTACAAACAAAAATAGAGAAATTTCAAATAATTACAAGAATATATATAGATTGGTTAGATTTTGTATGGACAGGAGACAGGCTTACCTTGGTATTACCTAGGTAAGAGGCTATGTGCCCTATTAAATTCTAACCTATATATATGTTTTTAAGAAACAAAATATGAAAACTATATAAAAATAATAAATAATATATATATATTATATGTTATTTTAAGAATACAAGATTGAAATCGTCCTAGAAAGCCTAATATATTTTTTTAAACTCTTAAATTGAAAAAAAAAAAAAAAAAAAAACACTTTTGGTTGGTTTGTTTAATGTTACAATGTTCAATAATAATGTTCAAAAAATTGTTTTTCTATAATTAGGGCTAAATTTAAATATAACTATTCTTAAACATACCAGATCTGAAATAGTATGCTAGATTTTATTATTTTGTTTATGCTGTGTTATAGAAGTCATTCGAGTTACATTGAGGACATCAGATATATGCATGAGAAACAAAAATAGAATAACAAATCTCGGTATGTTTAAACAAAATAATTACAAAATATGAAATCCAAAGGAGGTATAACAACATTAAAATTAGGGATATATTTGTTTCTGATTTTATTAAATAAAAATGAGATTAAATAACAAAATTAAAGACGAGAATTTTTTAGAAAGTAGTCATCATTTAAAAAGATTGAACTGAAAAACATATTTACCAGTTTAAATGGAAACGCATGTGTTTTAAATGGCAACCTGGCCTACATCACATTATTACCATATTAATTCGTTGCACTTAAATATAAAAAAACCATTTGAGATTCATAGCCTAGAGGGTGTTATTACCCACTTTGTGCAACAATATCACAGATAAATCATATATATTTAATAAATTAAAATACAGATATGTAATGCGTTTTCAAGTTGCTAAGTTTATAGCAAAAAATAATTTTTTAAAACAAATTTTAAAATGATAAAAAGTTCCACAAATCGACTTAAGAAGCAAATTATATAAAAACATATTAATATCAATATTGTTAAGTCGTCACAAAAGAATATTTATTAACATGGAAAAAAAACTACATGTTCACATTTGTTACGATGGAAGTGTGTTGTGTGGCACACAATCTTCTTATTCACAGTTTATGTTACAAACAAAATGAGGATAGAAAAACTTAAAACTAAAGTAAAAATGAAATAAATAGTGTATGTCTAGTTTGCAATGGGATCAAATGCTTAATCTACTCTAGTTTTGCTCCTGGGTGATGTTGACTGTCATACAAAATCCAGTCCTGATTTTGGTGCTCGACGGCGTCTTTCGCAAACTCGTTCTACGAGTTTCTTGATCTCAGATACAATGAACACAGTTGATGTTAATGCCACGAGGAATATTATGTCTAAAATCATATAGACAAATTCTGAGTATGATTGAATGTTAACAATAAAATGCATAGAGGTTAAAGCAATACTTTAAAGCTAATTGAAGCAGTTGACGAAAATATAGTTTTATCAATGACACTCTTTTTCAGTAATAAATCCTCCAACAGGCATTCAACAATCCATTGCCGGAAACTTGCATTTTTGTAGTGATATTCTACCATGACAACTGTGAAAACCGTATTGTCGTAAAATCACACTTTTTACAAAACAAAATTTCGCCTACTAAATAACGTCCTATCGCAATTATTTTAGTACCACTGTAAAGCTAATGTCTCGTACTTACAAATCTTATAAACAAAGTTCATAAATTGTAAAGAAAATATTTTAATAAATTTCTAAGTTTACTGTATTTCGTCGGTAGCGATAAACACTACAATGGTTGTCGAAGCAGAAGACAAAAATTACATCATAATTGTCTATTTTTCAAAAGACCGTTTCTTTTCAACAGTGCCTTCTAAAATCGCCACTCTCATAGTTATTGAGATATAGATATTTTAAAAATAGCATCGCCAAAATTATTAGCGCCAGTGGCATTTACAACAACCGCACTGTGTCATATATCGATTAATATGTTTTCGATTTTTTGATAATCTACATATATCATTGAAAAAAGGAATTTTGGAGCTTTCGTGGGAAATATCACTTGTTTCTGTGGGACAAATATTTTGGTAGTACTGTACCTTCAAAGACAATTTTGTACCGAAATAGCCATTTTGTAGGCTGGAATGATTAGTGCTATGACAAGTTTAGTACGATTTAGGCTATTGTATTGAGAATTTATTATTTTAAAATTGATTGTGATTTAATTATTATGTTTTGTTAATACAGATTTATCTTCACAACTATATACTACAAGTAGTTAAGTGTTTTAATAGTCTAAAATTTTTCTCATTCTATATTATAGTACAACAGTTAATTTGTACTAACTGTCTCCAACCATGTTTCATGCAGGTTGGAGAAATGAGGAGCATGTAGTGGGGGTAAATAAGCTGTTAGTAGATACGTCAATGCGTGAAGGAGAATTTATGTCTTCTTAAAATTTAGTTCTTTCGTTTGAAAATCAATTATTCTGTCTCGTATAAAATAATTTTCTTAGCTTTTTTTTACGTGCTCACAACATTTCTTCCAGTTTTCTACAGGAAATTATGAACTCAATTTCGTAACACGCTTTTCTGAAAGTTATCAATATTTAATATTTTAATTAATCATCTACAGGTTTTTCCCGGTGTTGAAAAAGTCTCATTTTGTCCAGATGTGTTGCATTCTGTTATTACTTTTTTTTTACATAATGATATTCTACAGCAACTCTGTGTTTAACATTATTCTTTGTCATTTTCGGATTTTAATCTACAATCTTTTTAAAGATATTTACTTACTTACACTTACTTTGACTTTGTAATGATACCTGGCCTAGTCGATTAATTGATCTAGGTTGAGACATTATAAACACACAAAATACTACAAACTAACAAGATCTGATGCAACTACTGTAGTTATATACAAAGAGTCAGTCATGTTTTCTCTCCCTCTCTTTCCAAGCTATTCCATTAGACTTGACCCAACTCCTCTCTGCTCCCATTTTTTTACTCCTTAACTTTTACTTCCAAATTTCTTTTTCATTACATATATGAATTTTATGCTCCCTTCTAAGGAAAATGATATATAACAAGTTGGGTTTTGGATAATATTACTATTTTTAGTAAATTTGTCAAAATAAGCCTAATTTTTCACCTGGTTTCACTTTTTTGATAAAAATTTATTTTTCAAATTGTAGGTAAATAAACTAAATAGCAACAAGTTATCAAATAGTGGAATATGCAAATTTATTTGTAACGACTGCACTAAAATGTATATAGGCCAAACTGGATATTCTTTCACACAAGGAATCTAAGAACTCCCCAACCACAGAAAAACAATAACAGATGAACAAACTTCCGACTATCTAGAACACCTAATCAATGAGAATCACAGCTACACTGACACATTGACACAAATTTACACATATTATACAATGCTAAAAAGGGCATTTCAATGAATACATTAGAGGAATTCCAGTAAGAATTTCCAGAATATAACCAGAGAATACAACGCTAAAAAGGGCATTTCAATGAATACAATACAGGAATTCCAGTAAGAATTCCTAGAGTATAATCAGAGAATAACCCAAACAAAATTCTTAATGACAAACTTAACTTTTCATCAATAGTCAAACTAAAATAAAAACAAAATACTCCTTCAGTACAATAAACAAAACATTTTCACAAATACCTATTCAGTCTTTTACCGGTCGCAGGATATATTGAACAGTTTATCTAAGTGGCCACAAACAATATTAATAATTAATATGTATAATTAAGAGGTCGACTCGGATTATTTTTAAGTGTTCAGTGTTTCTGTTACGTGTTTGTAAATGTGTTAGTACTGTGCCTGACGAAGCCTATTATGTTCAGCAAAACTATGCTGTAGTAACAACTACAATTTAACGGGCTGTGTACAACCAATGAAGTATTTACAGTATCATTATGAACCAGTCCAAAAGTAAACAATAAGTAGCAATGTTACTAATTAAATATCTCAACCAAAAGAGTGAAGCAGGATTCGTTCATCTATTCTAGTAATTCAATATTTTATTACAATAGGTTGTGTAATTACTGAGAAACTCTATTAACAATATCGCTTCAATAAATTTGAAAAGAGACCTAAGGAGAGTTATTCAAATTGCAAAAAAAACAGTTTACTTGATGAAGTAGTAAAGTTACCTTGTAAAGTGAGAGCTTCTGTCTGGAACACCAACTGCAACGGAGGAACGTATATGACCAGCAGTTGACCAATAACGGATAAACTTACGGCCAACAGGAACATTCGATTTGTAAAAAGTCCAATGGTGAACACAGATTTTGTCTACAAGCAAGAAAAATTTATTATACAAAATATAAAAGATTTTACTCATATAAAGTTATTTTATTTTTGGTGACTTTAGTTACATAAGAAAAATACATTTTTGAGGTGTTTAAAGGCAAAAAAAAACCTCTCGGTCATCATCGGTAAAAAAAAGGAAGAAAAGCACATAAAATAAAGACCCAGTAGCGCTTAAATACTCTAATCAACGTCAGAAAAGAACAGGAGACATTTCCTTCCACATAATTTTTTTATAAAATGGTAAATAAAACCATTTGTTTCAAAAAGAAGCTCTAAAATTAAAGAATCCAAGCTTTTTAAAACTTGTATGCACTTTTTAGTCTCTGACAACTGGTCTAACTGTACAGAGAAATAAACTTTACAAAAGCTAAACGTGGTTACCTGTGAACGGCAGCTTAGAGCATTGAACATGTCAAAGAAAACAAAGCATGTGAAGGTCATTGTTGTGTCACGAGGCGTTATTTTGTTGTCACTCATCTGCATCAGAAAATATACAATAATGTATTAGATTTAAAAAAAAAGATTAAAATACCATAGTAAAAAATACACACCAAGGTACGGCTGGTTACTAATAACATGTAATACCCATGAAGATTGGTACTGGCAACATTTACCATTAGTACTCTTGTGGTAAATTTCAGTTGTTGGGAGAAATATCATCACTTAATACTCGAGAATATGGCTTAACCTTAGATAGATTCAACCACGGAATACGTAGTTGCCCCTCACCCTATGAAGTCATCTCTTATCTCCATCTGACCAAAAACAATTCTAGGTAACCACCTCTTAATGTGTTAATTACTCATTACTCTGACAGCAAAATATGGTAAACACTCTTAAACTGATATACAGAGCACATTTTAAATTTATCGGACAATATGGCAGTAAATTTTAGGATGACTGACGTAAATTTTTGATAGCTTTTAAAAAGCACATAATCCCTTCCCCTTAAAAAGCGACCTTAACGGAGAACTTAGGACTGACCGATTTCTTAAAAAGCAACTTCTCAGTTTTTTTTAACAAAATTTTAATCCAAGTTATTTAATACTTACTCCGTCTTGTGACTTACTTTGTAACATAGGTTATGCGTTTCAGAATGTTCCATCTTCAAACTCGTTCCTGAGAGGTTGAACATACGTTCTGAAACGCGTAACCTATGTTACAAAGTAAGTCACAAGACGGAAAAGTATTAAATAACTTAGACTAAAATCTGTGACTAGGATACTATTACTCAAAAATGAGTTTAATAACTTTAAAAAATTTTAATGTTTTCCTTTTAAAATCTATTTTTAATCTACTAATTCCTGGGACCAGAAAATTCCCTAACTTATTCTATCAACAGCAACACCTTTAATCTCCACCTTAAACCTTAAACTTTCTCTGCACCATCTTGTCTCGGCTTAGCAGACAAGATCTAATTCATTTCAAAGATAGCCCTCGTATAGTGGCATTGTACTTTGTTCAAAATAATTGAATGATCAATGATTTGAGTGTCAAATGTCTTTCTTAAGTTACAAAACACTCCTACAACATTTAATACTTTGGAGATTGAACTATTCTAGAGACAGGAAGATTGGGGTCTATTTTGTGGTTTTGACATGTAATTAATTAAATTACTACATATATTTTACCATTTTTAGTTTGTTTTGAAGTTTATGAAATTTTTGTAAGACAAAATCAAAAATTTGTTATTTTAAATTAACAAAATCATAATCTGCATCTCATTCATTTCGCTTGTTCTTAAATCATTTTCAAATGTCTCTTACACACTTTAGAAACTCAAAACTCACTAAAAACACAATGTGAAACAACGAACTAACCTCACAAAAAAAAAAAGTTAACTAGCAGAGTCAAGCCATTCAGCTGATCGTTATTGTGTAGTAACGTAAAGAGTTGTGTATTTATTTACTTCATTCCTACACACAGATTCGAATGTTCGTGATATTACTAGATACAAATTTTCATCTATCGTCACAAATATAAAATATTGAATAGAAATGAATAAAAACAACACAGAAAATTAATTATTTTCCAGACTTTTAATATATTGGAAGTTTGTCTCCAAAGTGTTAACTTTGATATGTGTGGTTATGTGTATTCTTTATGTTAATGATTCTGGTGTTGATACGAAGGATTTTCATGTATATAATTTATAGGAATCTATGGATGAAACTCAATATTAAGTGTGAATAAAATATAACTAATTCAAGAAGTCAATGAAAATTAATACTTAATAATAGCAATACCTTTCCCAGATTTCCAGGATAGCACATATCATTATTCTGGATATAAACATTCAAACTTACCTCTTTTTTGAAAACCCACAAAGTACCAAAAATAATAATAGATGCAGACAACAGCACATTTATAATAAGGTGTCGTGTTATCATGGGTTCTTTAACATTACGTGGTCTTTGTTTAACAACATCGTGATCCACAGGTTCTACTCCCAAACTGAAAGCAATTCATTAGAAACAATTACTTTGATTCTTCACTAGTTTATATTTTTTTATTTTAAAGACAGAAAAATTTTTAGTTGATTATTGAAAAAAACTTTTAATTATTGTTTAACACAATAACAGTAAAAATGTATTCAATACAGTATAATATTATTTGGATAATTTAATTTTAAAAGCTTGTTGTAAAATTTAATTGCGAATGGTTAAATTAAAGTTTCATTATTACCTTTACCAATTTCTTTTAAAAAATAAGTTCACTAAATACAGTAGTTATCAGAAATACTAAGGCATCGTCATATTGAGTGAAAAAGGAATTCATCTATTGCAAACCTTGACATCCAAATACAAATGAGCATGGCTTTGAATTTGGACATGCTTTGATAATTCTTTGCGATGACAATGTTTTCTAGTGATTGTTGTTTCATTTAAAAATTTGGAAGAACTAGATTTTGTCAAGAGTGGAGCAATTCACCAAGAATTTCTTTGGAAAATTAATTTTGCTCTTGGGTGAGAATTGAGAACTCTTGAAAACATTTTGGTACAAATTTTTTCATGATGAGATCCATACAGGAAATTTTTCATGTAGTGTCCATTAATATTCACAGTTTTAGCTATCATTTGGAGACCAAGTTGGCAGTCTTCTCAAACAATATTGGCTTATTTCTTTTCAGTTCTAGAAGAGGAAAGTCATCCAGGGTGTTCATAGTTTCCACATTCTGAAATATTTTACTGAATCTTTTTTGTTACTCAAACACAGATGTACGAGACATGTAGTTGTCTCCATCAGCATTTGAAAAAAATCTGTTGATGTTTTGTTAAATTTTACTACAAATTTACAACTAACACATTGCTAATGATTAAACTTAGGATTATCCCGACATAACAGAAAACATACCTCTACTAAATAATGATTCACAATTATCCGAACATGTTTTTTCATATAAGTTCAGACTTGTCAAAACCTTTACAGGTATTTTTAAGATGTAGAAATACAGTTCTGTTATTTAATCGGCACACCTTGTATATAAAATTTCAGTATAATATCAATTTTGTACGCAAATTTAAAGTGATTGACTGACCTCTGAGCTGGGGGTCCATCCATTATAATGTTAATCCACAAGATCTGCATAGCATTGAGTGGGTTAGGTATACGCATTATTGTCGCAAGTGCTATTAATGACAGAGCAGCTATACTGGTACTCAGTTGGAACCTAACAAAGTTTCTGATGTTGTAGAAAATACCTTTGCCTTCCTCAATAGCATCTCTGAAAAAAAAAGAAGAAGATAATTATTAACACTTTGAAGCCTAAGCCCGAGTATAGGTTGGGCAGTGCGATAGCGCTCACCGCTGAAGCACGAGTATAGGTCGAGCAGTGCGAAAGCGCTCACCGCCGAAGCCCGAGTATACATCGTGCTGCGCTAAATAATTCTATACGATCGCGATGTCGGCATATAATCAGGTTTCGGCACTTTTGCTTAGCTAATTGGTTATTTATCTTTGCATGTCTTTGATTTTCGAATAGTCTGTGTTGTTGATATGGACTAAATATAAATATTATAAAGCTGATGCTAGGCAACGTAACACGTCTACGAGGAACGTAGCAGACATTTGTTTAGTTCAAAGTTAGTGACTGAGTAATCAAGATTCGTTATATTTGTTGTTTTTCTTGAATACTAAATACTTTTGAGTTATGGTGAACCCAGAATGTTCAGTACCCCTTTGTGTACCTGAATGTTTCAAACTGTAGCATACAAAGACCAATTATGTTTAGTGAAGTGCTGTGTAGCTATTTTTGTTTGTGTGTGTATTTTACCCTTTTTCAAGGCTAAGGAGTGTTGACTGTGAGTGAAATATCTATTTACATGTATGTATATTTAAAAAGGTAATTTCTTTAGGTTTTAAATGATATATATAATAAGTCATATATGATAAATATAACAAATACCACAATTTTTTAAAAACATGTCCAAAACCCCCAGGCACAGTAGAAAAACAGCGCGTTAGAGAGTTAGGCTTCAAAGTGTTAATATGGTTTAATCGGACATTTGCTATTATTTGCGTATACGAAAGTTAACACATGATGTTTTGAGAGTATAAAACAACTGCCATTATCAAGTATGAAACTAGAAAATTAAAGAGAAATAAGAGAAAAAACACCAACATATCCTAGTAGCCTTGGGCCATGTTAAAAACTATAACTAAATCTATAATCTAAGAAAAGAACCCAAGTTTAAAACTCGGTTTGAGCAGTCAAATACACTAAATATAAACGTCGTTAGATAAAACTACAACACGCAGGACTACATTACACAAAAAACTACATCAAGAGCAAAAAGTAACATGTACAATAAAACAAAAATTATATTGGATCAAAAAACCTAACACGACTTCAAGGTTTACCTAGGTTTTAACAAAGAGAATAAACTTGAATTAGGAATAAGACCCTTATCTGAGTTAAGTAATAATTCACTATAAGTTTTAGCAATGAAAATGCTTTCGTAGCTATTAAGCAACTTATGTGACATCACGCTCTTAACCATTTTCACATTTTGTATTCCCCATTCATGGTTCGTTTGAAGTATGTGCTTGGCCACACTAGAATACTCTGGCCTATTGTACTTAATATGAGCTACATGTTCTTTAAATCTGGTCACAATTTTTCTCTTTGTTTGGCCTAGGTACACCTTTTCACAATCGTTACAACTAACTTCATAAATACCAGACTTCTCCAACATCGGGATCTTATCTTTAGGATTACCCAATACATTTTTAAGATTGTTATGACTTTTATAAGCTATTTTGATGTCAAGATTATTAAAAATGGAGCCCAAACCTTTAGTGACGGCAGAATCAAAGGGTAAACTGCAATATCTGACTTTACTTTTATCTGGTTGGACAGTCGTAGAATTTTTTTTATCCAATATAGTTTTTGTTTTAATGTAAATGTTACTTTTTGTTCTTGATGTAGTTTTTTGTTTAATGCCTATTCTATGTTTTTGTTTTAATGTACATGTTATTATTTTTATTCTCAATGTAGTTTTTGTTTTAATGCAGATTATAGGTTTTGTATTGAAGTCATTTTAAGATAGATTGTTATCTGTAAATCCATAAATTTTTGTTTGTTTTTGGTTTATGCGTTATTAATATCACTAAGTCATATAATGCTTTTTAGTTCACTAAATTTTTGTTGTTATTATGCACAAGTTATGTTTATATTTTAAGGAGTTTTAAGATTTTATTGTTGTCTGTAAAAATTGTTACCGTCATTGCCATATTCAACCTACGGGTTTCCCAAGGATACGAATGTGTACTGTTAGCCGCTTTCATTGACCAAGGTCATTGACGAGGCCCTACGCTGATAGGCCGAATTACTGGAAGTAGGGTGGAGGGGAGAATACAGCATTTTAGCTTTAAGATTTCATGTATTGTTAGTATTATTTCAGATCCCTCAAATGATGGTAACTTGGTTACCGAAATGTACATCAGGGAATTATAATAACATAAAGCAAATAAATATTTTATTTCTGTTTGTGTTATTGTACCAAACTAGTGGTAGGGGATTCAGTGTTTTATAGTGTTAAAAATTTCCATTTAATAATGCACTAAATTTTGGTCTAGTAAAAAACAGGTTGATTGGTGCCATCATTGTACAATATAATACAAGCAGGTACTCTAAATGTAATGTCCTAAAGTTGGTTTCTTGAATCTTGAAAGAAATATTAAATTGTATTGTACATCAAAGGGTCTTGTCTTACCCAGTAGAGTAAGTTTGTTTAAAACCGATATTGTACAGGTTTTCTGAACCTCATAACTGTTATATCACTACTTTCTTGACATTGGCTAGGCCTTCACAGGCCTCATAGAATTAAAAAGCCCCCATTCGTTAAGCTCGTATTGGTGTCAAGGCCCTCGAAAATAAGAAGCCTCCACTCTCAACGCGTGTGTTGATGACTCGGTCTAGCATATATCTCATAGCTATACAAATATCAAAATTTCTTGAGAGGACAGTTTTTGAAATTATATTTTTAACTCTGTTATTTATCATTGTAGAGAGTTGGAGTCGATACAATTACATGCATAATTAAAATCTACAAATTCTAATCTAATTTAGTATGTTACAAGTTGAGTAACACACAAGATATGAACAAAAACTGTTTAAAATGGCTGCCTTTTTGATACTTTAATTTGATTTTTCTGAATTTCAATAGGTTCTGTATCAGCACTCTATAGTACGTTATACTAAATTGCATGTTCCTATCTTAATTTTTGCGGCCGTTATCGTGCTTATGTAAAGATGACAATTGATGTAATGAACGAAATGTAGAAAATATTTTTTTTTCGGTTTCCTGAGGCCGTGGATTATGAAGATAAGACAAAAACCGAAGGTCGAAATTTTTTGTTATTACCAAAATTACCCATTAAATTAGTATACTTCATTAAATACAATATAAATACAATTTATAAACAATATAACCTCAAAATTAGGCACAAATCAGTAATGATAGCTGAAGTCGAATTGTAGACTAGACTTTACAATTAAGTAATATGATAAAATGGTCTGAAATTTTCAAAATAATAGTTTTACAAATAGTCTGGCATGAGCCTACATTAGCTCAGTGGTCTGTTTATATTAAAACCAAATTAATTTAGATAAAAGAGTAAATATAAAAAACAACAAAAGTAATTAACTACTTATTATATCAGCGTAACAGCTTTACACCTGAATATTTAGTTAACACATTCGCTGTGGGCCACGACCCGGGTCGTAGTTCATGCAGTCACTGCCACAGCATTTCTAATCACATTTGACTTTATTAATTTTGCTGTGGTGCGTGTATCATGAACTAAAGCCGTGCCGTGGCCTGTAGCAAATGTGTTAAGGGATGATATTTATAAAATGAAAATGAAAACATTTCTATTGCTATTTGAGACCACTTTGATCGATAACATCAATCCTATAACGCATTGTATTTGACAATGGTGTTTATTAAATGGGGGAAAAATTAAATAAATCTAGATTGAGAGGAAGAAAAGTAAACTCACATAATAGTGTTGAAGTCATCATCTACAAGAATCATATCAGCAGCTTCTTTACACACATCAGTTCCATTTTTGCCCATTGCGATACCAATATCGGCTTTTTTTAACGCTACTCCATCATTGACACCATCTCCAGTCATGCCAACAATAATTCCTGCTCGCTGGAATGCCTGAAAGGAACATACCACACAAAATGTACATTATGTTCATTTATTAGATTTAAATATCATTTTACAGCAAAACTGATTTTTTTTCTATTTATAATGTCTAAATGGAAGCATAAAAAGCAAACCCCCCCCCCCCAATATGGATATTGTGTGTTAAATAGCCATCTTTCAATTATGTAGAAGTTTGTATTGAGTCTAGTAACAATGAAAAATGCCTCCTTGTTGTGTCACCTTATAAAGAAAGGAAGAAAGAACACAAAATAAAAAAGGAAGAGAACAAGAGATGGTTAAGAGAGACTTTATAGGAAAGATGAAAGAGAAGAATGCAACAATACATGAAAAAATATATACATCCTGCTAGGATCCTTCAGGATTGCCTCATCCGAATATTAGAATGGACGTATAGTCTGAAGAATAGTCTGGAGTGGACATGTTGATTGTTGGCAGGTGTTGCAAATGTAACACTTACTTTGGTTCCCATGGTGGTGCTGTTGCAAAAGTGACAGTTACACAGCCGTTACAATATTATATTTTACACTCTACAAAAACCATTTGATCATCTCGATCTAGGTACTATTGAAAAGATGAAATTCTACTCTATGATTTTGTGTTTTAGTTTTTACTACATTGGCAACACTTCCGCTTATAATATAACTAAAAAACCACTAATGTCTCAACTAACTGTTACTTTGTTTTAGGAACAATTACCTGATGTATGCTTCGAATTGGCATAGGCTCTAGGCTATCTCTAACCAGACTTTCTAATAAAATTGTAATTTTAAAATTTGAACTTAGCCAAATATTTACAATGTAAATTAATACAAATGAGGCAAAAGCAATATTAAATTTTACTCCCATAAAACTCATCTATAATTACAAGGGCTATTAAGAAAGTAAGTTCTGTTTCTATCAAGTGGGCGTGGAGGCAGTGGTGTGATCTTTGATGTGTCGCTTGGCTCAGCACAAGTCAGGCAGTACTAGTGGGAAGATTGTTCAGCCTGTTCTTGCACCAATAGTACCATTATACTATTGGATTCTTGTACCATTATACATCCCACAGATTGTGATGTACATGCCATCATTATTATTAATTTCCTGTGGGTATGGAACTACATGGCAGTAGACATTCATCATGAACTTTGTGTAGTGTTTAGAAAGAACATAATAATAGTGGTGTTGTTTGTTCTGAGATGGACAAAATAATGTCCATGACGAAGAAAGAAGTGGACGACTATCTGTTGTGACATATAAACTTGTTTAAAAGATGACTTAGAAAATCTGAGATAACTGTTGTTCAAAATTACAGAATTATCAGACATTTTCTTCAGGTATCACGAACCGTTTACAAAGTAGTAACTGACATGCTACGCTACTACAAGTTTTGTATTAGCTGGGTGCCTAAACTTCTCACTGATGACCACCAAACCAAGAGGATGAGTGAGGGTGTTAACTTTCCTTTTTGTGTTACGATATGGAAAGTGATGATTTCTTCAGTTTAAATGTGACAGGTGATGAGACTTGGGTGTCGTGTGTTAACATGGAGATTAAAAATCAATCAATGGTGTGGGGCCACACTAGCACGCTGTGAAAACTTCTATATGGCAAATAGAAAAAGTGTACTCCAGGTTGATTTTATTGAACGAGGCACTACAATAAACTCTGCAGTTTATTGTGACACTTTGGAAGTTAAGTAGAGCCAATAAGAACAAACGGTCTGGCATGTTGAGTTTTGAAAGTTTTTTTACATGACAAAGATTGTCTGCATACTGCCACACGCACACAAGACCTACTGAACAGTTTCAAATGGGAGTTGTTTGATCATCCTCCATACAACCTGATTTGATTATTGACACACGAGTTGACAATTTCAAGTTAACCCCTTAACGGTCAGCGACGTAATATTACGTCAGTGAGCTTTTCAATAAAATGTGCCAGTGACGTAATAATACGCTAGATGTTTTTATTATTTTTTTTTCTTTTCGGGTTCAAATCCCGCGGGGGACCATACATTTTTAAAACTCCAAAAAAATTATGCTCACTAGTCGAAAGGCACAAAATGGCATGCAAAAAAAAAAATATATCTCAATTTTTTGCATTGTGATATATATATATATATATATATATATATATATATATGTATGTATGTATACAAGTTTACGCTCTATATACATATTCATAAATATAAATATACATACAGTAGAGCCCCGATTATCCGCGGAATTGGGTGGCAAGGGCACCGCGGATAGCGAAAATCGCGGATAACCCAAAAAAAGACTAAAAATGAGGTGAAAACGAAAAAAATATTTCAGCATAAAAATTATGTTTTATTGTACAAAAAACATGATATGAAAACTTTTAAAAGATGTAGAGTACAACAGAAACCATTGTTCTACATCTAAATCACTAAAATAAATACAGTAACAGTAAATAAAAAACTATACATGTACTGTACTGTTAAACAAAAAGTGTCCAGTTACGCCTTTTTAAAAAAATCAGTCACTCGCTTTTGCTTCTTGCTTTGAAAACACCTTTTCTTTATTCTAGATTGTACTTTTCTTAACATAAGTTTTTCTGCCAGTTGTGCGTCGTCATCTTGTTCCTCTAAATATTGAAGCAATCCGTCTACGTGCTGCAAAGCAGTTTCGTGTGTCATCCTTGCAGGCGCCTCATCTTCTGAGCTTTCACTTTGTTCTTCGTTCTCGTCCAATCCCATTGCTTTGTTCGTTATCTCTACGTCAGTCAGTCGTTCAAACCCAGGCACACTTGCGTCGCATTCCAGCCACTCATCTATGTTCTCTTCGTCGACATTCTCTCCTCCTGGAACGGATGTCAATAGGTCAACAAGTGTAGCGGTCGGCATGACTTCACTTTTTTCTTCACAAATGGTTTGGTTGACATTTGTTTCGATACTTGGAAAGAGTTTTCTCCATGATTTAACAAGGGTTGAGGGTTTGACGTAATCCCATGCAGAAGCAATATCGTAAATGCTATCCAAAATTGTATAATTTTTCCAAAATTCTTTGAAATCGCAACCTTCTTCGATTTTTGACAGTAACAACTTTGTTCTGTATGTTCTCTTCATTGTTGCAATCACTCCCTGGTCCATAGGTTGTATCAGAGCAGTAACATTTGGGGGCAAAAAGTGTGCAAAAATTTGCCCGTCAGAAGATTTAAGCACGCTTGTATTTGGGTGTGAAGGCGCGTTGTCAATTAACAAAACAGCCTTCATTGGCAAATTTTTTGAGTCAAGATGTTTACGTACTTGAGGCACAAAAATCTTTTCAAACCATTCTTGAAAAATCTGCTGATTCATCCAACTTTTTTTTTGGTTGAAATAGTCAACTGGTAAATTTTCTGCTCTTGTCCCCTTAAAAGACCTCGGTTTCTTAGATTTACCAATAACAAGAAGCCTAAGTTTGTGACTACCTGCAGCGTTGCTGCATGGCAAGATTGTAATTCTTTCCTTGCTACTTTTGTGACCTGCCGCTTTATGTTCACTTTCAAATGCTAAAGTACGAGTGGGAAGACACTTCCAAAAAAGCCCTGATTCATCAGCGTTATAAATTTGTTCATATGACAGATCTTCAGACAACACAAACTCTTCAAAATCACGTTGAAAATCATCAGCTGCTTCTTGATCACCACTCAGCTTCTCTCCGTGTAGACCGATCTCTCTAATTCCATGACGTTTCTTAAAACGATGTAACCAACCGGACGACGCATCAAAATTTCCTTCCAGGCCTAACAAATCAAAAAATATTTTTGCTTTAGTTGCAATGATAGGACCAGACACGGGGGTGCCCTCACTTCGCACCTGAGCTAACCATTCCGTTAATGCCGAATCAAGTTCATTATAGGTGGATGTCTTCATTGTTTTTCTTTTTTTCATCCCAGAAGCACTGTCCGACATTGATGCAAAGGCCAACAGTTTGTCTTTTTGCTTTAAAACGTCTCGCACTGTTGTTTCCCCAATCCCATAATTCAAACACATCTGCTTCCTAGAAGCGCCATTTTCTATTTTAGAAATCATTTCAAGTTTTTGTGTAATAGTTAACACAACTTTCTTTCGTTTTTCAGCCATTATTAATTTCAGGAACTAACGAAACACTAAACTTGAGCACTGACAAAGAAACATAAAACACAACTGATCACTAAGCACGCTTACTGACAACTGACACCGCTAGCAGGTCGAGAGAAGGGGGGAGGTCTTTGTGTAGAGGGGAAGGTCAGTGAACTTGACAGAGGGGATCAATAATGTGATACTTTAACGTAAAGCGGTGTGAAATCTTTAAACTTTAGACTTCGGTCATGTGCAGTCGTATTTTTTTTTTAAAATCGTTACACTCGCGGATAATCCGCACCGCGGTTCATCCACTCGCGGATAATAGGGGCTCTACTGTATATATTTCATATATCCTTACAGATTCAAAAACCTAACCTAACCCTAAAACATTATCTATGGCCAAAAACTAAAAATTTTCAATTTTTACAAACGTTTTTATGTTTTTGACATTATTTCCCATCATTTAAATTTAAAAAAAAAAATCAACATTTTTGTGTTGTTTTTGGTCAATTTTAATCATCCGTTAAGGGGTTAATTATTTTAATTTGTTTATTTTTTGCGTTAATTAAGTTTTAAGGTCTTGAAGTCTATATACTTCGATTTATCTGATATCTCTAAGATCAAAGGAATGAATATAGTTATTATTTTTACTTAAGGTTTAGTGAAAAAGGTTCTATTAAATTTATATCAGAATTGCCACGGTCTACAGTAGCTATGAATTAGTTTAAGCAAGGATAAGTATTCATTAAATATAAATTCATCTTTCACATCCCTAGTAATAATCTGATTGTTACTTCAACCTACCTTCACAATGCACAGTTTATGTCGTGGTGTTACCCTGTAGAATACACTAACATTATTTGCAATTTGTTCTAACTGATGTTCGGACATGTTATCTATCTGATCGCCAGACAACACTTGTCCATGAACTGTATCGAGTCCAATCATTGCCGCTGAAACAGTTGAGAAGTACATTTAGAAAGTGCATCACAATATTATTTAAATAAAAAAATTTTAAAAAACGAAGATACTAAAAAGTTAAAAACAGCAATTTAAAAAAAAATTAATATACAATTTTTAAATTTTCTTTTTACACGGAGACTAAATAGTATGTTTTGAAATTAACTATAATATATGTACTCGATTTTTTAAAATTTCAGTTCAAATTTCAATTTAAAAACTTAATTTTTCCAACCTATAGCAGTGGCTGTTTCTTGCGCATCTCCAGTCACCATTTTAACTTTGACTCCGCTTGCTTGTAAAGTTTGGATAGACTCTCGTACAAACGGACGAGGTGGGTCACAAATACCAACAAGACCCATATAGACTAATTCTTGAAGAGATTCTCCCCGAGCCATTCCCACCACTAGAATAGAAACATTAAACATATTACTTATAGTTATTGAAGATAATAATGTTATAGTATAAGAAACACAGAGAAAGTAATACAGGAACAGATGTAGTGATGGGACCCAAAGGGATATACTCTCGTTAAAATTTACAATTTGTACAAACACACCCATGCATTATTACCACTTTTTTGTATTTTAAAATATTAAAGACATTGCACAAATTAAGTAATTGACCCAATCCCAAAACTAAAAAAAAACAAAACAAACAAAATCGTCACAACTAACCTCAAAATCATAATAGTTTTTAGTTATGATTTTCGACACAAGTTTGGGTCATTAATCTTCATATTTCACTAAAATATGAACAAAATTGATAACCAATAATTTAAGTAATGTCTCATCTCCACTATAGGCTCCAACCTCTTTTCTGTGATTGGTTGACACTCTGATGTCTTGCTATTGGTTAGTTTCTATAGTTTGGTGTTTCAATAAAGTTTTGTCCAATAGAGTTAATTTACTTATTCAGCAGCCTCCTGTTGTATAAGTCTATTAAAACGTATATATTCTCCTGACTATATATGTGTATAAGCCTTGTTCAATATAAAAATAAATTAATAAAAAACATTAAAGATTTATTATGCAGGGAAAAAAATATTCTGTTATCCTATTGATGTCTGTATGAATTCTTCCATGTACTTTTTGTTTAAAAGACCTTTCCTCTATTATTATTTTAATTTTCTGTGAACACAGTTGTGGAGGTTAGAGTTAGATTTTTAATCATTATATTTGACTGATATAATGATTAAAAAAATCGAACGCTATTGGATAAAGCTATACTTAAAACAGGAAATTATGGAACCTAACCAATAGCATAGCAGCTAGATTTCAACAAATCACAAAGAGGATTCCTTTACGGTGCGAAGTAGTATGTAACCGCTTTTGAAAAACTAGTTAATCTGAAACATGGCACCAGAAGAAAGGCAGAAAAATATATTCAAATTAAACTCATATTAGTTACATACTGAGGACTGACACGAGTAGGTGGTAGTAGCTGTATTAACAGTAAGCTATATATTATTTGTGTATTAACCTTTTGACTGCCGAAATATTAGTCCTCACCTATAACCTTATATTCATTGTTGATAGCCTTAGAACTATATATATATTTTTATATATATTATTTACTGTCAAATGTAGTCTGTATTTGTATTTGTATTTTACCTTTTAAAGGTAATATTAAAAGGTAAAATACAAATACAGACTACATTTGACAGTAAATAATATATATATATATATATATATATATATATATAACCTTGTGCTTAGTTTTACCCACTGAATAAAGTTACTTTTAAAAGTAAACCTAAATATATCCAAGACCGCTTTGATTTTTACAAGTTTGTCATTAGAGTTGCTCCTCGTAATTAGAAATTGAAGCAAAAACAATATTGTTATGTACTGGTCCCCTGACACAATTTCAGGTGTTGCTAATATCTCAAGTAGTCATTACACCAATAATTGTGTAAAGACTTATTTCCTTTACCACGAGTATAGTCATACCTATAAATTTGAGTAACTCTTATTTTGCAGTAGTTTTGAGTTACAAAGTCTTGAGTTTTTACTGGGTCATAACATATTCATGATAATGATTAGTTTCTATAACAACTAAATCTAATAAAAATATACAGGTGACATTCTCTCAAAAAAATCAATTTCATTGCTATTTTCGTCAAATGGCTCTAAAACTCCACGGTTAGCAGAATCATAATTTTAAATAACCGGATCGAAAGTCCCAATCGCCCAATAGTAAACAATATAAATTGTTTAACCCTACCTGTAGCTTTTCTATTTCTAAGTCTGGGCTAGAAATGAAGATGGAACACTTATTCTATTATTTTCACTATCATTTTCTCTATATTTTGTAATACCGGGTCATCATCATCATCATCATCATTATTGTTTACACTAAATAAATCACTTAGATTGTCATTTAACAACAAATTATCAATCTCCGAATCGCTGAAAACATTAGAACACAAAATAGACATCATTTTATGTAACAACTGAGAGTTGATAATAAACAGCCTGGACAGGAAACAAATAATAGTTCTGTAAAAATTTTGTTTTTCAACCAAGGTGTACAAATAGTTTCGATTATTACTAACACATGCAGTGGAAGTACTTTCAAAATTATTCAACAAGATACAACTTCATTCGTTTGCAGCACAGAGCAGACAAACAATAAAAAACTAGTTTAATCATGAGCAGCACTGTGTTACGGTATTAAAATAAATAAAGTTGTTTGCAGCATCGCAGCAGTCGAGGGATTAAGGAGGTAATTTATTGGAAAATAATGTGTAGTCAGATCAACTATTTCCACTTACCTCTCAGACCTTTACGTCCAATTTCATACGCTTCCGCAAGATATTCTTGCTCTTTTTTTACATTCAATGGGTGTAATGCTCCATTCCATAAATACTTTGTACATTGTTGTAAGATCTTCTCTAAAGCTCCCTTTACAAAATAAATTTCTTCTTTACTCTGAAAATAAGAAATTTAGTTTTAAAATGAATAACTTATTTTTAATAAAGATTTTCTATTTTTCTCAATCAGCCGTTTCGGCTAGTCAGCCATTTTAAGTGTATATGGTATGACTATTCTCTCTAGTCATGGATAAAAATATAAATACATGATTGTATTATAAAACTAAATATTAAAAATGTATACGACACATTTAAAACACAAGAGTTGATATACAGTATGTCTCACGAAGAAGTACACACTTTTGATTTTCTATTAATTGCATATTCCTCAACCAATTCTTTTGAAACTTTACATATTTTTTAATAAAGTTACTAAGAATGTTGAGTGAAAATTTCATCACACTCGTGTATATATATAGAAACAAAATGGTTTCAACACAAAAAACAGCCGTTGAAAAAAGTTATCGCTTTCGTTACGTTTAGAAAAAAACTTTTATTGCTACAAACATAATTTGATACAAACAAAATTTTCTTTCAAAACAAACTAAAAACTATTTGTTTTAAAAACCAATGAAATAAGATTAAAACATTAATTAATTAATTCACACTGATAGCAATGTCTAACAAAAGGCTCGCCTGCCCTTGTAAAGTTATTATGTGGGATCTGAAGAAGTTTGTCTTCGATAATACTCTTCAAATTTACATCATTGTTGAAACTATGGGTGTACACTTGCACCTATAAAAAAACCCAGAAGAAAAAGTTACACACAGCTAAATCAATAGAACGGGGTAGCCAATCTAAAAACTGTTTTCATGACTAATCCAACGCTCTTGAATATTGTTATTTAGTAATTGTTTGACTGAATCTGCATAGTGGGACAAGTACCATCTTCTTGAAAAAAAGCTTGGCCCATTTCTGGAACCATAAAATGTGGCAATATTTGTTGATTTAAAATTTGTTCAAACCAATTTCCAGTTATGGTTCTGTCTAAAATATTATAAGATACCACACCAATAGCAGTCACAGCCACCAATACAGTAATTCCTAAGAAGTTTCTGATCAACAACATGACGATTTTGGGTGTTGTAATAATTAGAATTATGTCTGTTTACAATAACATTGTTGTAGAAAGTCAAGTCGTTTGAGAAAACAATACTAGTATGCCAATCAGGATCAAACTCATGAAACTCAATGATTCGGGAACAGAATTCCACTCTTCTTTCTAGATCATCTTCAAGTAAGTTCTGGACTAGGTGATTTTTGTACAATTTAATTTTGTTTTTCTTTACGATTCTCTGCACTGAAGATATGGGCACTCCAGATTCAAGCTCTATTTTTCTAAGTGATCTCGGTTTACCTGGAGAGCGGAGTAAAGAAGAAGCTTATACTAGTTCTTCTCTCTCCTTATAAGGAGAACGAGTGTACTTTTCCCCTATGCTTCCTGTTTCCAACAACCAATCATTCCACTTAATTATTAAGTGAGTGGTTGGTGGATCAACACCTGGGAAGGCAACCTGAAATTGCCTAATTAATTGATTTTGCAACATTATTAAAAACAATGGCCCACACACAACACTTTAATTTTTGCTCAACTGTAAAAACCATTTTGTTAAAAATAAAATTGTATTCAAAATAATTATGTTATAAATTTCTGTTTTAATATAAGTGTTATTTATTTTAATTAGAATCGAACAGCTGTTTTTAATTTCAACTGAACAGCTGTTCAACAATTAAACCTGCAAGAGTAAAGAACATAAATAATGTATAAACACATAGAAGTTATTTTTATTTGTGTTCCCGTCATTTTGTTTCTATAAACACCAGTGTGTTGAAATTTTCACACAACATTTTTGGTTACTTTATTAAAACGCAAGTAGAGTTTCAAAAGAAGCAGTTGAGGAATAAGCAATTAATAGAAAATCAAAAATGTGTTCCTCTTCATGGGACACACTGTACCACTAGTAGCCCTACTCTTGTCTGCACAGTTGGCTGATTATCACTGTAAAAAAGGATGGGGTTTAGACAAATTTTCAGATCAGTTATACTTTTTCACTTTGTGTAGAGAATAATTATCTCGATGGGATAAAAAAATTTTAAAAATCTTATGTGAGATATTGTAAAAAAGGAAATCACCAAAAATAAATTTTTTAATGTCTCATACAAAAAATAAGGGGTCACAATCTCCCTAAAATTCTAGCAAAAAAGTTATTGGTAGGGGGGGGGGGACAAAATGCCGATATATTTTTCTGGTAATTGTGTCTTCAGTTTACGACTGTTAAAACTAATAAATACGGGGCGTAGTTAACACATGGAAAATGCAGAACCACCAATTGGAATGAAACCTGAGTATTACATGACAGTTACTAGTTTGAATTTGTAAGGTGTTTATGCGACATTGAAATCAAGAATGGAATCACAAAAGGTTAGGTTCATAATAATAAAATAATGATTATTTTACTTCATAGAATAAAATTAGAATACAAATTCTCAGAAATAGTATGTTTATCTATTCAAAAGCATTTCAACAACAAAGTTGTTTATCTTCTGTGATGAATGAACACTACAGTAGGTAAACTATAACTCAATTATATAAGTTATAGTTTAATTATTGTAGTTCATGTATAACTGAAGTTGGCGACTTTGTTTTTGAAACGCTTTTGAATACATAAATGTAGTAATTGTGAGAATTTGTGACCTAATTTTATTCTATCAAGTATACGATTTTACAAGTCAAGCTTAATATTGATTTATATTATATTACTTCATAAATAATTGTACATATTTTGTTTAAATTCATTGTTATTGAGAATAATTAAATAGTAAATAATATTTCAATTAGAAATAATGTATTGTAGAGTCAAGGTTATGTTGCGATGATTAAAATAAAAAATGAAAGATAAAAAGATTATGACAGATTGAAGGTTTGAAATAGAAGTGACATCCATAAGTAGTTATGGTAGGTAGATGAGAACTTACAGTGTATCATCTGTGTGTTAGTACAGTGAAATGGATTCTATGAGCAGCTGTAATATAGACTGTAAAACTTTATATGAAAAACGACTATACTAAGAAGGTAGATGTATCTGGAATCTGGCTTTACCAAATGAGATTTCCTTTCTCTAGCCAGTACTAGAGAGGACTTCTTGCTAGTGAGTAGAGTGGGAAATAAGATATGATCGCTGGGAGAAAATAAAGTAAACAAGAAGAAAAGATTTTGTGAAGTATGTGTTTTCTAAACGATAGTGTGTATAAAAAGAGAATGGTATCACTCAGACTAAAAATAAGGTTTTTTTTTTAAAGTAAAAAAGTGAATAATGAACTTGTAATGAAAGTGAGATTCTGAACACATTGAAATTTCAATATAGACTTGTTTTTTTCCGTTTTGGACTTGCTGATTCGCCCATCTGTCTGGTTTGCCAAGAAGAAGAAGAGACTTTCCAACATGTTCTCCTGCAGTGTCCTGGTACAGAAAATACACCAGAGAGCTATTGAAAACCAGACTTAAACAAGAATACATCCTTGACAAAGTACTAACAGACAACACCTTTTGGAGACTGGCTGCCCTTGTTTATGAGTTACACCATGTGGTTGGTATCACCTGATACCAGATACACGCACAAGAAATAAGAAGTTTATTAACCAAACCATTCTATTAAATCACACATAAAAGAAAGTTACTGTTTGCAAGTAGTTAGAGAAAA
Source organism: Aphrophora alni (assembly GCA_963513935.1). Taxonomy (NCBI): domain Eukaryota; kingdom Metazoa; phylum Arthropoda; class Insecta; order Hemiptera; family Aphrophoridae; genus Aphrophora; species Aphrophora alni. The sequence goes on along the minus strand of OY740773.1, from coordinate 18,802,545 downwards.
TAAAAAATGAGTACTGTTTAAAAAAACATGGCTTAAATCAAGAACGAAGGAGAAAGGGCATACACCATAGGCAAAGAAGTTTATAGATTTAAAAATTATTAACTGCTTGGATCTACATAAATAATTTGAGTACAATCTTCTGTCAATCCTAGCACTTTTTTATTATTTATATTTGTCGATGTTTAATGTAGTACTCCATCCGTACTAAATTTAGATACTAATTTAGAGTTCTAAATGAAGTCTCGAAGATGGAGACATTTCGAAATACATCGGCAATTATAAATAATAAGAAAATGCTAGTATTGCCAGAAGATTGTACTCAAATTAATAAACATTTTAACCTTATGAAAATTCTACAAAATATTATCCCTTTCCCCTGGAACATCCTGTATATAAAATGAGTACTTACATCACCATACTTAGGTACACATTTCACTGCCATCATCTTCTGTTCTGAACTAAATGGATATTCTTGGAGACGGACATATTTTTCACTAACTCCAAACATTCCATTCTGTACAAACAGATATTTAAGTCAATGTACAAGTAAATAATAAGACTAAAACTATGTTACGGATGATACCTTATGTAATGGACATTCAATCAAAATTCTATAACAAAAATCTAAAACATTTGCAATTGTTCATTGAAATCTAACAGAAATTTTAATCTACAGTAATAAATTGTCATGTAACATCAAAACAGTATTTGACTTACAGGAAAATCGTTAACAATAATGTTTAATTTATAGAATAATTTAGTATTAATAATCTGACATATAGGAAATAACCAAGTTAGTGGGTTGGTGTGTACTCAAACCTGAGCTTTAAAAAAGTCACTCTAGAGTAATGTAATGAATTCTTTGTCACTGATTATGTGCATAGACATTATTGTGTATGTGTGTTGGTCTTCTCTGCTCTCACAGTCAGTTTAATACTTATAGTATTCATATTCAGTATTAACTATTAAACTTACATTTTTGGTTGAGAATATTTTTCAAGCTGGAGATAAATACAGAGATAGGGGGATATAAACTTCTCCCTGACCCTCATTTAACCCATGATTTGGCAGTGTTAATTTTCTTCGTTTTTTAAAAAATAAATGAAAAATATTATTTGTATACAAAACTAAACTTATAAGATATCATTTTTCTCAGAAAGATGCATAGAATTCATCTATGTAATAAAAAGTAAAATATATTTTATACAGAACTTCTATATATCATTATGTCCAGAAAGGTGCATAGAATGTAGGTGTGTAGTGAAAAAAAAAGTTAGATGTATTACATTTGGAGTTTTTTGGTCAAATACCAAGAAATCGAAGAGTAACGGAGCAGAATTTTCACAAAAATGGTAATGAATAACATACTAATAGATTTATCTGAATTTTTTCAACCATTTCTTGACATTTGTAATATATTTAGGGGAAAAAAATAATAATCTGTTACATTTTCTAAATAAAAATGACGATTTTCCAAAAATTGGTATTCTGACACTTGAAGGTTAGGTTTACACCTCGATCATTTAGGCGTAATTAGTAACTTTCTAAAGCTATGCCTAAGACAAAATCATTAGATTTCACTAAGACAACATATTTTACAAAGAATAACACACATATACACTTGTAATAATCAAATAAAACACTAAATAATCAAAGAAAATTTGCATATAGCCTAGACTTACAATTTTCCTTTTAGGTTATGACAAATATAAACCTTTCACAAACTAGAAATTCACTAAAAACATAAACTTTAGATATAAAAACATATATATTGTAACTTGTATACAAAATATATACAATTTGTATAAACAAACCTTCAAAATAAAATAAATATGTATTCCCAAACAATATGCGCTATGTCATTTGTTACAGTATTTACATCGCACCATTGCGTATGTTCCGGGATCAAAACAAAACCTTTTAAATAAGTATTGCCTATATCGAGTGGTACCAACTTATAGAATGAAATTTCCTCTACAACATAGTGTAAAGAACAAGTCCTTTTTCTGACATGTAAAATGAATTTCGTCTTTTCGTAAAGTACACCAAATGCCAAATGAATTTCGTGTTGTCAGGTTTGTTCCCTGGTCAAATAGATATATCTCTGGATCTGTTAGACGCAGAATAATTTGTAACATACGAACCTAAGGTTAGAAAGAGAAACATGTGATCTATAGAACAGTGTTTTAGTTGACTTAAATGACAGGTAAATAGAGTTGTAATCATATCGGGGAAAATGGCGTCGCGTTTTACGAAAAGTCGTGCGGTTCAAATCTTTGACGTTACGTATTAAAAATACGTGAACTTCAGCAATTTTTGGAATATTATTTATAACGTTTTGTGGTATTTATTTTGCATGATTATGCATCTACGGAACATTACTTTTCCAAAGGTATTTTATTTATTGTGATAGGACAATTCTAAGTGAGTGTAATGTTGAATTGCAAAATACGTGTTTTAGTTTTTGGTGAACTAAGCCATGCATGAAAGATCGACCCGCTAGCGGGTCTGGCAACCGTTGGTGGGTTAATAAATAAGTAGCGTATTTTGAATCTCCCTTTTCATATTTGTGCGTCCTATTATATTCCTGTTTTTAACTTTCGTTCTGTTTGGGTTATATATGTTGCATTACACTTACATTTTATTTCGTAGACTCCATTTTTATTATAGTTTTTAATTTTTCCTACATTCTTACTTAATACATTCTTAATAATATCTCAGATATCTGAAAACAATGTATATGAAAATAAAGTAATAAGGAAATTAATCAAAAATAAAACAAAACAAACAATATGACAAAAGTCACCAAAAAACAAGAAAAAATCCGGGCTGCATTTACTTTCACTGGGAAAAAAATATACAAAATGAAATCATTTTTGAGGAAAGACAATGTAAAAGTGGCATTCAAAACGAATAATAGTATAAAGAATAATTAAGTAAGAAGAAAGTGAAACATACGATAAAAATAGAGTCTATGAATAAAATGTAAGTATAATGAGAAATATATATAGGGCAAACAGGACCAAAATTAAGAACAAGATTTAGGGAACATATTAGGTTGTGCAAATACGAAAAGAGAGATTCAAATTACGCTACTCATTTACTAAAAGAGGGTCATATCCCATATGAAAAGAAATATTCTATGAGGTTATAACATCAGTGCAACAAAGGAAGATGTCTAAATGCAATGGAAAATATGGAAATTTTTAAACTAAAGATGAACGGAGAAAATGTTAAAGAAAAAAAAAAGTTAGTAAATCTACGAAAGTAAATAACACGGGAGGCTTGGTGGTAGGGGGTGTGGCAAAGGTATATATAGACATGTCTTTAATGAACGAATCCAGTACAAAATTAAGTCTTGAAGATGGAGGAACTTTGAAATGGCATCCTACTGGGAAATAATGTTTCAATGAAATGTTTCCAAATACTGTTGTTACAAATAAGACATTGTACTGGATTATTTTGATACACTAGCAGATACATGAAGAAACGGTATTGTTCTGTCAGATGAAAAACTTCTCAATATTTTTGATAAAGTGTAGATAAGCCTGTCAAGTTAAACACTTTATTTCAATACAGACTGTCCCCATTATACGCGGTCCCACTTTACGTGATTTAGTGGTTTAAAAAAAATAAAAAAGGTTTTGTATTTGAGCTGAGTTGCACCAAAATTAAACACACCACTTCTTTTAATTACATTTTACCATTGTTTCTTTTAACGTAAGCCTACTTGATCAATATCAATACTAAGCTGTAGTACAGTACATATGACGTTCTATTTGCTATCACGCTTAGCTATAAAGAGTCCCCGTTATACGCAGTTTCCCTTTACACAGCACTTTACCGGAAAACATTATAACAGGGACTACCTGTAATGAAATGTAATGTTTAAAAGTGGTGGATGAATGCTTTTATACTGAAAAAACTTGGTTTCATGTATCAGGATACATAAATTTTCAAAACATAAGGTTGTGGAGCACCCAAAATCCACTAGGGATTCTTGAGCATAATCTATATCCTGAAATGTTGAAGTTTGGTTAACAATTAAAAAAAAAAAGTATTGTGTGAGCTGTTATTCTTTGAAGATATAATCCACTTAGATTGCTCAAGATAGTTCCTGTTCGTTCATATGAAATTGAAATTAATAATGCCTATTTTCACAACATGGAGATAAAGCATTAAGTTCTTGGACTCTATGTCGTTACTCCATGACATTTTAACGAGACTTTTGCCATCGTGATCTTTAGATATTTATTTTTCTGGGGAGGAGATAAACAATTAGTTTATAAATATCGTCCCAAAACAATCCACAAATTGAAAGCGGCAATTAAAACCTATATATTGTCCATAGGATAGAAATCTCTAAGATTTTTACTTTTTTTTAATGTATAAAAGAGTTAAGTTTTCATGTGAAGGTACTATTTACTGAACAATACATTTATTTTAAAATACATTAATTTCAATAGAAACCAGGTTCTCTCCTGCTATCCTGCCTCCATTTATTTTAGCTCATTTCCGTTATCCTCCAACCACATGTAGTTTAGGTTAGGTTAGTTTAGATTGAAGTAAACATCATTTCATGATATAATAGTAATGTTAAATGTAACACAAACACGATATTTAGTAATGAAGCTCTACCAAGTACCTTCAACCACTAGTATAAATCGTATAACAATATTTAATGAAATAAAAGGTAAAATACATCACGAAGAGAAAATAAAAGGAAAACATTTGATTGTTTAAATTAAAATAGTTAAACGGGTGCAAACTTACAATATACTGAAGTATAGCTTGGAAAGGTTATTTTTCCCTCCACATAGATTGTTGAGGAGATTTCTTGCAATGTCACATTTAAAGTGTGATGATCACGGAAAACTTATAAAAATGAGATGGAAGAAGGATAATAGATAAGAACCATAATCTAAACTTGTAATGGCAGAGAGAATTATTAACATATCGTAGATGTTTATAGTCTAAATGGTTTTTAAATATGAACTTTTAATTTAACACTCAGTCATTTTAAACAATTACCTTCATTGCTACGGCAAGTAGAGCACCTTCTGTTGGTTGTCCAAGGAGAGTGTCTCCGTTGATAACCGCATTGTTGCACACACAACCTACCTATAAAATTAAGTCACTAATATAAATAAACAGTACACTTAACTTGTCATACAAATATTAAAAAAAAAACCAATGCCTAAATAAACAAAGTATTTAGAAAGTTTGTTTTTGACAATAGCGGTTAGATTACATAGAGTCACAACAAACTTTGTTTTTCATAGCATACAGAGTATTATATAATAAACTTATTATGTTTACACTAGAGTTGTTTATATTGACTAGGTGCAATATATTTATTGCACTGGGTTATCTTTTACCTCACAAATTTATTTATTTATTATTACAGTAGTTGACAAATTTAATTTGTATAGACATAGTCATAATTACAATAATTCAGATCACAGTTGAGTTGAAATAACTCGTACAGAAACATTGCACAAACTTTCTCACTGACTCATCTCCAAAACCAACCAAAACTATTGGACACAAAAAATGTCAGATTTTTTTCAATCAAAAAGTGACAATGAACTATGATCACTATCTTGCAAAAAATATTTAAATAGAGCTTAAAGTAGTGTATCCTCAGTGTAATCTGCAGTCAAGGTTCATTTTTGTTTTTTGTCAATTAATTTAGAACTGTAATAATTTTTACTCTGTGATTTTACACACTAGTTTGGGCAATTACGTTTCACTCAAATCTGAACAAAATCAGTAGTGCAGATTTTGAAAAATTGGGTCATAACAATTTCATGGTCGATTCTGTGGTATTTTATCAATAACTCTCGAATTGTTTTTGGGAAGTTGGCAATAAATATGTGTTATTTGGGTTCTTAAAGGCTAAAACAAAATTTAATCAGAATGGTATAACTGATTTTTTTTGAAAATCTAAATTTGTATTTTTTCTTGTTGCTACTTCCAAATTTTGATTTATAAAAGAAAGAAAAAGATATCTTGAGATATGGCCAAAATATAATAAATACTAAATTTGATTAATATTAGTTTACTCGTTTGTTCTGTAGAGCACTACACAACCAACAGACATACACCATTCTAAAAAAAAAAGAAGTTTTTGGACTCTGGGGACCTTCAAAACAGAGTTTAAAAAAATTTAATCTACTTGACTTCAACTTTTTGACTCTCACACAACTTACTTTATTTTACGTATGTACCTCAAGGATCCTGGACCTGTACTATTTTAATTTATATAAATGATTTGTCATCAGCTGTACATGTGGATAAACTAATTCAACTTGCTGATGATATTTCTCTAACTTTCCAAGAAAATTCTCTCTAAAATCTAGAGCAAAATGCTTTTGTATAGGTGAATGCTACAAATCAATTCCGGACTGAAAAGAATTCAGAAAAAACTAAATATTTGAATTTTAGTTTAAAACCAAACACTTTTCAGACACTACCTGCCTTACTTGAAGGAAAAGAATTTGAAGTTCTTGCATCTTATACCATAGATAACAAGTGGACCTGGTCAGTAGCACAAGTGCTAAAGTTATTTCAGGAATATTTGCACTAAGAAATTTAAAATTATATTGTAACTCTTCAGTTCTCTTAACAGTTTACTAACATTTCCATATATGAACTATGGAATTCTATTCTGGGGGCTAACTAAGAGTGTTAGCCCTGAAAAAATAAAACTTTAAGGCTTGTACCAGGACTTACTAAATACCTTTACTGTAAAATACTTTTAGAGAACTGGCCAATCTTATACTTCCAAGTATTAATATGATACTGGCAATGTATAAAATCTAAGCATTCTATAGACTACTTAGGCATTCTATAAATTGCCTAAGCATTTTTGGCAAATTATGAAATAAAGTATTTGGTTAAAGCTTTTCTCACTTTGCCTAAGCATTGTGTATAAAATGAACATATTTACTCAAAAATTATTTATTTACAAAATAAAAAATATGAAATGGAGAAAATAGGATTTCTGTGTACAGTACAACCTCGTTTATCCGGACTAATTGGGACCGGAAGTGATCCGGTTAATCAAAAATCCGGGTAATCCGAAATTATAGAAAGATAAATAAAACAAAATATAAAATCATAACTTACCATTTATAAGTCATTAAAAAACACAATATTTACACAGTCATTCAATTTACATAATACACAAAATTACACAATGTACTGTAAATGACGAAAAACATTTTATTTACACACCTGAATTATTTACATATGCTTTTAATTTACACAGGGTTTAGTTGTTATTTACAAAAAAGTCATTTATCTTCCTCTGTTTTAATTTGGTGTGACGTTTCAATGCGGCCCTGTCTATACGATTCAATGCGTCTAACTTTTGGGCCATTGTAAGCACATTACGTTTTCGTTTCGTCGCCATTTCCACACACAAACGCTAACACACGAATATAAATAAATAGCAGTAACAACGCCCACCTCTAAATACTATGCCGATTCTCATTCACGTCCTCGATACTCCCGACTGGGGATGTGATGTGCCAACTGCCAAAAAAAAAGAACGGGGTTCCCAAAGCTGGCGGCACCGCTTTAAGATGTGACAAAATGTTCACATTTACTGATTTACACCCTTGAGTCTTAGCAACCCGACAACAATAAAGTTGTAAAAATGACATGATGGTTTATGATGCGTTGTAAACATGCACCTGGTTTGTATTTATTTCATACTGTCATGCCGCATCGGGGTAGGGGGATGGTGACGCAGAGGTCATTGCGCCTCCACTTTCTCTTCCCAGTGCATCAACAACCCGCCCTAATACCTCGAGGCGACACTGTAGTGTTGAGGAAATCACGTTTTTATCAACATTAATGTAATAGCAGATATTTCTTGTTGAAACTCCATATTCAAGGATAAAATAAAGCAAGAGCTTAAAGTTTCAAAATATTATAAATATTATTTAAAATACAGTAATTATTAAAATATTTTGAAACTTTAAGCTTTTGCTTTATAATATTCTTGATTAATTTTTTTATTTTTTGTTCCGGATCGATCCGGATAATCCGGACATCCGGTTGAATGAGGTCCGGATAAACGAGGTAGTACTGTACTAAATATTTACTGAAGTAAATGAACCCATCCTAACCTAATTTGAAAGCCATGGAAAAACCGGTATTCCAAACTCTGCCTGAAGTGCAGCAGGCATTCTATAGAATGCCTACACAAAATATCAAACATGCTTGATTTCATACTTTGCCTGTCAACTTTAGACAATTTATATAATGGCTAGAGATTGTATACAATGCCTGATTTAACAAATTGCCGGTAATATATCTACTGGAAGTAATTCTCTACATATACAGAATAAGTACATCACTGTGACCGTCTCCACTTCTTTTGACCAGCTGGAAGCTCCGGCTGGCTGGAGACCGCGTACACTTTAGCCGAATCTTGTCAGGATGGGCCAAGGAGTCGGGTTAGGACGCTAATGAACGCACGCAACGCAAGTGAAATTAAATGTTATATTGTATTTTAGTGCCGAATTAAAGATTACAGAATTATTTATGATTTATAAAAAAGACAACGACAAGATAAAGCCTTAATAGTGGTCGAAAAGCATACCGTTAAATTTAGCTAGCACGTGGCCAAAAATGGACTGACCTGACCTCATCCCGTAGCGGTCTTCCTTCTCGCGGCTCTCGGAACAGACTCCCGGTCGGCTCGCTGGTTCAAGCCCTCCACTCCTCGTCTTTCCCCTCCCCTTCTACGTCATATTGCACTGCTCAACAAAATCGCAAGTGCCAATTCATATTTTATTATTTAGAATTCCTTTACATCCTAATTTATAATTATTATGGTTTTGGTTTGGTGGGCTCCTTGGCTGGGCCACACATACACAATTGAATCACTAGGACCGCTTGCAACTATCGTGCTAATTAGCACAGGTTTATTATTATTTATATAGGCCTAATAAACTTCTTTTATAAGGAGGTGGATTATTTATAAATAAATTTCTCAGTAGGATAATTAATCTACAAAACCAGAATTCTTTTAAAAACAGTCGTAAACAACTAGTGTTGTCTGGATCTTTTTACTCAGTGAAGGAGTTTATTGCCGTGACTTTAAATCTCCTACATAGAAAGTGATATTGTTTTTGGCTTTAGGTGTGGTATTTAATTTTAAAATTCTATTATAGTATGATTAATCGTTTTAATTGATGATTTTCAGTTTTTAAAGTATCTATTTGTTTAATCATATTTACTGTATTGTTGTGCAATTTATTTTATATTTAGAAAATTATATATAGCGCTGTATCTTTTACAAATGTAAAATTTTTCTAGAGGATGAACAAAAATGAAATGAAATGTAGGAAAGTAAAAATTAGTGTAAATGCTTTTACTGATTTCTGTATGCTGGTAAATAGTACTTCATATGAGACATGGTACCAGAATGGTATAAATCAGGTGTTACCTCAAGTAGCCTGTAGATAGACTCCCTAGCACGTTCTGTACTATCACATTTGTGGATATGTATTTCACCTTGGTCGTTGTAGCCTGCACCAGACACCTGTTCAACACACAAATAATGTGGTTTAATAATAATTTGTTAATATCAATTTTATCATTTCATACATTGAACAAACCTGAAATTGAAACCTGGATTTAGATTTTCACAACTCTTTATCATCTCTTATCTTTGCCATGTTAAAGTTCAACAATTTGATTTATTAATTAAAAAAAAAAAAAATTCTTTACTTTGAAATTTAGGGGCTACACTAGATTTTAACACCTAAAACTAACTCACTCTGTCTGAAAGGTTATTAATAAATCAAGGCCAATAAAAACAGAGACAAATTGATTAAATTACCCTCTGTAATGATTCAAGTTTAAATAATTACAACAATGATAAGTAAAATTTGATAATTCACTCATAAATACACTCCATTTGTCGTTTGTTCTTGTTACTTAACTAATTACAAAATCTCTTTAAAACTAATATTCGAAATATTTTATAAGTCTCTGAATTTATAACGGGTATTCCTTATAAATCCCTTTGATTAATTCCCATCTTAACTACTTCCTCTAAAAACAAAATTCTCAAGATGATTTTGTCTTTAATTTTAATCCAACAATAATATAAACTTTACTTTAAAGTTCTTTAAACAATAAAGTTCTATTTGACTTAGGACTTAGTCAAAATATTTTATTTAAATTTATTTTCATTACATCCGACTTGTTGTAATAACTTAAACTACTTTGAAATCTGTTGAAACAAATATAATATGAAGATTTTATGTAGATTAGTTTTGATAATTATGAGTTACGACTACGAATCTTATGTTTGACTTATTCCTTTATTAATTATATGATTGATTTATTATTTTATAAAACACTCTTGTATATTCTCCTGAGATCCTGATTGTTTATGCTTTCGCTTGTGTAGACCGAACGTCAATAAATTTTGTTCCCTTCCTTTTTTGATTTTTTGTGTTTTTGTTTGATGGAAATCCTACTTGATTCCTATTGGATTTTAAAGTAATTGTGGTTATTAATTACTTGGTTCACCTGTCTTTAGTCATGTACGTAATACTTTGCTTTGTTGAACTCTTAGTGATGCAATGGATTTATTATGTTAAAATAACAGATATACTGAATGAATATGTATATCATAACGTAACTTACCTCAGCAAGATGACCATCAGCTGTTACAATGACAGTGACTGTCATTTCATTCTTAGTAATGGTACCAGTCTTATCTGAGCAAATTACACTCACACAACCTGGAAAATGAAAGTGGAATATAAAACGCTTATGAAAAAATAAAAAGTATTGCATATACTTTTTCACTCACCCATCTCGAAAACCAAATAAAACCAAAACTAATGGCCACCAAATATGTTAGTTCGGTAGTTGTCAATCAAAACGTGGAATGAATCAATTAAAGTTATTATTCAACAATAATTTGGCTATATATTTAAATATTCACAAAGGTATGGATCATTAATCGATACTTGTGTATTTTAGGGACTTTTATAGTTACTTTTTTGGTACATCAAACAGTAACTAATAAATTTTAATATACATACAAAATAACCTAACCTAACCTGTTTGTGGTGATTCTTACTACCATAAGCCTGATTTACATTTTCGTATACCAAAAACTCGAATAAGTTAGGTTAGGGCAGGTTATGTTATATATACAAATAAACTTATGAAATTATTCAGTTAAAAACCCACAAAAGTTAATAAAACAGCAAAATAACAACATAAACAAATATTAAATAATACAAAGAATGGTTCTCGTAACAGTATTGTGTAGCACCGACCTTGTAGTGGCGTGTAGTCTAGACAGGATGAATAGCCAAACTTGAAAGGGTTGAAGTAGGGCGAATGAAACTTTTTATGTTATTTTTGATTGTTATGGCAGTAGACAGGTAACAAAATCTAAAAATGTTTGCAAAAGAATGTTTCGAGTTTTTAATAATTTACAAAAAGAGAGGGGGAGGTCTGGATAGTACACAAGTACCTATTAATATTCTTATTCTATTAAAATTCAAACAAAATTGGTAGATCCATTTTTGAGAAATTAAATCTTTAATAATGGTAGATTTTAGTTTTTACCAATAAACTCATAACCTGATATTTTAGGAGAGATGGCAACAAAAGGGTTTAGGTCCTTAGCGACTACACATGAGGAAAATTTAATCATAATTGTTAAAAAACAGATTTTGAGAAAAATGTCATTTCGTATGACCCATAACATAACTTTCGCTATACTAAATAAAAGTGAAAAAGTAAAGAATTATGACACCATAAATAATATGTATGTAAACTTACACTATGATCTGTGATATCTCCAATTTCCTCTCTCGCTAATTTAAATTTTCATAGGGTTCATTGGCATGAATTAAACAGAACCTCGAATTACCAAGGCTTGAATTATCAGGACTTTACTGTATATACTACATAATATTATGACATGTTATTCCACAAACAATAAGTCCCTTACAATGCCAGCAACTCAGAAACAGAATAGAACAGGTACCAGTGCAAACTTAAATATAAGTTTGAACGATTGACCTTTTATATAACTGGTTAAAGAATTTCATCACACAGTGTATAGGGTTGTTAACATCTCTTTTTGAGGAAACTGGAGCCGCGTGGAAATCATTTCTTGACCGTGTATCATGGCTATGAATTGGAATATTAAGAAGTGGGTTAAACTTAGTAGAGAAAATTAATAAAAGTGTTTCTAAAAGATAATACAAAGAAATATCAGTAAATTATTGTTTTAAATACAACTCTGCACGAGTCAGTAGACTTTAGCTTGAATATAATTGTTATTGGCTTCTTTTGGAGCTGAAAAATTCTGTTAGACTCAGTGGTTTGGTGACCCCCCCCCCCACACATACGCCATAATTTAGATGGGTGTAAAAGTGTGAGTAATCCCTCCTTAACAGAAGGTAAAATTTAAATTCAATTACTCATAAAAATAATTTGAAAGATTATTATGATTAGTAATTAAAACTTGTCAATATGTTATTAATGACAAAGGTGGATTTTTAGTTTTTTACCTCAGAAAAAGTTCTGATTAATCAAAATTTAAAATTCACAAACCTATAGGAAATTATAAATTAGATGCCTGTTTCTTGACCACTTCGACATTCATTACCATAATAATAAATTTTTCAAAAACAGCAAATTCATTAGAATAACCATAAAATTAATTTGAGGTTAGGTTAATGAACTAAATATACAAAAGATTTAATATTATTAAAATATAAATATTGTTATGTTTTATGTTTTATTTATTTTTTTATGTTTTATGACCTATTGTTATGTTTTTCCTCTGATGGAAGGAAATGGCAAAAACTTTCTCACAATGGGAGTTCAAGATCCAACTCTCTGAATGTTAATACACATTTTATTATGTAAGGAAATCTTTGGTTTTTAAGGGTTTTAATGTTTTGTGTACACTTGTTTATTTGAAATCAACATAAATTTACTTATTCTACTCCAGACAATATTTTTTAATAATAACGTAATATATATTACCTAATGTTTCAACTGTAGGCAATTTCTTGACAATTGCTTTACGTTTTGCCATTCGCATTACACCAAGTGCTAGTGTTACTGTTACAACGATGGGTAATCCTTCTGGTATCGCTGCTACAGCCAAGCTGTTGAAAAAATTAAAAAATTGTTAACACAACAAAAAATAAATTTGTTATTGGAGCTTATTTATGATTTATATTTCACAAACTTGTAATTTTCACAATTTTGAGATTTTATATCAAGATGTATTTGATTGGGAGAAATGAAATAGTTGCAAGTAACATGATTAATCAATAAACATAATGAAATTATAATAGATTTTATTGCATGGATTATTTGCGAACAAAGACAAAAAACTATAATTCAGAAGTTAAATGTAGACAGACAGGCGAGATTTCAGAGTTGTTAAACTACCAGGACTATGTATATTATGATTTAAAAACAATTGGAAAAAGAGATGTAAGTTTAAGATTTCATAATTATAATAAAATTAAGTAATTTGGTATGGCTTATGAAATTTAAAAATATATATATATTTTGTAAAATCATTGGAAATAGTTTTGTCAGAAATCAGAGAGCGTGGTATTAACTAATAAAAAAACCGATGGAAGGAAATTGTGTAATGGGGAAATGCACAATCCAAGATATCAAAAATACGGACTACTAGCGAATGGGTCTCCGAGAAGAGTAGTTCTGTTTTAAGAACGCTCGAACTCCATCATAAGCTGATCGCTTGATCTTTCAGAGCTACAATCAATGCCCATTGTGTAATTCAGTACTGTAAAATAGTTTTTTAAATTTGAACTTTAAAGTAAAATCAGTGAAAATTATGCCTTGGTATGAGCGTAAAATTGAATTTTATATTTTTAACATGGAACAATTAAGTAAATTGAACTTTTTACTTTAAGAGCTGAGACTAAAAGCTTTATTAATAAAATAAAGAAAAATTATGTAAAACATAATAAAAGGACTTTTTTTAAAAGAAAACAGTCATAATAACTTAAATAAGAAAACTATTGTTCCAAAGAGTAAAAATGAACTTTTAGAGGGAACATCATAAGAAGTGCGAGGCATTTTATATTAGTGAATTAAATAAGAAAAATAACTTTATGAACTCTTACTTGAAATTTGAACTTGTTTATTAAAAAAAGTATGTATTTCAGGAGGAGTTAAGTAAACCGTTTAACCAAAATATGTGTTAACATACCTTATTTGAAGTCGATAGTAGTTCCTTATATTATATTAATTGCTTATATATTATATATATATATATATATATATATATATATATATATATTAATATAATATAAGGAACTACTATCGACTTCAAATAAGGTATGTTAATTAATTAAAGTAGTTCTAAAGCTAAACCATGATTATTCAAAATATGCGTGTTTAATATATAATAAAAAATTTGTTAATAATAAATATATATATTTTATAAGTTTTTTATGTATTTATCATATATGAGTACATTTTCTCAAAATTCACGACCCAAGAAAAGAGTAAAATAAATAAGTGTTTGTGCTTTTCTCACAAGCTGGCGCTTGACATTTTAAGGTAAATTCTTCCCAGAATAAAATTAAATAGTAAATAAATAAATTCAGCCATTCAGTTTTTTTAGAAAGGTCATGAAATAAATTATTACATACTAGACTATGAGTAGTAAACCATGTTCCTTGAATGATTGATTTATTTTCTTGTTGTTCAAAGCTAACAAAACTTCTTGGTCATCATCGCCTAATAAAAAAAATAGAAAGACGAGAGCATAAAATAAAAACACCTAGCCCTCAAATAGCCTCAGAGTAAAAAAAGAACAAGAATTAGTCAAAAGAGACCTGATAGTAAAGATAAAAGAGAGGGATATAACCCAAGACTACATGAAAAAAGGTGTAGCTCCCTTCAGCTAGGTTCCCTGAGGATTGCCAATCTTGTACTCAACCAGTGAGCCCATGAGAGTATTGGATGTTTAAATACATTCAATGGATTACTTTTGTAATAGCTACTACCTAGTGCAAGATGT
This sequence comes from Aphrophora alni, assembly GCA_963513935.1. Lineage (NCBI taxonomy): Eukaryota > Metazoa > Arthropoda > Insecta > Hemiptera > Aphrophoridae > Aphrophora > Aphrophora alni. The sequence continues at coordinate 18,787,475 of OY740773.1, read as the reverse complement.
GATATAAGTTAATATTTCATACTTATAAAGCAACTCTTCCTTCTACAAGAGTCAATGAAAATTTGACGCTCTTTTTTGACTTCAACTATGTCTTGGTTTCTGGATCATATTCAGACAACAATAATTACAGTGGTCAGGATATTAAGAAGATCCGTTTTTAGAGTTCAGCATGTCCTGCAAACTTTGGATGTAATCAGCAACTTTAGTACGGATTACACAAAAATTCATTTCAAACTCAAATCCTTGCTTATATGAGAATGTACTGGTTATCTTTGAAATGGTTGAACCACTCCATAATTTATATAACATCCACAGCATCACTGCTATAAGTTTGCTTAAGTTTTCTTAATGTTTTCCATTTAGGTAACGCCAAACATGATGCAATATTGCTCTTTAAGTTTCTGCATCATTTTGAGGTTGAGTCACTCTATATGGAGGGGAAAAAATTCACACATGAACATGAAGACCCTCTTTCTCTTCACTTTCAATGTTTCATTTATTCCCATGGGAAAATTAAGGTATAATACGTTTTCAAGCCACACCGTGTATATTAACTCTCAAACGATTTACACTGTAGATGGTCCGATATACATGGCCAACCTAGAAGAATGCCCTACCCAAGTAACATACCAAGTTGTATCAATTTTGTGTAATTTTATATTGCTATATATATACCAATATAAAGAAGAAGAGATACGCTATCGATTGCAACACTCAGTGTGTCTAAAATCTATTACGTTTAACACCTGTACATAAACAACTGATTAACTGTGAAGTACTATGTTGTCTGCTTGAGCCTAATGTAAACAATTGTGCAATTTGTGTATATAATATTCGTGGATTTAGTGGTTTTAAAAGCTTATATTTTATGTGAATACTTTATTATAATAGTTTTGTGAACTTTTATATAATATTTTGTGGATTTATAAAGCTATATTGAGTTAGTACTGTCATCAAATCGAATTAGGTGTAAGTAAGTTCGGCCAACCTTTTAGACAATGATTTTGGCTTTTATTTACTGTATTTATCTGAGACTTATATTTATTGTTATAGGCATAATTTTCATTTTATTACTATTAGATATTTTTATTATACTATTTGTGTTTTCTGTATAGAGTAGGCCTACTATATATTAAAAATATTGTGAAAACTGAAGGGATAAAAAAAAAAATTGTTGAAATAAGTCATGCACTTAGATAGGGGGCAATGGATATTCAAAAAGTAACATGTTGAAGGGTTAAGTACATCAACTATTGACAATATGGTGAGTCCAATATTTATTTAGAATATCTACAATAAAGATTTGCTAACATTAAGACAGTTGAAAATACAACTTACCTAACACCTATTGTAAACATATCCAGTATTGGACGACCTTGAATCCATCCTGTCACCATAATTAATCCAATAATACCAAAAGAATACAAAGATAATTGTGTGCCCAAGATGTCCATGCTCTTCTGAAGTGGTGTCTTTGGTGCTTCAACAGCTTGCATCATTTTAAATACTTCTCCAAACTCACTCCTCTCGCCAGTATTTACAACAATACCCTGAAACAAAAAATCTATATAAAGAAACATTATCAAATCTGAAGGTAAAGTGTACTAAGTAGAAATATATTTAACAAAATTCTGTCCAATATGAATTGTTAGGGTTCTAAGAGAAAATCATAGGGTTCTAAGAGAGGGTTCATTTCAGCAAAATTTGATTCAATTTGTTACAGAAAATCATATGTCTTGATCAGGAAAGGACTGAGACCCTTGGGTCCTTGACAAAAGGACAGATAATACCTCAAGACAACGTTGTCAGCAAGACTAAGGTTCTAGTTGAGGATGTCTAGAGGTATTTATCATCTTATCTTACTTGATAAACCATTGTGGCTGACATCCTCAGTGTTAAGTCACATTTGATAAAATCAAGCTTTTAATGATGGCATTCAAAGTTAATTTTTTTGTTTTTGCCAATTGTTCTTGAAGTGTAATATTTTATTATTTGTGATTTTGCACATCATTGTGAGTCATTAATCACCACAGTTCATTAAAAACTGAAACAAAATCAATACATCCATTTTTGAGAAATTAACTATTTTATTTTATAACAGCCTCATAGCTAATTTTTTTGGTGAAAACTCATAAATTTGACATTTTAGGAGAAATGGCGACCAATGTGTTTTGATTGGGTCCTTAGAGGCTACAGTTTGTATAATTTGATCTTCCTCCTTTCTCCAGTCACAAATTTACTGATTTGAAAATTATTTAAATTTAAAATATAGGGTGCCAACAAATAATTGAGCACATGTATTCTTTTTAAAAATAAAATAAATCCCAGGGTGCAAATTCTTTGGAAGAATGTACTTAAATTAAAACATAATTGTGATATTTGAAATGCATACATTTACTGTATTATCAAATTTAGAACAGAAAAAATACTTGATATTAACAACATTAATCCTACCTGAAACACTTGTTCATAAAATAAAACCAAATCAAAATTATCATAAAGTAGTCTGAAAAATTTAAACAAATCAAAATATTCATAAAATAGATATCAGATTCAATTAAATCAAAATGTTTATAAAATAATCCTAAAATTTAATAAAGTAAAAGTTAATGTTGTTTTTTAATTTTTAAACACAAATTTCCCAAACGTTAATATATCGCAATCATTCCTTTTATGTCTCTAAATCAAAACTTAAATTCAAAGCGTGTGAAAACGCACTGAATTTATCACATTTAATACAATTTAATTGCTCCGAATATGAGGTTATTTTAGTTTGACTACCGAATTTAAATATTCTCTTAGAATAACAACTGGTGTTATTATTCTAAAATTTCCAAATAATCGTCTCCCAACCACACAATAATCTGCTTTAACTTAACTCAGTTTTCTCGAGAAGTGTCTTTTGCCCCGTCTCTCTCCAAGGTGTGAATTTTCTACTTTTTCTATCACCGAGCTGACTTAATAGAATATCATTTGGATTTGGAGGTTTCTAGTTTTACCTTAGTAAACAGAACAATAGAAAGGATTTGGTCTGAACAGTGTTGTCGGATTGATCTTATTATTCATTTTATATTTAAGCTCTAAAAACTAAAATGTTCTTATACACATGTTCCTGACCATTTAGTAAAAAAAAAAATCTATTTTGTGAATTATATATATCTTGGTTTGAATATCTCACATCTTATTCCGTATTAAGTCATCAATCCAAAGTCCAATATTTCCCCAATAAGCCGATGTAACAGCAGATGAACTGCTAATACTTCTTGATTGCAACTAGGATTATCTTACTGTTTACTGACATCACAACCGGTAATTATCAGACGATTTCTATTATACTGATTTTGAAAATGATAAGCACGAAAATGTGAAACATTACAATCATTAGAGCCGAATTAAAAAAAAATAAAAAATTAGAGATATAAAATGAACAAAAATAAGGATTGTCGAGCACTGTACATACAACAGACAGATAATCCAAAAATCACTTTTTTGGTCTCAGATTACTTCAAAATAGACATCTTAAAAAAGAACTTGACATCGATTTTTTGACCAAGACAACTTTCCCAATATTATGTATACTAAAAAAAGTAGCCTATATTGATATTAATTAAAAAATATATATAATTCATTACTCTTCTTGTCACAGACATGATGAATTTATCAAGTTACAACTATGATTAAGAAAATTATTAAAACTGATTTTTGAGTCAGTATCGATTACCACAACCCATTTACCAAAATTATTTATTACAGAAAATTCAAGTTGAAAAACTAAGTTTTGTACACTATACCTTTCCATTGCCACAACGCACTAATGTTCCTAAGAAAGCAATGTTCTTCATAGATGTGTGTCCGTTAGTCTTCTGCATAGGTGAAGTAACTTTAGCAGCAGGTTCAGTTTCTCCTGTAAAGCTGCTTTCATCTATTGCTAAATCTATTGCCTGTAAATAAAGTAAGAACACTAAAGTAACAAAACTCATCTTTCTTACTGCTAAGATTCTACATATGTTTATGAGGGTACTTATCTTCCTTTTCTTAGCTACATCATATCACTGTATGTCGGGTCATCTTCATAAGTATACCATCTATACTTATCATTTAAATAGGTAAACATAGAAGGAACACTATTTAAAAATGGAGCTTGGAAAATGGATGAGTATAGATTATATGTTTCTGAAGGATCTATGTGAAGCAGCAGCGTTATGAAGAAGCTAAGGTAAACATATACATTATAGTAACACAAAACAATTAAATATATGATGCGCAAACATTGCACTAAATTTTGTACACATACTCACAAAAAAAAGTTGATAAGGGCTAACCCAGCCCTATTATATAATATAATACAAGCAGATCCTCTAAATGTAATGCCCAAAAATTGTTTGTAGAATTGTAATGGTAGATCAAGGCATTTTATCCAGTAGAGTAAGTTTGTTTAAAACAGTGTAAGATATGCACCTTCTGAATGTGTATTATTTGAATATTTGAATGTGGCGCCATTACACAAAATATAGGTTTTTGGAATAAAAATAAAAATTAAATAAATTTGTTTAAAAGATTGTTAGAGTGGACGCATAAAAGAGTAAATGATAAATTCAAAATAATAAATAAGGTAAAATTAGAGGGAATAAACAATAGTAATAACTTTAAATAAAAACAATGAACACCGAAAGAGACAGAAGTATACAGGAGGCTATGTTGTGTGACATCTGACTGAAAAAAGGGTAGAAGGAACAGAGGAACAGTGAAAGAAAAATGGCGATGTAGTCATGTTACTGGCCGAGTTGCCTGAATTAAAAAAGTATGTGCAATCGGGAAAATGAGAGACATGGGAGTGTGTTGTGACTGAACAACGGGGTTTTGAGTGTGTTTTGGACCTAGAATAGTAAAGGGTTTTCGTCGATTCGTAAAGACATAGGAGTGTTAGTGGTGTGCACACGTGCTCGGCTGTTTCAAAATCATTAACAGTGTTCAAATGAAATAATAGAGGCTAGGATTGTATTGTACTACGCTACGTACAGATAAGTACTAGACAATTAAAATATGTGAACAATTGAGTTTTATAAATTTAAGATATTTACAATGTTTAGTATGATAGGTTTTTTAAAGAGAATTTTTTATATGGCGTCCATTCTAGTTTAGGAAGTATTATCAAAATTGTATAAGGTTTCTGTTTCAAATGATAAATTTGTTGTTTTAATTGATTTGTTTAGGCTTAAGTTATGTTAGAATTAAGTTTGTTTAAATTACTGAATGAGAATAAGATAAATATGATGATGAAATAAATTCACCATAGGTTTTATTGCCATGTCATTCTGAGATATTATTTGAGTCCATAGTTCTAACCTAAACAGTACCACTTCAGCTTGAAGAACCACGCACGAGATTTATTCACAAAGATTCAAGGTTTTATAATAAAAGTAAGTGCATTGCAATAGGTTTGCACACTATTTGTTTATTATTAAGAAAGAAAGTTTTTTTTAATTTTTGAGCAAAATTTCGACAGCCTAAAAAGTTTTTTTTTAAAGTTTCAAACTAAATGCAAATATATATATTTTTTGTATCCAAAAGGTTACAACAGTTGTTACACAGGTTTTTTAAGTCTCATGATTGTTATAGCACAACTTTCTTAATATCGACTAGATCCTAATGAATCTCGTAGATGTGTATATATTAAAAAAATCGCCACTTGCATTGCTCATGTCAATGTCTCGGGCCTCAAAGGTGAAGGAGCCTCCACTTCTTTATCTCAGCCCTGCTGGATCATGTAACGATAAGAATATCACATTTTCTTGGGAAGTCAGGGTTCAAAATTATATGTTTCACAATAACTTCACTATTTGAAATTTTAGAGAAATGGGTTACATGCAGAATTGAAATCAGCGAATTTGATGTGACACATGAACAAAAAGCGGTTTAAAATGGCTACTATTTTGACATTTTCAATTAGATTTTTCTGAATTTCAATAGAGTTCAATATAAGCAGGAAATCACACTATAGTCCTCTATACCAAATTTCATGTTCCTATCTTAATTTTTATAGACACACTGTTGTGTTTACGTACAGACGACAACTACGATAGATATACGGCATGTTGAATATCTCTTTTTGGTTTCCTAAAACCATGAAACATGAAGATCTGTCAAAATACAGAGGTTCAAATTTGACATGCATCTTTTAGTATTTCGACTTGGAAAGAGCATGATAGGAGGTAGACGACTATGTTGGGATTAAAGATGAGTAAACTCTTATTTCTTGAGCAAATTTGAAGAAATTAACTATCATAGCCAATTATTTGTGGTTTTTACCGCTAATTATAAACCAACATTTTTGGAGAGATGGGAACCAATACGTTTTGGGTCTTTAGATGCTACACTAAAATTATTTTTATCAAATTTGATAATAATTGTGATTATTTGGTTTTTTTCTTATGGAAGCTATCCATAATAAGATATGGTCAAAATATCCCCACATACCAAATTAATATTTATTAAAATTCATCCACGTGTTTGTGTTGTAGAACACTGCACATACGACAGACATCATTTCGAAATTCACTTTGTCCTATGCAATCTCAAAGCGGAATTATTTGTAAAAACCTGACACGGATTTTTTTTTTTATCCACCACATAACTTTCTACCTATATATAAGAAAGTAATAAAACTTTAGTAGTCTGTGTGATGCTTCAATGTATACAGTATTGTTTATTTTAGAACTAAAAAAAAATTACAGTATGTAACATCAAAGAAATTATTTGAAATACCTCAAACAAACGTATATCTGCAGGTACCCTGTCACCCACATTGAGATGTACAACATCACCTGGCACTAAATCTCTTGCTAAGAAAGTCTCCAACTGTCCTTCTCGCAAGCTGAACAAAGAAAACATAAAATTATTAACAATTGAAAATAATAATTGAACCTTGATAATTTGAATCTCAAAAGAATTGCTAAAACTTCGAGCAATCAAATAATTTAAGATAGCAAGGTTCAAGTTACAGAGGGGGAAAATCACAGACTTCAAATTATAGAGGACTCAAGTTGACTGACCTTTATTCACATGGGCAGTGTGTTCTGATTATATTTTTATTCCTCTAAACCTATAGTAAGGACAATAATAATTCGAATTTGCCCCTAACCACGATCACTAGAAACTTTAAAATAAAACACAATTATCTGATTAATTGTTCTTTATTAATTATTTCCACTAAATGCCCTGATGTACATTTCGGTAACATGGTTATCATCATCGGAGGGTCTTGCTTATAAACTAGATCTAAACTTACATATCTACTAATGGAAATAATTAATAAAGAACAATTAATCAGATAATTGCGTTTTATTTTAAAGTTTCTAGTGATTGTGGTTAGGGGCAAATTCGAATCATTATTGTGAATTTCACAGTGCTTAACAAGATTGTATCCTATAGTAAGGAATAAATTTTAAAAAAAACACCGCAAGTAGTTTTTAATTTAATTTTAATCGAAAATTGACATATTTACAATAAGAACAATACAGTATTGTACATATTTTAACAATATTTTATTTAAATATGGTAATAGCAATAAATGTTTAACTACTTTACTTGGAGTGTAAACCAATTCATAATTACTTTAATAAAAAAGCAAAACTTTAATACAATATAGAACGGTAGGCACATACATACACACAGGGTGAACAATAGAGATGTACTGAAGCCAAATGCGGGAAAATGCAGTCACTGGAGAGGGGGGAGTTTATGTCTTAACATTAAAATTTTGTCACCTTGCACAGTATCTAAAATTTGACTTAAAAAGGTATAGTCAAATAGTTTTCCAGTTTACAGAGGTGATTTTATTAAAACTTCGATTTGAAGAGATTTCTGAACGTCTATGTTTGAGTTATACAGATTCACCAATGCGTCCAGGAAACCAACAAAATTCGACTTAACTAGGTTGTTAGGGATAAGAAATTAGATTTAAGTTGGAATTATTATAAATCATAATGTAGGCAGCAGAGGATAGACAAAAGTTGGGAAATAACGTAAAAGGTTAGGAAACTGCTGAGCTTGCAGCCACCTAAACTAAAGCAGAACATTAGAGGATATATAAGCAAAGACTGGAAAGAAAAGGTAGTCAATCAATTTGTGAGTGGACGGAACTAGGATCAGAGGCTGTCTGAGAGAAGAGAGGCCATCAGACGTCGTTAGGAATTCCATCTATACACAGGAAAGAATCTGGAAGGATCACGACATATTCAGTGGGTTCAAGTGATATTGGTAACTTATTCTCTTTATTGAAATGAAGTCCATATAGTAGGACTGACGTAATATGATTTTTATCTCAACATTATCATTGCTCTGAAGTTAAAATTTACATAAGTTTAAAAACATTATCGAAAATATTGTAAGTGTTGTAATAATAAGTGTTTTCAGATTGTATTATATATATACATATAAAGATACATTACAAGTAATAATAAATTTTAGACTCATAAGATCAATTGAACAACCAATATTTAATTATTTAAAGAACCGTACATAAATAATTATTTAATTGTTTAAAGTACAGCCTATTAAAGTAATCCCATTTAATTTTTTGGGTATAAGAGGTGTTCCACTGAAATGGTTTGCTACATTCATGTCAGACCAAGTTCAGAATGTTGAAGTTGCTGGTGTTTTTTCTGGGGGCGTGAAGTTAAAATATGGTGTCCCTCAGGGGTCGATTCTGGGTCCAGTCTTGTTCTTGATTTACATAAATTACTTTCGATCACCCACAAAAACTGACAATATAATACAGTATGCAGACAACACTAATTTTATCTTTCAGGGAAAAAACTATAGAGGGAATTGAACTGAAAACATTCATACAGGTTAACATTGTTGCCAGTATTCCAATGAAATTAATTTAAAAATCAACTCTAATAAAACAAACTCTATGTTATTTGGTCAAAATAATATGACAAATAGAGTTCATCCTAACACATTCTTGGATCACTAGTTGCTGGAAAAGGTAGATACAATCAGATTATTTGGTCTAATTATAGACAACAGGTTAACTTGGGTTAATCATATAGATAGTGTATGTAGTAAATTAACTGTAGAAGTGTTTTTGCTCTGATATTTAGCAAAATACTCTGATATATATTTATTGAAACAGGGTTATTATGGTCTAACAGCCTCATTTAAATTAAGTAATTGGTTTGTGGGAAAATTCTAGTAAACAACACTTACAAAGAGTATTCTCTTTACAAAAGAAATCTGTAAGAGCTGTATTAAAACTAAAACCAAGAGAGATGTCCAGAGGAGGTTTTAGGTATTTAAATATTACAACATTCCCAAGCTTATACATTTTAGGGGTAGTAATACGCTAATTATTTAAGAGTGAAACAGCTCACAACAGTGATTTTCATAATCACTACACAAAGAAATGGGTGACTTTAGATGTGATAATCATAGATTGAGCATTTACAGAAGGCTCCCAGCTCAGGTTGGAATTCCGCTATTTAACAGAACTCTAGAGTCTTAAAACAAATATCTGATATTAAAAGTTTTAAATCAGGGTTGAAACATTTTTTGCTCCGAAGGGGTGTGTACTCAGTGGATGAGTTTATGTCATTGCTTAAATTTGAGTTATATTCTTTAATGTGTGTTATTCTATTATAAATGTTAAATTGTTATGGTTTTCTAAGTAATTGTGGTATAGGTATTATGTTTTTATATTACTGATTGTTATAGTGTAGGCCTATCTCTTGGTACCTCTATGTTCTGTATTATTATATCTACTGTAAATCGATATTATCCTATATAAAATTAAAAAAATTGTCGAAAGGATAAATAAATTGACTTTAATGTAATAGCAGATATTTCTTGTTGAAACTCCATATTCAAGGATAAAATAAAGCAAAAGCTTAAAGTTTCAAATATTTTAATAGTATAAATGAGCTACAATTGTTTCGCCTTGCGGCATCCCCCTACCTTTCCCGATTTCTCTATTGTATTTCAGCTTCCTGTTACTTATGTTTAAATAGTTGTATATACCTGTAAATTATCAGTTGCCCGATGATGCCGCAAGGCGAAACAATTTTGTAGCTCATTTATACTATTAAAATATTTGAAACTTTAAGCTTTTGCTTTATTTTATCCTTAAATAAATTGAATTAAATTTAAAAACAAGGTTCTTTCTTTAAAATATTTGACTTATAGAGGGAAAACTAGCATTGGGGGTTATGGGAAAGTGAAGGAGAATGACAAAAATTTGAGATATCGAGGAATTCGAGCTATCAAGGTTTAAACTATCCAAATTCCACTATAATTTTAATTTTAGCTACTAAATCATAAAAATTAAAGAAAATTATAAGAAACCTTTGTTTAAAATATCTATTGTTTTATTTTGAACAAGTTACACGCATTAAACCAATGCAAGAAGAAACAACATTAAAGAGGTTTGATAATGCCAGAATAATAGGCAAAACGTCGTAACCACTCAAAATAAAGTTAAAGGTAAATAACTAATTAACATAACTAGTCCAGCAGGGCAATCAGTGATAATAATTAAAATATCTCACGGGTATAATTTAAGAATTACAGATACATCTACATCTTCAGTAATACAATAGCAATTAGAAGAATTCATACATTTTGTTTTGCTTAAGTTAGATTAAAAAAAAAAGAGAAAAATCTTTGTATCTAAAAATCACAGAGTAAACAATGAGTTTCATATCTTTTGTAAGCCGTTATAAATATCAATAGGATTATAATGTACAATAAAGTAAGACATCTCCAAGACTTCTAGAAAAATCAAGACTCAATATATTAAATGGTAAGAAATCGATCTCACACAATTGTGCATTGTTAATGCAAAACAAAAATATAAACTATGACATAAAATCAGCAATATGGCTGAAATAAAATGTTTTATTAATAAAAACTAAATAAATCATATTACCATTTGAACCAATTTGAATTGAAAAATATGAAAAACTAAAACTAGAGAGGAGAGGGAAATCTGAGGAAAATGAGGAGAGTGGTCATTCAGGCCCAAACAACTAGATTGTAAACATTAAAATAATAAAATGTAGTATAAATTTATTATGTAACTCTTACATATTGAAAACAAAAGCAATAAATTAAATAATTTATAAAGTTTAGAAATATTTATGAAATCAAAAGCTTTTGAAAAGGAAATAAGTGTTTGTAAAGTTAATCGTATATGTTTGCAGAGATAATAATAAAGTAAAAATTTAAATAATATATGTCTTCCCCCCTCCCGTTTTTTATAAAAATGTATTTTAAAAAAACATAAAAGAGTTTTCTTGAGTTTAGAAAAGAACTGAAGGACATATTAAATTCATAAGTAGATTAATAAATCTTACAGTATATATAATTCATAGTAGAGCCTAAACATGTTCACTAAATAACCCTTCTGCATCAACTCACTCTACAGAGTTGTGGATGGTCTCATTGGAAAGCTTAGGGTTATCCCCATGGCCGTTTTTGGGTTTTTTACCAATAACTCACGTACCTGGATTTCGTCAAAATATGTCCAACATACAAAATATTGATTAACCCCTTGACATGGGAGAAGTTAGGAATAATGCCTATTGCGGTATTTTTTGGAGGTGTTTTAGTAAGGGCTTGCAAATGTTTATTCAAATATTTATAACTTGTCATTATAAGACTCCACCACTAAAAAACACTTTGAATTTACTAAAAAACTATTTACTAAAAAAATATAAACAAAAATAATCACACATCTAACCTATAAAAATATTAGCACTTACACACATTCACTTAGTACTAACTGATACACACAATCACTTATCTTTAAAAAAAAAAAAAAAAAAAAACCAACAAAATGACAAAACAATCTTTACACATAATTTAAACACAATGATTCATTTTTATCTTTCTATAACACAACAATAATACAATATGAGAAAAATACTATACTTTCCATATTCCCAATGCTAATTTTCCCTCTATAAGTCAAATATTTTATAGAAAGAACCTCGATAAGATGAATTTAGTTGGTTTCCTGGATGCATTTGTATATTTAAAAAAACACTGTTTAAGAAAAGAAACTTCTTCCTGTTCAGCATAATACAAACTTACAGCTGATTAGGAAAAGAAACAATTGATTTCAGAATTTATTTCAAACTACAGTAGAACCCCTCAACTCGACCCCCTCAAACTCGACATTCCGTCAAACTCGACAGGACCAGTGACCAGGAGCATGGGATTTCCAAGGTCATTCACTGCATTGTTTTACGCCATGTGCGCCTGCCAGATGCCGGGAGGTTGAGGCTTGTCACTTTTGTTTATACAGCTGTGAGGGATGCTCCTTTGTCTAGCCACTTTCTAATCCTACTGTATAGTAGAGACCAAAGTTAAAGATAAAGGGTCCAGGTAGACCGGGACAGCCCCAATCATGTGTTGTCAAAACATTCATATTGTTGTGAACCCAAGCGTCTAACCACCCGGATGCTACCGGTCATTAGCACCGATTCCATTAAAGTAAGCGGCAAGTCTTTTGTAATAACAATTCAACGGAGCGACGTAGAACTATGATTCAAGTTTTGTAATAAAGGTCTTAACCATGTGAAAAAAATGACCCGACTTAATTATATGCGATCAGCAGTTCAATTTATAGCATTTATATTGGACAGTGTTATTTCCAAGAATAGTGTTATTTCCGTGTTTTTTTACTGTAGATTTTACTGTAAATTTTATTACAGCATATTAGGGTAGGTCTTTTTAGTTTACTGAGCCTATTGTACAAGGCCAATACTTTTAAAATCTCATTTGACCCATCGATAAATTTCATTTTAGTGTGTTATTGAACACACTATTTTTGTTGTTGTCAGGCAGGGACTTTTTTGCAATAAACGTGTAATCATTGATAATCAATAAATGTACAGTTATTTAAAGTATTTGTTGCACCTAACCATTAAATACCAAAGGTTAATTTGGTCCACATTGTGTCGAGTTTGAGGGGTTCTACTGTGATAAAATGCACTGGGTTTATGTAGAGCGTTATTAATGATAAAAATAACTTTTCAATAGGTTTTGGGTAATTTAGTTTCTTGAAATAGTTGCAAATATAGTTGGTAGAGATCATTAACTGACAGATTACTGCTATGTGAGCAATATGTGCTTGGCAATCCGAATACACTGCGTAAAATCATGCGAGTGCCGTTCGCCAAACCATGTTGAAGGTTTAAAATAGATTCAAATGTTAGAGTTGTAGAGAGCTGCACATTTGAAAGACGCCAGACTGTCTTTATTCCAAAAAACAATTATTTGGGCTCAGAGGGCATCAAAATGATATACCCTAAAAAAATCGAGCTCGATTTTTTGACCTATCACATAACGGTCTATATACTCTATACACAAGGAAAAGTAAGAAGTGTTTATATTGAATAAATATGTTGTGCAACTATATTTGATTTTCATTTAATAAAATGTTGAATAATTAACATTACAATATGCATAACAAATTCCCACAAGAATACGTTGTTTATTCTTTTGTATTTAGATGCTTTTAAAAAGTGCCTAATCTATTGAAAAAACTCTAAACAATTAACTTACCAATGACATGTTGGTGGTACAAGCTTGGTTAGTTCTTCAAGAGATTTTTCTGAACGATATTCTTGCACAAATGCCACAGTCACGACAATGATGATTGCCTGCAATTTTTAACAGTACATTCAAGTTTGAAGAAAAATAAATAGAATATGCTATTCTAATTTAAAACTTATTGGATAGTGATGGAATGTCCATATGTTGATATACAGAGAGAATTATTTTATCGTGGGCACTATTGATATATCGTAAACTAATAAGCTGATGAAAAACTTTTTTGGTGAACTTACTCGTTTATGAGTAATAGGCGCTTAAAATTTCGAATATTTAATGTTCAATGCATTTTTAGGAGGCAAATTTCCATACTTCCCATTGTTGAATCAAGATAAAATATAAGTATGCATAGTCTAGGATGTGTAAATAATAACTAGAATTACAAATAAAACAAATAATTTGTGCAACAAAAAACGAACTTGCTAGAATCTAGTAGAGTAGTATCGTAGAATAAATAAGTGGTACTTACATGCTAGTAAAATTTGAGCATGTAAAAAAACATTCTTAGAAAGATGAACTTAAAATGTATGGTGGAAACACTTTAAAAAGTTAACTTGTATGAGCAACATATGATTTTATAAAAAATGAACTAATTAAATTAATTAATAATGAACTATAATATTTAGAGATATCAGTCTTTTTATTTTTGTTGTAATGTTTGATTGTAATAAATTTTTTTAAAATAATAATTAAAAAATGGTCTATTATTGAAATGAAAGGCAAAAGATAAAAAAAAGTGGATGATTATTTATGAGATATACTTATCCTCTGGTATAAAGTCCCTGATAGAAGGACAAACCACATTGAGTCTTTATATCTTTTAAAAAGTTAAATTGTATGAATAATCCAGAGAATAAAGGTGGATTGATTGTGTGAGTGAATGTAACAAAATATATTTAGTAACACCAGGTTACAATTTAAACATAAACAAATGATAAAATTGTTTCCAGGCTCTTAAAAGCTGATTGTAAAAACATTTAAGTAATTAACAAAATAAAACATTTGAATTTCCCCTCATATATTTAAACATGAACTATACATACTTACAACAGTGATGCTGACTGCATCGTCAACTTGCTTCATACAAACGCTGACGAGCGCAGAAGCCAAAAGCAACAATATCAGAGGATTCTTGAACTGAAAAATGTACAAAACAATAAATAAAACTGTGTTTAAATATTATAGTAAGTTTGACATACTGCACAACATACACATAGTACACAAAATCAAATTCTAAAAGAAAATATCTTGCTGTCTTTCCAAATATGACAATGTGAGAGTTATTTGTCAATAAATGGTGAAAAAGATCGCACAAACTTTCTCACACGCCTATTTATACTATTCATCGTAAAAATGCAAGTTCAGTATTTTGTAAGAAAATAAAAATTAACCATGTAAACAGGTTGTGTTAAATATTTATATATTTAAATAGGGATTAAACTTGCTTTGTTTGTACCTTAAATATGTCAACAGTATAAGTAATAATTAAAATTGAGCTTTTATTGATGACTGATAATATTGGTTTTTTGCCAATTATTCTTGAGCCCAATATTTTCTTACTGGTTACAGTGGAAACTTGATAACTCAAACCTTGATAGTGCGAATTCCTTGATATCTCAAATTTTTGACATTTCCCTTCAACTTTCCATATATCCCCCCAATGCTAAATGTCCCTCTATAAGTCAAATATTTTATAGAAAGAACCTCGATAAGACGAATTTAGTTGGTTTCCTGGATGCATTTGTATGTCTCTATAACTCGAAGTTAGGCATTCGAAAACCTCTACAAGTTGAAATTTTAATAAAATCACCATTTAACTGGAAGTTTTGTAAGTCGAAGTTTAGGGTAGCTGTACTGTGTGAAATAACAAAGTTTTCATGTTAAGACATGAACTTCTCTGTCTTCCGCGTCCTTACATTTTCCTTCATTTGTGTTCAGTACAGCTATATTGTTCATCCTGTGTGTACGTATGTGCCTACCGTTCTGTATTTTATTAAGGTTTTGCTTTATATTAAAGGTGTTGTGCAGTGTTTTGTGCTGCAGTAAATTAGTTAGTCATATATTGCTATTACTGTATTTATACAAAATAATGTTAACTATGTAACTGTTCTTATATCTAAATGTGGCGATTTTTATTAAAACAAAATACTTGTTCTGTGATGTTTCTTTAATTTATTCCTTATTACAGGATTACAGGAATAAAAATGTAAATTAGAACACAATGGTGAAGTCAATAAAGTTCAGTCCTCTATAACTCGAAGTCGGTGATTTTTGCCTACGGTAACATGAACCTTGCTATCTCAAATTATTTGATAACTCGAAGTGTTAGTAATTCTCTTGAGATTCGAGTTATCGAGGTACCACTGTATTTTGCACAATCTTCACAAGAGGCTACACTTGAGAAAAATTTAATCAAAATTGTTAGTGTTGAATTTAAGAAAATTGTAATTTTTCATTTACCCCAAAATTTTTAGTTATCAAAAAAATTCAAAGATATGACCATGATATTAAGACCAAGATTAATTAAAAAATATAAATGAAGCCGACAATGCAAAATTATGTATTTTATAACAAAGCTATGGCCGATTTTTTAGGTTTTTACCAATAACTCATGAACTGGCATTTTTGGAGAGATCCTGGCAAATATCTTTGTTTGGCTCCTTCACATGTGTTCTTTTTATAGGCTACAATTGAGCAAAATATGATCAAAATTTTTCATTTGGTGCTACCTCAAAATTTGATTACAATAGGTCCTTACGTTTGAACTGAAGAGCACTAGCACTGCACATACGATAGACACACATCATTCAAAAATACTTTTGGACTCGACATCGATTTTTTGATTCATGAAATAATTTTCTCTATACTATGTATAAGGGAGAAACTAAAAAGTGACTAATTTTAGTAATAATACCTATGACTTGTGATCTCCCCAAATTAAATTGATCAATTCATTCCATTTACCTGTTCTATATATTTCTTCCATGTCGGTTCCTCTTCTTTGACCATAAATTCATTATGGCCAGTAAGTTGTCGACGTAGTTCAGCCTCTCTCCACCAGAGTCCACTGTGCACGTCTACCCTGAGTCGTGCTCCAACTTTCTCTACCCCCAGAGCAGCCGACTCGCTAGTGCTCAACCACATTTCTTCTTCCGGGGTCTGGAAAAAATAAAAAATAAATTACAAGACTTATTTTCTATTTAAATTTGTATACGTAATTCTTACGGAAATTGAAGAAACTTTAGATTTGTAAGACAAACGAAATAAAGAGTTTTACAGTACACAGTGTGTATTTGCTGTTATAACTGTGCTTCCTTCTTGTTGTTGTTGTTTAAAGGTAAAAAATTTCTATTGCTTAAAAAAAAAAAAGAAGAAAAGAAAGACTCCAAACCCTTGATTACTCTAAAAGGAAAGGTGAAAAAATTTATTCCAAGACTACATGAAAAAGATGTAAATCTTGCTAGGTACCTCGGGATTATCAATAACGTACCACTAAAGTGAGGCCCTTAGGAATGTTATAGTTGTTCTTGATCTATACAATGTTACAGCGCTCATTGGTAAATTTGGTGTAAATGGAGATAGTGAAGTGGTGATGTTCTTTGACAATTAGGTAGCCTTGAAAGCTCTCTAGTAATTGGTTAGGTCTGGAATCTTGCTTATGATTTACTGCATCCAACAATATATTAAAGGATATGGATAGATAACGTGGATAGATGTACAATTATAGACCACAGATGATCTCACATGTTACACTTATGGTCAAATGGATAATTGGTAAACGTAATTGTGCAACATGCAATAGTTGCCACATAATATCTATACATGGATGGGGGGGGGGATCGCACATAATTGATTTCCATACATTGATGTAGAAGTGATTTAATTATCTAGTTGCATGACCATGCTACATCAGATGTATTGACACTGTAATTGACGTGGATGGCTGCAGCCAAGGAGGCTGTTTTCAATCCTGACATTGCTTTACTCTCTCATATGGAATTTAAGGATTATAAATGGATTGCTGTTCAGATGTTATTTTCAACCATATGGTTTCTTTATTTCGACTTGGCTTTTACTCAAAAATAAGCTGGCATTGTGTTGAAATTTGTTTATTTTTAACATCAACGCAATACAACTTCACCCAAACAACTTACAATTAATATTTTTATACATTAAATTTACAGATTACAATCAGACCTGTCATTGACTAAGACCATAACGAGCATAGTAGCTTCACTGAGTTCAAAGTTATAGTGTGTGAAAGTTTTCAGAGGTGGGGAAATTTATCATAAATTGGTGGCGAGCCTCAGTTCCTCCCATGTGTGAGATCACAATATGTGAAATAAATTGTTAAAATTTTGAACTAGATAAATTTTATTTTTAATATAAACAATAATTTTTGAGCTACAACACAAAACTGTATTCTCTGATTTTGTTATCATCATTTTTTCTAGAACATCCAGGAAATATAAAGACCTATTCACGTTAAAAAGTGAGTTTAGTGTCACCTCAGGCCCATTCTGGCATGGATATGAATATATTACATAAGTATAAATGGAACCATAGGAGTGGAAAACACTACTCTAAGCTGAAGTAGTTGAAAACAATCAATCGTCGTGATGATTTTATCAATTATAAATTGGAATTTTATTCAAAATTGCTTTAGTATAGATGTGTCTAAAATAAAAAAAAGAAGATTTTTGAGGATAATTTTTAATTTGACTTTAACAACATCTCACAATAATTAATTTTGTATAATGAGTAATAAATTATTTATATTACCTTTATAGTTCCGTCATGTGACTTTGCGTTTGTCTTAATTACAAAGACGCGTTTTGGAGTCGTAGTTCCATCTTCAGTAACTTCACTCCGTAGAGGTCGTTTAAACATTAAACATAACAAAAACATTAACACTATACACACAAATAAATAAATACACGTATACGTTGATTTTAACATCATGATCAACGTATACGTGTATTTATTTATTTGTGTGTATAGTGTTAATGTTTTTGTTATGTTTAATGTTTAAACGACCTCTACGGAGTGAAATTACTGAAGATGGAGCTACGACTCCAAAACGCGTCTTTGTAATTAAGACAAACGCAAAGTCACATGACGGAACTATAAAGGTAATATAGATAATTTATTACTCATTATATTATACAAAGTGACTTGGACACCAAACAATGAACATTAAATTAATTTTGTGCAGCTTTACCTACATGCCATGATGTACAAACGTGTTTCTTAGGAACAAAAAATAGAAGAGCTATATTGAAAAAAACTATTAAAATATAACATATAAATTACATGGTTCACCAGTTAAACAACTAATCCCTGTCAAAAAAAAAAAAAAAACCATTAAAAGAATTACAGTATATTTATGGTGCAGCAATTTAATGGTTATCCAAAAGAAATAGTAGATAACATAATAAAGAAAGCAAAATTTATGAAAATTAAGGAATTTAAATGTACTCTTGTAAGCTGATGGGTTAAAACAGTTTTTGCTAGATCAATGTCAAAATCACTAGTTAAATATGCACATTTGAATGTAGCTTTGTCAGTCAAGAATAATATTGCTAAAATATTAGGAAACCCTAAAGATAAAATTCAAGAACAAGTGGAACAATCAGGAATTTATTGTGAAATATGTAGGCCAAACAAAAATAAATGTCAAGACAAGAACTAAAGAACACTTTGCTCATTTAAAATATAATAAGTTCAGTAAAAATAAACAATTAGTTCAGTAATATTGTATTAGTTACAGGTTAACTCTAAGCTATTTAGAATGACACTTGTTAAGGACTTACTGTAAAGTAGGTTTAGGCCGTGTTCTTTAGTTCTGTATAAATATGAAGACAGTACTAGGTTAGTTTAGTTATTGTAGCTCATGTTTCACTAAAGATGGCGACTTTGTCATTGAAATGTATTTGAATAAATTAACGTGCTATTTGTGTTCAAGTTTTATTCTATCAATATAAATTTTAAAAAACAAATCAGAAAAAACACTTTTAATATTCGAAATTTTAATGGGATTCAGTCAAATCTGATTGAAACAATCGTCTAATAATTTTTAAATTTTTATCCGGTAGCTTTCTTGCTGTAATGCTCATTTTGTGCGACTTGCGATGTACATATTTATTTATTTATTCAGCAGCCAGGATATACATTGTATAAGGCTTGTCCAATATAAAAAAAAAAATTAATGGCTTACCCATGAATTGCTTTATGGAATACAAATTATTTTCCTTTAAATATTAATTTTTTAAGACCTTTTCTCTGTTATCATTTATATTTTCTGTGGAAAACATTTGTGGAGGATAGTAGCGAAAATTGTTGGTAATTTAGCAGTTCGAATAAGCCTATGTTTTGGAATGCTGAGG
The DNA here is from genome assembly GCA_963513935.1 of Aphrophora alni. NCBI lineage: Eukaryota > Metazoa > Arthropoda > Insecta > Hemiptera > Aphrophoridae > Aphrophora > Aphrophora alni. Next base: position 18,767,472 of record OY740773.1, on the reverse strand, counting down.
TGCGTTTTCCTTGTATTGTATACATTATGTATCTGCCATCAGTCTGTTTCTATAACACTCAATATAAATGGAATGTCACGAATCTTTGGACTTCTTATTGAAAATAGCCCAAACTACATACTTTGTATTTTAAACATTTTCATCAAACGATGAAAGTTTACCCCATATCGCAACACCTTATTACACAAGACAGTTAAATAGATTATAATAAGCCATTCTCAGAACTGGTAGAGAACAATAATTAAATTTTTTAAAGATATAAATTGAGGAATTTAATATGAAATTTAATTTTGAATCTACTGTCAAACCTAGAAATTTGGTACTTTCTACTTCACTCAATTGACAATTATTTATGGGCATCTATTGCACTGTATTTGTTCTATTTGCTGGAAACAAAATATAATTTATTTTTAAGGCTAAGTTATGTCTTTCAAAACTCGATTAAGGACTATGAAAGACTTAATTTCTAAAGAGGTATGACGGAGAGTTGTATCATTTGCATATATGGCTTTACCTCAAGACAAATTCAATTCAATGGCAGATCATTAATATATAGGCTAATATAAACAAAACGTCCCAAAATTGAACCCTGAGGCAACATAATCCCTTGTTAAACCTAGAAATGAATATTAATGCCAAAGTCAAAGTTAGCAAATAAACGGACACACTAAAGAAGAGCAAAGATAAATTATTTCATTGTGGATAATGAGTATATATTTGTTTATATACTAATCACACATTTTTGTGATTTTCAATACAATGTTAATTTATGACCTAATTTGAATAATTAATTCAATAGTAAATTTAAACAATGATATCTTATTAATCATTAAACAAATTTTCAGTAAACAATATATAATTTTGTTTCGTGTTTAAAGGTGAAAAACCTTATGGCCAGCTTCACTTTCAAAAAAAAAGAAAAGAAAAAAGAGTATAAATAAAGGCCCTTTGAATACTCTAATCGCACCAGGATTGGAGAAGAACAAGCGTTGGTCAAGAGAAACCTTATAGGAAAGATGAAAGAGAGGGACCTAACCCAAGTCAACATGAAAAAAGTGTAGATCCAGCTGGGACCCTCAGGATTGCTAAACTTGTACTCACTATAGTGAGCCTCTGAGAGAAACAATATATAAAACTTAGAAAATGATTATTTTGTAAATATAAACTCCATTACATGAAATGATTATTTTGTAAAAATAAACTCCATTACATGAGATGATTATTTTGTAAAGATAAACTCCATAACATGAAACCTTGGTCCTGTACGTGAAAGTATTTAGCGTACGTGACTTAACATTGCAAATAAACTACTTATCTTTGTGTTTAATGGCATGTGTTATCATTTGGTTTTAAAGAGTTTGGTAAAGAGTGACAAATAGATCTTACTGTAGCACGATTTTAATTTTATAGTTTCTAAACAGCAAAAGAAATATACATTTAAAATGTCATAAAATTACATTCTTAAACCACGAGGCAAATTAAATGGCGTACATTTATTTATTGTAATCTTTCTCTATAAGTTGTACGTAAAGTTAAATATTAAAAATTTACAAATTAGTGGTAGTTGTTATAAGACCTCCTGTAATTTATTTGGTTAAATTTGGTAAAACCATGACAAACAATTTTCTCTAAGATTCAAACAAAACATTGGTAACCATCCTTTAAAAATTCTAATTCAGGTATTAACAATAAAAAAATGAAAATAAACCATTGTTACAGTCCTTAAAGTTTAAATATATCAATATTGGCACAAGTATTTTAAATCAAATATTAGTCTAATGTAAAAGCATTATGACCTCAATGTGCCAATTCCAAATAAAAGAAAATTACTAAATGGGAGTAATTTGAAAAAAAAAATTAATACAATAAAGAACTCAAAGGTTTATTTTGATATACTTTAAATTATATTTAGTATGATTAAATGTGTAACAAATAGGTTGAAAAGGTCTACACAAGTTGCTCTACACTGGAACCTTTGTAGGTGACCTGATTTGTATTTATTTATCCCGAGCATTAAACTCTTCCCATATCCCAAATCCCAATCTGGTGGAATTTACTAAACCTCCACCGAGCAAACATTTCATACTTGTACAGCAAATATTTTGCCAACTCCTTTCCATTCAAAACCCCATTTTGGGGGGGGGGGTGATCATCTGTCTTAAATCCTTTCTCACCAGAGATAAATACTTTACAGCTTTTGACTTGGGAAAGTTAGATAATGCTCTTTCCATACAAAGTGGATTTTACTGACCACTGAGGATTGGAAAAGAGGAAAATTTGTTATCCAAAATTGTTGCCCAATAGTTTTTGTTTAGATAGATCATTCATCCAAATACCTTAAAACATAATTCTTAAACCCAATATGTACAGAGTGATTTTTTGAAAACTTACAACCTCTATTATTTAAAAGACGAGAAGAGGTATGCATAATTTATTCTTGTGACGGCTATGCACTTTAGGGGGAACCTTAGCATACTTATTCACAAAATAAAAAAAAAACCTCAAAAAAATGTGAATGAACACATGTCTTGTGATACCTCAAATTATAAAACCCTTATAAACTATGAATTTCTGTTCTAAGAAAATAAAAATAGCCCAAAGCATTCATTCACTATGTTATTTTGTAAGCTATTTTCTAAATTTTATAACAATAGGTTGTCGCACTGTGAAAATAGCTTAGATGATGGCACTAAGTAAATTGACTTTTTACCAATAACTAATTGTAATGAAACTTTCTCACAAAAATAAAATTGCTATATCAGTTCTGTCAACCTCAATAAATTATTATTGAGGTAGTACAAGAAAGAATATATATGTTAATATTTAGAAATGGAAGTTCGGACTAAATGAAAAGACATTCTCAAAAATCAAGGAAAAGTGACACGAACAAAATATTGTAGACTTACCTATTTTTTCATTGTTCCAGTTTTACTATCATGAAAACTATAAAATTTGTACATTGCATGCTGTTGACTTTGTCCAATCTTAAATATTGAATTTTGTAACAAAAACTATTTTCATAGTGCGATAACCTATTTTTATTAAATTCTAGAAAATAACTTACAAAATAACATTTTTGAGCGTAGCAAAGAAATGTATTGCGCAATTTTTATTTTCTTACAACAGAAATTCATGATTTTTTAGAGGTTTTAATGCGATCACATACCATACATATATTTACACATTTTTGAGATGGGGCAAAGGGAAGGAGGATTTTTTTTTTTAAATTTTGTAAATAAGTATTATGAAGATCCCTAAGGGTGAATAACTGTCCAAATAACAGATTATACATATCTCTTTCCATCTTTTAAATAATAGAGGTGGTAAGTTTTCCAAAAATCACTCTGTGTATATAAATTTTAATGTAACAGCAGATATTTCTTGTTGAAACTCCATATTTAAGGATAAAATAAAGCAATAAAGCTTAAAGTTTCAAAATATTTTAATAATATAAATATTATTAAAATATATTGTACAATATATAAAATACAATATATTGTATCTCATTTATATTATTAAAATATTTTGAAACTTTAAGCATTATTGCTTTATTTTATCCTGTATATTTAAAATCAAATGACCTGACTGACGCATCAACTTTCAGACCAAATGACTGGACGACAAAACATGTCATTCATAATAACGTACATCAATATATTCCTTTCATAACATAAAAGATCCAATGTTGTACGCCTTAGATCTACATATATTATATAATACAATATTTTATCTAAGTCAATTGTAGTCTTTGTTTTACTATAACTTAAAATAATATAACTTTACTGTTTTAATTCAGTAACGTGGCTTATAACAGCTTAATACAGTATTAACAACTTATACATGGCTACATGTTTCACTGCCACAAACAGCATCATCAGGCCAGTTATTTATGTTAACTTAAAAACTCATTTTTATACTACACCTAATTTAACACTCATTTTCGTACTTTTGTTGTCTTGTAGAAAGTTCTACATAGACAAGAAGCACATCATAAATGGTGAAATTGAATTAAATTATTATTCTATAAACAAAATTTTATATGTTTGACATTTACAACGTGTGTAACATTTTTAAGTGTTGTGTAAAAATGAGTTTTTAAGTAAACATAAATAACTGGCCTGATGATGCTACCTGTGGCAGTGAAACATGTAGCCACATATAATTAAGGTATAGTAAAACAAAGAATCCCCTAAGGATTTTTATGAAATTTGACCCTGATGTTTGAAAAAGGATAAAATGTTTTTCTGAAATATATATCTTTTAGGCCTAATGAGACATTGACTTGGTTTTCGCTTACATAGGTTACCCATACAAATGAATAACAACAAAAGCACTACACAGTGCTGCGTATAACAGCTAGTATTGAATAAATACAACTGATGAAATAAATATGAGGATAGTAAAAATCATGTTCACATTATGCTAATTTTGTGAATTTCAGGTACCACAACTACCAAACAACTGTTTTGTATCCAACAAGGAAATTCACTCAACTGATATTGATAATGTGGTTGCTTACCTACAGTTATTAATTACCTTAAATAAAGTCATAAAGTACCAATACATTATTTAAAAAATAATAAAACAACATATAATATAATGAAATAAACTAAACTTACAGATGTGTATGAACCAGTATAGGTTATGTGTAAACACAGAACATATGATTAACACTGCCTAATCTATAAGTAAAGTGTCATTCAGTGTTACAGATAAAATAAGATAAGAAAATGTTAATGTTAAAGCCCAAACCACTAAAGATTGCATCATAGGAAAACTAGTGTACTAGGAGACACTTTATGATAAGAGTTATTTAGTTCTTAACTGTAAGCGAATCAGAGATTTTAAAGAATAAACGGGTAAGTTACTTACAATATAAAGCATTAGTAATTCTAGTTGTTATACACAAAAATATTAATAAACATGAATTTGTTTAACAGATTTTTCAATTTATTTTGTCAACATTGAGGTTATGTATGCACAAAATAAACGTGTACAATTTCTACAATATCTAAAATACAATAACTAAAGAAAGTTATATTTTCTCTGGAATTTATGTCAAATAGCTGTCTTAAAATGCTTTTCTTTTTTTTTTTGTTTAAAAGAGTTGATGATGGCAATAGATCTGCTATATGTAAATTGCCCAAAGAGATGCATTATAAATATGGTGTTGCTAGAAAGACATGTTTGTGAATTATGCATTTACAGTACCATGATGGACTGTGCAAGCATGAGGTGTTTCCTTGATGAAGATTCAGCATATTTGGAAGAGCCTTTATAGGACTTACAATATTTAGGAGTGGTAATCCTAAGGTCCTCTAAGGACATTTGAATGTAAATAGAAAAGTGATTTTGAGAAATTATATCTTTTAAACAACCAATGTTAGTTTTTTACCAATCCTGAACTGGAATTTTTGGAGATATGGCAACTATTATTTTGTTTGTGTCCTTAAAGGCTACAGTTGAGGAAAATTTGATCAAAATTGTTGTTTTAAAATTTTTTTAATTTATATGTTTTTTTGTTATGGCAGTTACTCTTAAATTTTGAGTTGTCAAAAAAGCGAAAAAAAAAAAAAAAATCTTAAGGTACTGCTAAAATATGCCCACATACCAAATTTGACAGTATAACAAACACACAGAACACAATTCTCATAAAAAAAAATACGCCTAAGTATCAGACGCGTTTTAACGACAAGGTCGTCTTCTTCAGTGATACACCAGCTACACCAACCAAACCACAACTGTTGTTGAAACGCGTCTGATACTTAGGCGTATTTTTTTTTATGAGAATTGTGTTCTGTGTGTTTGTTATACTGTATATTTTTTCTCATAAGTCAAGCTCAACATTTAATATACCAAATTTGATTAGTCTATACGTTTGGGCTGTAAAAATGACACAAATAACAGACACCTTTCCTCAAACCACATTTTAGGGACTCGGGATCTTAAAACAGATATACTGTATCTACAAAAAACTTAACATCGACAAAAAAAAAAAAAAAAAAAAAAAAAATTAAAGATCATAATCTCAGTTAATGATTAGTAACAAAATCAATTAAAAAAGAACAGATTTTAGTACCGTTTCCTGTAATTGTGTTGAAATATTAATGCTATTCTTTAAAGTATGAAATGCATTATGGTCTTATTACAATAATTTATACACTTACATACATATTCATTCACTTATACACACAAACAGGAGCCATTTAAAAGAAATATCTCAACGTGCAGAGAGTAATAAAAAAAATAATTAAAGCTAAGTGCTAAATAGTAATAAAAACTTCTTATTTTACAACTGTTTTTAATGAGAAATAAATATTACCTATGGTAACATAAATTACCTGTAAGAACAATTTAATTTTAATTTACTTATAACCCAATGTAGTCATATTTTAGCATGCAACACTGTCAAAATAACAATATACTGCAAACAAGAAAGGAGATGAATTGGCAAAGATAGGTCCATTTGATTACCCAGGATGTCAATTATAAAAAAGACTATGTACAGAACACTAGCTTTAGCATTGACCTATAAGAACCAATAGTGCTAGAAGACAGGTGCAATGGTTCAACAAGGCTAGAGGAAGAGCGGACTGTAGGTTCACGATTGGTCTGTTGATGAGGCAGTGTTACCTAACATAATAGGCAAGAGAAATGATTGTGGGGAGAATATGATATCAAGTCCATTATTGAAGAATTATTAGGTTGCATAGGTTAGAGCTGGGTTAATCTAACGAGTATTAATTTATTGAAGACCCTCAATTGTTGACTTATAGTGAGTATAGAAGTGGAAATCCCGAGGGACTCTAGCTGGATCTACACCTTTTTTTCATGTAGTCTTAGGTTGGATTCCTGTCATCTTCCTTATCAGAATTCTCTTGACCAACTTTTGTTCTCTTCCAACCCTGATGCTATTAGAGTATTTGAGGGGTAGGGGTCTTTATTTTATATTTTTTCTTTCTTCTTTTTATAAGGCAATGACAAACAAGAGGTTTTTCGCCTTTAAAACAACAAGAACAAAATTAACACAAACAAAAAATCAAGAATTACTACTACACCATTTTTGTATAACAAACCTTTAACATCTTCCTTGTTTCTTGAAAATGTTTTTTTCGTGTTTACTTCAAATTTTAAAAAATATGCTCATGTATTAAATATATGTTATCTATACATGTTACTGTAACAGGGTATATTTGTGTCCACATGAATTGTTTGGGTTCATCCAAACATGATAGAAACTTATTTCATTAGAAATCTTGAGGAAAATCTTTTTAATGAATTTGGAATTTTACACTTACAAATATATATGCTACAGGAACTAATTCTCCTTTTCAAATTTAAGTCTGATCATGTTCGGAATAAGCATGTATGCAGTATAATACCAGGAGTGGTTGCAACTATCTTAATAATCAGCATAGCTTGAGTTTATATTTTAAACTTCCTTTGGAAGCAGGGGCATTATTAAAAAAATCTTTTAGAAACAGCCTAAAACAGTTATTGTTGCTGCATCATATTACTTGGTGGAGGAATTTACCTGCCATGATTTTCATTAATTCCCCAAAAAAGTAGATGATCTTCCATTTTGTATGTTCTAAGTTTTAAAATTTTATGTTTTGTGTGATTGTTTTAATTAATGCTATTTTTAAAATTGTTTTATCAGATTTATTTGTTCATATATTTTTTAATTGTTTGTTAATTTATTTTATTTTATTTCATATTGTCATTAATTTATCTAATAAGATTTCAATCATGGTTTTTAATGATAACCAGTAGAAAATTATTAAGTCAGACTGGCGTTAGCCTTATGAGCAAAGTCCCAATAAATTAAAATAAATTCAGGACAAAAAGAACTCTAAATAGAGTCTGAGAAAGTACTTTATGTATCCTTTTCAGTGGGGGAGTTTCTCAGCCACAATTAGCAGGAAGAGCCTCAACAATATGTTCATCCTTATTAAGATAATTATATATAGTTGAGGCTCCATGTAGCATTTTTTTATATTTTATTTCATTATTATTTATTTTTTGTGCTAAAGGTTTTGTATTATCTGTAATACATTTTAAATTGAGTATTTCAATTTGAAATTTAAGGTAAACAAATATAGCTTATGTTTATGAGTGTTTGTGTTTTTACTAAATTTGGCCATAGATGAGATTGTAAATAAAGTTGTGATGGTAGTGTAGTAATTATTATAGTGGTAACTACAGAATAAAGTAAAATCTTTAATGTCTATATATACAAAGGTGAGTTATAGACCTATGCTTAACTTAATTTATATATTGTATATCAATTATGTTTTTAAATTAGCTTCAGTAATTTTAGTGTTTTGATCAACAGCAATATATAATAAATAAATAAATGTTCAGGCTTTCTAGACTAAATATTTTTCTTTAGCCCTTACTTTTGTGTACAGATGTATGGTAAAATTTGTACAATGTTCATTAAAAGTTTGTTTAAAAAACATTTTTGTCAACAAATGTATTTGCATTTAATCTTACAAATTTCATTTATAGTGAAAGCAGCATTAATGTTATATTTATTAAATTTTCAAGTTATGGATAATTTATTTCTGTTTTATAATGTTTGAGAATGTTAGCATCTACTTTTAGTGATAAGGTATATAGTTCATTATGATAAAACAATACTAAAATAGAACTGATAGTATAATGAAATAATGATATGAAGTCAATTAGTACAGGTGACCTACTGATTGATGTCAGTTGTAGTTTTTACATTCTTCACATATCATAGAATAGAGAAAGTTTTATATTGGCTTATCAAAATCTAAACATAATAAGGCTATGTGACCTATTTAACTCTAACCTGCCCTCCTTCTCTTTTCCTTGTATTTTCTATCCTTCTGTCCTATCATATTTTCACAATTGATCTTCCTAAACTATTTTCAAAAGACACTCTCTACTGGTTGAAAAAGTGAACAGTATTTACGAAATATTTCAAAACTTTAGTGATTTATTGTGTTGGTTTATATGTGTACTACTAGTTAATACCAAGCACCACTTTCCAAGGTAAGCCTGTACCTCTTATAAATATAAAATCTAAACATAATAGGCTATGTGTGGCCTATTAAACTTTAAAATATGAGGTCTTACAGAGTCTGAAAAAGTTGTTTTCGATATGATGGCTATCTGTGTCTTCTCGTACCCTACCATATTATGCCATGTGCCACGAAGAATATGTGCTCCTTAATGATGAACGTTTACAAGGTGTGAGGTGATTTTTTCGATGCTTAAGAAAACTGAAAATTTTTCTTTTCATCACTTTCAGGCCACTTGGGTTACATGATACAATAATTTTACAGAGCTGAAGCATGATTTCAATTGAGTTGTTCTGTCAATACCTTAATAGTCATTATTGGAACACTGAAAGCTTTCACGTCATTCAACAACAACTTTTAGATTAGATGATTATTGTGGTATGAGGACTTAAGATCCTTGTACATCACCTAAGCTTATTGTACAACCCAAGGACCTACTAGCAAAGCAATACAATGGCTGTGAGGCTTAGGAGTTTTCACTCGATGTTAGCATCAAAATCAACACCTGGTTGTCAACCCTCGAATATGGTCCTTCTCCTAGCTTCGAGCCTTTCACGTTCTAGGATGATATGTTTAAAAATATCTTCAGACTGTCTACATTGCATACAAACGGGATCACTATTGATAATCTGAAGTGTTACCATATGTTTCCTGGGGTGGCCATATCCAGTGAGTAATGCTATAATTTGTTTAAGCAAAGCCTTTGGGTGTAAGTAAATTTTACCGGAAGTATGTTACATTCCCGTAACTTAAGAATGGAGTTATGCTGGACCATCATTTCTTATCCTTGATCAAAGGACTGTTTAAGAAACATGCTTGTAGTTTTCAGAATGTCCTTCCTCAATCCTTTTTTCTTCATCTAATGGGTTAAAGGTAGCAATCATTGTCTCCAGCTAACGCTTTGTTCATCGTTGAGACAGGCAAGAATGAAAACTCCTTTTTCCATGTAGCTCCCTGAGAATGAAGGAAAATTCCATTTTTCATGAGTTCGATTTTATCCATTAGCATCTTCTCGACATCTACAGATTGCTTATTGTTAAATTTAGCCTCAGTATAAGCATGAGAACAACATCTATTTTGCTGGAAAAGATGTCCCTGTAAGTGGGAACTTCCTTACTAGAGCTCTCCAAATGATAATGAGTTTTATTACATTAGAAACTTGAGCCTCCTAAACTTGAAACCTCTGGCCTTCTGTGAAGGGCGGAGAGGCTGAATCACCTGTAGAGTGCTTGACCACACCCATCCCTGCCTCGGAACTCCCATTGGTGCCTAAGGTGATTCCCAACTCTGGCTTCCTCTTCTTTTTTCCTGTCCCTGCCATTTGTTACGGCCCAATACTTTCCCGGAATTTGGCTTATCAACAACCTTTACACAGTCAAAAGATCTGGGTATGATACACACTCTTTCGCATTGTTGATTCAATATTTTTTTTTAAACAACTCTAAACACAGTGCTTTATCAGTAAATCCTGCATCAGTTCGTGACTCTGTTGGAAGTAAATGAAAGGTACTGCTTGTTTCAACATGCCATACTGTGAACACAACAATAGCTGTTTTAAAGGAGTTTTTTGGCGAAAGAATTATTGGAAGATGAGAAATCATTTGAAAATAACCCATAAATTATTCATGAGCTAAAAACAAACATTTATAATATTATGCAGGGATAGAGAAAGCCATTAAAAAAATTTAAAAAAATTCTAATAACATGATTAAAAGATCTCAACTATGCATTATTGCAAATGGCGGTTTATTGGAATGTTAGTTGTGAAATACTTTTTTTAAACATGTTACAAGCTTTGTATTTAGTTGTACTAAATGTTTGTAAGAAAATAATTTTTTAATAATTATTGTTATGCACTATATTTACTTGTAGTCTTGTTTCTGTTTTAAAAGAAAACCCTGTAATTGTCAGTTACTGGAGAGATAACAAATTTGTAGTCTCTATTGTGCTAATTTGTTAGCATATTGTATTAAAATGGTAGTATCGGTGTATTAACATAAGTAATGACTAAATCATGCTTGTTATTTATTGCTTATCACTAAATGTATTCTTGTATGTTACGTTATGTTGTTTACACATGTTTTCATAGTTAGTCATTTATACATGCACTTATTATTTCATATACTGTAAATTTGTACGAAAATGTTCCATTAAAATAAATAAATGATAGTACAATGCCTAGGATTCATTTTTACTAACCTATTATACAAAGTATAGGGGAAGTTTGGTAATCACAAAGAAATGTCAAAATCTGTTTTTTTTACTAATTTTCACGTTAAGGTCTTTGGAAACCGACAAAATGTTTTTCGATATGCCATTTGTAGATTGTCATTGTCGTATGCACGAAATACTATGTTGTAATATTTTCTTTTTTTCTGTTTTTGGTGAACCTAATTACAGTTATACGTCGAACAATGCTTTGATAATATGCCTCGAGTAACTGCAATTTCAAATTTGTAAAGTAAGATCAATCCTGTAATAAAAATTATTATACAATGGAACGTATATTTATTGACAAAAAAAAATTTAAAAAAACAATAATAAAATAATCCAATTAGGTTCTGACCTCAGGGTTTACAATATATACCGGTACATAGGATAAGATTGTTTACATGAATTATAATAAAATTATTTGGTCTTATGTTTCTAGTTTGAGTTCTTTTGATAAATTGGGTACAATAATGACAACAAAGATGGAAAAATTGTTTGCTGTTTGAAATTGATAGAAATTATACAGCGTGGCTCTGAAGAGGTTATGAATTTGAGCAGTTTCAACAGTGATGAAGGTTAGGGTTTTGTTTTTTCTATAACTGTCTTAGATATAATTTTGAAATATTTTTAGAACAAATTGGAGCTTTCTTTATGTTTCTGCTAAGTAATACTAAATAGAGATTTTTGGTAAGCCTTCTTTTATAATATTGTAGATGATATAGGCCTACTTATTGGCAATGTTGAATTGGCTTGGTTTATAGGTTTATTTGCGTTATCTTATATAAATATGTCTTCTGAATACTTTGTTAACTAATAATTCACAATTAATGATTCTGGTCTTCTTAAGAACTGATTAAGATAGTACTTTTGTCTTGAAGTTATCCAGTAACTACTTGTACCACTTAAAATTTTATTGAGTCAGAAAAAAAAGTTCTTCCCCTTTTTTTTGCATAAAAGTGCACTTTTATAGTATTCACACAATTGGACGTTTAATTAAAGGTGGGTATTTTATATATTTAAAAAAAAATGTGAAATGAAATGATGCTTTATGGATATGAATACAATTTGTGAATATGATTATTTGGTGATATGATTGAGTTATTATTATTTACAAAACCTATATTTCTTAACTAATGAATGAACAGGGTGTTTCATAATTTATTCCATGATTATTCTCAATTGTATCTGCGAGAGAGTAAGAATGAGCATAAAATAGAAACCCCAAGCGCTCAAATAATCTAATAGTAGTTAGAAGAGAACAAGAATTGGTCAATAGAGACCTGATTGGAAAGATGAAAAAGGCATTTATCAAGCTTAGGATTGCCACTCAGTATTCAATATATATTTTGTTTACTTGTTGATTAAAGGCAAAAAACCTCTGAGGCATACACGAGTTATTAATAAATAACTGTTTAAAATAGCCACCATTTTCAATTCAATTTTTCCGATTTTCCTTCGAGTTTTCAAGAGGACACTATAGTACGTGACACCAATTTTATGCTCATATTAACATTTTTTATGGCCACTATCATCTTTACATAGAGACAAAAATAATAACGGACAGATATGACAAGTAAAAAATCTCTTTTTCAGTTTCCCGAGGTCACTAAATGTGACGGTTAGTTAAAAACCGAGCTCAAAATTTTGTGCGACTAACAAACTTACCCTATACTTTGTATAGCGTAATATGTTGATTAAACATTACTTACACAGTTTATTTCTATCATATTTATGACCTAAGTACTTTGGATTAGAAACATACATAATCTTATAAAATAGAATAGTTTGATTGCAATACTTGAATAATCGTTGTCTGTCAAATAACAATGTCACTATTGGTACAACATTAGTCGATAAACGTGAAAGGGAGAAGTGTACATATTTAAATTGATTTGACAGAAACACATCTGTCGTTTGATAAACCATGCTGGTTGTAATTACAAGCTTTTTTTAATCAATGTGTTCAATTGTTTGTAAACTGAACTTTCTTGAATGATAGATACTTGACGTACTGACATGACACCGGTTTATTTTGGTGTACCTGCTCGTTTGCCAACCACAACTTGAATGATAGATACTTGTCACACTGACATGACACCGATTCATTTTGGTGTACCTGCTCTTTTGCTAACCACAACTTTGGTATTAATGTGTACATATCATCATCTGCGCAAAGCAAACTATTATAGACTCTATTTGTTTTTCTTGTTTAAAGGTGGAAAACCCCTTGGTCATCATCACCTAAAAAAAAAAAAGGAAAAACAACAAAATAAAAACTCCTAGCCCTCCAATATTCAAATAGCGTCAGGATCGGAGGAGAACAAGAGTTGGTCAAGAAAGATCTAATAGGAAAATAGTAAAACCTCTGAGCGTATATAGGCTCATGTTGTAACTAGAAATTGACAACACTTCGACATTTTCAAACAACTGGACAAGTTGATTAATAACAAAAAAATCAAACAAATTTCAAAATGGCAGCCAATGTTTAAATTTTTAAACACATTTTTTTTTTTTTTTGAAGTTATATCATACAACAACTCATAATAATTGATTTTGCGGAGCTTTATAATATACATGCAATGGCACCTAAATATGTGTTCTATGATATAAAATAAAAACATTATATCTAAAAAACAAACTACTAGAAACTAGAAAAATACACTAAAAACAGTTACAGTATTTGTAAAATTAAGGATTTATTTTGCCTAACATCTTTACTTTATCACATTAGACTACACAACATCACCTGGGAATTTAATACAATAACCTGCAACTGTTCATTAATATGAAGTGTGGTGATAAAAACGGACACTCTGGCAACTAAGCTATGTCAGCCCCCAGCAGGTAAATAACATTTTACTATTAATTGAATATGGTTTAATTAAAAAAATCATTACAAAATTTCAAAATAGCAGCTGTTTTCCTGGACCTAAATGAGCGTGTAAGAACTCAAATCAAATCAAACAAAATTTATTTCCTCAATAACAATTACAAATAAAAAAATTCAGATTTTAGTAAATAGGAAATTGTACCTACATGGGCCTGTACGCGGGCTTTAATCACATCATATATACACAGTGAAGAAGACACATATATGTATTATAACGAAATCAATAAGCTTTCCAGTAATGGTCTAATATTTTAAAAAGAATATAGAAATAAATACATTTGTTGGACACATGTTAAACGTTTTATGATAGCCGACAAAGGTGAAGCATTAGGGGGATATGTTATAAATCAGTCAGAACACCATTCACAACTTTAAAAAAAAAAAAGAGAAAAACACTTAAATTATACCCAGAATCATTGTAGGCAATTAAGTCATAAATAACTATAATATTAGAAACTTAAGGAGAATCACACACAAAACTCATAAAATGTAACGGGACAATAGTTTTCTAAACTGTCACAATTTTGAAACATTAAAATTTGATTGGCTGACAAAAAGTAGATGCTTACGTTCATTGGTTAAAGTAAATTAAGAGAGAGGGAATAAGTATTTTTTAGCATCGACAAAGTAAAAATTATATAGAGAGTCTTGGGGAGAAACTCACACCATAGGGTCGGCGAAGTAAAGCCAAAAGTATTCCTAATGTAGAAATTAGTATTTCCTATAAGTTATAATTCCAGTTTAGTAATAGTAAAGTAATAATTGTTTTTTAACACGTATGTTTTAACCGTGTTTGTGTTTACAAAGTAAAAGTATTTAACACTTTAGTAATCTTCGTTGCAGTACTAAAGAGGTACATCTATAAAGTGTTGAGTGCATCTTCATGGTAATTTGAAGTGAATCATTTTATTGATAAATCACATAGTACAGTGTAGTGTTTGGTGAACATCATTAACCAGTAATAAAGTGAAAGTTCTTCACTCAACTAGCAGCACTGGATTACTTACAAAGGAATACAACAAAAGTGGATTTGGTATTGTACTAATTATAGACTTTAATTGAAAACTAAATTGTTAAAATTGCAATTCTCTGTATTATTAAAATTTCACTCACTGTATTAATTGTTCATTAAAGAGCTCCCCCTGAGCAAATAGTTTAAAATATAAAAAAAAACAAAAGTAATTGGAAATTAAGTTCAAATAAAATTAAATATTTCAGAGTTAATGTTAAAGAGTATATTTGGACTTCATCATTAATAACTTTCCTTATGTGTTGACAATCCAAGGTATGACTAATTAATTCATGATTTTGATTTATATAATATTCTGAAAATATAATATAATATTTATCGTTAGATAATGGCGCCCAAGTGTAAGGCATGAACAAGCAGTGAGTGAATTATTGTTAGCATAATTGTTAGCATAAGTATAATAAGGTTAATTACAGGAAGTGTATGTTAAATTTAAGAAGAAGCAAACGCCTCTGTTTTAAGGGTACAAGTATGTTGCAAACAAATCAAGGGTCGGGTCAGAACACACCTGAAGTGTTCGAAGTTAATAATCAATTGGGGGAAAGTTTTGATGTTATTTCGGGGAAAGGATTACCAGGGGTAGATAAAACAATAAATGAAGTTAATGTGGCGGGGACAGCGGCTTCGTTAACGTCCGAAAATTTAAATGTAATGGAAATGTTAAAGGCCCTTATGGAACAAAGTAAAAATTTGGAAAAAAATATGGGAGAAAAATTGGATCGGCAAATGGAAAATATGCGGGAAGAAAATCGACAGTTTATAGCGGTATTAAATAATAAAATAGAGGGAGTTGAAAAGTCGGTAATAGAAAAAACTAAGGAATTAATAGGGGAACAAAAGCAACAAACCGATGAATTAATTAATAAGCAGAATGTAGAAATTAAGGTAGTTAAGGAACAACAGGTACAATTAATTAATCAAGTAGAAGGTAAACTAAATATCATGGAAAATAAAATTAAACCGCTGGAAGAAATTGAACAACAACGAATTAATTTAATAAAGAATTATGAGGGTAAATTTAAAGAATTAGAAGATCGGCTAGAATCGGATATAGGATCTAGTAAGGCGGTAGCTGAACGAATGGAAATCAGGTCGTTGGGATTCACGGGATCAGAAATTAACCCAATGGAGTTTTTAGAGGCGGTAACCAGGTTACACGATAAATATTATAAGGGCAAGGATTTAGAGTGGTTAGATATTCATTTTTGTGAACAAGCGCGAATTTGGTGGAAGTTATGTGGTAGAGGCTTACGAGAATTTGAAAAATTCACGGAAATTTTCAAAAACAAATATTGGAACGAATTAAGGCAAGCGGAAATACGAGATGAATTGGAATTCGGGCGCTATTACGTCAGTTCAAACCAATCTATGCTAGGGTATTTAGAAGAAAAACTTTTGCTGTATAGTTATCTAGAACCAAGGTTAAGTGAGTTACAAATAATTAGAAAAATCGTCAGACATTTTCACGCCAATGTGGCTACTGCTCAAATAACTAGGGATATTAAAACAAAGGAGGAATTAATTAACCTAATAACAGAATTCCAACATGCATTTAATAACCATCGACCATTCGAAAGTAAAAGGGAAGAATTGCACCGGGTCAATGCACATAGACAGCAGGGAGAGAGAAAGTTTTATGACAGTAGAGACCGACCATCAGAAACTACACAAAGACACCCTAAGTTTTATGCAGGCCAACGAACTTCAACCAAGGCAAGTGAAGAAAGTAAACTATGACAAAACGATATCGAACCAACTGACCTTCCTTTACCCTCCATTAACAACATTTTTACCGATGTACGTGACTTACTGAATAAGGATGAAGATTCCGAAATTACTTTAGGAAACATTAGTATAGAATGTCCTAATATAGATATTAAAATTGCTAATCATGATTATACCGCATTAATAGACACTGGGAGCGAGTATAATGTTTTATCAGAAATGTTTTACCGTAATAATCATCATCTATGGGGAGATCATGCTATATTAAGCGTAGCCAATACGAGGGTTATCGGAGCAATTGGTAATCGTTCAAAAAATATAACAAAACAAATAATACTAAATGTAACCGTTAATCAAGAATCAATTGAAACACGTTTTATTATTGTACCTGGATTAATAAAAGATTGTATTTTAGGTATAGAGTTTATAAATAAAAATCAAGCTATACTTAATTTTGTAGAAAATTCAATGGAACTAAATCTAATGAATCAAGAGAAACAGGAATGTAGTAAAAATAAAATAAAATTTGTCAATTCAGATATAATCGATAGAATAGAAATTAATACTTTATTAATTGGACCAGAAGATAATAAACTGAAGGAGGAGGCCATTAACAATAAGATTATGGGAATCACCATGTTAAATCAGGAAGAAAAGGGACAACTATGTAAACTTTTAAATAAATATAAAGAGGTGTTTAGTAGTAAGCCAGGGCGTATAACGACTTACGAACACGAGTTTAAGGTCACTGACCGTACGCCATATTGTAAAAGGAGTTGGCCGATTGCAATTAAGTATAGGGATGCAGTTGACAAGGAAATTGAAAGAATGTTATCGTGTGATGTTATAGAGAGAGCAAACAGTCAATATATTAATTCTATAGTGCCGGTAATAAAGAAAGATGGAACTGTTAGGATATGTTTAGATGCTAGGACAATCAATAGCCGAACATTACCTGATTACGAGGGCAGCCAGCCAATACAAGAATTATTAACTGAATGTGGAGGATATCAAATTATTAGTAGCCTTGATCTTACGAATTCATTTTGGCAAATCCCACTGACAGAATCGTGTAGGGATTACACGGCATTCTTATATAAAGGATTATGTTATCGTTTTAAAACTGTACCATTTGGATTAAATACCAGCTTAGCCAGTTTAACTAGGGGGCTAGACTCAATTCTAACTCCGGAAGCTAAAAAGTTATTAATTACTTATGTAGACGATTGTCTATGCTTATCAGCTAAATTTTCAGAACATTTGCAACATTTGGAGCTCATCTTAGATTTATTTCTAAAGAATCACTTAACCATTAATTTTGAAAAATCACAGTTTTGCCGAGAGGAAATCGATTATTTAGGGCACATTTTATCTACAAATGGAGTCAGACCCCAACCAAACAAAATTGAAGCAATAAAAAATTTTCCACGGCCAAGGAATGTGAAAAAATTGAAAGGATTTTTAGGCTTAGTAAACTTTTATAATAGATTTTTAGATAAACATGCGGAAATTGCAGCACCAATACAGGAATTATTAAAGAAAGACAGAAAATTTGTTTGGACTAAAGAAGTAGACTGTAGTTTTCAAATGATTAAGGATCAATTTTTAAAAGATATTATTTTAAGTCACCCAATTCCAAATCAACGATATTATCTTCAATGCGACGCTAGTAATAAGGCCTTAGGAGGACAGCTATATCAATATAGAATGGATAATAAAATAGGTGTAATTGCGTATACAAGTCGGACATTTAAGGGGGCCGAATTAGCATATAGTACCGCCGAAAAGGAGCTACTTAGCGTAGTACATTGTTTAAAAAAGTTTAGGGGTTTTCTTTTAGGAAGTCCAGTTACTGTAATCACGGACAATAAAGCAATAACATACGTAAAAAATTGTAAACTATTAAATGCTAGAATGACCAGGTGGATATTGCTAATACAAGAATATAATATCACGTTTCAGCATTGCAAAGGAACGGAGAATATTGTAGCTGATTTATTAAGTAGAAACCCTGAAGATAATCCCTTTTTGGAAGAAACAGAAAAAGAAACTTTGATTCGTATAGCATTAATTAAAAGAAAATTCAATAATAAAGCACTAGAATATTTAAAGCAAATAAAAAATTATCAAAATCAAGATTGTAAATTAAAAATTCTAATGAATGAAATTAAATCTGGAAATAATAAATTAACAAATAACCATAAAATAATTGAAGGAGAACTGTATAGAAGGGACCGAGATCAATGGAAATTGTACATACCAAGTAGTATAATTAAGGATTTAATTTTAGCCATACATGAATATTATGGACATTTAGGAATAAGTAAATGTTATGCCACGTTTAAAGAAGATTTTACGGGAGATCAAGTAATCAAAACGATTAAACAATTAATCAAATGTTGTGATACCTGTCAGCGGTGTAAATATGATCAACGTCATAGAAACGCAGAGATGAATTGTATTGTACCGGATAAAAAAGGGCAGTTAATCTCTGTAGACTTTTATGGACCGTTACCTAGAGGAACCGGAGGCGTAAAATATATTTTGGTAGTAATCGATTGTTTCACCAAATATGTTAAATTATACAAATTGAAAAATACAACCACTACAGTAACCTTAAACAGATTACAAACTTATTTTAAAGAATTTGGAACACCGGAAATTATTCTTAGCGATAATGGAACCCAATTTACAGCTAAACGATGGAAGGAGGGGCTAAAACATGTAGGCGTTAAAGCAAAATTTACAGCTATACGTAATCCACAATCCAACCGTGCTGAACGAACTATGAGACAATTAAGTCAATTATTTCGAATTTTGTTAAAAAATCAACACCATTTGTGGAGTACCGTATTACCAGACATAGAAAATATAATGAATAAAACCTTTCAGGATACGATTGAAATGACACCTTTCGAAGCTCAATTCCAACAAAAACCAAAACGATTATGGCATTACCTTTTAAAAAATCAACCAACGAAACTAAGTAAATCCCCAGACACTGAAGAAATCCGTAACAGAATTTTAAAACACCGGAACAGAGCCGTGGACGCATTTAACAAAAAGCACCCACCCACAAGGTACGTAATAGGCGAATTAGTTTTAGTTAGGGCATTAAATGTGTCCAATCAAATAGAAAGGAAAATAGCAAAATTTTACGAGTTATACGAGGGACCTTACTCGGTTACAAGGATCTATGGGAACACCAGCTATGAATTGACAGACAGAAACAGGAAACGAATTCGAGGCATTTTTAATTGTAGATTACTAAGGAAATATTACGCATAAGGAGTAGAGTAAAATTTAAAAAAAAAAAACTTAGGATAGGTGCAATAGTTTACAGAAATTTAAAGTGGTTGATCATATATCTGAACTAAGTAGGGTATATGGTGAAGTCAATTAACTTATTTTTCTGCCGACTAAACAATAAAGTATAAGAGACCATAAATATAGGACAGTACAGGAGCTCCGCATCATAAATCACTGACCGGGTTAGAAAGACCACACTTCATAAATAAGAAAGGGAAGTTTAGGATTGTAAAACCTTCAGTTTGGGTATGGTACCTGTAAAACAGTTGAGCTTGCTTCTGTAACTTGTAAACAAATTTATAATTATTTAGTAAAAATATGTCTAAGCTAATTTCTTTTCAATGGGTACTTGAAACATGTCATGTGATTGTGTAAAATAAGGTATTGTTGTGTACTGTCTGTAGTAGCTATAAGATGTATAATAATAAGTAATATTTATCATAAGCATTGTTAAAAATTTGTGTTGTTGTTATTGTTAAATAAGGAATGTTATTGTCTTAGGTAGGGATAATGATAAGTCTGTTTTTTAGATATGTGGCTACGTTATTTTAGCTCATTTAAGAAAATAATCTAAAAAAACGGGGGACTATATAACGAAATCAATAAGCTTTCCAGTAATGGTCTAATATTTTAAAAAGAATATAGAAATAAATACATTTGTTGGACACATGTTAAACGTTTTATGATAGCCGACAAAGGTGAAGCATTAGGGGGATATGTTATAAATCAGTCAGAACACCATTCACAACTTTAAAGAAAAAAAAGAGAAAAACACTTAAATTATACCCAGAATCATTGTAGGCAATTAAGTCATAAATAACTATAATATTAGAAACTTAAGGAGAATCACACACAAAACTCATAAAATGTAACGGGACAATAGTTTTCTAAACTGTCACAATTTTGAAACATTAAAATTTGATTGGCTGACAAAAAGTAGATGCTTACGTTCATTGGTTAAAGTAAATTAAGAGAGAGGGAATAAGTATTTTTTAGCATCGACAAAGTAAAAATTATATAGAGAGTCTTGGGGAGAAACTCACACCATAGGGTCGGCGAAGTAAAGCCAAAAGTATTCCTAATGTAGAAATTAGTATTTCCTATAAGTTATAATTCCAGTTTAGTAATAGTAAAGTAATAATTGTTTTTTAACACGTATGTTTTAACCGTGTTTGTGTTTACAAAGTAAAAGTATTTAACACTTTAGTAATCTTCGTTGCAGTACTAAAGAGGTACATCTATAAAGTGTTGAGTGCATCTTCATGGTAATTTGAAGTGAATCATTTTATTGATAAATCACATAGTACAGTGTAGTGTTTGGTGAACATCATTAACCAGTAATAAAGTGAAAGTTCTTCACTCAACTAGCAGCACTGGATTACTTACAAAGGAATACAACAAAAGTGGATTTGGTATTGTACTAATTATAGACTTTAATTGAAAACTAAATTGTTAAAATTGCAATTCTCTGTATTATTAAAATTTCACTCACTGTATTAATTGTTCATTAAAGAGCTCCCCCTGAGCAAATAGTTTAAAATATAAAAAAAAACAAAAGTAATTGGAAATTAAGTTCAAATAAAATTAAATATTTCAGAGTTAATGTTAAAGAGTATATTTGGACTTCATCATTAATAACTTTCCTTATGTGTTGACAATCCAAGGTATGACTAATTAATTCATGATTTTGATTTATATAATATTCTGAAAATATAATATAATATTTATCGTTAGAGTATACAATATAAATACAATTATATCCAAATATAAATATACATACACATATTCACATATACTCAAAAACTACCATACATGACATACGGTATATAATAAAATTTTAAAAACAAAAAAACAAAAACAAGGCAATTAAAAGTGTGTCAAATGGAGAAATATAATCTTTAAATCTGATCTGAGAGTTAAATGCTGTTCAAATTGTCAATATAAGGAGAAAATATTGAGAACAAATATTTGCGAGGGATGTAAGATGGGTCCACAGATGAAATAAAATTGCTATCTGCAAATAGAATGACATCCTCGATTGCGTCCCTTTCCATCTAAAAACCAATTAGTGAAATTTTTTTAATTTTGGTAGTTTATGGTTTTTAAACATTCATAATCTACCAGGGAGATTTCTATATAAAAGATGTGCTATATCATGGACGTACCCAGCGAGGGGAAGGGGGGGCAGCTGCCCCCCCCCCTGGAAGCAAAAAAATTATTCTTTATTATACATTTTGTTGCTGGAATTTAATACAATTCTTGAAATAACTATTTTAATAATCAATTGTATATTGAATGACCATGGCTTGCCCCCCCCCCCCTAGTTTTGATCCTGGGTACGCCCTTGTGCTATATAATACGAGTTGGTAATAGAGAAAGTTGTACTTAATATTTTAATTACTATTCTAAATGATTTTAAACTGAGCATTCGGTTTCTTCAAAAAAAAGAAAGAAAAAGAAAAAATTCTGATTTTGAAAAATATATATTGCAAGAGTTTTTAGATAAATGTTCAAAACCTTAAATTCATCAAACCTGCGACAAACGAGAAAATACAGCTGTTTGCTGAATATTATAGATTATCGTCACAAGTGGTACATTCAAATCAATTACTATATCAGTGTTAGCATAAAAGTGAAAATATGAAATTTATTTATTAGAATTTTACTGTAACTAATTTTAGATCATTTTACTGTTAAAATTAGATCATTTTAATTTCTTTCATATTGTATTGAATAGAGAACGTTATATGATGGCTCAAAACATATTATTTCATGGAAATATTTTGAAGTCCAGTAAAGTCTTTATTCTTTATTACAGGAATAAAAATGTAATCACAACACATTGCCGAAATTAATAAAAGTTAGTCAACTTGAGTCCTCTATAACTCGAAATCGGTGATTTTTGCCCTCAGTAACTCGGAACATTGCTATCTCGAATTATTTGATAACTATAAATTTTTTCCTTTGAGATTCGAGTTATTGAGGTTCCATTGTATTAATAACTTTTACATCTTCTTCTGAATACTCTTTTCCTTGTTGTTTAAACACAAAAAACCTCTTGGTCATCCATCGCCTTACCGAAAAAGGAAGCAAAGACTATAAAATAAAGACCCCTTGCCCTAATGTTTGTAAACAAATGGAAAAAATCAATTGTTTAATTAAAATGCTACAGAAAAACTCTTGTAGAGATATTAATATTTTCTAAACAAATTAAAATACACTTTTAAAAATCAGTATTAGCCAAAAACCCTTTCATAAGGAGGTTTTGAAACCTCCTCTCTCCTCACAATTTATATTGGGAACTATTTTATTCCTTTTATAAAATAATGCTAGTCACGCAAAAATTGCCTACAAGTACTTTAACCTGAAAACGAAACTTGTTGTGTTGTGTTACGTGTTTATGTGTTAGTGCGGGCCTGACGAAGCCGACAGTGTTCAGCGAAACAGCGCTGTAGTCATAACTAATATACGGACTGAGAACAACCTCTAAGGTAATTAACTATATATTATTTTATTCCTTTTAACCTCATTCCAACAGTTTTTCTTAAATCAAACCCCTTTTGAAATATATTTCTACCTATGCTACTGAAATGAGCTTTGTTCTGTATACTCATATATTGTATGTCTGGCATAAAAATTAAACAGATTTTATTTATTTTTAAATCAAAGTTCTTTGTTTAAATACGGTAAACTTGCCTCATTTGTTTGAATTTCTTGAAGAATCATGTCTTCCCATTGGGTTTTATAGAAATTATTCTAAAATACATTAACTATTATTTTTCAAATATCACAAAACTGAAACAAATATACAATGAGTAACTAAGTTTTGATGGGTTTTCTGTTACTTAATACGTTTAGATACACATCTCTGTTAGCTATTAAATATGATTTTTTATACTGATAAAGTAGGCCTACTCAGTTGTGATGTAGGCTATAGTGTTGTGAGTTCTTTATAACAGAATAGGAACAAGTGCATTTGTAAATTAATTCTTCATTTCTTTTGCACATAAAAATAGTAAGCTTGTAAATTTTGACTTTCTTGCTTTATACAGAATGTCCCATGAAAACACTTTCAGGATGTATTCTACCGGTGAAAATAAGAAAAAGGTTCATATGAACATATGCCCTAAAATGGTTAGTTGTTTATCTAGCCGCCATTTTGTGTTTTGAACAAAAAAACAATCGTATCTTTTGAACAGAAAATGATACAGAGTTGAAGTTTTGCATGCTACTTAGAGCTACAAAGACCCAATTTGAGACAAATTATCAACCGATGTCCTTTACTTTTGACATCAAATATCTCAAAAATTATTAATAAAAAAGTTTCCTCATTTAACGACAAATAAAATGATATTTAAAATTGTTTCTGAACATCAAAGGATAATCGAGTTATCGGCATAAAACTGAAAACATAATTTCTTGGTAGTTGTCTATAAAAAGTTTATAGGAACATATGCCCTAAAATAGTTAGTTGTTTATCTAGATGTCATTTTGTGTTTTGAACAAAAAAAACGTATTTTTGAACGGTAAATAATACTGAGTTGAAATTTTACATGTTGCTTAAGTGATATACAGACCCAAAATTTAAAAAAAAATATCAACCAATTCCCTTTACTCATTTCAAAATGGCTGACATTTAAAAGGTTTAATATTGAATATCTCAAAAACCATTAATTTTACAAACCATTGATTTGTACGAGTAACAAAAAGTGTCCTCTTTTAACAATAAATAAAAGGGTTTTTAAATTTTTTCTGTATGTCAAAGGATAATTGAGTTGTCGACAAAAAACTAAAAATGTAATTTCTTGGTATTTGTTTAAAATATTTTTCTAGAACAAAATTATTTCTGTGAGTTCTGCAATTTTTTATTAATTATAATTATAGATTGATAGATATATAAAGTCTATAAAAATGAAATACAAACTTTAAAAAATCGATTTTATACTTAAGAAAAACAACCAATAATAAGGAGAATTTTTTTTACTATATGTTTTTTTTTTAGATACTACAAAGAATGTAAACATTCTTTGTAATATCTAAAAAAAAAAATATAGTAAAATGATAAAAGCTAATAAAAAAAAAAAACCCTTAGTTACAATAATTGTTCGAAATTCCTCCTTCACAATGTACATAGCGCTCTGCCCAACATAAAATATTTTCGGTGGCTTTCTATATTATGTCTGGATCGTTTCATATAAATTCAACAGCATTGTGACTTTAATGAGTATAATTCTTCTTTTGTACTAACTTTCCGGTGGTATACAAACATTTTCATATGGCCTCAAATGAAGTAATCTAGTGGCATTAAGTCAGGTGAATGTGGTGGGTAATTGATTGATCTACCACATCCAATCCAGTTAAAAAAACTAGTATTCAAGTGAATTCTAATTACTAAAGAATTTCTACAGGCTTACCCTGCTGGAAAAGAGTCCTTTATATAAGGGCATCAAATTTTACAATCAGTTAAATTCTACATTTAAAATACTAGAAATATCATTATTTTAAAAATAAATAAATAAAAAAAAAATAATTAAAAAAAAAGCTGAAGCAACTGTTGCTGGAGAAAAGATATGAGCATATTATTATAATACAAATGATTTCCTACAAGATGGAATCTTTTATAGTGTGTAAAGTATTTTATAGGTAAAATTTAAGAAATTATCAATAATGTATATATTATTGAATGTTGAGCTTGACTTATGAGAAAAACTATACAGTATAACAAACACACAGAACACAATTCTCATAAAAAAAATATGCCTTTATATAAACACGTCACAAGTATCAGACGTGTTTCAACGACAAGGTTGTCCTCTTCAGTGATACACCAGCTACACCAACCAAACCACAATTGTGTTCTGTGTGTTTGTTATATTGTAATGTATATATTTGTTACTGTTATGTTTATTGATTTTGTTTGGTATTATGTGTGTGAATGCAATGTGCTCATCTGTATGTGTGTAAATTTTAAAAGATATTTAATATTTATTTCTTGAACAGACTAAAAAAATTGTAGAAATGATTAATGGACTGATATGATCTATTGTGACTAATTTTATTCTTAGTCATGTAATGTTAAATGAATAGGTATTGATAGTACTGTAATTATGTGTTATTTGAGGACAAGCTGCCTATCTGCAACAGTCTCAATGTTATCCAATCAGGTGTAATGCAGAGAAATGAAATACAGTAAATAAATAAATAAAGAAAAATGTGGAGTTGACCCATCATGCTGGAAAATAATTTGCAATCTAATTTGTATAGATACATCCTCTAAAAGAACCAGAAAATTATTTTTTCAAAAACTGTACATATTATTTCCTGTAAGGTTTTCATTGAAAATAAACAGTTCCAGAATATTATTATCAATTATGTAACACCAAAAATTAATGTGAAATATATGTTGGAAACTAATTTCAATAGTATCATGCGGATTTTCTTCGCTAATTGACTATTTCTAGAATTGAAGACACTGTTTCTTGGAAAAAATGGCTTCATCAATAAATAACATGGAATTTACCTTATCAACATTGTCTAGAAGACGATAACAAAAGTTTAACCGCTGGGTGTGATCTATCAGCAGCAAGTTCTGAACTCGCTGCAGGCGGAAAGGATGAAGATTTTCTTTGTGATTGATGCACTACACTTTATTTTTTGACAAACCAGTGTGGTACAAAATCATGATACAAAACCAGTGCTGAATCTACAAAACCAGTGCTGAATCTACAAAACCAGTTCTATATTAACACAATGATTTACTTGGCGTTCAACACAAAATGAACACGATGGATACCCTTTTGTTCGTAAATACTGATACACTGAAGAAAAAGTTTTTGTATTGGGAATCCGCTTTTCAGGAAATTTTTCCTGTTATTCACATTGGTCAGCTTCAGAATTTCTGTTGCAAAACCAATAAACAAAAATTTTATCTCTACCTATTCCTCGTTAGAAAATTGTAACAGCATTTTTACACTACGATATGATCACACTACACTTTTTTATTTTTATACTTTATTATAACATATTCAAAGTACACAATTTTAATTGTTGATCAGTTGTTAGTATTACCAACCGTTAAAATGAAAATTTCTTAAAAATAATTAATCACATTTCAATACATATTAAAAGGCTATTAAATCGTTTTACTTGAGTAAATTGATTACACACTAAAAATATTGTTTTATGACATTTGTATTTCTTTTGAATTTTTTTTTCCATTAATTAAAGTTTTTTTTTTATATCACAAACAATTTTCTGGCTATTTTTGGTCTGTTTTCCTTTAATAAAAAAACAATTTTTTGAACTTTGTATTTGATTTTTATAGACTTTATTTACTCTATTTACTTTAATCAGAATTAAATACAAAATTGCCAAATTCACAGAACATTTTCATTATAGATTAATCTTGAGTATTGTAGACAACTAACAAGAAATTATGTTTTCAGTTTTTTGTCGATAATTCAATTATCCTTTAACGTACAGAAAAAAATGTATAAACATTTAATTTGTCATTAAAAGAGGAAACTTTTTGTTTCTTGTATATTTTTTTTCTAAAATTAATGGTTTTCAAAATGTTCAATGTTAAACATTTTTAAGACTGCCATTTTGAAAAGACTAAAGGAAATTGGTTGATAATTTCTCTTGAATCTGGTCTTCATAGCACTAAGTAGTATCCAAAATTTCAACTCTGTATCATTTGCTATACAAGATATGAATTTTTTATTCATAAAACCAAATGGCGGCTAGATAGAAACTAACAATTTTAGAGCATATGTTATTATGAACTTTGTTTTATTTTCACCAGTAGAATACATCCTGAAAGTTTCCCAATTTCTTATTGGGACATCCTGTATAAGAAGAAAAAAATTTATAAGGCAAAAATCGATGTTGAAATTTCCAGGCACATATTCATTCAAAGTTAAAAAAAATTGTTCAATATAATAATTATGTTGTATATCTGTATGATCAAACGGAGTTATTTATCCGGAACTGTAAGACTAATTTTTCTTCAATATTTGTACTTAAAGTGGTGTGGCCAAAATCAAATATTTTAATGGACGCCACTTGTAAGGAGACGATTTGTAGGCTAAAGAGAAGTCAGAGAGAAGCAATTGGTGAAAAAATGTAAGAAAGAGGATTCAATCAATGAGGGACAGGTATCAATCAATAGAGTCTGGGTATTGAAAAGTGTCAAAGATTGCTATTAGCCAATTTAAAAAAGAAATACAATAAATAAGAGTTTTCAGCAAAAACTTTTTGATATGATAGCACATAAACTAACTGTTGTACATGTATACATGTGTTTGAAGTGTTCCATTAATGAATTTGATGGAAACGCATTTTAGTAATTTTATAAAAAATCTCCTTGAAATTTTAATCTAAAATAGACTTAAAAATTAACTGGAAAATCCTATAAAAATAAAATGGTTGATTCCTAAAAAAATTGATGGTAAATTCCTTTTTAAAAAATTGATAGAAAATCTCCTTGAAATTTTAATCTAAAATAGACTTAAAAATTAACTGGAAAATCCTATAAAAATAAGATGGTTAATTCCTAAAAAAATTGATGGTAAATTCCTTTTTAAAAAATTGATAAAAAATCTCCTTGAAATTTTAATCTAAAATAGACTTAAAAATTAACTGGAAAATCCTATAAAAATAAGATGGTTAATTCCTAAAAAATTTGATGGTAAATTCCTTTTTAAAAAATTGATAAAAAATCTCCTTGAAATTTTAATCTAAAATAGACTTAAAAATTAACTGGAAAATCCTATAAAAATAAGATGGTTAATTCCTAAAAAATTGATGGTAAATTCCTTTTTAAAAAATTGATAGAAAATCTCCTTGACAGTAGAAATTGAATTGTGATTGTTTTTGTTGCAGAACTGAATATTATATGCTAGTCTAACAGAATGCTTTGACTCTGCAAATTTGCAAATTACAAAATGCTCATTCCAGTCACGGCTTAGACCCTTACTAGAGGTAAGTTTAGATAATGGTTGATAGAAATTAATTGAATTCATACATGATGCTACTACACTAATCTAACTATAAGCTAATTCAACGTTGACATGCTCCTCTGGTGCCAATTCTGTGATAGGTTACTAAATAAAGAAAGAAAACAGTTTGATGGCCCACATCATGGTACTTACTTAACCTTATCATACAATGTAATACAAGCAAATTCTCTAAATATAATGCCCAAAAGTTGGTCTCATGGGCCTTAAAGGAAATGTTAAATTGTATTGGTACATCAAGGGATCTTACCCAGTATAGTAGGATAGAGTAAGTTTGTTTAAAACAGTTTTTCATAGATATTGTGAAACTTGTAATTGTATATATTAGTTCTTTCAAGACATTGGCTAGGCTCGTAGAACTGTATATATTACACAGTCTCGACTTGCTTTGCACTTCAGGGCCTCACTCTTGGCCTTGGCACTCCTAAGGGAGCCTAGATGGATACACACTTTTTTAAAGGCAATCTTGGGTTAGATCCCTCTCTTTCATCTTTCCTATCAGATCTCAATTGACTTACTCTTGTTCTCTTTTGACGCTAGAGTATTTGAGGGCTAGGAGTCTTTATTTTAAATTCTTTCCTTCTTCTTTTTATAAGACGTCAATGACCAAGAGGGTTTTTTGCTTTAAAAATAAGGAAAAATTCACTTCCTTCGCTTGTGTTAAACAGTGGCTTCACTGTTCAAATTCACTTCCTTCGCATGTATATATGTTCAGTGGCTTGGCCCTGGATCTCGTAACTATACAGAAATAAATATTTTTGAGAGGTTAGGGTTCAAAATTTAATTTTTAACTTGATCATTTGTCATCGTAGTGGGGTTGATACCATTACACGCAAGATTGAAATTTGAACATTTTAATCTAATTTAGTGCATTATAACACCGGAATTATGAATAAAACTGTTTAAAATGGCAGATATTTTAACATTTTTAATTAGATTTTTCTGAATTTCAATAGAGTTCTTAATGACAATACTTGTAGCCATTATCATGTTTATGTACAGATAAAAACGACAACGATGATGGAGGGCATGTCAAAAATCAGAGTTTTGGTTTCCCGGTTTTAAAAATGATTTAAAATATCATCATTCAGTTTTGGTCCATATGGCATTGAGCTATCAAGAAATGCATTTTTTTTGTACAAATGAATAAAAGATATAAAATTTCAATGTCCCATAATTGTTATATTTGAGCAGGTTTCAAATCTCCATTCAATGTTGCTCAAAATTTTCTATCAATGCACAAACTTTCTTACTTATTCTACCTATAACAATTAAAAACGAACCAAAACTATTCAGTAGTTATCAATCAAGAAAAAAAAGAACCATGAATGGTATATTTGAAAAAAAAATAATAATAAGGCCTAAACTCGTCTTCTGTATCTTCAGCGGCGGTTAAGGTTTATTATTGATTTTTGCCAGTTATTCCTGCACAATAATATTTTTTAATTGGATTTTTTCACACCAGTTTTGTTATTATACACCAAATTTCACTAAAAAAATGTAAGAAAAGAATGAAAGTTCTGAAATATATCCAAAATATTCCCACAAGCTAAATTTCATTAAAATCAGTACATGCGTTTGGGTTGTAAAGCACTGGACACACGACAGATGCCAAACATCATTAAGAGGACAAACATCACTTTTTAAATTTAGGAGACTTTAAAACAGATATAAAATTATAATTAACTTTTGGAAAATTGTAATATGTCTTAATTTAAGCAAGTTATTATTTTCAACTAAGACTATATAAATTGTTTAAACAGTTAATAACCAAAGCTCCATTTCCCACAGGACCGAAACATAATTTAAAAAAAACTTACAACAGGAAATATTCCTTCCACAGGTTTCTACAATACAAGTCTACGTTACGACTGAAACAAATTATGCATATGTTAATTTTACACTTATATTATTGGTTAAAAAAAAAAAAACAACTATTTCTATCATTATAAATTATGGAATAGCTTCACTATTTCAAAATTATTTTTTAAAACTGTAAGAACCAAAAACCAATACATTACACCAACCGTGGAAACCGTAAAATTTTAGAAAACATAGGAAGAAACAATTTTCAATAACCACAAGATTAAAACTGTAGAATGATATCACACAGATTTAACATCTGGTAACCTTACATTTGAATAAAACAACAAATATAGAAGAAAACTACAATCAAATTCATAGATACGGTGGATTTAAAGGTATTCTCTGGATATGCTCAAATAGATCTCCGTAGGGGGGGGGGGGGCATACAGGGTAAAGTAGAACATGAAAATTTAACCAGGCTATTGAAGTAATATTTGTATTGTTTGACATGTTCTTTATCAAATGTGTTTTCAAGTAGTTGATTATAATAAACTTTTAAATATGGACTTGCATTTCAAATATCAATAATTGTACAGTGTATGTTAGGGGTGATACATATGCCGGTAAATAGGGATCCTTATGAAATAATTTCACCATTGTTAAAAGCCATTGTTTCACCATATATATAACAAGCAGATGGATCCCATCATGGTACAGTCCATAAGGTGTAGCGTGGATTTTTGTAATGGGTGTTAGTAGACATTCAAAGTGGGCTGAAAAATGATGTCATAACTGCTACTGCTGATAAAGACTCAAATCCATTCTGTTGTCAACGTTTATCATGTTGCCATTTCGTCTTATCATCTACCTGTTGTCTTTGTTTTGTTTACAAACAATTGGACAAATTTTTCAACCAAAAAAATCTGTATATAAATTTTCAAATTGCTTTCTATAGCTTTTCAATTTTGTTTAAATTTGGCATTAAGGCTGATTTACAAACAATTAGACAAACTTGGTAACCAGAAAAATCATTATAAAATTTCAAAATAGTGGCAAATTTCCCCCAAAAATTTAAGTTTTTGTAAACTTATTAGTAGTAGATTCGATTTTTATTTGGTATAATCCCATATACTTCTTAATTTTTTTCCCATTTAAAACCCTAAGTAAGGACTTTAAAGTGGGCTCCTTCACCTTCCGTTATGTGAAATTCATTGACAGTCCTTCTCACTACACATAGATTGAAATCGTCAATGTTTGTTATTATTTTCATCCATCTTATTTTTTTATTAGGAGTATTAAGCTCGGTAGACCTACCACCCTGTAAACATTCCTTTACTTCCTTCAAAATTTGTTTTATGGAACTAATGGAAACACTAACGCTTGTTCTATGTGGTTAACTTTCTATCAATTAATAGCTCCTCCGTTCTCGGTTTCTTGTTTCATAAAACGATACACATTTGATATGATTTCGTGAGATTGACTACGGAGGACTTTACTCCCACCAACTTTCTTCCTGATGTTTTAACCTTCCGTCACAACAGAACAAATCAATTTTTTAGTAAATATATGTATAACTACGAAATGCACAGTACAAAACTCATTGCAAGACTGAATTCAGTATTTCCCCAACTACTGCACAGAGATGAATGCACATCTCAAGCACAGAGGTAAATCTTACAAACTGTACTCACCCAGATCCATTATACTATGCAATACAAGTATATTTTCTAAATATAACACTCTAAAGTTAAATTACACAGGTTTTCTAAATTTTGTAATTGTGAATATCACTACTTTGAGTTTGGCTAGGCTCTAACAGGCCTTATAGATAGTGTATATACTAAAAAAGTTTCCACTCGTATTGGTGGTTCGGCCTTGACAGATTTCGTAACTATACAAATATCACTTTTTTTTTAAAGGTGAGGGTTAGAAATTATATTTTTGACAATAACTTCAGTATTAGTCATTGTAGTGATTTCGGGTTGGTACCACTACATGCAGAATTGAAATCTGTAAATTTGTATCTATTTTAGTGTTATATGTTGAATAACACATGTAATATGAACAAAAAATGTTTTGTTCAATTTAAATTTGATTTAAAAAAAATTCAATAGGGTTCTATATGAGCACCTATAGTTATACTAAATTTCGTGTTCCTATCTAAATCGCTATTATGTTTACATATAGACAACAATCGTAATGACAAGAACAAGAACGACAGATGAACAACAAGTCAAAAATCACTTTTTCCGTTTCCTGAGGCTAAGAAACATGAAGATCTGTCAAAAACATAGGTCACAATTGTTTGTGATTACCAAACTTATCCTATAGTTCGTATACTAGGTAAGTAAAAAAACTCATTTTGACATTTGGCTTTTTTCCAACTATACTTAATATAGTGTTTTTTGTTGTTGTTCATATAGAGAAATTACTATAAGTACAGAGGAAACATATTGACAATAGGTCATATTAAATCAATTTGTAAAGTTTTTTTGATGGAAACAGTAGGTTATGGTATATACAACAAAGAAACAAAATCTTATGTGTGTTTATCTTTCCAATAAACTTTCACGTTTCGGTTTAAACATCAAATTTTAATCACTAGTCATGGTATATTACAATATTTGTTTTTAAAGTCTTTACAGAACAATAGAAACAGTTTTATCAATTACGATAATGGAATACAATTATATTTAGTTGAAAACACAATTCATAAATTAGGTTCTTTGATTGATGGTTTAGAAAGTAAAGGAATAAAAGCTGTTATATGTCTGGTGATAAGTAACTTCCTGTGATAAGAAAATATATTAACTGAAATATCTCATAAGTTATTCAACTTATAACACCCTAAATTAGATAAAAATTTGCAAATTTCAATTCTGTATGTAATGAAAATAACCCCACATCTCTATGATAACAAAGAGCAAAGTTACTGTAAAAAATGTAATTTCGAACCTTAACCTTCCAAGTAAATGTGATATTCATATAGTTACGTGATCCGGCAGGGTCGAGTCACCAACATGAGCGTAGCCTCTTTTAAATTCTCGAGGCCTACTATGGCTGAGACACTGACATGAGTGGAGACTTTGTACCAGTGGCGGCTTACCCATAAGGACTCTCGGACGCCGCCCCCCCAATGATAATATTATTTTAATAATGTAAATACCTATATGTATTTAATTCTTTGGACATACGGTAAATGAATTATGAATTGCCGCTATGGATTTCACCATCATTTGTAGCGGAAGTTTTACAATATAAAATTTTTGACGAATGTATTCTGGAGTTCGGACGGTGGCCAGAGCGTCCCAGTTTCATTGCATTTAGTCATATGGGGCAAGCAGCAGACAGAGCTGAGGGTGCCGTGACGTCATTTACACAGCGTGTAATGGGCTTCTAGGGCAGAGTCCGAAGCTGCGCGCGCAGACATCAGTCAGTGCAGCCACCATAAATTAGATGTTCCGCATTACTAAAAACCTTGTTTTCGATGGGCAAAATAAGTTGGCGCAACTGTTCTAAATAGTGTCTCGCCACTCACACGAGTTGTTTGTTTGTGTTTTTAAGTTTAACCCTTTGTGATTGTGAATGTTAAGTGAATGATAACATGTATAAAATAAAACAGAGCCTTACGTGTATAAAATAAAACAGAGCCCTCCCATTGCCCTTAACCATCGGCCGCTACTGCTTTGTACTATATAAGGGCACTTCATGAGGGCAGTTAGGGCTTAACCAACGTCAGGAAGTAGTGATTTTACACACTTACAAGATTCAGAAAAGATGTACAACAACTGTTTTAAACAAACTTATCATACTGGAAATTTAAAACCCACAACATTAGTTTTCCTGTGAATAAATGACCTACTCTGAAATGTCTACCAAATAACTGTTTTGTTTTATTGAGTCACTATTTTAAATAATTACAAACACTCAACATTAACCAATAACTGATATGATGACAACTCAGACATAACTCTCCTTCCCCTTTCACTAATATTGCCTATATGCTGGCAATTTAAATTTGGGAAATCATTCTGCCCGATTCTGTACTACTGACGAAAAACCCATAGTGTCTAACAATAGGGCAAGCAAATAATAATTTGTATTTCTTTTATACTTTACAAATTAATTACAAAATTAAAAACTTGGAAATCCTAGCCATCTTATCCTGTATTGGATGACTAGTTGACTAAAAAAATATTATTAAACAAAGAAACAGTGACTTATTAACCCAGGATCTAGGTGTTATAACACAGCACGTGCCAGTAATTGCTATATATATATATATATATATATATATATATATATATATAGCTCACTAAACAATCTCATTTAATAGAATATATCTTGACACACAAATTTGAACAAATAATACGTTTATTTGTTCAAACGTGTTTCAACAACAAAGTCACCATCTTCAGTGATGAACAAGCTACAATAACTAAATGTAGTACTGTGCCACCTCCTGTGATGTAGTACTCTGTCACACCCTAAACCTACTTTGCAGCAGTAAAGCCTTGTCATTCTAAATAGCCTAAAGTTAAAATATAACTAATACAATATTACTGAACTAATATCTAATAATACAATATGCAATTTACATTAAATATATAACCTAATTCGTTATTTACAATTACATTATGGTATTTGTTAATATAAAAAGTTTTCAAACATCTATTCCATTTACATTTAGTTCAGTAACATTTTTCAACAACACAGAGTTTTCTACTTTAACGTAATGTTTTTCGTCTAAACCGTGTTTGGCCATAGCTGATTTATCAAAACTATTATATTTAAAATGGGCAAAGTGTTCTTTAGCTCTTGTCTCGACATTTATTTTTGTTTGACCTACATATTTTGACTTGTAGAAGTTTACGACCACCTACTTTCAGGTTATAGAGGTTTACCAATGTGTCTAGGAAACCAACAAAATTCGTCTCATCGAGGTTTTTTTCCTAAAATTTTTAACTTATAGAGGGGAAAATTAGCATTGGAGGTTATTTATGGGAAGTTGAAGCATTAGTTGGAGGTTAATTAAGAAGAATGACAAAAATTCGATATATCAAGAAATTCGAGCTATCGAGGTTCAATTTATTACTGTTTCACTGTAAATAGAGCCATCCATCAACATTTGAGTATTTAGTTAGTCCGAGTCGGCAACTCTTTCCTTAATAAAATACTTGGTTTGCTTAATTAACCTAACTGACTGAAATCAAATATTAATGATAACAGTGAAGGTATATTACAATTTTACGATAATTATTAATTGAAATTTAAATATGTTTACAATTTTGTATACAATTTTGTATACAAGTTTAGGTACCCATACTATATTTCAAGCCTATACCCCTAACATACTATTTTTTTATTTAGTGATTTTTTATTGAAAATCCCACGTTTGTGGCGCTATTTACAACATTACTATATAAATGAATATTAGAGATGATTGATTATACAGGGAGCGGCAGAAATACCTGACGGTTTTTGTTCGTGCACAGTAAGGCAGTCGTGTGGAGGGGGATGGTGGGGAGAGCGGCGTTCTCAAGGCCACTCGAGGGAGTTTCAGTTGCCATGGAGCAGTGGTCCAGTGAGCATCGTGCGTTCGTCATTGAGACGTATTTTAAAAGTGGTGATTCTGTTGTTGTAACACAACGTCAGTTTCGCAGACATTTTCATGTGAGACAAGTTCCATCCCGTAACACCATCATGTTGTGGGTCAACAACTTCAGGTCAACTGGTTCAGCGTTAAAACAAAAGCCTGGAGGACGCCCGAGGTCAGTGAGAACGCCGGAAAACGTTGAGCGAGTGAGGCAAGCCGTGCTGTCTAGCCCGCATCGACCTGTGCGTAGACAAGCTGCTGCTCTTCGAATGTCCGACCGGTCAGTGAGAAGAATATTGCACGAGGAGCTACACTTTCACCCTTATAAAATTGCAATTGTTCAACAGCTGAAGCCTTATGACTACGCTAATCGCCAGAGATTTTCTGAACAAATGATTGATTTGATGGACGATGAAACAATTCTTGTAATGAGTGATGAGGCTCATTTTCATCTTGATGGGTATGTCAACAAACAAAATTTTCGCTATTGGTCAGACACAAACCCACAAGAGTTACATGAACGCCCCCTGCATAGTTCCAAAGTTACAGTGTGGTGCGGGGTTACTAAGAAGTGTGTTATCGGGCCGTACTTTTTTGAGGAAGGAGGGCGAACAGTTACGGTAAACCAAGAACATTACTTGAGAATGTTGGACACTTTCTTCGTTCCTGAACTTAAAAGAAAACGTCTTGGTTTGAAGAAGATGTTGTTCCAACAAGACGGAGCAACTGCCCACACAGCAAATGCTGTAATGGGTTATTTGAGGATGAAGTTTCGAGGCCGCGTCATCTCTCGAAACGGCGACATCGCTTGGCCCGCTCGTTCCCCCGACCTGAGTGTTTGCGACTTTTTCCTTTGGGGTTACCTCAAATCGAAAGTGTACGCAAACAAACCCCGTACACTAGAAGACTTAAAAGAAGCTATTAAACAAGTGGTTACGTCTATATCAACGGACATGCTGAGTAAAGTGTTTGACAGCTTTGCTGCGAGACTTGAGGAATGTATGCTGGAAAATAGCCACCACTTAAATGACGTCGTCTTTAAATAATGTAGCCTTTATGTTTTGTGTTTTTTTAGACTATACATTGTTACATATATGTTTTTATTAATTGCCGTCTTTTACTGTTTTTAATATATAATAAATATGCAAAAATGTTTATAAACATTGGAGTTATTCTTATTTAAAAACCGTCAGGTATTTCTGCCGCTCCCTGTATATATATTTGTTTTCAATCTATATACCTCTTTTCTCTCTTTTAAATTTATATTGCACTTTGATGTGCTAACTTATTACAATAAATAAATGAAATAGAAAACTACAAAGATAGATATTTGTTTTGTTTAATTAATTAAAATAAAATTGAAATTCACAGACAAAAAATTACAAACATTAAAATTCAAAATTAGATTAAGAAATTACTTTCAATAATGTCTTTAAAAGTTCATTATTGTATGGTTATTATATATATCATAAAAGAATAATTAGTGTCATTAGAATCTCATTTATTGTTCTTGAGATAAAAATGTTATTGTGTTTAGGCTCACTGAATTATAACAATTGTTTTAACATACTATTATCTAAGGATCACAAGTCTTGCCTCGGGGTGGATCGGTGCCGGCTCTTCCCAAGTGGGTATTAACAAAGAACAAGAGCAGGAAATTAATTAATTATCTAGACTAAGTACCCCCCCTTCCCAAATCAACAAACCAAAACCAAATCAAAATGTTACTTAAAATGGAATGATATGAATGTTTGTAAGAATGAATATGTTTAAGATGATTCACAGTTCAATTACATCAGTTATAAGTCTTTAAAAAACTTTAAAACATTTACTATATCCAATTATACCCTCATTGGCTGAAAGTTTATATTTGAGAAATATTGTTTTTTTTTAAATTAAGTATGAATTTTATTATACAATCTATTATTTGGAGGATCTCGCCACTAATGCAGAAATTAACTCTTCTGTTTTCTTCCAATTCAAGGTAGATCAAGTCAATATTATTATTCTTGAATAAACAGTGACTTTCGCACAATCTTGAGATATATTTACTCTCACTAAATTGTTGGAATTGACGACGATTATTTCTGATTAAGACTTCTTGATCTTGGGAGGCGCATTTCTCTGTAGATTAGAAACCTCCTAGGATTTTTGTTGCACAATAGGTTTTGAGAACTGAAATGTGAGGGCACCATGAGTTTACCATGAAATGTGTAGGTTTGGATTGGTTACCAATTATACCTGGGACACCAATTTTGGCACACCACACTCACATTGGATCCAAAGTCAGCGCAGATGACGTTATTAGTAATTAACTATTAATTAATTACTACTGTGTATTAATATAACCTTAATACATTACCATGCAGTTACACACCAAATCATGAGTCTAAACTGGTCTAATTAGGACTCAAGAAGTAAGTGACATTAATCGGGTGAATTTATCTTTCAGCAAAGAATTAACCACCAATCCAGCGATGATTGGTGTTATATAATAATATATAATATTATAATACAGCCAGCCATAATAGATATTGATATACATACGAAAAAACTGAAAGATGGAATTGGCGAAACACAAAATGTCATCTGTTGGTTGGGAGATTACACGTTGCTTGATTTCTCCAATCAGCTGTCTGCAATTCCAATCAATGTCCATAACTTCCTGATTTTTCACCACTTGTTCAAGAACCAAAGGAACCCAAACGGTTCTGAGCTCTCAGACTAAACCAATGAAGCCTCAAGTTATGGTATAAAGAGATATGGTATAAGCCTGGGTATAGAAGGAAGGTTTATAAAAGTCTTTTAGTTCAGAGAGATTTGTATTTCAAAATGACATTCAATTAATAATCCAGCAACCACAAAGTTCTGTGCATAACGGATTATCAGAATTTTATTGGATATACTTATGAAACTGAAAGCTTATTAATGATGGCAACAAAAAATTTAAATGTTAAAAATTGTGAATAAGTCTTCGCCCACTATGCTCGTGGTATTGAATCATCTCTGACAGATCTCGTAACTATTTGAATATTAAATATTTTGAAAGATTATAGTTTAATTACAAATTTCTGCAATAATTGTGATATTTTTCATCAAACAGAATCAGGATTGTTAATTTAATTTAGTATGTTCTAAGTTGAATTCTCATTGACAAAAAAGTTGAAAGGTTTTTTTACATTTTATGTTGGATATTTCTGAATTTCTATAGGGTCACATAAGAATGAATCTAATAAATTTCAATGGCCTATTTTAATTTTTAATCCAGAGTCACTATCCTACATACAGACAATAGCATGTTGAAATTTACTTTTTTCTTTAGATAATTAAACAAGAAGATCAGTTCAACAAAAGTTGTTGAATTTTGTACAAATGACATACTATACTACAAATACAGAGTAAGCGAATATCAATATTACAATGCATATTATTAACTTTTTTAATTTATATTTTGTAAAATAATATAAACTTCATACGACTTCATTAATAGTTTCATATTTTTTGTTATAATCTGGATGACTTCTATAATAATTTCACTTTTTACTTACTAAAGTTAGTACATGTAAGTATTTTTAAAAAGTGGTGCAAAAACATTGCACAAACTTTCTCACACACCTATCCACAAAACCAAACAGAACTATTTGTCCCCAAAACCTCAGTTTAGTAGTTTTCAATCAATTAACTGTGCAAAAACCCTCAAAACCAACCAAAACTATTTGTCACCAAAAATGTTAGTTCGGGAGTTCTTAGTCAAAAAATGAAAACGAACCATGGAACATCACCGTCTTTGAAAAAATAGTTATATATTTAAATAAGGTCTAAACTTGCTCCGCTTGTGCCATAAAAACGTCTTCAACATAAATCGTATTTACTTAAAATCAAGCTTTTTAATGATTGATTCAAGGTTAAATTTTTCTTTTCTGCTAATTCCTGAATCTTTGTTTATATATAATTTAGCACAAAGCTTTGTGTCATTAATCAGTAAAATTCGACCAAAATAAGTAGAGTCGATTTTGAAACATTACGTCTTTTATAACAGCCCATGGCTGATTTTCTTGTATTTTACAGATAACTCATGAACCGTACAAGACTTGTAACTATTTATTGTGTGATATTTTGAATGTTGTATGATTTCCCTAAATTCAAGAAGAAAAAGATCAACAATGATATTATCTGATGATATTTGTGGGTGTGGCTGATGTGTTTTACTCCTGTGTACACTTTGAGGTTGGAGTAGGGGTTGTTCACAGTTGTCTCAAACATGCACAGCTACAGTGATTCTACTAGTTATATCTATAAGGGTAGAGGGGAGCAAGGGGCAGGATTAAAACCATTTGTTTACATATACTCCAGTCTTATGATCAAACATGACCCCCTTAGCCTCCTTGAGTGGATATAAAACTACATAATTTATTAAGAAAATATTGACAAATGTTCAGATTGGTTGGAATATACTGAACGATATAAAACTTAACAAATAATGACGAAACATGCTTATGCATTTTGGGAGAAAAGAGAGAAAGTATGTGTGTAAGACACTTAAGTAAATTAAATGGTGCAAAAACATTGCACAAACTTTCTTACTCATCCATCCTAAAATAAATTCAAAAAATTATCAAAATTGATCAAGGTTCAATTTTGTCTTTTGCTCAATTATTCCTAAACCGTAATATTTGTTTATGAACGATTTTGCATACGAGTTTAGAACATTAATTCACATTTCACTAAAATTTGAAAGGAATTGGTAAACTGATTTTGAGATAGTACATATTTTTACTCATTGTTTGCCTTTGGACTGGTTAGTAATATTACTGTAAATACCTTAGTGGTTGTCCACAGTTCATTAGTTGTAAGCATTGCTACAGCGCTGTTTTGTCAGGCACAGTACATTAACACATATACAAACATGTAACACAAACTCTAAGAAATAATCTGAATCAAGCGGTCTTCTACCAGTCACAGAATAGATCGGACAGTTTATCTATATGGGCACAAGCAATTTTAATAATTAAAATGTATAATGAAGAGTTCAACTCTGATTATTTTAGTTTGTTTTACATGTTTGTATGTGAGTTGCCTGACGAAGCTGACTGTGTTCAGCAAAAGAGCGCTGTAGCAAAGCTTTCAACTAATGGACTGTAGAGAACCACTAAGGTATTTGTAGTAATATTACATAATTTAGAACAAAAAAAATATATGATTTTTAGGTTTTTACTGATAGCTCAAAAACCAGTATTTTTGGAAGAGATGGTGACCACTACACTTGGTTGCTTAGAGAAAATATTTGGACAAGATTTAATCATTATACCACTGTATTCCAGGGTGATGTTTTTGCTATTAACAATTGTAGAGACAAATTTTCAGCAAGGCA
This sequence comes from Aphrophora alni, assembly GCA_963513935.1. Classification (NCBI taxonomy): domain Eukaryota; kingdom Metazoa; phylum Arthropoda; class Insecta; order Hemiptera; family Aphrophoridae; genus Aphrophora; species Aphrophora alni. Next base: position 18,725,464 of record OY740773.1, on the reverse strand, counting down.
TAAAATGACACGACAGTAAGGCACCAGTTAAATATTACTGGTAAATATTATTGTCAAATTCAAAATCTTATGAAAATATCTTGGTATCATCATTATTGTCCCACAAATCAGGTAACTACATTGTGTTCTGGAACATAGGAATAAAGAGACTGATAAGCTAGCTAAGGCATGATTTTCATTTATTTTTACAAGAACTGCGCCAAATAATACAATTGTTGGAGTCGAAGAATGACAGGCATCAACAAATGAATGTAATCAAAACACCTGTGTTCTTAGAACACATTTAAATACGATAGGGGCATACTAAAGAGGGGACCCAGTGTCTAGCCTATGCAAGGATAGACAATGAAACTAATGCCAATATAATATTCGACTGTATGTCTGTTACTAGCAAATGTCTGGAGTTCAATCTTGTGGTGACCTCGCCCTTAAAGAGCTAGTTAGTGGAGTATTAAACTCAGTGATGGGTCAAATCTTTTAAAATAAAATACTTGTTGAGGTTTTATAGGTTCAGTTTCACAATATGCTGTATAAAATCGCAATTACAGGTGTTTTAATCCATTCAACCCTTTTTTTAAACTAATCTAAACCCAGGTAAATTGATGAGACAATCTACAAAACAAATGTTAACTTATAACGGTGATGTTTTGACACAGAAATCAATAATAAACATTGCATGGCTATCTCACACAATATTCCACAAAACCAATAATAATGTCCGTTCCCATCTATTCAAATATGATTCCAAAGAAAAAGTATACATTTTTTTTTATTACAGAATTTTTTCCCATTTCTTACGAGAGGTAAATTGGATTAGAAGTGTCTTAAAAATGTAAATTTTTAACGGAGTTTTCAGTATTAGAACAATAGATATAGATAGTGCCATTGTGGTACATGTATGTATTAAAAAAAGTATTGTTCGAATTTTACAAGAAAAGTGGATCAGTACATAACTTTTCTAGAAGGCGAAATTATGCAAGTAGAAAAATAGTGTGTCTACTGGCAAACGAAGTTAATTGTTTTTATATTTAGGGTGGGAATATTTATTATGTTACCAGTGGAAGTGCAGAAGAGTAAAACATTTTAAGAATATGGTTGTTTTTTAATAGAAAAGATAGTAAAGTGAAATACAGTATGTAGTCTGTATTGAAAATTAACTTGTTTTGGAGTTAATGTGTAAGTTTGGTTTGTGCATGTGTATCGATGGAGCGGTATGTATACGTGCGTATATATCTATGTATTTTTTTCTTACATTTATTCACTTATATATACATATTTCAAATAATTTGGGGTACTACAAGCCGATCTCTGTCTTTTTTCCCCTTGTTTAAATGTACAGAATTAATAAAATATTGATGATAAATCCTAAGCAGACTTATGTATGGCCCTAAGGATTAAATATTTGATTTGATTTTGATTATTTTGTAAGACCAAATACAGTGGTATAAAACTAGTCACAACCCACAACACATATACATAATAAGTAATTAACATAAAATCAATAACAAGACTAATAACATATAATGAAAGTAACAAATCAATAATTAACAAAATGTGCAACAACAAATTCTCAACCAAATAAGTTAAAATAGAATATATATTTGTAAACTCCAAGATTAGTAAAACTTGACTCATAAGTTATAAATATAGAGCTAAAAAAAATACTTGTATTGAGATTACAGTGTGGCTTCAAGAAACTTCTCAATAGAGTAAAAAACATTGAACCTGAACAGCTTTTTAAATTTGTATTTTAACACACTGATCTATGATATTTCATAAACTCCTTAGGGAGTTTTTCATGAAAACAACACCAGCTTCGGAGAGATCCTTTCAATAAAACTAACCTATGCTTTAATCCTTGGAAATCATATTTATTTCGAGTGTTATGTGTATTACATCACTATTATAAACTGTTATGCACTTAAATTTGTAATATACTTCCAGGATGTACATTTGTAGTAGGGGGCCTTTAAAACCTTGAGATGTATCATCCTCATACTGGATGGATTTAATTACTCATAAATTATTATTCGGACTGATTATATACAGAACAAACAGCACAGGTCCCAAAATTGATACTTGTTGGACTCCAAATTTAAGGCTAATAGGATCAGATGAGATCTGACCGGCCTGCTTCCTGTTACACACATAAGAGAGCCAGTCAAGAGGTAATCATCTGAGTCCATAGATTTCCAAGGTATACAACAAATAATGAAAGTCATCACAAACAAAGGCCTGTGATGAGAATATTCTTCACATATTAAGACATTATATAATTATGTTATAATAGGTTATTATTTAATTTCTGTTCATAAACATTTTAATGTGAAATATGTTGTTTTATAATTTAATGTCAAGATTGTTCCTTATTTGAACGTGAAGAAATAATTAAAAAAATATTATTTCTTAACAACTGTTAGTGTTTTTAAAAAAAGAAGTTTTTTTTAAAGATATTGATTTATTTACACAGAACCTGAGATTGCTTTCCTTGTGGCTTAAACTTCTTTTAAACATAAATTTTATTTGATTGAATTCATGTTTTTTAATAAAGGTGGTAAAGTTTCTATTTTGTAAATTATTCCATAACTGCAATTTACTTTTACTTGTGTTTTAGCACGTTACTTAATCTTAACCTTTATAGCACATCATTAATCTTTATATTTTAGTAAAATATGAACAAAATCTATTACGCCGAATTTGAAAATTTAAGTCTTTTATTAACACCTCTATGACCAATTTTCTACTGATAATTGATGAACCAACATCGACCAATATGATTTGTTGGCATGTTTAAAGGATACATTTAGGAGAAAACTTGATAACAAAATCAGAATTTTGTTTTTGTTGTCGTTTAAAGGAAGAAAAGAACATAACCCTCGAATACTCCAATAGCGTCAGGGTAGGAAGAGAACAGATGGTTAAGAGAGATCGCTGATAGGAAAGATGAAAAAGAAGGATTTAACCCAAGACTACGTGGAAAAAGATATACATCCAGCTTAGATTCTTCAGGATCAGGATTGGACTGCCCTGTACTCACTGTAAGTGAGCTCCTGAGGGGGGTTTTTATGTTAAGGCAAGTACCTACAAATTTTGAGTTATCGTACACATATCAAATTTGAACAATATAGTGTATTGACTGGACTGTAAAACACTGTACATCCAAAAACTTATATTATGGGTTTGGAGGATTCTAAAATAGATATATTCATGAAAAGTCAACATTAATTTTTTAACCCATCACATTAATCACGTGACTAATACTAAGCAATTACTAGACTTATTAAAATTAAAACTATTTCTTAGAGTTTTAAAAACCAAACACACAAACAATTAGTCTTCATTTGATAATTAAATTAGCATACAAAGCACATACATTTTTTTTCAAAGGTTGTAAGGATGCAGGCTATTCATAAGCAGATATTAAACAGCCAGCTGAACTAACAAAGTCCTAAGAATTAATTATTGTTTGTTCAGCAACTAAGTAACAAGATTAATGAGGACTACCTCTAAAGCTTGTGTTAGCGTTTTCTATCAAAACTAAATTTGCGTATATTGGCTACAGAGTAAAGACAACAATCAATTTCTATCTGATTACAATGTCATTATTTTCTCCTAAATACTTTTTTTTTTTTTTTACAATTTAAATTCTAGTATATATGTATAGTGCAGGTGACTTCCTTTCTGCTGAAACGTAAAAGAAACACATCATATTCTTTGATGAAATGAGTTGATTTTGCTATAAGGTTCTAAAATATCAATATCAAGGTATATTATTATTTTAGAAATTAGTCTTCATCTACTGACAACTTCATGGCTCAATACCATTGATTGAACTAGCCACAGGATGGAGTGGGGAAAAGAACCTCACTTGTATAAATGTTTATAATATTTATAGAATTAGTGTTTGTTTAATACTCAACCTCTGTGGATGGTAACTATGTTACTCAAATGTACATAAGGAAATAAATCTTGTTTTATTGAATTGTGGTATTGGGCGTTTGATTTTAATACTTATTTAAGCCAGTTGGTATTTTCCAAAAAAATGAAATTATATATAGAAACCTATTTCTTTCAAAACAATATAAGTCAACATTTTCCATCTATTTACTGCAGAAACACCAGAAGTCAAAATTTATTCAAATAAAATTCATGGTGAATTATAAATAAAATAAACATTCCTTGAAAGAAGAATCTATTTCTTTTTAATTTACCAAAAAGTAGATTTTCTTGACTTATGGGTTTTCTGCAAATGAATTTATAAAACCCACTTTTTTGACTCAGGAATCTAATGTCTATGAAAATCTAAACATATATGTTTCCTCCATTAAATAGTTTCTCTTTTGAAAGGACATGAGAAGAAGGTAAAATGAAAGCAGGTATAATTCATTATACTTCAATTATCAATTGTAATATTAGTCATTAATCGGCAGTGTTTGGTTTTGGATAAGCCAATGAAAACAAAGAACTATTGTACACAATGAAGATAAGTAGGCCACTTGTTGAAAAAACAAAATGTGTTTAATACGTCAACACGATAACACAGACTTATTCACCGGCCTACTCTCCTGGAAAAGAGTCATTTACTGATGGGTAATCATTTATTACAACAAACGTGATAAAAAATTTCAATCTTGAACATAAATGCTTTAAAATAAATCCTCAAATTATTATTATTGGGCAAATCCTACTCACATTCTTGACTTTTACAAGATAAAGATATTTAAAAGTGATTATTGTGTGTCTTTATTATTATATCTTATAAATTCTTAGTATTGTAATGATAAATGTATTTGTAATTGTTATTGTTTAAGTATTTGATTTCACTTACATTTGATTTATGTAATTTGTGTATTATTTATGTGATATGATATTAAGCTGGATACTTGTGCAAGTTCTGTGAACTTTAGAAAGAGGTGTATTATTGTGGTAATAAAATAAATAAATAACATCCAATAAATAGTGCAAAAAACATTGCACAAACTTTCTCATTCACCCATCTCCAAACCAAATAAAAATTAATCTAAACTAAAACCAAAAATGTCCGTTCGACAGTTGTCAATCAATAATTGAAGTTGGTGTAAGGATATTTATATTTTAATTTACTACAGATACAGTAATTTATGTTTTGATAATTATACACTTTGACTCTATATATCCTATTTACAAAAAGTGGGATTTGATACCCTAAGTCAAATTGTAACAAAATCATGTCATATTTGATATGTAACTTAAGGTTAAATATGGTCGTTATCTGCTCCTGAACAAGGATCAAACTTTCGTCCACAACGTGTGTGGCGTTCACCAAGTTATCGGGACTGATTGCTGCTACTTCTTGAACGATGCCTTCAGTTCTTTAAAACGTTGGTATTAAACTCTGTCTTTCAGATAGCCCCAGAGTCAAAAGTCCATATGGTTCAAGTCAGGAGATCTCTTGGACCAAGGCACTGCACACTTTCTTCTAATTACACGGTTTCCAAACTGTTGTTTTAAAAACGGTTTCGCCCGACTGTAAGTGTGTGAAGATTCTCAAGACTATGGGCTTGCAGTTCTGGTATCATATTATTACAGAGTATGTTTAAATAATGTTCTCTTATGATTGAGACAGTTTTTGTTATTCCATTTTGAACTCCTTCATGATGAAATGAATCAATGGTAAAATTGGATGAGAAACCTAATCAAACTGTAAACATGTAATTTATGTTCAGCTATTTTCAGAGGGTTGGTAAAGGAGTGTTTATACAGCCATTCAGATGAAAGTGTGTTTCATCGGTCCAAAAGATGTTACCAAGCCATCCTAAAATTTGGACCAATGATAACAAGGAAAAATCAAATATCTTAGACTTATCAATATCTTTCAGATTGAACTTCATTTGGATAAGTGTACATCCTCAATTGCCTTTTAGAATATGCCATATGGTTGTGTTACTAAAATCAAAATGTTTGGCAATTTTATTTTTATTGCAACACTGCTTTTTTATTGCACAGCTTAACCAATTTCATTTTTTGCATGCAACCGCCACAATATTGTTTTAACTATAGATGTTCTTCCTCCTGATTTTTGTTTATCTTTTACAGAACCAGTGGTTTCAAACTTGTGCACAAGTTTTCTATAGTTAGTTAATGCATACAGCCATCCCTCAAGCTATTGCAAGTACGAAAATGTCTTAATGCTGATGTAAGTTTCACAATAGCTCTGTATTAGTCTGATACCTGTTGGTGTTAGTAACAACATAATAAAACAAACAACAGTAAAAAAACTAAAAGTGTTAATTTAATGTTAATCACGAGTCAGACTTTTAACCTAGACTTTTAACAGAGTAACTTCAAACAAACTCCTTGCAATGACAACAACGCAATACATAATTTTTTAAAACATCTAATTATTAAATCCTAAATGTCCCTGTATGCATTTTGTTTTGAGATTGAACTAAAAGTAACAGAGCTATAATCATTTTAAATTGACACTTACTTTTGAAAGACCCGGTATATTTAAAATAAAGACAAACATTGTTATTTGTAATCATCGTACTTACTATGGTTATTTATGTATAATTTTTAACATCTAATAGTCTTTAAGATTGTACATAAAGGCATAAACTTGTTTCGTGGTAAATCATATTTGATTAAAATCAAACTTTTAAAGATGGAGGCTAAAGCTCATTATTGTTTTTGCCAATAATTTCTAAACTATAACAGTTTTTCACTTGCGATTTTGGGTTTGGGTCATTAATCTTCGTTGAAAGTTTTAAGTTGAATCAATTTTGAGAATAAGAGCATTATGACCAACTTTTTGGTTTCTATAGATAACTTACAAATAGGAATTTTTTAAGAGATGACAGCAAACACATTTTATTTACACCCTTAAAGGTGATAAAACTTTAATAAAATTTGATTTAACACCAAACCTTCTCAGTTTACGTAATGTACACAAAAAACTCATCAATGAATTGCCAGTCTTAGAAAGGATACACAATTTAGTAGAAATCGTAATTTGAATGATATTTCCTAATTATAAGAATCTCTCAAAATGTTAATAACAATGACAATTTGTTGTTTTGAACTATAGGCAGTATTTTTTCCACTTTTAAATATGAAACAATATTTTCGGAGGAGTTACAAAATGGAACTGTTTACAAAATTTCACTTCAGCGTAGATGACATACAGGTGGAAAAACTGCCATATAAAGGAGATCATTTTGTAATACATTTGAATCGATTAATTAATATTTGGTTTAATTTTGTAGTTTTTCTTATGGCAGCTATCCCGAAAATTAAATAAACCGTCCCAAGATATGGCCAAATACAAAATTTGATTAGAATCAATCCACACATTTGGGCTGTTTTTTACTCTGGGGACTTCAAAAACAGATATAACCACAAAATCTCAAAATTAATTATTTTTACCCATCGCATAACTTTCTCTATACTCCACATATGTAAGAAAATAAAAGTAAACTTAATTTGACCGCTGTAACCTTAATGTTAATTGCAATTAGTGCAAAGTTAGAATATGTTTGTCATAGTCTAAGTTTCTTATGCAAAAACAACTAGATGCTTTTTCCAGGCAAAATATTCATAGCTCTAATTGTTAACATGTAAAATTTCCACATCATCAATACAATACGTTTTTAAATGAAGGTTTAAATATTCATGCAGTCACTTCCCAAACTTAATGAAGTGTTTGAAATGTATGAGGGACGTAAGTGTTGAACTTACAAGTAGGCTACTGTAGAACCTGCGCAACATAATTTTTCAAGGTAAATTAATTTGAAATTCTTGGTATGACATTCTTTAAATTTTATGATTGCATACCTCAGAGGTGATTACTTTCTTGACACCAGTTATGCTCTAACAAGACCTCGTGTATACAAGGTGTTACCAAAACTTCAGGATATCGTTCCTTGGGTCAAAATAAGTGAACAGTTCTTATGAACATATGTCCTAAATTGCTTAGTTTTCAGTCTGTCTGCCATTTTGTGTTTAAAAAAACATAGTTTTGGAAATAAATTAGATATCAAGTCCAAATTTAGTATACATATTGTTACCTGAACTTTCATCAATGTACCAACAACCAGGACTTTCTTTTGCATATTTTCAAAATGACGGTCATTTAACTTTTTGCATAAAGTATATAGTTTTTGATATATTTGACAATAAACATTTTGACAGGTGACATTTTGAAACATGCAAAACAAAGTTCTGGTTTTTGGTACAATGCAATGATAAAAGATCACTTGAAAAATATGTATACCAAATTTAAACTCAATATCTAATTTATTTTTAAATATGTTTTTCGTAAAAAACACAAAATGGTGGATAGACAGAAAACTAAGCATTTTAGGACACGTGTTCACAGGGACTTTTTGACTTATTTTGGCCCAAGAAACCATATCCTAAAGTTTTGGGACATAGTTGGAAACAATCTGTATACAAAACAGCCTCTAGTTATTTGGTCCTGTCAACTATTAACATCAAATGGGGGAAAATTAACATTTTAAAACAAAAGTTAGTAAAAAATGTAGACATTCTAACATTTTCCTGCAAATTTAACCCAATATATGTTTAAAATTACTGATTAGTTTCAAATCAGATTCAAAATAATAAATATTTTGATCTAACAGAAAAATCCTTATTAATATACAATTAAAATAAACATAATCTACGTAAGTACGACATCCTTAGATAAAATGGTTTTGTAAAATTGCCAATATAGCTACTGTAGTAAGTGTGTGTAAACAATATACAGAAACCAAATATCACAAAAAAATTTTTAAATTAAATTCCAAAAATAATTTATCGTATAAATAAATATATATATATATATATATATATATATATAACTAGACTGTAAATAACTTTTACTTTGTAGATAAGATACAGTAGTGCATAGAGTTTTTTGAAATTAAATACGTCTTGTCAATAAAAGCACATTTTCATACCTTATAAATATTCTCACTCGTATAAAATCTTGTGTTGAATCTTGTCATCCAGATAACCCTACAAGTTTTTCCATCAAAGAGGAATAACTGAAAGTAATATATATTTCTGATAGCACAGGCACGTATAGACACAACAGACACAACGTCAGCACCTATTGTATAGCTTATTACACGAAGGCTACAGTTGTACCACATGTTTTAAACAAATCAAATAATGATATTGTATTCATACAGTTACACAACAGAAATGAATGTTAATATACAAAATTAAAAAATGTTAAACTTTTGTTTCATTTAAAATTGAAACAATGTACTCAAATTTAAATTTGAGGACTAGATAAAATATGTTGATTAAATTCTAGGCATTATTTAGAATATTGACTGATGTATACACATATATAATAAAGGATAAAATAAAGCTTAAAGTTTCAAAATATTTTAATAATATAAATGACCTACAATTGTTTCGCCTTGCTGTATCATCGGGCCCGATGATTAGTCTATATACTTGTGATTCTGTGAAAAATACACAGTCCTCTTTAGAGGTTTTAATACATTTAATTAATCGTTTTTGTGAACAGAATGTGGCTAATATCTAGTGTACAAACAAGAAATAATATCACTGCTACTATACACAGGAACACCACTTACAGGGAGAAATAATAAAAATTTTATGCTTTAAGAGTGGTTTACTTCTTGTAGTGTGATTGCGATTCAGCATTCAGTGAGATAACGGTAGTAGTGCACATCAATCTGTATACATGGATTGTTGTAACTGTTTAAGTAACTTCAAGACTGGTTGGCCTCAGTGGCTAGTAACCTAATTAAATGCAACCGTAAAGGAACTGATTGCTGTTTATATTCCATTCTAATTCACATGATGCAAATATGGAAGTAACATCAAGTTTCAGCTTTTTTTCTTCTTAAAGGTGAAAAACCTCTTTAGACATCATTATCCCTTTAGAATAATGGCATCTTTTATCATTAGAAAAAAGGAAGAAAAGGAACTCCTAATACTCGAACACTAATACCATCAGGGTTGGAGAGTTTTGCAGATATACAAGGGCAGTCCAGAAAGTAGCTTACATTTTGGAATCATGGGGCGAGGGGCAAGGCTAGCATCTCCATCCTGGTGTCAGAACATCCTCGGTTCAGATCCAAAGATGTTGACACTTCTGAATCGTATCGTAACTGGGGATGAGACTTGGGAAAAACATATGAATTGTAAGACAAAAAAGTCTATGGAGTGGGGACATACAATTTCTCCCAAAAAAAACTGATGAAATGTGGTAATCAAGATAGATCATTGCGACCTTTTTTTAGTACAGGAGGGGGTGCTTCTGGTGGATTTTCTCGAACTCTGAGAGATATTGTGAAATATTAACAAAATTAAAAAGAGCAATTCAAAACAAAAATTTGGTTTTTTAATAACAACACCCAGCTACACTCGAGATATGGTTTCAGTTGGGAGGTCTTTGATCATCCGCCATACAGTTTGGATCTTGCGTCGAGCAACTACCACTTGTTTCCACACACGAAGACGTGACTCAAAATGCAGCGCTTTGGCAAAGATGCGGAACTGCAGTCAGGTGTGAATGAGTGGTTGAAGTCTTAAGCGGCAAAATTTTATAACAATGGAATTATTAAGTTGATGCAACATTATGACAAGTGTTACAATTTGAACGAAGATTATGTTGAAAATAAGAGTATAGCTTTCAAATATATATCAAACAAAATGTTTCTTTTCACTTAGGTTTTATTAATTCCAAAACTTAAGGTAATTCTGGACTGCCCTTTTATCTGTGTTGATATCTGTCGAGTCCAAAAAGGGGTTTCTGGAATGACGACCTTCTATCAACTGTGTAATACTCTATAACAGGGCTCTCCAACCTACGGCCCGCGGGCCACATCCGGCCCGCGGATAGATTTTGTCCGGCCCGCCGAGAGTTATTGCAACAGATTTTTTAAAATATATATTTATACACATTTTTGACAACAACTGTGAGTTCATTACTCTTCTCTTACAAGCCACTCCATTTCTTAATAAGTGTAATTAGCTGTAAACAAGCAGCGATAGCAAATGGTCTGCACGGACTGTACATGTCCCTGTGTACTTGCACGCGAACTGTCTGTGTCCCCCTGAGTACCTGAGACTAGACCAAAATAACCTCGCTAGGCGCATTGCTTTGTTTACATTCTTAGTCAGTCGCTCTCCAGCGTCAGAGACGATAACAACTAGTGCAATAATTGTAGGTTGTGTTTCGCGAAGTGCGTAGTAATCGTGGACTGTGGCTTTTATGTTTTAATTTCTCATAACAAATGGCTTCTTCTAAAAAACGGAAAGTTGATTTTGAGTGCCGTGCGTTTAAGAAACAGTGGACACATGACTATTTTATGACCGATAACAATAATAAAGCGTTATGTCTTATTTGCAACGAGACTATTGCCGTTCTCAAAGAATTTAATGTCCGCAGACATTATGACACAAAACACAAGAACAAGTATTCCAACGTAACAGGAAAACAAAGAAAGGACAAAATTTCTTCTTTGAAAAATTCGCTCTCAACTCAGAGACAAATTTTTAATAAACAATCGCTTCAAAACGAGGCTGCAGTAAAAGCAAGTTTTAAAGTCAGCCATATTCTGGCTAAAGCTGGTAAACCGTTTACTGACGGTCAATTAGTGAAGGAGTGCGTCTTGGCAAGTGTGGAAGAAATCTGCCCTGATAAACTGTCACTGTTCAATTCTATCAGTTTGTCGGCGAACACAGTGGCTCGCCGTACAGAAGATATCGGAAATAACGTTGTTTATCAGCTGAAAGACGTATGCAAGGATTTTGAATGGTTCTCAATCGCTCTTGATGAATCTACTGATGTTTCTGACTCAGCTCAAGTTCTTTTATTTGTTCGTGGTGTGAACAGTGATTTTAAAATCACAGATGAGTTGGCTGACGTTAACTCTATGGAGAGTAGCGTGACCGGAGACGAAATTTTCGCAAAAATAGTGAAAATATGTCTAATCTTGGGCTCGATTTCAAACGGTTGAAAGGTGTTACTACTGATGGTGAGAAAAATATGTCTGGTACAAAAACTGGAGTTGTTGGAAACATATGCAATTCTGTAAAAGCAGCTGGAGGTTTTCAACCCGTGATTTTTCACTGCATTATCCATCAACAGGCATTGTGTGGTAAACACATAGAAGTTTCTGAAGTAATGAATGTAGTTGTGAAAACAGTTAACTTCATTAGATCAAGTTCCCTCAAACACCGTCAGTTCAAAAATTTTCTTTCTGAAATTGACAGCGCTTATCCAGATGTCCCATACCACTGTGAAGTTCGCTGGTTGAGTAGGGGCAAAGTATTGCAGCGGTTTTTTGAGCTTCGTGAAGTTATTAATATTTTCATGACTGAACATCGTCGTCCTGTACCTGAACTTTCTGACAATGTGTTTGTATGGAAATTGGCTTTTGTTGTTGATCTCACGGCTCATATTAACTTCCTGAACTTGAAACTGCAAGGTGAAAACGAAAACTCTTCAGTTGGTGACTTATACTGGCATGTCAAAGCTTTTAGAAAAAAACTCATACTTTTCGAGAAGCAGTTACAATCCCTGAACTTTGACCACTTTGAAGCATGTAAGAACTTAAGCAGTGCACTAACTACTGTTCCCTTCCCCAAGGATTACGTTCTGGGGATAATAGTTAAGCTTCGACAAGAGTTTGAGAACCGTTTTGAAGACTTTGACCGTGCAGCAGAAGACATTAAAATGTTTCAAAACCCTTTCTCGTGTGACATTGACAACGTGCCTGCAGACATCGAACTTGAAGTCATCGACCTAACAACCAACGACTCACTCAGGACCGATTTCCAGGAACGCTACAAAGAAGGTAACCTACTTCCATTTTACAGTTCTCTCCCAGAAAAAGACTTTAAAACCATAAAAAACCATGCTCGAGCTATGTTTTCTCTTTTTGGATCTACCTACAAGTGTGAGCAGACATTTTCAAAAATGAAGTTTGTTAAATCCAAATACAGATCTTCCTTGTCAGATGAACATTTGAAATCAATTTAATGATCGGAACCACAAAGTTTGATCCTAAATGGGCGGACATTTTAAGTGGAAAACAAATGCAATCTTCTCACTAAAAATAAGTATTCTCTTTTAGCTTGGTAACTTTTTGTAAATTCGTGTATTGTCAAGTTGTCTTATTACTATTAAAAAAAGTTCTTATTATTTTGTTTAACTTGCTAAATTCATGCATTGTCAAGTTTTCTTATGACCTTTTTACACTCAATAAATTGGACTTTGTATTAAAATGAAATGAATTGGTTTGTTTCTTCCTGTGTTTTAATTGAACCTACTTAAAACTCCTCATATTATTTTAATGGAAATATAATAATTTTAGCGTCAGGAAGGGCATCCTTGTTATTGGCCCTCTAAGCCTCCCAAGAATTAACAATGTGGCCCTTGGATAAAAAAGGTTGGAGACCCCTGCTCTATAACTTAAGATAGATTTTAATCAAATTTAATATGTTGGCATATCTCAGAAATATTTTCATTTTATCAGTAAATAAAAATTTGGGGGTAGCTGCCATTATGAAAAAACAAAATAATGATTTTCTCAAAATGGTTAAAATGATTTTGATAACATGTTACTCAAGTATAGCCGCTAAAAGTCCAAACTAAATGTATTGCTCACCATCTTTCCAAAAACACAGATTTATAAGTAATCAGTAAAATACACACACAAAATCTGCCTGTGGGCTCATATGTAAGAATTAAATTTTTAATCAGATCTACTGAGGCTGCATTCAAATGTTTAGTCAAGTGTGAAGATTAATTAGAAGAAAATATATCGAAAGAGTAGAAGTTTAATTACCTAGGAAGCAAAAGCATCAACAATAAGAATGGGACGAAGGTCGTGTAAAGTGGACAGTATTACAACATGGAGAGAGATACAATATGGCTATGGAAAGGAGTCAAAACGATTTTATACAAAATGTACTATCAACAAATTTTAACTTGAGTCAGAAATATTGATAAGAGAGAAATGCCTGAGCACACTGAAGGTGACGATGAGATTTTTGAAAATGTTATATGAAGGGATAGATCAAGGAATGAAGACCTTAAAAAAAAATTTGGGAATCAATGGAACAGAGAATTAAGAGGAAACGTTTCTAATAGGTTGAGCACATAATGAGGACTGAGGAAATCAGAATGCATAGGAGAGCAGTAAAGAGAATAGATAAGTGAAGACAGCCTATGGTAATGCTATGAACAAAATAGAAAGTTTACAGGAGGTTGTGTAGGCCACAGCAATAGACAGGGGACTGGTGGAGGAGAAGCAAGTGTGGTGAGATAGTTGAGGATGGAAAAGTTTGTACCGGATGACTTTCTGAGGCAAAAACGTCAAACAATAACAATATCGCTTGACAGAAAAAATGAGTAAACAGAAATACACAATTATAAAATGCAGACATGGCTTTCCTACGCTGCCCACTACGTTGGACTACTTCTAAAACTCTATATAATTGCCATTGACTGTATATATATGTATACTTTTATATAATAGCTCTATGGAGCTATTATTTAAAATCAGTGTGACGTAATGGATCACAAGGCCAGGAAAAATCAACTGTATTTGAATCACATGTTAGTCTATGAGATAAAGCTTATTGAATTTTAGTATTAAAGTCACTAATATGAATAGTCATATTACTCATAGTTATTAATAGTTTCATTCTCTTAATACCGTTCGAGCCTAATGATTTGCCAATGAACTAATACAATCGATTGCATAGTCATAGTAAATCAACAAACCATAAAAGAAACATCATAATAGCTATAAGTGGTCTTCAAGGAACAGAATCAAAACAACCATTATATAAAGTACAGTAATATTTTTCCACGAAACTTAACCAACGATTTGAATGAAACAAACGTTAACAACGACTTTCCGTACGTATAATACCATTCATAAAATACTTTGTTCAAAAACTTACAGACGTTTGAAGGAAATAAAACTGTGGAAAAACATTGTACAAACTTTCCCACTCATCCATTCTCAAAACAAAATAAGAACAATCCAAAACTAAACAACACCAGACAATGTCGTTTCAGTAATTGTTAATCAAACGATGAAAATCAACCATTGACACTGTCTTTGAAAAAAAATTTAAATAAGGACTTAAACTTGATTCACTTGTACCATAAGTGCGTTGATTTGATTAAAATCGAGCTCTTAATGATACTGGTAAAGTCGTTTTCGTCATTGTCAATTCCTAAACTATAAACTTGTTAACATACGATTTTGCACATGGGGTAATTAATCGTTAAAATTTTAACAAAAAGAGTAGACAATTTTGAATAATTAAGTGTTTCATTACAGCAATATGTCCTAGTTTTTAGCTTTTTAAGGATAATTCATAAACCGGGATTTTTGGAGAATTGGTGACCAATTATGTTTTGTTTGGGTCTTTAGGGGTAAAATTTGTATTTTGTTTTTTCCTTACGGCAACTATACACAAATTTTGAGTTATTGAAAGAATGGAAAAACTTCCGATATATAGCCAAAATACGTATGCCCACATATCAAAATTGAATAAAATAAATCTGTCCACACATTTTGACTGTAGAGCACTGCACAATATGGACATCATTTAAAAAACAAATTCTTTGTAGGTTTTCATGGGATCTCAAAAACTCATGATGAAAAGCATCATGGTACTTACCCAGTTCCAGATACAATGTAATAAAACCAGATCCTCTTAATGTAACGCCTAAATGTTGGTTTCTTAGGTATTGTAAGAAATGTTAAATTGTATTGGTAGATCAAGAAGTCTTACCTAGAGGAGTATGTTTGTTTAAAACAGTTGATACATAGAATTTCTAAAACTCATAGATACAGAGTTTACTACGGCTTACATCTTAGATAAGAGAGGTCCTCAAAATAGTGAACATACAACCGACTGCATTGATATAATAAGTGTCTAAATTTTACAAGAAAACTCGTTCATTACAAATAAAAGTATAGGTGTTTTGTACAAATTGAGTTCTAAATGTTAGGAACTAAGGTTGTAACTAGTTACAAATAGAATGGAACTTTGATAACTCGAATCTTGATAGCTCGAATTCCTTGATATCTCAAATTTTTGCCATCCCCTTTCAACTTCCCTTAACCCTCAATGTTATTTTTCCATCTATAAGTTGAACATTTAAAGAAAGATCCTTGATAAGACAAACTACGTTGGTTTAATGGATGCGTTGGTAAACATCTATAACTCAAATGTAGGTGCTCGAAAACCTCTACAAGTAGAAGTTTTAATAAAATCACCTCTATAACTGGGAGTTTTGGCCTACAAGCGATTGTAAGTCGAAGTTTAGGGTAGCTGTACTGTGCTGTACTGTGCAAGATGACAAAATTTTCATTTTAAGACATGAACTTCCCCCTCTACTGCGTCTTTGCATTTTCTCACAATTGGGCTCAGTACAGCTCTATTGTTCACCCCGTATTGTCGTATGTGCCTACCGTTCTTTACTTTATTAAAACGATTGTGAAGTGGTTTGTGTTGCAGTATGTCAGTGAAATGAAAATGAAGACATTGAGTATATAGGAAAAACACATTAAAAACTTTAGATGAAGGCGTCAAGAAGAAAAGTTAAATTGAAAAGGACGTTGGCATCCCACCAAATACCTTATCCACTGTACTGTACAGTTCTTATTTGTAAATGTGCCGATTTTTGATTAAAATACAAATTAAGAACTGTTTATAAAATAACATACTTGTACTGTGGTAGATTCTTTCACTTATTCCTTATTACAGGAATAAAAATATAATCAGAACAACTTGGGTCCTTTATAACTCGAAGTTGGTGATTTTTGCCCTCAGTAAATTGAACCTCGCTATCTCGAATTATTTGTTACTCAAAGTGTTAGTAATTTTCTTGAGATTCGAGTTATCGGAGTTCCACTGTATGAGGTCCAAAAGGTTGTGTTTCATTGTTATGAATAACGAACAAGACCCATGAGGACTAAGTAATTAACATAATTAAAGCTAGAAAATTTATATTATATATTTTTCAGAACTTAGAATGTTTTCCCCAAGTGTCTGTACTTTGGAGTAAATTATTCCCATGAGCACTGCTAATATCTCAACATATATAAAACGCAACATCGTTGTTTGTCGGTAGATAAACTTACAACTGTTGTTTTAATTTTGATGAGGTTTTCTTTCCTATGTAGATAAGTGATTTAATCAGGTTTTGGTCTTTGTTTGATTCAAATTAATTCCCACGTTATAAAAACATTTGTCTGGATGGGATATACGAAAAGCAGAATTTTCGACACATTAAAAAACTAAAAATTTCAGCAACAACATACGTTTTGTCAGGGATAAAGATTGTATATGACGTGAATGTTAAAATTGGAAATTTTTTTAAATCACTCCAATAGTTCCCAATTAACAATTTGTTGCTAGCAATTAAAATGAAATCTACATTCTCCGGCATATTTTTGATATTTTAACTACAATATAAATAAATAAATATACAAATATATATATATATTCCAATAATAATATTGGGAAAAAATTAAAACAATATTTACAATGCTTATTAAAATTGTTTGTGGTTTTAAAGTTACAGATAGTTTAGATTTGACAGTCGCTGTATTTTAATTCAAGTGATGCGACTAGTGTTGATTTTTCACTTCATTTAATTTACGTCTTAAAAGCAATTACAAAATTGCAACAGACAAGTCAGATTACAATAATAATATTAAAAAAGTCCTATAATGCAAAGCCACTGAGATAGCACAAGTATGCAAGTTTAAAACATCCCCTAAATTATTAAATAAATAGAA
Organism: Aphrophora alni; assembly: GCA_963513935.1. Taxonomy (NCBI): domain Eukaryota; kingdom Metazoa; phylum Arthropoda; class Insecta; order Hemiptera; family Aphrophoridae; genus Aphrophora; species Aphrophora alni. The sequence continues at coordinate 18,707,666 of OY740773.1, read as the reverse complement.
ATACACAACCAATTATAACACCCATAAATGTTGAACGACAGTAAAATATAAATACAGTAAATAAGTACATAAAAAAATAATAAATCCAGTAAGTTATCATAAAACAAAAAATTATAAACAAAACAAATTGATAATGTTTGGATTTGATGCTTCTCACATGGACAAATGGCAAGTTCATGTACAATTACTAGCATATATCTCTACTTGTTGGCGTCTAATGCTTAAAACTAAAAACATTATTTACAAAGAAGTTCATAGATAAAAAAAAGTTAATGTCTTCTCATTTTCCTCTATCTACCTATTGTAATTTGTAAATGGTCTAACGAATTTCTTTTTTAATATTAGTAGATTTAATTCACTAAAATATGCTACTTTATCAATAAAAATAGCTACAAAAATCAAACATCGATTCTATAATACACTATCCTGAACGTTACACAGTAAATAATGCAAATTTTGTATTTCACACAGGTGGTGACGAAGGCAAAGCCCCATTGCAACTCGTGCGGAGTCATTGGTATATATATATATAGTGCGGAGTCTTGCAACTAGTATATATATATAGCGCAAGATGAAATAAACAGGTCACATAAATTGGAACAACTTTCTCACTTAACAAAATCCATAACCATTAAAAGTAACGAAGTCCATTTTATCAAATATTCTACTACATTATTTTACAAATAATTACACTATTTGAATATCCTACATTATATAGTCTACCGTAAAATATATTTTTAAACATATAGTCTACAAATAAATCCCTAACCCATGTCCAAAGAATCGTTACTATTAAGAATGTGTTTAGTTAAAAAACGAAAAACAAAAAGATTGAAGTTACTACGCAGTAGTTTGAAGTTTAAGATTCAAACTACGACCATATTCCATTTTGGTTTTAAATTTATTTGATAAAATAACGGTTTGTATTATTGATATGATTTAAACAAACATTATTTGTGGTATAAAAATGAATATAGGCTACAATATTTAAATAGTATAAATAAACCTCTGTTATCAAGTGATAAACATATACATCAAAATATGCTAATATAAACTAGTCCCGTGTTGAAAACTAAAAGTAAAACTAGAAATCTAAGAAAGTAACCCTGAGCAGTCAAAATAACTAGATTAAATACAAAAATGACAAGAAAAACTACAGAAGTACACTACACAAGAAACAACTGTTTTGTACATTAATTTCTAACAGATTAGATTAATAGGCTCATAAAGATGTAATATCATACAAGTATTTTAAATTCTTACTCTTATTAATTACCAAAATTATTAAAGTAAAATCTCTACAACAATGTGTATTTATCTGTATAGTATCAAAAATGTAGATTTTTACCAAAGGATTTTAATATAAAGAATTATACTGTAAACATAAATTAAAATAAATTATTTATATTACACCAGTACAATATTAATGGAATAAATAGAACAGAAACTTTCTCATTTCTAGATAAACATAATAACATGAAACATATTTTGAAAACACATTGTATATTGTCATTCATTAAGTTTTTATTGAATTGAGGTTAATTTTGGGGGTTTTTAGAAAATTACATATACAGTAAATTATTTATATTTTTACTTGTAGTTGGTTATATTAGTTTGGTTTATTAATCATCATATTACCATTACTCAACTGAAATCTGTAAAGACGTTTTCAAAATTAAACGTTTCACAACAGTGTAAAAAATGTGTATGTTTTAATCGATTCTGAGACATCAATTTTAGGACGGTGAGAAATGTTTTATTAGGGGCAAACATAGATCAAGATCTATTGAAATCAATAAAATGTGATTTTAAAAACAAAGCTTTTACAATAATATTATAGCCTAAGTATTTTTTTTTAATCAATAGCCCTCGAATTAATAATTTTGGGAAGATGACAAGGAATATATTTTATTAGGATACTTAAGGGCTATAACTGAGCAAAATTAGATAAAAATCTATTAAAATTAATAAAGATGATTACGTCTTGCACAACAACATCATGTTTTTTAATCGATAACTTCCGAACCACAAATTTTGAGATAATAGAAATTTGGTCTTTTTGGGGCTAATAGAAATTAGGGGCTAAATTTAAGTTTTTTTTTTTTTTTTTTTTTTTGAAAACTAAAGATTTGTTTTTAATCTTATGGCAGATATTTACAAATATGTTAACTGAATTTTACATGCAAGGTTACGAGCAAAAAATTCTGTTTCTGAGAAATAGATAGATTCTGTTTCAATGTTGAAGATAGATATTTTGTAAAGCACTTTTTGAACTTGGAAAACTGATTTTTTTTTTCCTAAAGATATGAATTCATCATCTTATAAAAAAAGGAAGAAAAAAGCATAAAATTGGTCAAGAGAGACCTGATAGGAAAAATGAAAAGGAAGACTACATGAAAATAGGTGTATATCCAGCTAGGGTACCTCAGAATCGCCAAGCCTGTACTCACTAAATGAGCCCCTGAGGGTCTAAAACGGTAATATTCATGAAATCTAAACATTATTTCCTCACTACTGTACTGTAAAATGAATACTCACAATGTTTTCTCGAGAAATACATCTAAAAAAACTCTTAAATCAATTAGCCTATTATTGTTTAATACCATTTATTGGTTTAATCCATTAAAAACAATAGTAATGCAGATAAATGTATTAAACAAAAATCATGTTAAACAATTGATAATAAAAAAAAGATTAAAGTAATAATGGTATAGAGTTATAAGTGCAATGATCAATTAATAAAACAATCCATTCGCTTATCCACTACTGTTACAAATTTTCTATTGTTAGGAATGATATGAGAAACATTGGACTATAATGCATTTTGTTTTGTTAATTTTCCTCAAAAACTAAATATTGTAAGTTTGGCAATTGCTTAAAATTTTACCTCTGTTTATTGATTGATTCTCACATTTCATGGCCTCGGGAAGCAGATAAAGTGATTTTCTATTTTACAGTGACACCGTCCATTGTCACCTGTATGTAGGCTCAATAGCAGCCACAAAAAATAATATAGGAATACGAAATTTGTTATAGGGGACTATAGTGTGCTCATATAAAACCCTATTGAAATTTAGAAAATGTAATTAATTAGGCAGTTTTTTGTTCATATTTTGTGTGTTATAAAATTTTCTTAGATAAAATTTCTATTTGAAAGGTGGGGTTGCTTTCGATGATGAAAAAAATAACAAAATTATTGTCAAAAATGAAATCTCTGATCTACTAAAAAAATGTGATATTCATATAGTTACGAGATCTGGCAGGTGAGTGGATGCTTTTTAATAAATAAATATCTACAAGGCTTAGTAGGGCCTAGCCAAATTCAAGAGGGTAGTGATATAGACAATTATGAGGTTCAGACAACCTGTGTAACTACTGTTAGATTGTGAAATCAAAATTCAAAAAAAATTTAAAAGTGACATAGATTAGGTTTTAAACGGAATTCACTGGTTAATGAACTTAACAGAGATTTTAACTAGATAGAATTTACCACCAAGTTTGGAAAAAAATTGGGCTGATTTTATATTTAGAATTGTAATTTTTTGACTTAAATATTTAATTACCTAAATTATATTAAAATACTAAATACTAAAATACTAAGCACTAAAGTACTAATATTAAAGTATATAATATTACAGTACTAAACATTAAAATAATACATATTAAGTCACTAAATATTAAAGTGTTAAACATTAAAGTATCAAATACTAAAGTAGTAAATATTAAAGTAATAAACTTAAAAATAATACATATTACGACACTAAATATTATAGTACAAACTATAAAGTACTAAACATTAAAGTGCTAAACATTAAATAAAGACTAAAATGTAAAAATAAAGTATTCAAAACGAAAGTTGTAAACATTAAAATACTAAACATTATTAAAGTACTTTAAATTAAATTAATAAATCCTTGGCATACAATTGATAAACTGTCATGATAGGAACCTAATTTAATTTATGATTTTTGTGTATCCGTTCAATTGCTAACCGTGACCTTGTTATAACTACACGCCCATCACAAAGTTGTAAAAAATGAGCCGTATATAACCTTTATCAAATGGTGAGCATTTGTCATGTTCTTACTAAACAAATATTATAATCTATTTCTACTTCTTAAATTAAACTAAGATTCCTGCTACTGGAACTTTTAGTGTTGATTATTGGCTAAGATTTTTTTTAAATTTTGTGTTTTAGTTATAATTCTTTTATTTTTTATTGTAAAATCATATTTGGGTGTCAATGGATGGGGGTTTTTAAAGCAATATAAAATAAGATGCTGGATGTTGTAGGACATACAAATAGTAAAAAGTTATTTTTAAAAAAACTTTCAAATTATTCATATAACTGGGTGTACACACCAAATAATTATTAAAATAAGATCCAAAAATATGTATATTTAATAAATAGACCACATTCTTAACAACAACAACATAATATAGTCAAAATTGAAATTTCAGACCTAGATTTTACTAATGTTGGAACTATTAATATTTTATAACTTTTTAATTAAATGTTTTTTGTTTTTTTTAATGTTGACAATTTACAAAATTTGAAAAAAGAAAGATATAAGACACTAGCACCATCTAAAATTCAGAAATCAATGATACAAAACAATATAACAATATGATTTTTACTACTTTTGAACTTCCTAGATCATGTTATAATGTCATTCTTTTTCAAACTCTCAAGAAAACTCTCAAGAAAATGTATATTATTGTAGTGTACATTAAAGTATTGCTTGTCCGATAAACACATCTTCAGCATAAATTATATTTGATTGGTTTTATTCCAATTATTCTTGGACCGTAAAATTTTAATTTTTTAAATTTTTATTTAATTTTATTTTTTTCATGGATTTGTGTCATTAATATTCAAATTTCACTGAAATTTAAACAAAATTTATACAGTCGATTTTAAGAAATTTCATATTTTATAACAGCATGAAGGCCGATTTTTGTCCTTATTATAATCTTAGGAACTAACCTTTTTATATCCGTTAGTATTAAGATGTAAAATTATGTATTTTAGTTATTAGTTTTGTATTAGCGCATATATATAAATTACATTGTTTAACGAAATCAATATAAAAAATGCCCAAGAAACTGTACATTTACATAAATTCTAAAATAAAATTCAACTACGTACGCTATATTTTATTAATTTGTTGTGTCTAGAATATGTAACCAAATTCCAGAAAACATTAATAAAAGTGCAGGATTTTTTAAATCTACGCAAACATGATAGTTTAGTTTAAATGACATGGAACATTTAATGAGTATTTTAAAGTAATATATTGTTGTTATTATTTTTTATAAATTTGGGTAAAATTAAGAGAGATTAAAGTATGAATGAATTTGTGTTTATGGTTTATTATAAATGTGTCTTTGAATGTAAGTGTATGTCTGTTTGAGATTCTGGAGGTACAAATGCTCAGTTCAGCTACCGTTTATTAAATTTAAAAAAAATGTATATATTATATAAGAAAATATTTACATTTTTAGAAAAACGCCCGAGATTTTTTTCCTTATTTTCTTTTTGTTGTTTTTTTAATAACCTAACGTACGTAGAATTATTAATATTTATTGATTTAAACGGAGTTTACGAAAATATAAATAACACTCATTGTAACTATCCTATCTTTTTCTAACTTTACCATATTGTTCTCAAGAAACCAATCCTTGAATACGAGCGTTTTTAAAAATATTTTTTCTCTTTAAGTTTCAACAATTTTAATGTACACCGGATCATTTTAATTAAAAACCTATGTTTTTTGTACACATAAAAGTACTGTATATTTTTGAGATGTGATCATTTTTTTTTGATTTTACAGAAGTATCAGTTTCAAGCTTTTCAGTTAATTGCTTTGTTTTGAGAAAAATTTTAAGTAAACACTTTTTACTGAGAATGAGATCCCACCCAGTCACTCCACCAGGGACATTATTTTTAAAATCAGACTACTGGATATTTTAACCTAATCACCCTTTAGAGGTTTTCATTAATAGTTAAATGTTTTTGAAAATGATGTATCATTATTTCATTATTGTAAAATAGGTTATGCATTTATCATTTAAATTATTATAAAATTTTAGTGTAATTAATAGTTGTTAGACGATTTTTATTTTAGAAGTAGCCTTTAAATATGACCTGTACTCTAAACTACATATAGTAATAAAAAAATTAATGATTTTTATTATTATAATTAATTTTTAAAAAGTATATAAGTAATCAAAAAAATTATAAATAGCTTACTAATCAAAACCATTCATGATAAATCAAGTAATCTTCTTATCTCGGCCTATAATCATTAAACAAAGAACATACCTTTTCATCTTGAATTCCATTAGTTTTCTTTTGAAATATTTTTGAAACATTCAAATGAAGAACATTTAAAATTGTTCCTTTTTGAACACTTTCAACACTATTAGCTGTATTAGCTTGTTCAGCGTCAGCCATTTCTCATAACACTGAAACACACCTGTAACACTCACTGGCTCTGTAAATACTGCTACAGTATCTCTTGTATTGTCTGACAATGAGTCAAGAAACGACATGCAAAGTAGTGTTAGTCTGAGCTTATATACATTCTGGTAGGGATTGATGCAATCTTGTAAAGCACATCAGTAGCCTACTTGTCTTTGTATTGTTTTCTTCTTTTTCTTTTACAAAATATGCGACTACATTACCAAGGTGACAAAATAAAAGTTTTTTTTTATAAATTGTATTATATTTTAGCTGTTAATAATAATTGTAAGGTATAAACTAGATACTCTATAATTATAACCTGTTTTGAGAATTAGCTGAAACACCTGTTAATCCAAATTACAAGCCAGTTTTTCGCGTTTCCATATATTTTGAAAATTTGCCTTAAACTCGGAACAAATTTAAATTATGCAATGTTTTACTCAGCATAAGATGCTTACATTAATAAATAAACAGTGCAAAAATATTGCACAAACTTTCTCACTCACCCATCCCCAAAAAAAACTTTTATCAGAAAAAAATGTTCGATTCAGTAGTTTTCTGTCAAAAAGTGAACATAAACCATGAAGTTTTCGAAATGAGTCAATGGGTAAATAGTATTTATTTAAAATCGAACTCTTATGGACGGTGATCAAGGTTCGTTTTAGTTAGACAGTATAACAAACACAGAACACAATTCTCACAAAAAATACGCCTAAGTATCAGAAGCGTTTCAACGACAAGGTCGTCCTCTTCAGTGATACATGAGCTACACCAATCAAACTATAACTTGCTAATTATTCGATTTAGTTGTTTTGCTAATTATTCCTAAAAAGTTTTTTTTTTTTTACTATGCTATTTTATGCACATAAGTTTCGATTTTAATCCTCATATTTCACTAAAATTTGAATGACATAAGTGAAGGCGATTTTGAGAAATTATGTTTTTATAACAGCCCACAATAGCCGATATTTAATTTTTAACTTACGAATTGGCATTATATATATATATATATCAACCAATACATTTTGCTTGGATGGGTTCTTAGAGACTATACATCAGAAAATCACTTATTTCTTATGACACATACCCCGAAATTTGAGTTATTGAAAAAATGTATTGAAATATGGCCACACACACTTTGATCAAAATCGGTCCACATATTTAGGCTTTGGAGCTTTATATATTAGGCAGATAACAACATTTCAAAAACCATATTTTGGATTTGGAGACCTTAAAATTGACATATTCACAAAAAACTTAATTTTGATTGTCTTACTTAAATTTGATGTACAAAGTGTACATAACTTTGTAGAAGTAGAAAAAAAGTAGATTTTTTTTTTTTAAATTAGCAAAACAGACAAATCTTACTTTAACTTAACACAGCTTCCACAGGTATTAGCGAAATTCAAATTCTTTTGTATAAGAAAATCCACAACTGAATAAAAAAAAATATATGTAGTTTTCATTTACAAAATTACTATACTGCCATGACTGTATTAGAAATTAGCTTCATAAAAAAATTACTGCTTTTTAACAGGCCTACAAATAAAAAAATTACTGCTTTTTAACAGGCCTACAAAACTAAATTACAACATGTTTATCACATCAAAGCTTGATTCTTATTTATCGAACATTAACATTTAATACAAATCAAAGGAATAGTAAAAGATTTAACTTGATCATCTAATAAAATTTGTTGACAGTTAGTTGAGAATGGAAAATGGGGTATGACCATCTAAAAATAAATATTCTATTCCGAATATATAAATTTTAAGGTTAACTTGTGAGATATTTTAAATTAAAATAAAACTTTAACACAATTCTCACAAATACATTTATTCAATCAAACAAATTTCAACTACAATGTCACCATCTTTTGTAGCCTATGCATAACAGTTACAATTTAATTATTGTAGATCTTGCATCACTGAAGATGGCAACATTGTCGTTGAAACTGTTTTATTTAAATAAATGTATTTGTGAGAAATTGTGTTGGTTTGATTTTAATTTTAAACTCCAAAGCCTAGAATAACTAAAATAAATTATATTTAGTTTTTGTATGGATAGGAGACACAGGCTTACCTTGGAAAATGGTCTTTGGTATTACATAGTAGTACGCAAATAGATAACACACAAAATCTGAAATATTTCGTAAACATTGTTCAATTTCCAAAGACCACTTTCCAAGGTAAGTCTGTGTTACCTATCCAAACAAAATCTAAACATAATAGGCTATGTGTCCTATTAAACTCTAACCTAAAATAAATTACATCAGTTCTTGATTGATAAATTTGTAAACAATATGACACAAACATTTCATATCCTAATGGTTATTTACTGTACACTCAAAATTAAATTAAACACAAAAATAATATATTCATTTATGTTTAGAAAAAGAAGCCTACATCGTACACAATTTCATTTTCGTGACAGCGATACTCTGTCTTACTGAATATTCTGACTGAACATAAGCAAACAGAGCACTGGTGAAATGAAAATTAAATTGTGCACAATACATCATAAGAAAGTAACTCAAAGAAAGATTTATTACTAATTGACATTTTGTACTTGTGTTTCATATCTATATTGTTTTTAAGCTATGTGTAATTTATTTGAGTTCAAAACTTTTTCTGATGATGCCTGAAAAATAGGTGAAACATCTGTAAAATAATTCATAAATCTATCAAGATTGCTCAGACAAGAATAAATTTTAATTGTACCTATATCCTATTTAGTTTAATGAACATTTTTTTATAATATATTTAAATACTGGTGGGAATTTCAAAACTTCAAGATTGACACATATAAAAGATGTGAATTAATGAATTGTGCTAGATAGGAAGGGATTATTGCAAGCGTGTCATCACATTTGAGTACAGATAGCCGTGAGTATAAATTGATTTTTTCCCATTCCTCCCAATTTGGTATTTTAAAAAAAATACAAAATTATGATTTTATTATAATTGACTCTATGATTTTTATTTAGTGTACCCTTTAAGATCCTAAATAAAATACATTGGTCGCTGTCTCTACAAAAGTTGTGCTTCGTGAGTTATTTGTTTTAAAAAAACAAATCTGCCATCGTGCTGTTATAAAACACATAATTCCTCAAAATCGACTCTACACATTTCATTCAGTACTAGTGAAATGTAAAATCAATAACTCAAACCTATGTAAAATATCACAACTAAAGAAATGGTCAGAGGAATACATCTTTAGTTAACAAGGGTCAGAAGGATTTGCCAGGTCTAGGGAGCTTTCCGCTGAGTGGCACATTTTTCTGTTAAAAGAAATTTCTAAGATAGTTGAAGATATGTTAGGTTTGAAACTGACATGTTTAAGTCACCTTACTAAAATTTACTTTGAAGGTTTAAAAAAATAACATTAATTCAAAGTGTAAAACAGATATTGGTTTTACGCTTTTTTCTAAAAGATTTATTGGAACATGTTTTATCGTGTATTAATACTACCATAAATTTAAGAATGTACCATTAATTAACCATTGATCACTTGCATTTTTGTATTCGGTATTCTATTAGTTTTGTTACAAATTTAATATATTTATTATTGTTTTTAATAGTGTTTGTAGTTACTAAAAACTAACCAGTTAAAAAAAAATTAACAAATATTTAAATTTAATTTTTACATATATTTATTATTGTTCATTATTCATCTAGTTTTATATATTATTAGTTACATTATTATTTTTTGTAATTTTTTTCTTTGAATTAACTGTATAGTTATATAAATTTGTAATATTCAACCTCTGGCTATTTCTAATATTTCAAGTGCTAGCAGGTGTTTTCAAAAAGGTCTGTGCTGTGGTTTAACTATGATTGACCAATCCATCTGAACTGAAGTAGCGGGGGATGGGAGATTGACAGTATAGTTCAGGGGCGTCGCTGCCATAGGGGACGCGTCCCCCCTAAATTGTATAAAAAAATTTAATATAAAACGTAATATTTTTGTTTAATTGCATACATAACATACGTTATAATGTGATAGACCGTATGTAATAACAGTAGTGTGTGTAAAATAAAGCATATTAAACCTGACCTAATAATGAGTTTTTATTTGATACCTATATACTATTTACATTTTAGAACGAGTTTTCAATTGTATGTTTATAGTTTGTTTCTTGAACGATTGGACTTGGAATCAAGCGTGTGGTATATGGCGTTCCATTGTTGTCAAGTCTAATGGTTCAAAAAACGAACTATAGACATGTTTTCAGGTTAAATACAAATTGTTTCAATGAAAAACTGCTTGTACAAATGTAAGATTTTGGGTTTAAATTAGTGTTCAAATGTCATTTCAAGGTCACAATTATTCGACAACTTTCCTGTCCCGGGGGTGCCCCCAGACCCCCCATTTGTCCCCCCTCCCAAAGTGTTGATGCTGACGACGCCAATGGTATAGTTTAATAACTGTAAATTATTTTGTTAATATTATTTTAGAACAAAAACTTATATAATTCACACTGAATAATAAGATAATAACACCCTGTTAAACCAATTCTTATTTAAAATAAAATAAAATATAAATTATTATACCTTAATGTACACCAAGGAACTGTAATAACATAGGCTAATAAATGTTTGCCAAAAGTTTATTTGTGTTGAGTTATTGTACCTAACTTGTGGTAGGGGGACTTGGTGTTTACAATTATGCACCATTGACAAATGTAATAAACCTTTAGGCAGAGTGTCAGTTAGTAACTTGTATAAGAGTGTAGGGAGTGTAAGAATGTAACAGAAAAATGTGCCGATCAGAAGATAAGCTCTAAACCCACCAAACTCTTCTGCCCCTTGTCAACTAAAATATGCATTGCACAGAACGCTAGCCGTTCAGCAGAGATTACCAAAAAATATAATGGTTCAGAAATAATTGAAAAACACAAACATGAACCTACTTGTCGTCATTAAAAACTAAATATTAATTAAAATACGATTTACATTGTGGGTGTGTTCATCAAAAGCGAATCAAGTTTAAACATATAAATATTTTTACAAAGACGGTGTCCATTGTTCATTTTAACTTTTCGACAAACAACTACAGAATAGGTATTGATTTTTTTAGTTATTACCTTACTTTATCTACACTATATACACGTGAAAAATCATACATTTAAAAATTAAGTTCTTTGACAACAGCTTTGAGTATATTTTGGAAAGGTAAAACAACATTAAATTTATACTATATCACAACATACACATTTAATGAAATATTCCTGTACTGTCAACATTAATTCTAATTGAGCAGCCATTAAAAACCCGTGTGTTTAAATAGTTTCTATTATCATTGCAAAACATTTCAAGCGTGAATGTTATCAAAGACATGAATACCATCTATTGTTGTTTCTGTTACAAAATGTAATTAGTATAATAGACTTGACAAGAAAATTATAATCACTAATGTATAAGAAAACTGACATGATTGTACAAGTACAATGTTATCTGATTTAGGCGTACAAAAGTTACGTTATATACTATTTCTCTAAAGGCTAACAAATTCTATTAATTCAAGGGTAAGTATGAGGCTGGCATATGACTTTACCGATTATTTATGTAGAGAAACAATTATGTTGTTATCTGATTTAGACATACAAAAGTTAAATAACATCTTTAAATGTATGCTAACAAATGCTGTTCTTCAAGGGTATGTTTACGAGGTCAGCAGATGCCTTTAAGTCTTACGTAACAAAATCAATGACAATATTCAAAGTCGGTTCCTTAAAATCATAGCTACTAAAAGTTTAATTAAAATTAGAAAATACATCAAAATTTTGAGTTTTTTGGTGATATACAAACTGATGCCGAATTTGAACTGAGTAGCTTGCAAAAACACTGCACAAACTTTCTCACTCCCCCATTCCAAAACTATTTTCAGGACAAATTTCAGTTCGATAGATGTTAGTGAAATACCTCTGATAGAATATTAATATATTTAAATAAGACTTAAACTTGCTTTGCTTGTGCCATAAACAACTCTTTATCATAAATCATAAGTGATTCAAATTTAATGACGGCGGCCAAAGTTCATTTATGTTTTTTTACCAATTATTCCTGAACCGTAATACTTTTTTACGTGTGATTATGTACAAGGGTTTGGGCCATTCATTTCAACAGTTCACATCAAAACTCACATCATTTCAACTCAAATTTAATCAAAACATTACAGCTGATTTAGAGAAAAATTCACTTTTTTTTTTATGGAAGCTACAGTGCAATACTTATATACCCAGATTGTTTTTTAATTGTTAGATACAAAACTCACAAAAATTGCTGACTTTTGTTGGTTGTATATGTTTAGGTAACAAGTTTTTTGATTAAAATCAAACACTTAATACCACAATTCAAAAAAAAAGAAGATTTACTTCCTTATGTAAATTTCTGTAACAAAGTTACCATCTTCAGAGGTTGAGTTTTTGTTAGTACTCAAATTCTGAAGATGGTAACTTTGTTACTGAAATGTACTTAAGGAAATAAATCTTGTTTTATTGATTTGTTGTATTGGATCTTACATTTTAATCACCACAATGTAATCAAAATAATAGTCACAAGTTTTCTGATATGATGACATTACCCCCCCCCCCCTCCTGTCGTCATGCGCCTGTGCTAGTCTGATAGTTAGTCCGCCATGAGTCTCATGCAGAATCAGAGTGTCACATTGTTAGAAATTTAATTTGTGGTTAAATCTTACAATGATTGTGTAGAGTTGTTCGTACAAAAAATACCTGGTGGTTTTATTCCAGGGAAATCAACAGTGTATGATATTGTGAAATGTTTTTGTGACACAGGAAATATTAATGATAGCCCTAAAAACAGCTAGCTTTCAGTCAGTATGCCAGAGTTTACAGAGCACATTCAACAGATTCTTCTGTATTACCCGATGAATCACTTCAGCAATTAATTCAACAGATGGAAGCATATTATTCAACTTGTCATATTTAGTTCGGGACCCTAATGAATTGAAGCAGCTAGCCTTATCTACAATAGAAGAAAGATTTCCACTATATGAATGGCTCAGGATTTATACAGATGGGTCCTTGACAGACCGTAGTCATGGGGCAGGGGCAGGAATATATTCAACACTCTTTTCACATTATGTGTCTGTTGGAAAACATAAAACCAGCTTTGATGCTGAAGTAGAGGCAATATCAACAGCCCTGAAACTATTACTATGTAGACGCACCAAACTATGTAAGATAGTCTTCCTGGTAGACTCAAAGGCAGCCATCCAGGCTGTAGCCTCAAACAGGTTATCTTTCATTCAAACTGTCAGGGAAGCAAGAGCTGCTATCAGACAGATGGAAAGACTGGGTAAGACGATCCATTTCCAGTAGGTGCCTTCTCACGTGGGAGTAATGGGGAATGAGATGGCGGATGTCCTTGCTAAGAAGGGATCCAATCTGCTTCATTGGAACAAATCCTTGAACTTGGATTCAGCTAGAAGACTAATCAACAATGGAACACAAGAGGAATTTCTGAAGGAAGCACGAGCCTTGGGAAGTGAGAGGAGGTGGAAGTGCATAGAGAACGAATGGCAACACAACAAGAACAAGCCTAGGAAAGAGGCTGTTGCAGATCTACGCCTTCTTGGCACGGGACATGATTGTTTGGCGGCCCACTTGAAGAGGATCCATGTCCTGGATTCCGATCTTTGTGTGTTGTGCTGACAAACGGGGGAGCCAATGAATAGGGAACATCTTTTGAGGTGCCCCAGGCTTGGTTCTGAGCACCAGATTTCGAAGAATTTTCCTAAATTGTACTGGGTTGCTAGGAGACTCATGGGTTGATTCTCACATAGTCTGCCATTGGAAACAACAACAATATTTAATTCGGGTAGTCAAAAATTACATTCTTTGGTTAACGGAACTCATGTAGCCTATTGTGAATGATTGAAGATTCATTTGTAACAATAATCAACTTAAAAATACCTTCGTGAGTGCTGAGGCCTGATTTTATTTAAATAGATACATTGACAGACAGAACATTTGCTTTTGGGCTGCCGCTAATCCTCACGCCTCACACGAAATACCAGTCCACCCGGCGAAAAATGGCATTTTAGGGTGCTATCTATAGAATTGTTAGACTGATTTTCTTCGATAACAAAGTTAATTCCATTGTTTATGCAGAAATGACATAACAATTTGTAGTTGAGCTTCAAGTTGATTCACAATAAGACAGTCCGACCTGTGACGCTTCTAATGAAACAATGGTTCGCGAGTTCTTTGATGATCGATTAATCTTGAAAAATCTGTGTCCATTACAGTTGCCACCCCATTTTTTTTTTTTTTTTTTTTTTTTTTTTTTTATGGGACTTAATAATCCTAGAACACTGCAAGATGTACAAAACAACATAATCAATACTGTAAGAGGCACCTCATCCAATGTACTGAATCATGTATCTGCAGACATGTGTCATTGAGTAGAATTGTGTCTGTTGCAAAATGGAAGATAATTTCAGCATCTTTTGTAATTTAAAAAAAATATATATGTTTTGTAAGTTATCTTAAAAAACTGTAAATTCTAATGCAGAAAGTGTAGAAAATAAACATTGCATTAAATAACAAAAATTTTACAATTTCTATATTAGGGTTCATTTTTTATTTAGAGTCCAAAGATAAAAGAGACACCTGTAAAAAAAAGAAAGAAAAAAAAAGTCCTAAAATATGGTATTACACTGGCAACAGACAGACGTTATTGCAAAAAAACACTTTTTTAGACACCAAGAGTAGGCTACCTCAGTACGGATTTCTTAGCCAATCACATAACCTTCTTTCTATATACTATGTAGCCGACATGTGAGATAATAGAAATGGGGTTGTTTACGTAGAATCGATGTCAAATTCAAAATATATAATTGTAATGAATTCAAACAAGAAAACTGAAACACTTGCCATCAAACTAACACTAAATATAATATTTATATCTATTATTTGTTTTTTATGTGAACTTCGCACGTCAACATTTTATATATTTGTTAAATTTGATCACTTTAAAACAAATTAATATTCTTTCTAGTAAATAAATTAATCAAAGCGAATTATAAAATTACCATCTCAACAGCAACACATTTGATCAATAATTGGTCAATCGTACTTCCAAACACAATAACACGGGGAAAAAAATGTCCACTAGGATGTACACTTTAACTATCAATACTATGATAAAGGGTTTGCAATACTTAAAAATTACAAAATGATAACATCAGTCATAAGTCAATACTCAAGAATGTAAACATTAACAAACAAATTCACATTATAATGCTAATGATAATTTATTAAATCTTCTCCCAATTTTTTTGTATATCCATAATGATTAATCAATACATTTAATCTATAGAAATAGGGGACATGTCAAGGCGGAACCGGTATCAGTAAAGCTGATAGAGAATTTATTAAACAATACATGTTAAATGAAAATAGATAAATTTATTTTAAATATAAAAGAAAAGAAAAGCTGAATAGTATTATTACAATATACAATCCACTTACTACGGTAGTTTTGGTGACGTAGCACTCTTAGATCTTGTAACTATCCAAATATAACATTTTCTTGATGACAGAGTTTAAAATTACATTTTTGCAATAACTTCGTTATTTGTCATTGTAGGATAGTGATTTTAGTATCACTACATGCAGAATTGAAAATTATGCAAATTTTTATAAAGTTTAGTGTATGTTATAAATCGAATAACACATGATAAGAACAAAAAAAAGTTTAAAATGTTTAGATTTTCAATTAGGGTTCTATATGAACACACTATATTCCTCTACACTAAATTTCATGCCCCATCTTTATTTTTGTAGCCAATATTGTGCTTACGTAAAGATGTGTAACCGTCTCCACTTCTTTTGACCAGCTGGAAGCTCCGGCTGGCTGGAGACCGCGTACACTTTAGCCGAATCTTGTCAGGATGGGCCAAGGAGTCGGGTTAGGACGCTAATGAACGCACGCAACGCAAGTTAAGTTAAATGTTCTCTTTTATTTTAGCGCCGAATTAGAAGATTAAAATTATTATAATTTATAAAAAAAAGACATAACGGCTAGATAAAGCCTTAATAGTGGCCGAAAAGCATACCATTTAATTATATAGCACGTGGCCGAAAATTGATTGACCTCGTCCTATAACAGTCTTTCTTCTCGCGGCTCTCGGAACAGACTCTCGCTCGGCTCGCTGGTTCAAGCCTTCCACTCCTCGTCTCCCCCCCCTTCTACGTGATCTTGCACTGCTCAACAAAATTGCAAATGCCAATTGATATTTTATTATTTAGAATCCCTTCCCATGACATCCAAATTTATACTTATTATGGTTTTTATTTGGTGGGCTCCTTGGCTGGGCCACAGATGATAACAGATAAATGGCATGTTGAATACCACTGCTTCGGTTTCCTAATGCCATGAAATATGAACACAAAACTTAAAACTTACCCTATACTACGGTATAATGTGAGTAAAAAAGAAAGAAAAGAACATAAAATACCCCTTCCCCTCAAATACTCAGCGTCAGGGTCGGAAGAGAACAATAGTTGTTCAAGAGAGCCCAGATAGAAAAAGTGAAAGAGAGAGATTTAACCCAAGACTACATGAAAAAGGGGTAGACCCAGCTAGGATCCCTTCGGATACCATGCTGTTCTCACTGTAGACAATGAACCAAAACTGACGCTGTACTCCCATAAGTAGCATCGTGCTAATCTCAAAATCTCAGGTGGTCTGCATTTAAAAGAAATCGCAATAGTTCAGAAATTTGCTAATACATTTTATAACACAACATACAGCAATTCAAATTATCTGTTAACACAATTTAATACCATTATCAATAAATCAATATTTATTATGTTTACTGCTTGTCAATTGCCATCACCAATTTTATAAAAATACATGATGATACTTGAAAGTAATGTAGGCGTTCTTCAAACTACAAACAAGACATGTCACTCTGTCAAGTCAAATCCATAAACTAGACCAGAACACTTTGTTGAATTAAAACACTAGTAAGTGGTTAGTCATTTATATAGTCTTGAGAAATGTATGTTTGTAATTAATTAGAAAAAGTACGGTTATATAAAATGAAATATTTAACTGGAATTGGAATAGTAAAATAGAACATTATCTTCAAATGAATGTGAAACCATATATGTTATTTTTCTTGTTTTATAAGGGTGCAAAAACCTTTTGGTCATTATTGTCTTATAAAAAAAAGGGAAAAAAATAACATAAAATAAAAACTCCTAGCTCTCGAATATTCTAATAGATCGGAAAAGAACAAGAGTTGGTACATATAGATCTGACAGGAAAGATGAACAACAGGGATCTAACCCGAGTCTACATGAAAAAAGTGTAGATCTGATCATGTCAGAATCATCAGTAATATGGGGTTAGCCAAAAATATGAATATACAATTAAGTTGAATTTTTTTTTCATAAATAATTAACTTAAATATAAAATAAATGATTTTATCTTCTCAATATTTGTTCCAAGTATTCTTTCAATCCAGAAAAAAAACTCGCCGATTACATCAACAATCAGCAATAAAATATCTTATTTTTTTAAAACAGCTGATCAATAATAATCTAAAATCACATGATATAATTGGTAGGTTCCTAAAACAATGAACAACATTATGTACAGTTCCGTCACTGACGTTTCAATGACTAAGTCATCATCTTCAGTTAGTTTGTCTATCTTGAAGGTTTCTGTACATGTAACAACTGAAAAAGATGATTATTTAGTCATTGAAATGTCGTCTTGCTTCAAACAAAGTGTTTATGAAAATTTGTGTTTCCTTTTCTTTGATGATTAAAGTATTATTCACTTCAAGTGAATGTTTGAGTTTTGTTCTAGGTTAAAATGATTAACTAGTTTAATGGAAAGCAAGAGACTTAATTATAACTTCCTCTAGGACTTTCTACAGTCCAGTTACATGACTACTAAAGCTATTTAACAGTTAATTGTTACTGTTACTTCTGTATACTTCAATATGAGGAAATAATATTGCTTTCCCATTTTATATTGTAGAAAATATATTGTGATGGGGGAAAATGAACGGTGAAAAAAAACATTGTATAAACTTTTTTACTCATCCAAAACCAAATAAAAATGAACCAAATCTGTCACCAAAAATGTCAGTTAAGTATTTGTCAAAAATTGAAAATAAATCAAGAACAGAATCATTCAATATATATATATATATATATATATATATATATATATATATATATATATATATATACACATTTAAATTAAGGTCTAAATTTGCTTATATCATAAACACTTCCTCAGCGTAAATACTATTTTATTACAACCTAGCTTCATTATTGTTTTTTGTCAATTATTCCTGAAGCGTAATATATTTTTCCTTGCAGTTTAATAAGAGGATTTGGGTGATTAATCCTTACATTCCAATAAAATTTTAACAAAATTGATAGAGATAATTGCGAAAAATTCCATCTTTTATAACAGTTCAATGGCTAATGTTTTTTATAGATAACTCACGAACTGACATTTTTGGAGAATCAATATACTGTATTTTGTTTAGGTTATTAAAAACTATACTTGAGCAAATTCGTTCATGATGATTTTGCGTTTTATTTGATTCAGCTATCCTAATTTTGATTTTTTAAAGAAATGATAAAAACATCCTGGGCTACGGGAAAAAATTATACTTGTTTAAAATTTGTCAATACATTTGAACACTGCTGAGACAATAGACATTATTTCAAAAATACTTTTATGGACTGTAATGGATATATCCATATAAAACTTGAGGACTGCTTGCATAACTTTCTCTACACTACATATATAATAAAACAAAATGTGCATCTTATCAGGTCGTGCGTAAGTTGCATGTTGAGTATTTTATTTTTTTATGAAGTGTTTATTCATTTTTTTTTTTTACAATTATATTGCTTTTAATCTCAACTTTACTACTTAACGTATTAAATTATATGCCAGCATATTTATAACACCTCTTTACCCGTCAAAGCAGTCAAGTGGATTAAACCCTCTTCATATTAACTGATGCATAATTTAGTACATCACCTGCTGCCTACCAAAGCTTGTTACCCACAAACATATAATCAATACTATAGCCGATAGCAATACACTAATATCACATTTAACTAAATTATTTCTTTATAACAGTTTCTAAACTAGAATTGTAATAAGAAAAAAACACTTAATATTGTCTCAATATTGAGTATTGATTCAGTTGTTAACTTCTCAATTCATTCAAATGTTTAGTCTTCCTTTTTTAGCTCCTTTTATGGAAGTTTTCCACTGATATATCTGTTTTGAGATCCCTTAAGTGGTTTTTGGAATGACGTCTGTCATATTTGCTCTACAACACAACAGTGTTAACAGATTTTAATGAAATCTGGTATGTAGTCATATTTTGCCATATCTGGGGAAGTTTTGGTCATTTTTTTAACGAAAAATTTGGGGTAGCTGTCAAAAGAAAAACAAACTAAATTATAATTGGCTCCAATGATTTTGATTAAAATATCAACAAGTGTAGCCTCTAAGGAACCAAACAAAACATATAGTTCTTGTGTGTATTTTTTTATTAGGAAATATCAGAATTTCCGTACATACAAGAATAAATTAATAAGGCCATCATGGTACTTAACCAGTACTATCAAGTAAACCAAACATTCACCTTTTTACTGAATCTCATAATTCGGCATATCATTACGAGTGTAAAGGATCCTAGTACACTTTTCATCATATTTATAGTCTTGGGTTAGATCTCTCTCTTTCATCTTTCCAGTCAGGTCTCTCTTAAGCAACACTTGTTCTTTTCCGATCCTGACCCTATTAAAGAATTTGAAGGCTAGGGGTTTTCTTCTTCTTTTATGATGAACCCACGGGGGGGGGGGGGTAACTATGGTGAGTATGGGGATGACAATCCTGAGGCACCCTAGTTTTTACATTTTTTTTTAAGTAGTCTTGGGTTGAATCCTCCCTTTCTCTTGTTCATTTTCCCTAATGTTATTAGAGTATTCAAGAGGTACTTTATGCGATTATATTCTTTTTCTTTTTTAATGAGGAAGTAATTACGTTTTTCATCGAAAGACTCTTTACTCCTTCTATAAATAATTTAATAGATTTAAAAAAAAAAGAAAAGTAAAATAATTATTTAAAAGATTTTCTTGTAAAAATTCTAGAAGGCACATTTTGTATTAGACTTTCTTCCAATTCGCCACAAATTTCGGTTGGTAAATTTCAAAATGGCAGATGTTTAAAATATTTTTGGGAATCTTTAGGTCTCACCACAAGTCAACAACAGTTCACTGCATACAGTTTTCAAATCTGGATCCAATATTCCTATATTTGTTTTCTACTATAAAAAATATAATAGTTTTACTAAAACCTAATTTTGAACCAAAACCTCAAAATTTAAAAAAATGAGTAATAATGGAGTCATACAGTTCTAAGCTACAGTATGATTTAATACTATGAATCACTAATATATGTGAGTCATGCTTAGCTTAATAATACACAAAGTAAACACAAACATCAAAGTTCATATGCTGTTGTTGATAAAGAAAATAAATATACTGCACAGGCCTACCAATCAATATGTTTAACTTCAATAATTTAATTTAGATGAAAAATCAACATGTTCAAAAGCCTACTATAGTAGTCATTATCCCCATCAGTTCTATCTTGCTGATTTATAACTTTTGGGAGCTAATTTTAGAGCTAATGTATATAAACAAAGGTCAGAAACGCTTCGTTATCATCTGTTGGTCACTACAGTTTTTACAAAAATACATATTTTTGAAAGTAGATAAGATAGTGAGTGAATATTTGGTATATACATTATTTAAGTAACCTTTTACCAGTATACCAGAAAACCAAGACTTTATTTTCAAAATGAGAGACATTAAAATTTTTAAATATCTAACACCTCGAAGATCATTATTATTACAAAATATTAATAAGAGATAAAAAATTGTCTTCTTGTAACGAAAAATAAAATTTTTTTAATGTTTTTTTTCTTCTTTCTGTAGGGGAAAGGATAACCGAGCTATTGACTAAAAACTAAAAACACCTTTGACCAAAATATTATGAAATTAAGATAATTTTTAATAATAATATTATAATTCATTGCCCGGAAATATAACAAAAAATGAAAATTGTGATGAATAGTTTTGGTTGGTTTTAATTTGTTTTGGGGATGGGTGAGTGAGAAAGATTGAGCAATATTTTTGCACTGTTTATATCATATTATAAACCTAGCTGAAATTGAGGCCTTACAATAACTCAAGGAGAGATGAGGATATGTTTTATGTAATCATGAACCAATACTTCGTTTTGTCTGAGATCAAAATATCTGATGATACATATTTAAAGTTATATTATATATACAGGGTGTATCAGAGCGGGTGGCCGGCTTGTATAGCATTGAAACGAGTATACTTAGACATTTAGTTTAAACTGATAACCCCCTATTTCGACCCCAAGGAATTCAGGAAAAATGTTTTCAACCCTCTAAAATGCCCCAAAAGGGTATTTTTTTGGGGTGGGGGTTGGTTTTTGGGAAATTTTCAAATGTAAAGGTAGGTCGTGTTGTACCTCATTTTAAAGGTCTCGGTACACTGATCATTAAAAAAAAAAGTTTTTCATTTATCTTGCACCGTCAATACAGGGTGGCCCGAAAGATCATAAAAACTTAAGTTTACATATCTTTTTACATCTGACATAACCTTTTTTTTTAACAGCTACAATTTTTAAAGTACATTGACAAAGATGAGACCTTTCAAACAATACCTAATTTTGGTAGGTTTTATGTTAGCTTAATTTTTGTTATGATTTAATGTTGACAACTAAAACTCGGATTTTTAAAAGAGAAAAACAATATTTTTCTGTAAATTTTAAGCCAATAGAGAAATGAAAAAAATTAAAATATGAAAAATGTTGATAATTGTAAGGGCTTCAATTTGATATGTAAGATGACCCACATTGCAATTTGAAAATTTTGAGATATTGACTTTTAAAACTTCTAAAAGTTGTAAATTTTGAAACCTGCTAAAAATGTGAGTAAACCTACCAAAATTAGGTATTGTTTGAAAGGTCTCATCTTTGTCAATGTACTTTAAAAATTGTAGCTGTTAAAAAAAAAGTTTATGTCAGATGTAAAAAGATATGTAAACTTAAGTTTTTAGGATGTTTTGGGCCACCCTGTATTGACGGTGCAAGATAAATGAAAAAACTTTTTTTTTTAATGATCAGTGTATTGAGACCTTTAAAATGAGGTACAACACGACCTACCTTTACATTTGAAAATTTCCCAAAAACCAACCCCCACCCCAAAAAAATACCCTTTTGGGGCATTTTAGAGGGTTGAAAACATTTTCCCTGCCAGCCGGCCACCCGCTCTGATACACCCTGTATATATATATATATATATATATATATATACAGTGTATCCCACGAAGAGGTACATGCTTTCAATTTTCTATTAATTGGTTATTCCTCAATCGATTCTTTTGAAATTTTATATAGGGTACTTTTTAATAAAGTTACCAAAAATGTTGTGTGGAAAATTCAATACACTGGTGTTTATAGAAACAAAATGGCAGCAACACAAAAAACAACAACTTCTATGCCTGTATACTTTAATGCTTTTTACTCTTACAGGTCTAATTGTTGAAGAGCTGTTGGATTCAAATTAAACAACAATTACAATAAAACAGAAACTTAAAACCTGATTCCTTTGAGTACAATTTTATTCTCCTTTTAGTTGGAAAATGGTTGAACAATAAACAAAGTTTTATTATTATACATTTTTCGGACATTTGCCATCATTTGTGTGTTAAAAATCAAAACAAACAAATGATTTTTAAAACACAAACGATGGCAAATGTCCGAAAAATGTATAATAATAAAATTGAACTTCCATCATTAACAAATAACTTCAAACAGAGAATAAACAAAGTGTTGTGCGTTAGCCATTGTTTTTAATAATGTTGCAGAATCAGACAATTTCAGATTGCCTTCCCAAGTGGTGATCCACCAACCACTCACTCAATAATTAAATGGAATGTATATTGAGTTAAAATGTTCGTTTATTTATTGTGTGTAGTTTTCTAATTGTGACAAGTGCAAAGCCTGATGTTGTCTCTTTGCAGACGAAATGTACATAGCTAAATAACATTCCAGTATGGATTATATTGGACAGACCAATTAGGTAAATACAAAATATATTTCAAAAGTTATCTTCCTATTTGAATAGGCTTTGTGATGTTATAGGTGAAGGATATTTAAGTTATGTTTATTTTGCTTTCTTCCATTTCATTTTATGGTCTAGTATTGTGAGTAAACAGCTGCAGAACGAGAGATGTACTAATCGTACAAAAGAAAGCAGTAACAACTATGACTAAGTCTCATAGGAGAACACATTAAAAACCTCTGTAGATTTTAATATTTTGATGGTTATCAATTTATACTTATAATAAGTGGTTAAATATAAGATAAGTAAACTGGATGAACTACACAAGAGACATGATTCGTATAATTCGAGGAATAAAATGGAAATAAATTAAAAATACTAAACGCTACAGAAATCATCGAATTGTCATTTGTCAGTGGGATTAAAAGCTCACAAGATTAGTTTCAATTTTGATTCTACCCCAAGTGAAAAATGTTTGAAATAGTTTTATGTATGGTTTGTTGAAAACACCATTTACTCATTAGAAGAATTTTATAGACTTAAAAATGGTGATATTAAATTTTAACCTCTGTTTAAAAAATGTGTGCATGTTGATGTCTCAGAGTTGTTTAATGTGCAGATTTTTGAAATGATTTTTGTTAATGTTAATGTTGACTACATGTGTTTCTAATGACAATAAAATATTATTATAAAAATATGTTGTTTTTTTGTTTGAATGTATGTTTAATTATGTTTTTATTACCCTGATGATGGGCAATCACCTGAAACTACAGTAGATATAAGGTAGTACCTGAAAAAAGGGTTACTACTTAACTCTGAAATTAATTTTTCCCCAATTCGTGGGCTACCACAATGAAACTAAAATTTTGATTATATTAGTAATTTTTAAACAACAAAACAAATTTTAATCCCCCGCTCTCCAAAAAAGGGCATGAACAACAGCGAATTTTTACCCCAATTTTTTGGTCAGTCAAAGAGTATAGCTACACGAAACAAATTTCAAGATTGTAATTTTTGTTTCCGAATCCGTCTGTTTTTCTTAAATGTTGTTTCATTTTGTTTTTAATTTGGTAGACTTCTAATGGTAAAATATCAGTTATTACCACGTTTTTATTAGTTCGGTTTCCATCATATCTGTCTGTCTTTCCGGGTGGAATTTTGCAATCGAGTTTAAACTAACTTCCCGATAAGCTAGAGAACTGAAATTTTGAACATAGGTCAGAATTGGATGACAATACAATATTCAGTTGGTTTCTTGTCTCTACATTTGTTTAAACAATAGTTGTTTAAACAAATAAAAATTGGCCAATGAGATATAGACTTGAAATTTTAAACATGGGTGGAGGATGGATAACAATGTAATATTCACTCTGTTCCTTGTCTGCAAGATTGTTTAAACAATATTTGATGAGAGCAGCGTCTCTTTGCATATTCTGCAGTGTAGTATACAGCATCAGCACTGTCGTTTCTGCCCTCTCGCGTTGCTGTAACAGCAGAACTTCGGTTTCAAGTGTGCACGTGTATAACAGCAGAACTTGTATTTCAAGTGTATATTTTCTGAGTTACAAGACTAATAGAACTATTATAGGTAATAAGAGGTAATATTTTGAATTTCAGACATTTGCAGCTAAACAGGATGTGAAATGTATTGGGAATTTCCTATATATTATGTCCCTGTCAGAGTCTCATCAATATATACAAAACTGATTGAAATCTTTCACCCGGACATAAGACTAAAAAACAGAAAATAATAAATCAAATAAAAAATTTTTTTTTAAACATATGTTTTTAAAACGGACTAAAAAGTATAAAAGATTTTTTCATGACACTTCTATAATTTTGAGGGAGGATTGTTAGTGGCTATGGATATATTTGGAATACTTGGAGAGAAAAACGTGGGGCGCAGAACCAGTAAATAATACAAGTAGACAATCCGGATGAATTCACAGCTAATTTCAGTGAATCCGAAATGAGATTCACTGTAATTTAATTTATTTACTCCTCCTTAACTATCATAGATTGCCTGCGCCCCACGTTTTTCTCTCCAAGTACTCCAAATATATCCATAGCCATTAACAATCCTCCCTCAAAATTGTAGAAGGGTCATGAACAAATCTTTTATACTTTTTAGTCCGTTTTAAAAACGTGGTAAGTTTTAAAAAAAAAATTTTATTTGATTTATTTTACTCAAGATTTAAAGCAATATCTAATATTTACTTAGTTTATCACTTCAGGTATAAAGTTCAATTGACAACAAAACCAAGATTTTCAGAGACAGGTCAGTCAGGATGTTGAACAATCTGAATCCTGTGTATGGCAGTTCAGAACCTCTTAATTGTGATTTTAGTGAAATCAAATGTTACAGTTTTCATTCTACTATCATCAGTATGTCTATACCTGTTGTTTCAACGAGAAGAAATGATCTACATCTAGTAAGCTGTAATAAATTCTATAAAATATAAAAGTTTATAGAACATTTAGTTAAACTGTAGTTTCAATATATATCTTGAACAGTAGTTTGTTTCCTTTTCAAAAGCAAAGAAAAAAATATATATATAAATTTTGATGTAAACTTAGAAAAAAAATTGGAAGATACCCAATTTGAACTTTCTCCACAGTTTAAATGACTAACTAATTCTATGCCATTATCATTAATATCTTACTTGGTTGTGTCTACATGTTCAAATTTTGTTTTTAAATCCCGAACAATAAAAAATTCAGTTGATAAGTTTTTTTCTAAAATATACTGAGAAAAATAGTAGAAATGAACAAAATTTAAATTTAGTTTTGTATTGATAAAACTTGTTACCTACCATTAGATATTACAAAACAACAACAAAATAATACGAATAATAACTTCTTTTTTTTTCTGTTCTACAAAATTTGTAAACATTCAAAATTATGAAGGAAAGCCTTTATAATTTTTTGTTTCAGACATATCTCTTAAAATCAGGGTGTCCACACATCAGGTTGTGGACATAAATCACAAACCGATTTTCATGCTGTTTTTACTAAATCTTTCCCTCCAGCATAATGGTTCTGTATCACAAAATCCAGTTTAATTTGTTTTTAAACCTTCAATAATGTTTAAACTTCACAAAATCCAGTAAAAAATTGGTAAGGTGATGCTTTTCTCCTCAAAAAATATATGGAGAAAAACTGAGAAATTGTTTTTAAATTTTTTAAATGGGACTTAAAATTTGATTAGGGCCTATTTATTTAAAAAAATTATTTAAATCATTTATCTTCTTTATTTTATGCACGATACACAGAGAAGATGCATAAGACATGGAAAACACGTGATGCCACACCCTCCTTTAATTATTTATTGCGCTACAAACTTGTACACAATAAAACATTAATATATCATTTTGTGCATTACATTTGAGTTATTATGTCAATAATAGTAATTTAAAAGACATCTTTAACATTTTTGTTTACATAACCTCTGTGCAGCTCTTATTATTTGAATCAAAGAATAAACATTATATTTCTTGTCATCTTGGTAATTCGATTAGTTTATTATATTTTTTTATGTAAAAAAAAAAAATAATAATAATAAAATAGAAAGAAAAGACCTGAGAGCTGAATAAATTGCCAATTTAATTTAGATTAGGCTTATAAAATTAGAAATTATACCAACCTATATAGGAGCGCAGTGACCCCAAACCATGGTATGAAGATGATTAGTTATTAATTTAGTTTAATTGGACATTTGAAATCATTCGTGTATAGAAAATTAATACGTTTCAAGAATATAAATAAACTCTCGTAAAGAAAACCACCAACATAGCCTAGCCCCATGTTGAAACTAAATCTATAATCTATAATCTAAGAAAAGTATTCAAGCCTAAAACTAGGGCTAAGCAGTGAAAGCTATAAGAAAAAATAAGGATTCCTCGAATCACAAAATGTAAAAAAAATATAACAGCACAATGAAGCACCCTGCAGTAGAACTGGACCCTATATTAAGATGATTGTTTTAAATAAAATTAATGAGACAAAATAACACCAATGTTGTAACAATGGCTTTTATATTTTATACAAAACTCCTGGATAAAGTTTGTAAATCTATAACTTCAATTTTAACTTATACTTATAAAATGTTTTAAAGCCTGTAACTCGTTATTCGTTATCGTTTAGTTAATAATTGACAACTCGTTTTATTTTCACGCATATGAAGTAGGGCCTATAAAAAATTAGACGATTGGTAACACACAAAAAAATCAATAATGATTTTTCATGCAAATATATATTTTGAGTTGTCTTGAACACAAAAAAAAAAAAAAACAGTTTTTGTCATTCTGTTTGTGCACTACGATATAACCCTAACCAATGGACTAGTTTTTATCAATTTTAGTAGTGATATTTTGACCACTTCAACATATTTTTTTATAACTGAAATTATTGGAAAGTAACACAAACTTTTTATTTTTCAAATCTATTTAAACGTTTTTGATGTAGTATGTAGACCTTAAGATTACTACCAAAACATATTTTTTTGACATCTCTCTATAAAACAACAGTGCTGACGTTATGAATTACAAAATGAAAATGAAGCAAGTACCCCTGTCTTTAAAAGGCGAGAGAGATACCTTAATCAAATTTGAAGTTTATGATCAAAAGAAATATGGAAGTAAAACCAAAAGATATAGATAGATAAAATTTGCTTCCATATAACAAAACTTATAAGCTTATTCTACTTATAAAATTGTTCTTTAATTACATGCATTGTACTTCTGGTTAGGATTTCAATCATTATATTTTTTGTGAAAAAACAAAAATTGCATGAGATATCGCTCTACAACTGTAAAAATTGTTAGGGTTGTTAATAATATTAAAAATTATGAATATTACTTCCTGTGTAAATACATAATACATTATATCGGCAAAGGTGCAAGTTAAATGATTACCTATACATTAATTAAACACAACTAACCATATACTCACATACAATCTTACATAAATATATATATACACAACACAGACCTTTATACAGTATGTCCTGAAAAAGGTGAACTGGCTATTCATTTTCGGATTAAATACAACAAAATGAACAAAAAATATCAAATAACATATAGTCGAATTCTACTTCATTATCTGTCTATCGGCCATTTTGTTCTTTTACAAAAAATATAATTCCAGAAATAGATAAGATATAGAGTTCAGATTTGGTATAAGCATTATGTATGTTTATATATGTACCAAACACAAAGACTTTATTTTTATAAGTTTCAAAATGCAGCTTATTTAACCATTAAAATTTTGTTTCAAAGTCAATGATTTTAGAGATACTAAATGTTAAACGTTTTAAACAGCACCCATTTGATTTTTTTCTTTTTTTCGTTCTGATGTATATAATTCGAAAATTAATAGCCAGTTCTCTTCGAGACACCTGTATATAAAAACACAATATCTTAACTTATACAAATAAAAGAAATATCAATATAAAAAATGTAATTTTTCCAAAATATTCATTCTTTAGTTTATTTTGAGAAATGAACATGTTTACCACATAGCTGAATTTCCTTCAGTAAAAAATTTAACAATTTAGTCCTGGAAAGATAAAAATGTTGAAACGGTTAATTTTGTTTCACACAAAATATTAAAAAAATTTCTTTCAGGATATTTTTTAGAACTGCAATAATTATTTAGTGCTCCACTTTCTCTATAGAAATCTGTAGGTACCTTGTACACATACAAATACCTAAGAGTAAATAAATGTCCTAAATAGTGGGAGTGAAAATTCCATTTTATTTTTAAAGGACATTACTTAGATGGTTTTGAATTTTCACAAGCTTAATTACCTACCTCGGGCTGATTGGGTTGATTTGTTCTTTCAATTTAGAATAGTAAATTTCATTCTATTAGAATAAAATTCGCTATTAACAGGGAGTAAGAAAATTTATAATGGAAAACAAATAATAATAGTAATCCTACCCACAAGAGCCTTCGAAGGATCTTGGCCTCTAAACAATTGCTCAATTCACTATTTCTTCACCAAAATTTAACATTCAGAATCAGAATTTTTTACTAATCACATGACGTGTTGAGTTAACTGTATCTTTTTGAGACTCTGGCACACAAAACAAGAGCGTTAGGCACCAGGGGTTCAAGGAAAACAAGTACAATAGTTTAATCAACAAGAACAACATAAATAAAATGAATTTCTTCATAACCAATGAAAGGCTTCATATAATATTAAAAGGTGTTACATAATCTTTCTTACAATTAAAGCTGTTCTTCGTATTGTCTCCAAGACCCCCTGTACTCATCTTTTAAACTATGCTAGTTCTATTCCCCTTATATAGTTAGGTAATACGTAACAGTTTTGTATAGTGATGTTAAAGGCCGTTAGAATATATTCTATTGTTACCTACCTATAACCTCTTTATGCATTCTTTGGAAGCAATCTTTAACTGTATGGCACTTTGTGTTCAGAAAATAACAGCAATTGGCAGCTTATAATTTAGATCATAACAGTCTAATATAAAACTTGGCACACATCAAAAGTGATAGGATATAAATTGTGTTAGTGAGATAGTCTATAGATTATCGACAACCTTAAACATTGTATTTGTATGGAGAGATTATCTAGCAGAATACTACGGATCTATTATAAGCTAATGTAGAATCCACAGGTAAGAAGATATTTTGAAAAATCATGTCAAATGTCTTTTTAAAAATGTGAAGATCTTTATTCGTAACAAATAAGTTAAATAGTTAAACTTAGTTTTGTACCAAATTTAACTAAAATTCTTACAACTAGATAGTAGGCTAATAACTTCTTTTTTTTTAATAATTAGTTTTTCTAATTTTCTAGATTATGCAATAAGTCAATTTGTTAGCAATAATTTTATTAGGTTATCCATTACAAACAGATTATCAAATGATATTGAAGGAGCAGATATATTTATCGAACATTGTAGAACCTATAGGTGTGATTATTCTCTTATAAAAGAAAAAAATCTAAGCTACCGTAAAAGGAAGCATATTTGAGCATGCTATTATTTAAGTAAATGCCCATTGCTTCCACTGTCTTCCATTGAATTATTAAAAAGAAAAAAGAAGTTTATATTTTATTAACTACAAACCTCACCTTGAAAAGAAAAAAAAATATATATTAACACACTATTCACTTTTTCATTGTGAAAATTGAAAATGAAAACACATAAATTAAGTTCATATGTTATACAGTGTGCTAGTAAAGTCCGTCTGCCCCCCCCCCACATTAATTTTTGTAGGAACTTAATAGAACCAAACCCTTTTGGGACTGTTAAATAGGTCACCTGAAGTTTCTTTCATGATAGGTTGTAATTTTTCACCTTTACCTAAAGGGAGGAATTCTGGGGAGAACCCAAAATTTTCAAATAGGAAACTGCATCTTATGACGAAAAATTAAATGGCATAAAAAAGACAAAATTAATGGTGCTCACAAAAATATTTTTTGGATGACTATAACCAAAATGGCGCCATACTAATCAGTTTTTTTAATGTTTGTTGAGAGAAGCATTTGACGTTTACCTGAATTTACCTATTCTCCAAAAATGTGGTACTTTTGGGCACACTCAAAATACAAAAAAGGAACCACATCATGTGACATACCAAATTAAATTGCTTTTCGATCCAAAAATAACGGCAACATCAAATTTCACTTTTAATTTTATTAAAAAAATTACTTCAAAATGTGGATGAAATTTTAAAAAAATTTTACCCGTAACGTATTTTTACAGTTAGTATGAGAGTTATATTTCGTATTCACAACAGGTTTGTTGTGATTATTTACATTAAGTGTTCAAACGAAATGTAACCATCATACTATCTGTAAAAATACAATAAAAGTTTTTGAAAATATTGTACACATTTTGAAATAACTAAGTAAAAGTGAAATTTGTTGGTACCATTACTTTTTCCTTAAAAATAAATCTAAAATGATATATCACATGAAGTGGTTCTTTTTTGTATTTTGAGTTTGCTCAAGTACTACACTTTTGAGGGACAGGTAAAATTCAGTTCAACATTGAATGCTTCTCTCAGATTACTCTAGCGAACATTTTAAAAAGTGTTTAGTATTCTTTCACAGAATTAGCACTTTTATAATTAAAAATTCACAAACACGTTTTGTGATGCCATTTTGGTTAGGGTCATCCAAGAAAAACATTTTGTCTTTTTATAACCTTTAATGTGACATGTCTAAAGATTGGGGTTACTATTTGAAAATTTTGAGTACCGCAAAAATTATCCCCTTTAGGGGAAGGTGCAAAATTCCAAACTACAGGTATTATAAAAGAAACTTCAGGTGACCTAGTTAACAGTCTCAAAAGGGTTTGGCTCTATTTAAGTTCATATAAAAGTTAAGGGTGGGAGGGGGGACTTTACTAATAGACTGTGTAACTGTCAAATTCTAATATTCACTTTCCAAAACAGTTACTTTTAAGCCTATTAAACATAAAGTTTGCAGTGAAACCTATTTTAATAACTGTGAAATATCAACATAAAATTTCGAAAATGTGTTTGACAAGTATATTTTAACATCAAATATTTTAATTCATGTATCGTATAAGACAAATCTCCATTGAACATACCGTTAGTTTTAGTTTTTATTGTAATATCACTATTTTGAAAATATAACATTGTATATAAAAAATGGCATTTCATGTAAATAATCCAGAACTGAACATTTTTCGTTCAACATTTAGATATTTATCAGATTCTAAGTATAAGTTTTCAAAAGAAGTTTGAACAAATACAGAGACAAGAGGGACAGTTGCAAAGGAGGTTTAAAGCCATGTCGAATAGATATTCTCGGAAGGCAAATATCAGAAATTTTCAGAAATATTTGTCTTACAATGGGGTAATAACCATTTACTCGAAGAAATTAAACTATGCGTAAAAACAAATTTAATTTAAAAATTAATTAGATAAATCAAGAAGAAGAGAGAAATGCTACAGGTTCTTTGTTTATCTGTGTAATTCTTGATACACCTGGTACAAATTAGGAAGATAAACACAAAACAGATTAGCTTGGTTAAAGGGTTAACTAATTTCATAGAGATTATTCACGGGATAATATCGATGATGTGGTTTCCTATACAAATGGATGTATTTACTTGTACTTTAAAAATTTGTAATCCAATTGTTCTTTCAAGTTTTTTTATTACTGTATTATTAATTAATTTTTGATCAAAAAATGTTCTTGTTTTCTTTTACATTCATTTGTATTAGGGGTTAGATTTATTTTATGTATTACTGTTTCGGTGATATAAACTTTTATTATTATATTATTTTATAATAATAAACTCAAATGATTGCTTAGTTCCGAGACATAGGAATTACAATACAGGAAATATTTATGAAGGTGTATAAAAAGATAGCCACAAACCTAACAATACAATTAATTTCAAGAATTACTAATGAGGCCATATTTACCAGAAGAAATTAATAAACAGAGAAAGTTATTGCCAATTATTTGTTCAGTGTATCAATAGTCACACAATAACATTTCATTTATGATAAAGATTTTCTTGTTTTACTTTTAATAAAAATAACGAAATTTATCATATAAATTAATTACATATAATTGCGATTGAATATAAATGAAAGTCTATCATCAAAGACAGTAAAATGATTGCCTCTTTATTAAAACATTAATTTAGATGATTATGCTAATCTGCATAATATTTTAAAATAAATAACACATGTTACAATACTGTACTGTTCTTGTTTTTCTTATAACAACAAGAACAAAATGTAAGGAAGTACTTAAATTGATAAACTAGTTGTAATCTCTGAATAGATGGTAAATATAAAGATTAAACAAATACTTCCTCACATATGACAATAGTAAATAGTAAAAACATTTCACAAACTTTCTAAGACTTAGATACACAAAAACAATAAAATACTTTAATACTTTGTGAAATGAATGATGTCACGTCCTTAATCAAATCTTTATTCGCTATGCTCAAGTTAGTTTCGCCGAAATTAAACTCAAGTTAAACTGAATTTGTGTAATACTTAAATAGTTGTTCCCTATAAAAAAAAAAGTACATTTTTCGCTCTTGTAGGCAACTCGATCCTATGACACCTTCTAGTTGTTCGTATTTGAATGAAACCTGAACATGCTGTGTGATAAACTCATTCTAAGCGTGTCCGTTAAATAATTAAACCAATCAATATTTATTTTAGATACGGTACCCTCACTGTAATTTTATTTCGGTTATTGGCTTACTTTACTGAAATTTGTAAAGTAATTTTATAACATTCTCATAGGAGGTCTATGGTTTGATAAATCCTAAACTGGGATTTTTTTAAGAGATAGTAAGCAATATATTTTGTATGGGAGCATTAGAGAGTATGTTTAAGTAAAATTATATCAAATAATTGCAACCAATTTAGCAAAGATTCAATTGTGTAAATTTCAACCCACCTATATCATTTTCTTGTTATATAGTTAAGAAGCATTATAAGCACCATGGTTTGATATGGAAATATTAAATACTCACTTGTAGATTTTTCCCTCTTGTTGTTTAAATTAAAAAAAATAATAAAAATCTCTTGGACATCATCACTTTATAAAAAAAAGGAAGATAGAGCAAAAAATTAAAGACCCTCATATACTCTAATTTAGTGTCAGGGTCAGAAAAGAACAAGAGAGATGTAATAGGAAAGATGAAAGAGGAGAATCTAACCCAAGACGAAATGAAAAAAGGTGTAAATACCTCCGAGGTTCCCTCAGAATTACCAGGCCCGAACTTACTAAAGTGAGGACCATCATGTAGAAGTTAATGTTTAGTACTCCCAAACACTGCAATACCAAATAAAAATAATCAAATTTTACTTTTTATAAATCAATTTAAGTTAATATGCGAAATGGCAAACATCTTAGAGCAAGAGTGTACTATACACTTTTATTGTAACAACAGACATTTGTATAGCTGTTGAAAACTAACAAAAATAAACAGTTGAAATTAAATTAAAAGAGCATAAAGGCTAAACTGTTTTATTTTGAAACTGGATCAATATTTAATTCTTCAGTTATGGGTAGATAACTAATATCTGTTATTCTAATTAACATATATTTTGATACTTTTTCACATCATCATAACACAGCAATTACATTTGTCATTTATAACTAACATTGTATTTTATAAAGGGATGATGGCCATGAGATGTTTCACTTTCAAGCGACAAGAAAAATAAATTAAATTGTATATTTAAATTTAGCACTACATGCATAAACACTGATTGCAATAATTATTGTGTTTCAACAGATCATAAAATCACTCTAACAGTACGAAAAACTATTATTTTCAACAAACACTTAAATAAAATCATAAGAAATATTTTTAAAACATTAGGCCCACATAATTTCAATATAAATATTTTTCACGTTTACTTTGATTCTTTCCGAGTAAGATACATAGGCTATATTGATATAACTTATAGGATATATAAAATATTTTTTTATCAACGATAAGAGCTAATTTTAAAATGTTTTTAACATAACACAGTGAAATTTATCTAATTTTGTATTTTTGATATTCTCCAATTTCCTGGTCTATAGGCTATAGTTTAATTTTTCCAAAACTCATACTAGAAATCTATAATTGTTGCTATAAACAAAAAATGAAATTATAATATAATATTCTGATTTTTCTCTTAACAATACAAATTTTCACTTGCTAACAATCCAAATTCGAAAACAAAATTTGAAACAATGATTTATTCATTGTTTGATTTTTTTAAATTTTAAAATTATATCTCATTTTTTGGTGAATTAGTAATAGGGCTATCTACCTTTTGTAAACAAAATAATTTATGAATGATACAATTTGGTTACATTAAAAACGTGTGATTTTTCAGTTGCCTTTTGTAACCATAGAAGAAAATGATTGTGGCACTTAATTAAAGATTTCATGATAATTTATAGATTAAAATTGGCAATAATAATACAAACACTGAAAATTTAGGACTATGTGGAAAACTTTCAAACTAAATATCCTATCCCATTGATTACAATTAACTAATTATAAATACTGTACCTAGCCTACTTTATACTTTAATGTTAATATTTTAAACAAGCATAACACTAAAACACAATTAAAATTAAATTTTACTAGCCAAACAAACCTTGATGTTGCAAAGACTAAATTGTTAATCTCAAAAAATATTTAAAAGGTCACTAGGTCATTTCTTCAAATAATTAATATTATCAATAAAACTTTTTAATAACAGATAACCATTTTTAAAATAGGCGTACTAAACATTGATTTGAGGGCAATATAGGTGTATATTTCAAATCGGGTTCCAATTTATTTAATCCCTTTCCTAAATGAGAACATGCTGGGAGTATATTTGATTTATTTGTTTTGTTTTGGGTCCAATATAGTCATCAAGCTAGTACTTTTTTATAGACTAAAGAACAATTTTAATTAATTTTTGTTTGTTATAAATTACTATATGTGGTATTTGGATCGTAAAAATATCTTTAATCCTAATTCCTGTTTTAAAGTATGTACACATTCAAATTTTTTTTTTTAATGTGATAAATATTTGTTTCAGACTAATGTAAGGCCAAATCTACAACAATAACAAAAAAATCGGAAGAGGTCCCTACTTCTTTAAAACACTAGGCCTTTAGTTCAAATTTAACAATTTTTTTGTTACATAGGCCTAATTTGGAAAATGAAGTTATTGGTCTCATTAACTTTTTTTATGAACCGATTTGAACCAAATTTTCATCAATCTGACCCAAACAATTAGAATATCAGTTATATAAAAATGGGGTTATTTTGATGGCAATACATACAACAAAATTTCAAAGTTATCATAAATTTGTATGATTACAATAGCAATATCTTAGGTGTTGCTTTACATTTATTCAAAGAAAATATTTGTTCAGTCATGGTGCAAGCTATCTTCTACTATATATTTGTAAAATATTAAAGAACATTAGGCCTAGTGAATTGTACTCTGAAAGGTGAATGAAACTTTAGTGTTATTGGTGGATATAAGCAGCATATGTAGGCCTACAGGAGATATAATACATTATACTAACTATCAATTATTAAAACATTTCTGGCTCTTACTATATAGAAGTCGGACATTACATTTTAACATTAAATAAAAAAAAAAACAATAAAAAGGTATTGAAATGTCAATTAATATTTTCAAAACATCTTATCCCTATAAGAGACACAGGGATATAATTAGACTGTAAAGGATGACCAATACCCGATAGAAAAATAATTCATGCAGCCATCTGCAATTTTACCAATTTCTGATTGAAATGTAAAGTTAAACTGTTGTAATGGGTGTGAATTTATTCATAAATATTTAATCTATCATTTGCATAAAACACAAATTTTAAATTGTCAATATTACTTAATGGTGTTTATATAAAAATAGAAGAGAAAACACTGAAGTAAAGTTGAAATAGGCCCTAGTTAAAATCAGTCAGTTGTCTAAACGATGTTTTGTACACATTAAATTGAAGTTTTCTTCTAAATGTTCAATTGCATACCATGTTTCTAAAAAAAAAGTAGCGTTACATAAGTGAGATAT
The DNA here is from genome assembly GCA_963513935.1 of Aphrophora alni. Classification (NCBI taxonomy): domain Eukaryota; kingdom Metazoa; phylum Arthropoda; class Insecta; order Hemiptera; family Aphrophoridae; genus Aphrophora; species Aphrophora alni. The sequence goes on along the minus strand of OY740773.1, from coordinate 18,670,453 downwards.
CAAATGCTTGCAAGCAATTTTCTAGGTACAAGGAACACGAAATCGTTCTGTTTATCCCCTGTGTAGTGCACACCCTTAATCTAAGCATCTTTGATGTTCATTTCAATTATTCTACATATTCCTAGTTTGTTTTATTAGGTTGTAAATCAATCATTAATAAAGATATAAATAACAATATAAAACTATATATCACATAGTTGTAGTTCATAAATTGTTCATTATACCAATACATTATTGTAGTTTTATAAAGTTGGTTGTAATATCTTAGTTAAGTTACTGTGTTTCAACTGTAATCATGCAGCAATACAGCAGAGAAATCTAAGGTGTATTACTGGGTAAAGTGTCTTTAATTGATAGACTGTATCTGATTAACATCACAATCTTATCTTGACTATGATGGTTTCTCATCCTTAATATTCTTACGAGCATAAGAATGGATGTTACAAGACAAAATCCAACTGAAAGTTGAATTATATTACCTAATTTGCTGTTTTTAAAGCCAGTCTTGATTTTTAGACAAAAGATCATTAAGATATTTTCAATGGTAGTTAAAATAGAAGGCTTAATTTTTAGTATTAATTTAATCACCAGTTTCACCACACAACCACACATATTTAAACATAGAATAAAAGTACAGATAAGTGACTTAATTGTTTGTTTTAAAAGCAGATAGGCTACACTCAACTTGTTCTCACGAAAAATACAATATTTTGAAATGTAGGTAAATCTTTGATAGGAATACAAGTATAATATTAATTAGTTAACACCATAGTTCTTAACAGTTCAATTGAAGCTTAATCCAACACCTAACAAGAATCCTGTTTTCAACCAAATAATTAAGGAAGACAACATCCCTGGACTGTTTATATGGGTAGAGTTGTTCTTCAATAATATCAAAATGACAAGTAGGTGTAGCCTACTTTATTAATGTAATTCATGAAGAAACTTTACCCTACTAACATAGGCATAGGTCTGTAGAGAACATAGGTTTGAAAATGTAAACAAAATTCTTTAGAGACTTCATATAGGTTAGCTGAATCATTTACAACAGACTCTTGTATTGGTTAGTGGAATGAAACATAACTGTAAATACGAGTTTTGCATGAAATTACTTAAGAAAAGTGTGTTATTAGGGCAGAAGCTAGAATGTTTTTCATAAAATTGGAGTTAACAAAAATATACCAGTGTGCTAAAAATATTACATTTATGAAGTTTTTAATGTTTTAACATATTTTATATAAGTATTGGGTACATCTTATGTGTAACATTATATTGACACAACATATTTAATTGAAGGTAAGAATTGAACAATCATGCTAAACTCAAGAGATCAATACCTGCCAGTTAAATTGCCGTACCTTGCCAGAACACGGGCTCCCAGGCGAACCAATACTTTCGTCATCAACTAGAGATCCTGAATGAGTTTTAGGAATCTTCTCGTACTTTGAATTATTCATACTATACTTCATAGTCACAAACACGTATTTACTCGTTTAGTGAATTGTTCTCCATTTAAATTTACCGAAAATCCATCTAAACATTTCAACTAAAAACTCATAGCTATCCTTATTTCATGACAAGTTGTCGTCTGCCCCGGCAGTGCCAGTGACAGTGGTGGCCAAATGACGCAGCTGTTGCTTTTCAATGCCATTATAATTGTTGTTTTCGATAATAGAAACTGTGGTTAAAAATATTTTATGAGTTTACCTAAATATATAATTTAACTTTAATAATAGGTACTAAATCTTTCTTCTTGTTTTTTTTACTTCCTTACAATTCTATGGCAAACTTATGCCTTATGTATTTATTTATTCTTCAAACATAACATAACATTAAAATACTTTGGCTTTACATATATATACACAATATAATAACTATTTTTTCTAGTCAAGTTAATTCAACTTTCCAAGAGATATCTTGTGTTTTTCAGAAATATTTATTTTAAATTGACTTAAATGTACTTTTTCAAATACATAAAATTGTGGGATTTATAAAATTTCATTGATTCCCTGCATAGAATTTACTAACTAAACAAAAATATTCACTGTAAGTATTGTCAGTTTTGGATGATACGAAATGAAAATAAGTCATGAAAACTGTCTTTCAAAATATAATTAATTATGTGTTATATTTAAGGCATAAACTTATTCCCACTATGTCATAAAAGCGTCCTCAGCGTAAATCGTATTTGGTTAAATTGAGGTTTTAATTATGGCAGAAAAGTTTCATATTTTTACCTGTATATTTTTGTGACTGCGATTTTACCCAGGGGCATTAAACTTTACATATCGCTAAAATCTGAACGAATTATGTAGTCGATTTTGAGAAATTTTGTATTTTTTGCTATTTGTTTGATTGATAACTCAAGAACCAGCATTTTTTTTATAGATGAGGAATAATACATTTTGATTGTGTCTTTAGAGGCTACACTACAGCAAAATTTGGTCAAAATCGTTTTAACCATTTATGAAAAATAAAGTCTTAATTTGGGTTTTTTTTTCTTATTGCAGCTACTCAAAATTTTGAATTATATAAATTTTGATATATATATATATAAAGTCCAAAGATATGGCCAAAATATTCTCATATATCAAATTTGAATAACATCAGGTCATGCTTTTGGACATATATGACAGACATAGAACACTTTATTTTGGTTTCAGGACTAGTACTACAGCACTGGAATTGAACTATATAATAACATACACTCAATGTTATCTTATTATTTTGGTTACATTCTTTACATAAATGTTAAGGCTTCCACCAAATTTTCTCTGCGTATAGTCAACCCATTTGATAGTGGTTTTGTAAATATTTTCATAGCTCTGCATAACTTTAATATACTATTAAATAATTCTGTTGAAATATACTATTAACTATTAATTAATTAATGTTGTGTAGTTTATTTTAAGTTGTGGGTGTTGATTTCACCAGAACCAATTCACCCAAGTAGCCTAAGAGGACTTTTGTTGTCAGGACCCTATTATTCAGTGGCAGAGTTTACCAGCCAAAAGTACTCATGAATGTGTTTTAAGATTGTTTGTGATAATTTTTTATAGTTTTAATTTGTTTGATTTTCTTAGTCTAATTGCATTTTAATTTTGTCTTTATCTTTGGTTATCTTGCACAGCTATGTATTGTTCTATAGAACAAATAAGAATAAAACACAAAATCCATGAGCATTTGACTCGGCAGATTGCTACATTAGGCTTGATAAGGTCTACAATACGTGTAAAAAATAAAAAAATAATTAAAACAAGACTTCTTATTATTAGTGGAATAGTTATATTTAAACAAATATTGTTATTATTAATATGGTTAATCGGACATTTATGATTATAAAACTAATATACCATATTCCGTAGTATAAATCAACTTCTCTTATCTAGTGATAAATCTAGAATATTTAAAGGAAAAACACTAACATGGCTCTAGAAACTAAAACTAAATCTATTACCTAAAAAAAAATGTACACAGGCAGTAATACAAACGTTATTAGAAAAAATCAATGGGACACAGGCCTTCACTCTGTCATATTAGAATAACTTTAAATTCATAAATATTGTTATATTACAACAATACATCTATGAAAGTATGTGACAAAGTTTTTATTCCAATGTATTCAGAATAGCTAAACATTCAATCAACTCAAGTGTACAAAAACCTAAAGGGGTCCTCTAGAGGGTTATTATAAATTTTAAAATTGGACAAAAGTAAATAGTTGTAAACTATACTGCTCATATAATGTGTATTTCTTTTGGACAGGTCTCGACTTACAGAGAGAATGTTTTGGGAGTCTCAGGAGTAGAGGCTGGATAATCAGACTTCTATGATAGACACTTGAAGGTGGGTAGTCAAATTAATCGAACAAAATAAGCAAGTTCATACTTCAGTTAAAGAAAATAAATTGAATAATGTATTTGCTAAGAAATTGGCTCGAATTATGTTGATAGAATATGAACAAAATGAATTAGTCACCATCTTTCCAAAAATGTAAATACAGGAGTTAACCGCAAAAAACAAAAACCATCTAATGAACCGTGTAAAAAGTATAATTTCTATAACATCAGACATACCAATTTTCATAACATTTGGGTAAATGAAGACAAATAACTTAAATTTATTATAAAATACGCAAGTTCTCAAAATCGACTTTACCAATTTTGTTCAAATTTTAATGATTATTAGATTACGTACCTTTAGAGTCTTTTTTTTAGTTCGGATGTCAAATAACTAGTTTCAACCATTATATCAAGGTCATCTTCAAGTAAGTTGACCTTGAATTAAAGGTTGAAATATTAAAAGAACTGAAATAAGACCATAATGGTTTAATAATCATTGAAAAATCACTTCCAGTGGCTAAAAATAAACAAAATAAACTTGCATGAAAAATTAAAATTAAATATATTATTGTTTAAGAGGAATTGAGAAAAAAAAGAACCTTGACCATCATCATTAAAAGGTTAATTATCATAAAATAGAATTTATACTCAGGAAACATTTATGGTACAAAGTCCTATATAAATATATATTTTTTAAAGATGGCGTCCATAGTTTATTTTACTTTTCAACTGAAAATACATTTTTGGTGACTAAAAGTTTTGGAGATGGTTGAGAAAGATTTCACACAGTTTTTTGAAATATGGGGTGACATACATTTTTATTTATCAATATGAAATGATACTCCTACTTTATTGAAAAGATCACCTATGAAAAGATCACATCTATTAAGAACTAATTAGTAAAATTACAAATACTGTTAAGGTTAATGAGATAAAACAAAGAATATTTGAATACAGTTTGATACTACCTTTTCTTTATCTTCATCTTTTGAGATTCTTGGTTTTAATTTAGAAATTAAAATCTGGAATGAATCCATAAGACTTTTATGGACTTTAGTCAAACCATCCTCTTCTTCTTCAGCTATGATAGCTGGTACGATGGGATTTTTCTCTGAAATATTTTCCATTTCCATTTTGAAGTACAACTCTTGTTGGGAATCAACCTGCACGGGTGACAAAGGTACACGAAAAAGCAAGCAATGTTGTATAGTCAGTGGATTTACATAGATTATCTTCTTTGCCTTCTTATCTACTTTAGTCAAATAATTGATAGTAAAGATGTTGGTTTATGTGAATACTTTTAATACCCTACATTTTATTTTTACATTTATTAATACTCTAGCAAGTTATTTGTGGTACAGCAAAACAATCATATTAACTTCCTGCGTTCAATGTTCATAGATAACATTGAAAATAAATGCTGACAAATAACTTTCTCACTAACCAACCAAAACTATTTATTACCAAATAAAGTCAATATTGTGACAATCAAGGTTGTTTTTGTTTTGTGCCAATTATTTCTAACTGTAAAATTGTTTTTCTTGAGATTTTTCCGTGGTGTTTAACGAAATTGATACAGCCAATTATGAGAAAATACATCTTTTATAACAACTCCATGGCGAATTTTTGTTTTGTTTTTTATTGATAACTCACAAGCTGGAATTTTTCGAGAGATTGACCAATGTGTTTTGTTTTGGTCTTCAAGAGGTTACATTTGAGGAATAATTGTACCATTATTTTGTAATTTTTTCATATACCAGCTAACACCAAGTTTTGAGTTATCACAAAAATGTAAAAAAATTTAATATGCCTATATATTAAATTTGATTAAAATCGGTCCACATGTAAAGTAGTGCACAAACGACAGTTGGACATAATTCTAAAAATTATTTTTTGGTAAGCTCTGGAACTTCAAAACATTAATATATGCAACCCCCTCTTCCTCGACTTGTTTATTTAACCCCATCACATACCTTTTTCTGTATAGTATATATGTGAGATGGTAAAAGACCTTGATTTGGTTTTAAAGAGGACAAGTCCAGAAATTAATAAGTCTGACCCAGCTGATAATATTTATAGCTGAGAGCTTGAATAGCTATTTAAAAACCGTATCTGTTTCAATGAACCTCTCTAAAGATTTTGATTGTGTAAATTTCACAACTATGTTAACAATTTTTGAAAATAACATGATTCAGATTGTTCCACTGAGCTGGACTCAGTCGTACGTGACTGGCAGATCTAAGTGAGTAGAAGTTGCAGGCAAACTGTCAAATAAAATTTACTTGAAATAGGGTGTTCTTCAGGGGTCACTACTTGGGCTTTTGCTGTTTATTTTATATGTAAATGGTCTGGAGCCACTGATCGGCAAAGACACCTTGTCCAAGGATGTAGTTGTTTGTTAGTTAAAAAATGTACAATGGATTCCACCCACCTTGTTGATTAAAAAGACATTCTCCAGGTATATTAGTCAAATTAATACCAAAAACACTTAGAAATTATGTATTTCACGTCACAAACAATAACACGCACAACACATACACTACACAAAGTACTGTGAACAATACTTTGTTTAAATACACACAAGGTTTTGTGAAAAATTTCAACAATTCACATCTTCAGGTGTAAAAAACAGTCCAAAGATAGTAGTTGATGTATAAGCCTCTCAGAGCGCCTAATACTGGTCAATTTAGGGCTCGGTTGAAGGTCATTCTGAGGAACAACTCCCACCATGTTTAAGTTATCAATTTCCTTAATAGGACTCCCAAAAAGGCTAATTACTTCATTTCTAATTAAGGGTTAATACACAGCACTAATGGTTGAACTAGGCTGAGAAATACAGTTTCTTCTTACAGAATAATTGCTGTCTCTTAAATATCCCTTTCTCCAATTATTCTTTTTAAGCAATTGGTGAAATCCATCTAGACGAGATCAATTCTAATTTTATTTTATATTCGTTACAACCTGCAGCTTATAGGACTGAGCTAATTGTACTTCTTGGAGTGGTGGAGCTAAAAGCTGTGAGCTCCAATGAATTTCTAGGAATAGTTATTGATAGTGGCTTGTCCTGGGAAGATCATGTCAGTAACTCTATAAAGGATATAAAAGTTGATGCATTATTTAAGAAAAGCTTGAGGCATTATTTGGTGATAGCTGCTTGATACTTGGTGGAAGAGTTTAAAGCTATCAGGACGTAGTAGTTGAATATTAAAAATGTTGTTTAAATTAAGGTTGTAATATAGGGTTATTCACTCTGCTATGTTATTTAATTTTTGTATTCTAATTGTTTATTATAATTTAATTTTGTATGTTGTTAACTATAGCTAACCAATTAATCTGTGAAAAGCTAATAGATTTAGCTTGAGGGTTGTAAATTAAGATATAAAATTTTAAGTTGTAAATTATTTATACATTTTACTTTAAGGATGGTTTTAATTTGTTTAACTACTTCGACTTGTATATTTATATTTGACCTGTCTTATGTAAAGGAAATTTGCCTAAAGGACTGGTATTTAAATTTGGTATTTGGTAATACTAAGTGAATTTGGTATTTAGAGACGCTTCTATAAAATAAAAGTTATTTAACTGTAAACAGCGATAGAGATTTGAGACAATTGAGTAGAAATAATAATATTATTTTGTATTGACTAAAGTTACTAATATTTATAATAAATTTAGTAAAAAAAAAGAATATTTTAATTAATAATAGAACAGATCCAAAAATAGTGTACATGTTTCGGGCAAACGAAATTTTAAATACACCTTCGGACTTTACTTAATATTTTTAACACGTTTTCGATTTTTACTGGAAAATATAGCAATATAAGTAATTCTTGAATTAAACTTTTGTTTTGTTTGTTTAAATATTTCATAACTGATTTTAGTACTTGTGTAATATACGGACCCTTCCCTCCTTTTTGTAAGTTCAAAACTCGAAACATTCTGTATGAATATTTTTAGGTTCTGTCTATTGCCATAATCAACTAAAATAACATAACTGTCTAGACCTCGCCACTACGAGGTCAGTGCTACTGCAACATTCTTACAAGAATCATTTTTTATATTTAATAGTGGTTTGTGTTGTTATTTTGCTTTTTTATTAACTTATGTTGGTTTTAAACTGAATAATTTCTAAGTCTATTTGAATATATCACATATCGTAACCTATTCGAGTTTTCGGTAAACAAAAATGTAGATCAGATTTGAAGTAGCAAACATCACCACAAATTGGTTAGGATAGGATATTAAATATATAGTATCAACAGTCCATTTCAAATCATACAACTTAACTCAGTTTTATCATTTTATACATCAAAATACCGCACAACTCCTAACAAAAACAGTTTATCCATATCTAATAAGTATCAAGAACTAATGTCAATACTTTCCAATATGCTAATTGTTCAAGGTCTCAATAATTATTGAAATAGCAAGTCTTTTGAAAATAGGGGTAAAATCAAATTGGTTTTATTTAACTTGTGCCAGAACAAAGTTAGATGATATAAACTTTGCAAAACCAATAACAAAAAAGCCTTTAATACAATGAATATTACAGTGCTATAATGGATACTATACTGTAACTATTAAAACATTTAAATCTATTTTTTTAAATTTATTTATTTATTAAAAAAAATTTTAATGTAATAGCAGATATTTCTTGTTGAAACTCCATATTCAAGGATAAAATAAACCAAAAGCTAAAGTTTCAAAATATTTTAATAATATAAATGAGCTACAATTGTTTCGCCTTGTGGCATCATCGGGCAACTGATCATACCTTGCTTTTGCTTTATTTAAATCTTATCGAAAACATTCAGGCGACACAAGAAGGATAACATCCAATCGAGAATCTCAGCATCATCTGAATCAAATTTGGTAAAGAAAAGTCCTACAAACACCTATCAGAAATACACAGTCGATTAGGATATGTTTTATAGTCAGAACTGTATGACAGAATGGACATTAAAGAGGATTCTCTTGATCCATCGGAAATCCATGAGTGATCATGGAATTACTGATAAGAAGACAGGTAATTACAACTTTCTCACGTCGACGGGTATGAATTGGTTTTCTCCAAGGTTGGACAGTATTTTTGATATCTCTTAGTTTCTTATTTATTACAGCTGTCCATTCCTCCACTGGCGATGCAATACGATTTTAATTGCTGATTAAAAGTTTGATGCTATAACACATTGTGCGACTGGAAACTCACGTATAGCATCCTTTGCTGCTCCATCTGATTTTTTGTTTCCAGTTATTAATATAGTTCCTAGGTATCCAGGAAAATAATACCCCAACAGTAGCTGACATCTGTGTATGGAGCACAGAATGTCTGCAGCTAAGGGATTCCTAAAATACATATCCTGGATAATCTGAATAGCATTTCTGGAATTGTAACAAACAAGATGGCAACTAGATGGAACAGTAGTGAGAGCTTTAAAAATAGCAAGGACTTCAGCAGTAAAAACACTAGAAGCTAGAAGTAACTCATACATATAGGACTGTGAAAATTAAAATTTTTGTGCTTTTTATAAAATTTGTTTCAGTGTTTCCAAATAGAATTTACATTAAGTAAGGCTTCATAATGAACCACTAGAATCGTTAAAGAAGATATATTTTCCAATTTTCGTAAAAATTTGGTTTTAGCTAGATCTGTAAACAAAAGTTATAAAAATAAATGGCTTAAAGTACCTCGGACACAAACAACATTGACCCCCCCCCCCCAAGAAAATGTTGAATTCGGATAAAAGGGTATACCTACAATGGATTTTTTTTGGAGATGATGTGGCAGATATCTTGGCTAAAAAGGAAATCAAAGTTTATCGTCCAAACAACATTAAGAATTATCAAACATGATCAATATTCATCAAAATAAAGAACGAAATTGAAATACTGATACAATCATGGGATAAAAGATGGACAAATATTGGAAGAACATCTGCCACAAAACCAAGGAAAGAAGCTTTTGTCCTTTTTAGATTGAATACAGGCCATAACTGCCTGGCTACACACCTTCATGAAATAAGAATGCACATTTTGTGACCAACAGTGGAGAAAAATGGGTACATCCTCTGTGTTGTATAGAACTTTCCAAGAATTTACAAGAAACAAACAATTACTGGGAAGCAAGAAGGAAAATGAGTTAAAGAATATCGATAGTAGGGGACTGGAAAACTACAAATTTTAAAATCAGGAACAATAAAATAACATTTTGTTGTTCAAAGGCTATTCACAGACAATTGTAAACATGAAATAAACAATTTTTACACCACTACAATACTATAAAAAAAAAAAAAAATTATATATGTATATATACTGTATATATAATAGTAATAATAATAATATAAGAGAAAAGAATGGGATTTTATTAAAAAATACACAAATTTAAATAAAACTTATTTATAACTTTGTACAAAACCTGGAATAACGTGCAACAGTTTCATTCAAGATACAATATTGAATTGATAGAACTTAATTGTGTACGGAGAACATTAAACGAAGAAGAAGAAATTAATGAACTATAAAGTCATCTCCATGACATCAGCATCTGAAATAAAATAATACTATAAATATAGATTAAGCTTAATTTGTGACATGTTTTAAAATTTAATTAAAACTAGAACATAATTTCTCAAGGGTTATAAAATATTATTTAAGAAATTGTGTTAAAGTTTAATTTTTAAATAATATTGTTTTAATATATTCAACATTTGGTTTAATCCATTTATAAAAGTCAACATTGTTTGCAAATATTATTTTGACATTAATTTAAGAGTGAAGACTATGTTTGCTCTTTAATTTCAAAATCGAATTAACATGGATGGATTATATAAATGAGTTTTATAAAAACCTCAGCTCAGTGGTCTCCTTTCTAAAGACACTGGCTCTCTGCGGTTTGAACAATTGTTTCATTGGATATTTTCTATCATACGAGTATATAAAAATTTGCAGGCGACAATACAAGATCAAGGTATTCCCATTTGGGATGTAAGCGACAACATTTCAGCCTTATTTAAAAGAAGTAGAATTATTATTTCCAATTTTTCATTCAGTTTTTATTAGCAGAACCCATAATTTATTGGCATTTTATTAAAACTTTAAAAAAAGTTATTAGATTATTAAGTTATGTTGGTTATAGGGAAAATTGTAGACCTATATTCCTAAAGTTAAAAATTATGACTGATAAATTTATAAATATTTGATTTGCTGACTTAAATTAAACTAAATCAACTGATATTAAATACAGATCACAACTTCATATGTACAATACTAGAAATAGGCATATTATAGAGATCCGTACTCCCCATAAAGTTAAATTGTATAAATTTCTATTGGAACATCCGATGTATAATATAAATTAATTCCTTAGTGCAAACATTGCGACTGATGCTGAATTAATTTAGTAGCTATGTAAGATTAATATTAAGTTGCACCTTTGTTTATTAACATTACTGACAGTGTCTATTGTATGTTTTACATATTTTAATGACAATAAAGATATAATATTACTAACAATAATAATGGTCTTATTTACAGAGGTTTGGCTGATTGGACTTTTGAATAGTTTTGTCTTGAACTTGGACTAAATTTTTGAAAGAGGGGGCAAATGTTGTTCCTTTGAAAACGGTTAGGACACTTTCTCTTGGCACCACCCTTTATCAATCAGTAGTTTGCTATTCTTTGATTATCAACTTTAAAAAGCTACACTTGTGGAAACTTCAATAACCAAATGAATGAAAACACAATTTTCCACAAAAAGTCACTTTATTTGTGCAACACAAATACAAGACGACTTTTTAATGACTAAGTCATCATCTTCGGCTGCTACATGCACACAAAAGATTGTGTGTGCTTGACAGTGTCAAACATCCATATAGGAGACACAATCATACCTTGGAAAGTGGTTCTTGACATTACCTAGCAGTAATTTAATGTTACAACAGTTGGTACATGATGGAATTCCATGATAATGGAAATAATGAGCCGATTATTCAATTCCACAAACAGCTTTAATTGCGACATATGTTTCGCCGTTAGGCATTTTCAAGCAACTAAATTGAAAACAAAACAAGTCTAAACTAAAAATGTGAGACAAAAGGAAAGGTTAGAGTAAAGGGGTTGAGGAATGACAAAAGAAAGGTCAATGATCTAACCTGTAGGATGGAAGTGGGGGTGTTTTAGAAAATTGTGATACCTATTGTGTAACCAGTGTTTTCTAAAACACCCCCACTTCCATCCTACAGGTTAGATCATTGACCTTTCTTTTGTCATTCCTCAACCCCTTTACTCTAACCTTTCCTTTTGTCTCACATTTTTAGTTTAGACTTGTTTTGTTTTCTATTTAGTTGCTTGAAAGTGCCTAACGGCGAAACATATGTCGCAATTAAAGCTGTTTGTGGAATTGAATAATCACCTCATTATTTCCATTACCTAGCAGTATACCAAGGACTACTTTCCAAGTTAAGCCTGTGTCTCTTATCCATGGAAAATCTAAACATAATACAATAACACGCTATGTGCTCTATCAAAACCTAACCTATATACACACATATATATAATATTACATTTTGTATTTGTGGGTTAGACTGCTTTATTGTTTATTTTATGCTTTAAATTGTTTGAAATTATTATCTATGTATCTGATTGTTAAGTTATTGTCTCTCTGTATCTAATGTATAATTTATTATGAATGTATTATTATTTGTATTTGTTATATTTTCTAGTTGATCATTTTCATGTACCTTATTATTAGCAATATACGAAAAATAAATATTTGAAATTAAAGTGCAGCCTTGTGCCTAATCACGTTTTTATTTAGACTTAGTTTTGACTGCTCAGGTCTAGTTCAGTTCCTTTCTTAGGTTATTGATTTAGTTTTACTTTCCAACAAGGCTTCGTCGGTGTTTACCACTTGAAAGTTGATTTATACTCTCAAAATGTTGTGCATTAGTTTTATATACACAAATGTCCTATTAAGTTTAGTTAATATTTGTTTAGTTTAATAATTGTTAAAAAGTTAAGTTAATTCTTAAGAGTGTTAAAAACATATCTTCTGTTTCATGATAATATTTCTATGTTTTATGACTGTTTAGAATAAGATATGACTTATAAGGAATATTTTTTGTGTTGTTTTATTGTTAGGTTTAAGAATACTTAATTGTTTAGGGTAAGATTTTTTTTTATATTTTTTTATTTTTTTTTTGTGTTAACTAAGATATATATTTTCTATTTTGGCATAATTAATATTATTTATAAAAAAAAAATTGTTTGTCCTGTATAAATAATAAGTAGCCTTTGTCTTTTGTTGTTTCTTCCATGTTGAGAGGTGAACATATTTTAACAAAGTTCGGTGAATCATCAAATGTAACCGATCAGCCGCCACCTCTATCTCTAGCTCTTGTCTTATAGATTCTAAGTTTCATGTGTATCACCCCAAACAGGTTTTTTTTTATAAACCTCGGGGTCAGACTTTATTAGTCTTAAGTTTGTAAAGTTTTGTAATCTGAACATGTATATGTATATAGTTGACTAATAAAGATATTTCATTCATTCATTAAATTATATTAACAATATGGAAAAATCTATCATTATCAAATAACTTTAAAACCAAAATTGTTATGATTGTAACAACTATCAGTGGCACATTAAAAAAATTGCGCTTCTAGGTAATCAGGTTGGTTGCTCCCCTCCCCCCAAATAGTTATCGATATAAACTTGAAATATAGGGTAAACTCCATTTACCAAGCTACGCTGACTTTCCAAGTTTTATTATAAAATTATGGGAAAACATGATCTTGTTTTACGTCTTAAAATTTTATTGAATACTCTTTGTATTTTTTAAATCTTTTCAAAATAAATCTGGATAATAAGTTATTTCAAGCTTATTAACCATTTAAAATTGGATGGGATTGTTCTGATTCTTGAAATAATTGAAAATAAAATTACACTAACTGGTAGTGGACAGACAATGATATTAAGTAGCACATGTTTTAATTTACAAACTGAAAATTGCTTTTACGAAAACAACAAGTTATAATAATGTACTTATCATATGGGTGGATACCATCATTAAAAAAGTTTAAATTGATCTATTATTTAAAAGTTATTAATATTATCATTAAAAAATTTGATGTTCTTGTGAAGAACAAGGTGACAGAAGAGTGTTGCCATTTTATTTCGTTAATAATACAGGTGGTTGGACACTTTAATTAGAAAGGAGAGATCAAAGCTTTGAGAAAAGGCATCAATTTTTTTCTTTGCTTTACACAAATCTTTCGGTCTAAAAAAATTTTCTTCCTCAAATTTTTCAACCTACATTTTTTTTTCTCAAAATTTTGCGACAAGTTGGTGAGGCTGTTCTGGCAATTGTCTAGTCTAGTTATGTAAATTCACTCTAATCCGATTTAGTGAATCTGTTAATAGTAGATAATTTTTATAATAGTGATTCTGCCCCAACAAAACTCATATCTCAAACTTGCCAACTTCTCATAATCAAAATCAGTAAAACCCTAAATACAATGTAAAAAAAAAGTAGTTAAATATGTCTAGGCCAAAACCAAGGTCTAGATTAGATTAGGTTGAAAATAAATTAGAATATAACTAGGTTATTTTATATAAACAGCTTGTGTATGATATATATATATATATATATATATATATATATATATATATGTGTGTGTGTGTGTGTGTGTGTGTGTGTGTGTGTGTGTGTGTGTGTGTGTGTGTGTGTAAGCATAATATATGAAAATAATAATAGGCTTAAGCTTAATTGTGTGTATATATTTATAAATCTGTGAGATTGTTACAATATATGATTTTACCAAGATGAACAAATGAATAAGTAAAAAATAATAAATATATAAATAAACTTTGTTATTACATTATGGTTCATGCAATTAAACTTCTGCAAATAATGTGTTACACGGTGAATTGATCAGAAAATACGAATACAAAAATGATTAAAACTATTATAATTTATAAAATTTCTGAATTTTAATTGATTTCTATATGGGCACACAATTTATGTGTGGTTTAAATAAATTAGTCTTGTGTATCTATACATATTCTACTGTCTGATTCATAATCAGTTAACTGAATTAAGCATGCCATAGATTGCTTTGGAGACTAAACTAATTTAGTAGGATGTCAGGATTTTATTTATAGTGGCAATAAATTTGAAACGTCTAAAATATTTAATAATTTTTCTTTTTTGCATATACATGTATAGAGTATTTAGAGATTGCAATTGCTATGGTTCTCATTTATCAGATGTTCCATATATTTCGATTTATGGTTTAAAGATAATTTATGGTTTGGTATGTGTTCTTTGAATCTTTGTTTAACACTTCTTGCAGTCTGTTCTACATATGATGTATTGCAATTGTTATATGAGAGTTGGTATACTCCTCCTTTTTTCAAAATCATTTGTGGTGGCTCTGGATTTATTTCTGTTTACCATATTTTGGAGTTTCTTATTAGTTATAAATAAAGTATCCTTGTTTACAGAAAATATTATTTATTGGGTGTTCAAGATGGCTACTGTATTTTATAGTTTTATACTTTTTGGTTTCTCAGGGCTTAGATAGCGCAAGTTGTTAGTTTAATTTGAGTTTTTTCTCTCTCTGTTTTTGGTTACTTCTGTCAATAATAGAAGGATTGTCCTAATTGGTAATGGCAATATGCTTGATTAAATAAATTTATATTATTAATATGGTTTAATCGGACATTTACCATCATTTGTGTATATGAAAACTAAAACACATTTTATCTGATCTTGTTTGTATTTAGTCATAGCTTTGACTGCTTAGGCCTAGTTTTAGAGTCAGATTCGTTCTTAGACTATAGATATAGTTTCACACTTGATAACAAGAGTTTATTTATACTCTCGAAGTGTTGTGTATACACAAATAATGGTAAATGTCCGATTAAACCATATTAATAAAATGAACAATCTATCATTATCAAATAACTTTAAAGCCAGAATTAATAGATAAATTCAGTTTGCTCCATAGGCTCTATACTCAAAACAAATAAGCTGCTAATTTATTACTGACAGAGTGATTTGGAGTTGAATGAATGGTGTGGTCTATTTGAATAGGTTTTTGTAAATCTTGAATTTGTGTTTGTTATTATTTTCCATGATGGTGATATCTAAGTAGGTTAACACATTATTATTATTTTTAAATGTAACAGCAGATATTTCTTGTTGAAACTCCATATTCAAGGATTAATTAAAGCTAAAGTTTCAAAATTATAATAAAGCTAAAATGTTAATAATATAAATGAGCTATATTGTTTCAACAGTTGCCTGATGATGCCGCAAGGAGAAACAATTGTAGCTCATTTATATTATTAAAATAATTTTGAAACTTTAGCTTTATTGCTTTCATTAATCCTTAACACATAATTGTTTTTTTTCCTCAGCTGTCATTTTAATTAATAGATGGGCATAATTAAGAAAGCCGTTAAAGTGGTTTTAGTTGTTTTTTAATTAACATTGAACAAACATATTATATCATCTATGTATCTTTGGTAATATATAATTTTGTTGTAGAATTGATTGGAATTATTCAACATGTATTTGTTTTCAATTTCGTTAAACAAATTTTTAGCTAAGATTCGTGACAGAAAGGATTCCATAGTTAAGCCTTGGTTATTGAAAGTCATTTTGACCTAAGCAAATTTTAAATAATTTAATAAGGTCTGCTATGGCTTCTTTGCTTATTATGCTATTGTTAGTGAGATATTGTTTTAAGATGTATACTTTCATAGATACATTGGTGTAAAGGTTAGTTATATCGAATGAGATCAGTATACTGCTCGTCTTAATAGTGACATCTTTAATTGTATTAATTAAATCATAGTTGTGTTTTAGTCTACAATAATTTAAATAATTTTCAAAAATTTTGTGCCCTTTTGTAAATAGGAGCTGCAGAGAAATTGACAATTGCTCTAGTTGGAATTTTTTTTATAGATTTTGGGAAGTGCTCTAAATATGGGAGCTGAAGGTTTAATCATTTTAAATGATTTTTTTCTTAGAATCGGAAACAATATGTTGTAACATTTATAATAAATAAACAGTATGAATTGTTGATGGGTTGAGGGATTTGTGGTCAAAAGAAAAGTGAGATCTTAGATGCATGTTATAGCCTAAATGTAATAACCTCAAAATTCGTTCTAGCCTAATAATTTAATTAACTACAAGATTTTGGAAATTTTAAATAAATAATTATAAAGCACATATTATAATAACTACAGCTAATTTAAATAAAACTTACCATTTCAAAAACAATAATAACAGTAACTTTACTTAATAACCTAAAATGATTGAGTAAGAACATTTTACTATTCTTTTGTAATTTATTTCATGTTTAGATAATTAGTTTTAATTCAAATTCAATATATATTGTGTATTAGTTAATTTAAATAACAAACTGATCGAATAGGATAAATTAGGTTAGTTTTAGTGTTTACAATGAATTACAATAAAGTGAAACACTGTGAACTGGCGGCGATAGTTAGAACTATCGTTGAAATCTAGGCAGTGGTGTATAAAAAACATAAATATATAAAAAGTGAATGTGTATGAATTAAAACCTTTTTAAAACAATTTTACCTACAGATATGTCTACAAACTATAAATAATGTAAATATACCGTTTAAAACGACTATTAAAGGACTTAAAAAAAAAAAAAAAATTGATGTTTGAGTGCACGGCCATACGTAAAGCCGATAGCGGAAAATATACCAGTGATGGCGGTGCTGCATTGTAGTCCGGGTTGTTGGAAGAAAATAATAATAATGTGCTAAAAAAAAAAATTCCATTGAGGCAAGACTTATTGTCGTTATTCAGCAATTTAAAAGAAAGATTTTATAGAAAAGTTCAATAATATAATAATACAAACATATCAGAAGAATAAATAATAAACTACAAGAGTTATTGCTAGTATTAAGAAAACAGTCTGAGGTAGTACCAAACCTTTTAATTATCTTCAAGAATAGATATTTAAACAAATTTCAACATCATTCATTTGTACTTCAGTTAATATATAGATTGTATGAATATCAAAAAATTGAATTTTAAGAACTTTTTAATATTAATAGTATTAAGCTGATTTGTGAATTTTAAGATATATGTCCATAATTGTATAATAATTGCACATTTAAAAAGCCCGAACCTTAAGACCCCGAGATTAAAGAGTAATTTAAGAATTGATTGATAAATAGTTTTACAATTTTAACTCATACTATAACATAAAATATTATATTTAAGTTTGTAAAAAAAAAATCAAAGAAATTTCATGATTTAATTAAACCGAACTTGTTAAAAGAATTGAGTTGTTATTCCACTTGTTAACCATTATATTTTAAAGTAAAGTTAACGTGCTAGAGCAAGACCCAACTTGAATAATATTAATAATATAAATAACTGTAAATATATATATATATATATATATATATATATATATAAATGTTATTATAATGTTTAATAAATTTATTTCAGTATTGTATCATGAAATAGGTTTGTTGAGTCATTGACAATTTCAAAAATGTTGTTGTTGGAGCAAAATTCTTAACCATTTTGCTATGGTCATGGTATTGATTACAAGAGAAATCGTTTTTAACAATAAAAGCATTATTGTTTACTAATTTCCTGTTCATATTTTGGATGATGGTTGAGTTTATGTTTGTCTGAAGGGTTTCTTGTTTACTGGATTGTTTAATATAAGATACCTCCTACAAATGATTATGAAAAATAAGGAGTATACCACATCTCAAGTAACGACTGCAATAAATGATTGTATATAGGACAGATAGGAACGCATACCAAACCATAAAATGTTAAACCAAATATCTAAACATATGGAACATCTGATAAGTAAGAACTATAATTATAGCAATATTAATTCCAATCTCAAATTTATCTATAAATGCAAAAAAGGAAAATTATTAAATATTTTGAAAGAGTTCCAAAATTCCTCCAACAATAAACAAAATCCTGACATCCTACTAAATGATAAATTGAATTTTGCTGCCAAAACAATTTATGTCATACTTAATTCACTGAGTAAGAAATAAACCATCTAGCTAACTGATTGTGAATCAGACAGTAGGAAGTGCATGAATTGAAGACTAATTTATTTAAACATTGTGACCACTTAATAACAGTTTTATATTATGTAATATGTTTGAGTGTTCATGTATTTGTTATATGTAGTTTTATGTTTGTGACAATGTGCAAAGTCTGAAGATGTCTCCTGCAGATGAAACTGCCATAGACATAATTCAATCAAGGTAAATTAATTGTAATGAATATATGGCTATTTAGAAAGTAAGTCACGTTTCAGCGTGGTGCCATTAGTAAAGCTGCGATTGTCACCATTTTGTTGTGAGAGCTTTCTTCCACTCAGTATGCATCCAGCTGTGGCAGTTTGAGGTTCATTTTGCTTCGCTCTGTTTGTAATACATTTTTTAAAAGTGTTGCAATCAAAAACTCTGCCGTTTGTGAAGTATTGTCAGTTATAAGATTTTCGTTCGAAAAAAAACACTAAACATATTGAAATTTATCGTCAACTTCATGTTGTTTATGTTAAAGATCTGATGACTGAAAGTGGAGTGAGGCGTTGGTGTATAATCTTTAAAGATGACTGCATGAACGTTCACGATGAAAACCAAAGTGATCAGTTAGTGAATTTGGGATCCAACGCTATACAGCTTCGCCAAGATTTAAGGTTCCTAAAAATCTTAAAATGGTTCTGGGTGACATTGTCATTACCTCTGCAGCCGTGGGGAAAGGAATGCTTAGGTAAAGTAGCCTTTTGTAGGTTAGATATTCACAATCACACTACCAACCAAAGTGGTCAACCAAGTATTGGGACAGATGAACAGGTTAGAAAAATCAATTATAACAGTTTCACGATAACAGCTGTCGTTTGTGTATCCTTAAATTTCACAGAACCTATTGTAGGAAGTTGTGTCACAGAAATTAGGCTACCATAAGTTTTGTGCCAGATGGGTTCCAAAAATTTTGTCAGAGGACCACAAAAATTCAGGCTGGTGTGAATGAATGGTTGAAGTCACAGGCGTCAAGTTTTTATGATATTGGAATTTGTAAACTTGTTCATCGGTATGATAAGTGTCTTAATTTAAATGGTGACTATGTAGAAAAGTAGTGCTAGAGTGTAGGTATAAAAGGAATATAATACACATTTTTTATTTTCCTTTCGGATTTTTCAAAATGAGAGATACTTTCTGGAAAACCCTTGTATAAACAATCAAACAACCCAGAGGTTTCAACTTAAAATAAAATATATAAATATGAATAATAAGCCTAACCTCCTGAACCTTCTTCATCATACAGGTATTCATCCTGATATTCTTTAAGGAACTGTGTCGATCTTCCTTCATCCAAAAACAAGGAATAAACCCGCTTCACATCCTCAATTGCAATCTGAACAAAATAAAACAAATATCGTAGGTTATTCTTAATTTATAAGTAGATGATTTTAGCATAGATATTACTAAAATTATTGTTTACATTTCAAACATTTTCTGTTCATCAATATAATATTGGTTTTTGAAAGTTGTAATAAAATTAGTTCCAAGTGCAACAATCACAGGAAGCATTCGAAATGAACAAAAATCGCTTAATATTTTAATAATAGTAAATGCTAGTAAGACTAAATGAACGATTTTTAATATAAAAACCTGAATTAAAGCACTGTATGGTGCTTAATGAAGCACTATAAGCAGTTTCATCTGTTAAATTCCTTGTAATAATCATTTATATTAAATTAAAATGGAAGGATCACAGTGATGAGTTGTGCAGAAAACTTAGTTCACTGGCCTTTTTATTAAGAACATTGTCACAGTATTTCCAAAATCAATTTTGAAAATAGCATATTTGCTATCTTATGGAATTACCTTATGGAAACTCCATAAGGCAAATGGCCCAGAGAATCTTTCATTTGTTAAAGCAACCAATTATAATGGTAGCTCGTTTGGGCCATTGCGATTCTTGTAGAGAAGCATTTAAAAAATCTGGCAACATAACCTTTACATGTATGTACATCCTGGAAATAATAGTAAATTACAAATTAAAAAACCTAACGGTTTGTAATAGTGATGTTGTACATATGCATAAAATCCAAAATAAATATGATTTCCGAGGACAAAAGCACAGATTAACTTTAAGTACAAATGCTCCCTCTGAGGCGGGTGACGTTTCCATGAATAAACCCCCTAAGAAGAAACTCCCTATTAACAAAATACCGGTGGTCATTATGTTCAGAAACAAATTAAAAAAGTTGTTAAGGGGGCAATGTTTTTTACTTTATTGAGGAGTTTCTTGAAGCCAAACTGTAATCTCAAAACAACTAATTTTGCTTTAGCTTTATATTTTGTTACTTACAACTTGAGTTTTACTAATGTTGGAGTTTACAAATATATATTTGTATCATATTTAAACTTATTTTGTTGAGAATTTGTTGTTGCACATTTTGTTTATTATGTGAAAGTTTTTGTATGTATGTTTATAGTTATCATATGATATTCTAGAGTAACCGGATATGCTTGAATAACTGTAGTTATTTTTGACTTACCGCCAGCAATCCTTGGATAATTCTATTTTGTTTATATTGTCATGTATTTATTCACTACACGTGTTTCGGACATTATCGTCCATCGTCGGGTGATAACACTTAGTTAAAATATTCAACACAAAAATACAAGTAACACATAACATTCACGCTCGAGAAACACAATATTTTAATGTCACCGTGCTGGCACTACATAGTATACTATGCATTGGTCATGTGAGTAAGGTAGTTAATCTGTTTATCAGCTCTAAGGTGGGGGTTGCTTCAAACCTTTTTTTGTCATTCAACAATCCATCAGGGTTCTGCAATTCGCTACGATAAATTAGGTATTCTTCCAAGCGGTTCATATAGTTGCCCTTTTTACAATTTTTAAGTACTTGCATGTTAATTTCCATGTTGTCATATTTATGATCATTATCTATCAAATGTTCCGCAAACTTAGATTTTTCAGGGTGTTTTAGCGCTTGAATATGTTCTTTGTATCGTGATTTAAACGGGCGTCCTGTCTGTCCTATGTAAAATTTGTTGCATGAGCTGCAGTTTAATCTATATATACCAGTATTTGTATATTTATCTTGTTTATTGGTTATGTTCCTGTTTATTATTTGTTTCAGGTTGGAATTGGTTTTGTATGCTATTTTGTAACCTTGTTGTCTGAATATATTGGCTATTATGTTATTGAATTTGGTGTTGTGTTGTATAGTTACAAACTTGTTGTCCTGTTTTATTATATTCATGGTATTGTTTCTCTTTTGTTCCATTTTCTTGAGTATATTGTCTACTATTGTTGGTTTGTATCCATTTTGGTGTGCAATATGTTTTATTGTGTTTAGCTCCTCTATGTAATCGGGTTCTTCCATAGGAATTGATATTAATCTGTTCACCATGTGGTAGTAGGCTGCCATTTTATGTGTGATCGGATGGTAGGATGTGGTATGAATGGTCTGGTCTGTGTTGGTAGGTTTTCTAAAGATTTTGAATCTATGTCTTCCTTCTATTCTTGATATTGTGAGGTCTAGGTAGTTTAATGCATTATTTTGTTCAACTTCATGTGTGAATTTTATGTTTGGGTGTATTTTATTCATGTAAGTATTTAGTTCCTGGATCTGTCTGTTACTGCCTCTGAACAACATTATTACATCATCGACATATCTGTAATAATATATTATGTTGTCGTAGAATTTGTTTTGTTTATCCAGAATGAAGTTATTTATATAAACAGGAACATAACCAATAAACAAGATAAATATACAAATACTGGTATATATAGATTAAACTGCAGCTCATGCAACAAATTTTACATAGGACAGACAGGACGCCCGTTTAAATCACGATACAAAGAACATATTCAAGCGCTAAAACACCCTGAAAAATCTAAGTTTGCGGAACATTTGATAGATAATGATCATAAATATGACAACATGGAAATTAACATGCAAGTACTTAAAAATTGTAAAAAGGGCAACTATATGAACCGCTTGGAAGAATATCTAATTTATCGTAGCGAATTGCAGAACCCTGATGGATTGTTGAATGACAAAAAAAAAGGTTTGAAGCAACCCCCCCCCCCCTTCGAGCTGATAAACAGATTAACCACCTTACGCACATGACCAATGCATAGTATACTATGTAGTGCCGGCATGGTGACATTAAAATATTGTGTTTCCCGTGCGTGAATGTTATGTGTTACTTGTATTTTTGTGTTGAATATTTTAACTAAGTGTTATCACCCGACGATGGACGATAATGTCCGAAACATGTGTAGTGAATAAATACATGACAATATAAACAAAATAGAATTATCCAAGGATTGCTGGCGGTAAGTCAAAAATAACTACATTTATAGTTATGTTAATTGTTGATTTAGATTTTGTATGAATAGGAGACACAGTGGTATATTACCTTAAAAAGTGGTCCTTGCTATTACCTAATAGTACACAAGTAAGAAAACACACAAAAAAAGAAACTGATTGAGAATGTGTTTACGAAACTGATTGAAAGTGAGGTGTTTACGAAATATTAAAGAACTTTAGTGTTTTATTTATTTGTGTTTTCTGTGCCCTATTAAACTTCAATTATTGATTTCTTACTTTAATTATATGTTATTTGTCTTGTTATTGATTATATACTAATTACTTATTGATATGCACATGTGTTGTGGGGGGGGGGGGTATGACTAGTTCCTCACAACTGTATTTAAACAAGTATCACTATATTTGGTTTTAGAGAACAATAAATATTTAATCTAATAATATAATTTAACATTAAAAAAGAAATGATAAATTGTTAAACTATTGGATATGAGGGGTGTTCAAATACAGGAAAACTTTATTTATTGAATACAAAGAAATTTATATTATTACATTTATTTATCGACTAACACACAATTTTTCTGTTTAGTATCCTGCCAAGGCAATACACTTGTTCTAGCGATCAAGAAGTTTATTAATTCCAGAAAGCCTTTTGACTGCATTTTTGAAAAGTGTCAAAAACCTACTCATTAGAGTATAATTTTTTCCTTCAAACAATTTTAAAAGTGGGACAAAGAAGTGAAAAGAGGTTCTTTTATTGTGTAACTATAGTAACTAAATTAAAATTAGGAAGAAAATACATATTTTTATTTTATAAAAATTTAAGTATTAGCTGAATAATTTAATATTTTACCGCTAATTTTCGATATTTTGAAGTTGTTCTATACACATTGTTCTATTATTGTGTAACTATGGTAACTAAATTAAAATTCCTCAGAAAATACATTGTTTTTATTTTATAAAATTTGATGTATTAGCTCTATTTGAACGGAGCTAATATTTAAATTTTACAAAATATAATAAAAACAATGTATTTTCTGATGAATTTTAATTTAGTTACTATAGTTACACAATAAAAAAACAATGTGTATAAAACAACTTCGATATAACCAAATATCATAAACTTTCAAAAATATATTTATTTTATAAAATTTTAAGTATTAGCTCTATTTCTGCTATAATTGTACAAAAAAAGAAAGAGATCTGAGAGAATTTTCAGTCCAAGAATAATGATAGTGGTAATGGTTAAAAATGAGGTATTACTCAATGGGCCATTACATTTAAAAATTTCGAGTCTCCTTAAAATAAACCATTTTTGGATGGAAGTAAATTTACTTTATAATCCTGAAAAAAAAAGAAGCGATTTTTCACTAAAACCATTTTGTAAAGTTCAATCTTCTAAAGTTTAAGAACATTCTGAATCTGTATATCCTTCCCTACCATTCAGATGATTCGAATAACCAAATCTCTGTTAGACATTGCTGAAAAAATGTACAGGATGTATTGTGACATTGGCATTATGTGATGTTAGACTCACACAATGAGAAGTAGGTTCAAGTTTTAAAGTTATTTAACCATAGCAGGATTTTTTGTACACTCTGTATTCAAGATTAAATCATTTAAAGAAAAGCAAACCGTGTAACTGTGTAACAAACATTCAGGTTAACTGTTAAATAGCCGAGTGTTAAAATAGGACAATGCTTCGCTCGGTATTATTACCTCAGTACTCTTGCGTTTACGGCTAACAAGACTTGCAGTTGTGATGAGTTGTATAGCATAACGGAGAGAGGTTTCCAAAGCAATCCTTGTCAACACAGTCAATGCATCTTCTGACATCTCACAGTCCTCTTCCTCACATCTAAAAGAAAAGAAAAAAAAAATCAAATTACGAGAGCTATTCAGAAAGGTAATTTTGAGAGCATGGTAATTCTGAAAAGCATCTTTAAGAGCGTGGTAATTCTGAAAATTATCTTTAAGAAAAATTTACATAATAATTATATTTTGTACGATTTACATAATTGGTTTGAGTACAACCTTTTGCCAATCCTAGCATTGTCTTGTTATTTATATTTGTCGATGTATTTTGGAGTTCCTCTATCTTTGAGACTTACTTTAGTACTGAATTTGTACATTAAGGACTCGTCTACATACACAACTTTGTCACACCCCTACCTCCAACCTCCATTTCTCATGTTATTTGCTTTATTGGATTTACTAACTTATTTCTTTTTCTCTAGCATCTTTAGGTTTTGGAACATTACTCCTGATTAGTTAACAACTTGCTCGTTAATAATATTTTCTCCGTTCATCTTTAGTTTAAACATTTACATATTTTCATTATATTTACACGTCTTCCTTTGTTGCAATGATGTAATAACCTAATAGAATCTTTCATTTCATATGGGATATGGCCCTCTTTAATAAATGAGTAGAATAATTTGAATATCTCTTTTCATATTTGTATGACCTAATATGTTCCCTAAATCTTGTTTTTAACTTTCGTCCTTTTTGACCTATATATTTTGTGTTGCACTTACATTTTATTCCGTAGACTCTGATTATATAATATGTTTAACTTTTTTCTAAATTCTAATGATGTAATAACCTAATAGAATCTTTCATTTCATATGGGATATGGCCCTCTTTAATAAATGAGTAGCGTAATTTGAATATCTCTTTTCATATTTGTATGACCTAATATGTTCCCTAAATCTTGTTTTTAACTTTCGTCCTTATTGACCTATATATTTTGTGTTGCACTTATATTTTATTCCGTAGACTCTGTTTTTATCATATGTTTAACTTTTTTCTATATTCTTACTTAATCTATTCTTTATAGTGTTGTTTGTGTTTGTATATAATATAGATGAGTCTTTAGCGAACGAATCCAGTACTAAAGTTGGTTCGAAGATGGATGAACTCTGAAACTCGTCGACAAATATAAATAATAAGACAATGTTAGGATTAGCAGAAAATTGTACATAAACTAATTATCTGTAAGATCATGATATTTCGGCAATGCTACTCGCAGAGTGGGTATTTTTAGCTGTTATCACATTATCCTTGTACGCATGGGACACCTCAACCAATAATATGTAGTTGGTAATTGTAATAATTATTAAGTGAAATAAAAGGTTAAATTAGGATATAAAGAGACAATTAATTGTTTAAAAATAATAACTTTAGAATTTAGAAATATGGTAAAAAAACAAAGATGTTTTTATAATGTCGAATAAAAAAGTGAATTTAAATGAATGTATTGTGAGTGGGAAAAATGGCTTTCGTGTGAAACAAAGACTTAACATCACATGATATGCTATAAAAGGACATGATCCCGATCCGCTAATGTGATTGGTTCGGGATGTAAAATTCAAAAAGTGTAAGAGAGTGTGAGTTGCACATACTTCGAACTGAAAAAGCAACTCTGCCTATGCAAGTTTTAGCCACTCTTCGAGAAAACAGCGATGTCGTCAGACGTGTGAGACTGTTGTCCTCGAGGCGAGGTTTTGTTTGGAAGTGTAAAAGAAAAAGAAAATACACTAAATTTTAAATGTTTTTAAGTTTGAATTATATTAAAAAAATTGGTTTTTAAATAAAAGATTTTTGTATGCGCTTAATTTTTATTAGTGGTTATTCTAAAAGATAGTGATGCACAAGTAATATTACTTTAGTATATTTTCTATAAGCCATTAATTGTTATTATGTGTTGAAAAAGGTCTAAACAAGATTAAATTAGGTTTATATTCGATTTTATAGCAATATGCTGAATTATAAATCCTTTCAAAGCCAAGTTTGGACTCATGATCTTGAAAATGTCAGTGTTTAATAAAACTAATTTTAAGGTTTGGGTGTGATCCCATTGAGATCCCAACTTGAAATTTTGTACACAACTTAGTAATAACATTAAGAATTCATGGTATTTTTTTTTGTAAATTAAAAAAAAAATGCATTTTTTGGAATTAACTTTTAAAATTTTGATTTGGGGGGTTAAAAATTTGTAGTACTGTTAAAAAAATACTGTCACATGCATATCAAATTAAAACTAGTTGAATTCTGAAAAGAATGGTCTTTGTCTTACATTTCTATCTTGATTCTAGCCTAAGATATTGAATAAAACTTAAATTAACGTAAGCATAAAAATACACTTTTTTGCTACTTTAAAAAAAGATTTAAAAAAACGAGGAAATACATTTTTTAAATATATTTCATTTCGTTTATGTGTTTATTCAATAAACCAAAAACTAATCAAAAAGAAAAGCACGAGGGAAATTAAAAAAAAAATTGATCACTTGATATGGATTGACTCTAATGCTGAAACATCTGTTGCAAAATAAAGTACTTTGTGAAATTATATTTGTTTCAGTAATCATTTTTCCTATAACCAATTATGATAAAATATTGATGAAATGTGAAAATTAAAGACCCAAACCAGATGCCAATTCCCAAGTAAAAGAAAATTATTGTTTAGGATAATCGAGAAAACGAAAATGAACCTTGATTAAAAACTTGATTTCTAACAAATATTATTTACTCTTAGGATGAGTGTAAAATGAAGCAAATATATAAATTTAAATATATAATATTGTTTAAAGTTATCAAAAAGTTGAAGGGTTAATCTATAATAACTGTAAGCCACCGATTATCCAATATGAAAAAAAATTAGGCTAACAAGGTAGTAAAGAAAACATTAAAGTAAACATAGTTATTATTTAAAAATAATATGAATGTATAATACAGGGTTATCATAAAAGAATGGTGGAGTTTCAATTAATTCATATGAAGACAGTAGAAAATTTTTTTGGTGTTGTATTGGTATCGCTGATAGCCTATAACTCAAAAGTTTGTTTAACATCTGTTGTAACCTCAAAAATTAGTTCTTGCACTGTTGTGGAATTGTGTTTTCTGGAGTGTTCTGTGTGGAGTGTGTTATTATGTTCAATAATAAAGAAAAAGCAAAGTGTGTTTTGTTGCTGGCTGAATCCAACATGCATTTCGACGTGAATACAGAAAAGACCCACTACATGAAAATAACATACGACGTTGGTTCAAACAATTCAAAGAAACTGGATCAGTTCAAAAGCAGAAATCATCTGGCAGGCCAAGTGTATCAGACGGAAAAGTTGAACTTATTAGACAATCTGCAATTAGAAGTCCTAAGAAGTTAATGCCTTGACAAAGCCTAGAGTTAGGTATTCCGAAAAACAACAATCCACAAAGTTTTACACAAAAGACTGAAATTACATGCATATAAAATCCAGTTATTGTAGGAATTGAAACCTGATGATGGTGCAAAACGTTTTAATTTCATTGTTGAAATGTTGAACAAGACTGATGAAAACCAATAATTTTTAGATGATATATTTTTTCCAAACGAAGCTACATTAAATATCAATGGGTAACAGACACAATTCACGCATATGGGGATCTGAAAACCCACATACAATTTTTGAGAATAGACGACTCGCCTAAAGTTAATGTTTGGTGTGCTGTGTGATGAAAAATTGTCTGATAGGGCCTTTCTTCTTTGCTGAAAAGACAATTAATGGAATTGTGTATCTTGATATGTTAATCAATTATTGTTTTCCTCAGCTGGATGAACTTGAAAACAATCAACAACTTCATTTCCAAGAAGATCATGCACCCCTACACTTTAGTGCATTTGTCACAGACACTTTGAATGAATAGTTTGGACATCGATGGATAGGCTGGCAAGGACCTATAAACTGGCCTCCAAGGAGTCCAGACCAACACCTTGTGATTTCTTCTTGTGGGGTACATCAAAAACATTGTTTATCGACAAATAATTTGTTACCTAAATTAAGAAACAGGATTAATGAAACAATGGTAACCGTTAACAAAGACATGTTAACTAACGTTTGGGTAGAACTTGATTATCGATTGGCTGTTTGCCGAGTGACTAATGGCGCACATATAAAAATTTATTAGTTATGTAAAAAAACTGTTTCCGACGACGATTTAGATAAATAAACAACATCAGCTATAAATAATTCTGTTTTCATTTAAATCATATACAAAACTCCATTATTCTTTACCAGTATAGTCTTTGACAGTAGAACAAAAGACACTTTAACACAATAACACATCAAAATGAAACAAGTTGATGCGTTCATTGGTTGTTACTCAGCCACGCCATACAATCTAACAAAAGCAGATCCTATAAATGTTAATGTCCAAAAGCTGATTTATTTGGGCTTGTTAAAAAATTGTATTGATAAATCAAGGAAACTTACCCAGTATTGTTTACAATGGTTGTTACACAGGTTTTCTAAACTTTGTAATTGTGTATCATTATGTTCAAATGTATATTTGATGAGGTGAGTGAAAACATTTACCACTGTTAGTGTTTTGTTAATATATTTTCCGTATTTAAATTATGAAATTTCTGTATGGGGAAATTCAACAGGTGAATCTGAATAATAAACTTTTTTTTTTAAACTAAAATAATGATTTCAATTTTCATTTGTGTACAATAAAATATGTTTCCAGTGTTCGGTAATTTTTGAGTGTTAATGTATGAATTTATTACTTACTAGTTTTGAGTACCGGAGGACCAGAGTAATGGAGTTTACCTTCCTTGAGGTTGTCGTTATATTGTGCCAACAAACGGTTCCACTTCTGATGTGTACTAACTGGCCAGTACTTCTTCTTGCAATCACTTCACACCGATCGCACTTGACACTTTACAAGATATAAAATGTTTAAAAAGAGAAACATAAAAGTATTTGAGGTAAAAAGTAAATGAATCTGAGGTAGCCGGAACATAAGTCCATGAGAAAAGGCTGAGGGAGCAGACAACGCATCTGACTCCAAGCAGAGATAGAAAGAGAATGCTCCAAAATGTGTACAGGTACAAAGTGAAAGTTGCTGTGGCATTTAACCCAATTTAGAATTTGAGAATTGTCGATTTAATCTTAAACACTATTACGCAACATTCAGCTTATTTTCATCTCGTCTTGCCCAACAAAATATTTTGAGTGTTGTAAAATAAAAAAAAAAAAATTAAATTGGTTATTTTCAAGGTGAGCCTCTGAAATCTCCCCCCCCCCAGTCTTTCGTAAAACAAGTCGACTCATAGTCCTGCTAGAGTTAAACTCACAACTCAGATTTTTCAGTGTTTTAAAAAAAAACTATTAAGTACCTGATTTTCAAAATTTCCTTGAGTTCTGACTCTTTGTAAGGGGAAGTACATATGATCACCATTCTATCCAACAAGTCAAGAGGTATTCCATGAGGGGATTTGTAATTAGTTCCTCGGATATTAGTAATGCCTCGATTAGTCGCCATAATTACAATAGGTGCCATATCATCTTCTAAGGCTCGATTCAAGTAAGAGAAACATTCCAGGTCTAGCATGTGTACCTAAAACAAACAAATATTATATCATATTTACAAAGACATTATTTTGATTTAAACCTCAGTTAAGAAATTTAGTTCATAGCACATTGATTTAAATTATACATTGATAAGTTAGATTAAATATAAACATTTTTAATAGTCAGCATTATGATTATTAAAATTCCACACAAATTCCATGAACACAAAAAGTAAAAATAGTCCTTTATTTATTGAAAATTTAATGCGGGTATTATTTAAAAATTACATTAACTCATTACAGTAGTGTTTTCTTTTTTAGAAAGATTTATAAAATAAACTAATATACTTTAACTTTCTATTATATATATATATATATATATATATATATATATATATATATATATATATATAGCGAAGAGAAATTTATGTGATGGGTCAAAAAATTGGAGGTAAATTTTTGGTGAATCCAGTAAAGTCTGGTAGTTTGAGGTTCTGTTTAATTCCAGCCAATGACCCCTCTCAAAAAAATTAAAAAATAGCAAGAGATAGAGAACTTGATACATTACGACTCATGGCGTAAGTTTATTCGCTCGGTCGGCATTGTTAACACACACGGTAGGTATCCTACTCATATTTCTTAGAATCATATTCGAGCCATCCTTTATCGCTAACTTAATATCAGGTTGACTGGTATAGTTGATACCCAGGGTGTAACTGGAGAGACTGTACCAGTACGATACTGAAGGTTTGGCAGCACTAGACATGGTATTGTGTTATGTCGAGCAACAAGTGGAAACTACGCCGAGGCTCTATTATAAAACAAAAGATGAATAAGCACTAAGCTACAGTTTCAAATGTATTTATTAACTTATTTAGCTACAATTGTTTCGCCTTTAACCTAACCTAACCTAACCTAACCTTGCGGCATCTACGGGCTAATGATTAGCCCGTAGATGCCGCAAGGCGAAACAATTGTAGCTAAATAAGTTAATAAATACATTTGAAACTGTAGCTTAGTGCTTATTCATCCTTCTTATGGAGTTTCAACAAGTAGTTACTGCTGTTACGGTTAAATTAAAACAAAAGACCCTGGAAAAAATACTTTTTTATTTATTTTAGTAATGTTAGTTTAACCCTTTGCGCTCGAAAGGCCATTACCAGTGGCCACACCCGACTCGTAGACACCTTGTATTATTTCCCGTGAGCTTAGTCCTCTCAGGTCGCATGGCCACCGTGAGTGGCCTCTCGTTCGTCGGCTGTTACACGGCTGCCATTTTGACCGGACGGCATCACCAGCTCGGAATTGTTTTGTTGAATTCACTTGACATCTAGGTAACTATTTAAAAGAGCAAACATGAATATTTTATAAATAAGCTCTGTTTATTGACAAATACAACTTATTTGAAATAGAAAACATGGTATTACATAGTATTTCAACCTCATAAAGACGTTATATTTTTATATTTATTATATAAATAACAGATGACAAACTACAATATAGAAAATGTTTTAAAATTGTTCAAACTTACATTATAACTTATTTATTTTTTATAACTCAAATTATTATATTTATTTCATCTGAATTTAAATTATCCATTTTCGTAACTTTATAATATTAAAATTATCAACAATTTATCACGCCAATAACAACGACTAGCACAGCACTGAGAGAAAATATAGAGGTTATATTATGGAATTCAACACAGTTGTTATAAAAGGAGGGAAAGAAATCATGCGTTGTTCATATAGTTCAAGAGTTTCCCTACAGATTCCAGCACTTTCCACAGAAAATAATATAATTTTGAGAATACAAAAAAGCTATTCATAGATACGTAATGCTATGTCCACTCACGGTGGCCATGCTGAGACGGTTTGGAATTGGCCAAAACGCTCAAGGCAGAATAAAAATTGTAAAGCTGATTCGTTAGCAACGTAGTAGGTAAAGCCAGCAGTTAGCGATGTTGATGCGTCACTAACGGGAATAAACTTGTCCGTGAAACAAAAGTAATAAATAATAAGGTAAAAAATAAAATTGTTAAAGAAGAAAGTACAGGAGTTAAGGAAATAGTAAAAATTGCGGAAATATGGGGAAAAGTTAAACAAAATGGACGTGACGAAAACCTGGAAAGACGAATGGACAGAAGAAAGAAAATGGTGAAAGTTAAAATGAAAACAGGACTAAATTACGAAAAAGGTGAAGAAGGGAAGCCTAAAATAAAATTAAAAGAAAATAAAATTTTGAAATTATGTCAAGTAAATGTCAACATTGAACACGAAAATTTATGCTTGGAAAATAATATTTTAACACAAGAACAAGAGAACCAAATTAGGCAACTAATGAGGGAATATAACCAGGTGTTTAGTGAAGAACCAGGAAGGTCAAATAAATATATATACGAAGTTAAAAATATTCAAACAAATAAAATCAAGGGTCGATATGATATTAAAGACATGAAACCATATTATGAATAAAAATATGTCACATAACAAAAGAGCTAAAAATAACTAGGTCAAAGAAATCAGCTGCTAGCGCTTAACAAAGGAATCGTTAGGACAACGGATGCTCGAAGCCTAAATAAACAACCGCATACTGAACGAGGCTAAGCAACCGCTCCATTCATCAAATCGATACAAAAACTGCGTAAAAAATTGAAGGATGATTATTTTGACGGGTTGATGAATGAATGCGAAATTTAAAGTATGTTAAAAATTAATATCATTTTATAGCCAGCTTTTTGTACTATTATGTGTTAGGAATGACCATAACAAATGATTATTGGGGATAGTTAGAAAATTAATAAGATTTTTGTTTATATCCAATAAATCAGGGTAAGGTATAAGATGTCAAAAAAGTTTAGTGCAGAAGTTGTAATAAAAATGTGTATACTAGTTAGTGTGTTGCAGGACAGTGAAAAATCTGAGAAGCAAACAAGTAAAAGCCATGGACCATCTTGAGATGGAAAAATTTAAAATGAAAATTTATTCATGTCTTATGTATTTGTTATATTCAGGTCTTATGTATTTGTTATATTCTATGTTTTATGTATTTGTGTTGTTCATGTTTTATATAATTGTTTTGTATTCTATATTGTGTGTTTATGTGTTATAAGGAAAATTAATTGTGTGATATAAAAGTATATTTGATGTTTTAAGAATTTAATAGTTAATATAGGTATTTTGTGTTATATATGTGTTTAAAAATTTTCAAATGAAAATTTAAATTATATAATAAAATGTGGATTTAATGAAAATTGTTTAAATTAAGTAAAAAATGTCATAAGGGGATTTAATATCAAAAAGGGCTGATGTTAAAACATAAGCAATTTTCTAATTTTGCACGGGGGATATTGAGACGGTTTGGAATTGGCCAAAACGCTCAAGGCAGAATAAAAATTGTAAAGCTGATTCGTTAGCAACGTAGTAGGTAAAGCCAGCAGTTAGCGATGTTGATGCGTCACTAACGGGAATAAACTTGTCCGTGAAACAAAAATGTTTCAAATTTAAAAAATAAAGTACCGAGAAAGATTGTAAAAGTAATAATAAAAATATTTAGTAAGGGGGGAAATTTTCATAAATTAATAATTAACAAAGTTACGGGGAAAACAACTTAGACAAAAAATACTAAAATATAAAATAAATGAAATTAACAAATGGTAAATTAAATATAAATAAGTAAGGGGGAAATAAAGGGGAAACATGAAATAAAAATAATAACTCCAACGATATTTTAATAAAAAAAAAAAAAAGGAAAAAAAAAACCTTAGGCACTTATAAAAATACCAATTTATCGAAAAATTAGATAAACATTATAAATAGAATGTATTTATAATTA
This sequence comes from Aphrophora alni, assembly GCA_963513935.1. Classification (NCBI taxonomy): domain Eukaryota; kingdom Metazoa; phylum Arthropoda; class Insecta; order Hemiptera; family Aphrophoridae; genus Aphrophora; species Aphrophora alni. The sequence continues at coordinate 18,636,039 of OY740773.1, read as the reverse complement.
AGAAATGTTTAAATTAGTGTGTTGTACAGAATGAACAAACCAAATTTATAAAATCAGTAGATGGGGGTTTTAATAACATGTTTTCATGGGAAAACGATGTAAAAAACTTTAAATCAAGATTTCTCGCGAAATAAACATAGCAGAGAAAAAGTGATCATAGTTACATTCGTTCCTACCAAGAACAAAAAATAAAAAAGTGTTAAAAAACCAAAAACCAAATCAGGGAAAAAACTAAATTTTGAAATTGTTAAAATTACGTAAAAGCTAAATAACTCGAGAAAGAAATGGACTACAACCACGAAACAAAAACCTAAAGGATCCCAAGAACATTAAGAACCAAGATCTAAAAAGAAATCGAGAATCGGAAGAGCGAAGCAGAAGTTAGAGAGAAAAGAAGAAAAAAGTACAGAATTTCAACTAAAATCATGTTTTAACAAGAGGAGGGATCGCTGAGCGAAACTCGACCGTAACCAATGACAAAGAAGTGGAGACAACCGATAAAAGATAAAAATTTGTGAAGAAATAAAGTAAAAAGGAAGAAATAAAAGGATTAGAATGAAATAAAAGAATAAATATAATAAATAAATAATCTGTAAATATTTTGGGAAATGAAAAAACCCAAAATAAAGCATAAACTCGCCGAAAACGTATAAAAACGTGAAGGGATAGTTTATGAGGGAAACCAAGTTAAGTTGGTACTCAAAATTCCCAAGTCAGAGGAGCTCTGAAATATTCAAGGTAACTTGGATACTCTTTTTTCAACCAGCCTACGAGGAAGACGTGCTTCAGGAGTCAGCACCAGCAGAAAATCTACTCATTGAACTTACAACATTAGACTACAGGCATCGGGAGATCATCTCAACCCATCAGAATCTTCAGCATCGTATATGATCTTCATTAGTGTTCAAGGTACCAATACTTTGATTTATTGGAAACTTTAGGGAATTAATAATAATAAACGTAAATTCATTTTAATTAAATATTCAATAAAAATTATAGGGGAAGTGTATTTTTTTAAGTAAATTCAATTTTAAATGATTTGTTCTGGTCATTCTGAGTATAAAATTTAATATGTTATAGAGTGTCTATATAAAATTTAATGTGTTGTAAAATATGTGTATAAAATTCATTGTGTCTTATGGTAGAGATTTTGTAGTATAAAGAAAAATATAAATTTACCAAACAAAAGAAAGACCTTCAGTCATAATATAAAAAGTAATAAATATTGATAATTGATTTGAAAAATCTTTCATTGCTTTTCATTATTGTAGAGATTCCTATAGTTGTATGCCATTTTAAATATATATCTGTGAAATAAAGTGTGTGCTCTAAAGAGAAATTTACAAAAATTAATTATTTGTACATTTTTCTAAATGGAATAAAATTTGGAAACCAAACTCTCCCACACGGCACGACCTCTAGGAAGAGTCGTATACACAAGTTTAAAAAAGGTAAAATCGACTGAGCAATCAATAAATTCATTAATAAAAAAAAAAAAAAAAAAAAACGAAATAAAGTCGAAAAGACTTATTTCTTGACAATTTACGATAAAAGTAAAATTGTCTTGCATACGATACGTTGTCGCAAGCGGGGAAAAAGCCGGAAGCAAAATTTGAGTAAATTCCCGAACGATACGCGTTAAATTGAGAGTCTACGTTAATCTTGCAAGGTGTATCGTTGCAATGCGAGTGTTCGCAAGATTTTGTGTTGGCCATTCTGAGTGGCCATACGAGCTGGGCGGACCAAGACTGCGAAAACAATTCCAAGCTGATATAGAAAATGGCGTGGCCACTCCTAGTGGCCATACGACTCCAGAGGAACTTTTTTAAAGACCCTATTCGAGCGCAAAGGGTTAAACAAATAGGCAATGTTAGTTAACCTTATTTTTTACTAATTGAAAATTAATACACATATTCCATGTTTTGTTTTTATTCCGTAGAGTCCCGAGTTTCTTGCAATTTGAGATGACCTCAGCCCAATAAGCTCAAACTGTATATCCGTTTTAAGTCTCTGATGACTAAAATAGACGATTTTGGAATGATCTGTCCGATATTTGTCATATGTACTATGATCTACAATCTAAACATGTGGACTTATTTTAGTATTTATTCAAACTTGGGACTTTTTTTCATTAAAAAATGTAATTTCTCAAAATATAATTTCTGCAGAGGATGTGTTTATGGCGGAAGCAAAGCAAATTTAGACACTTCTTTAAATATATAATATTATTTAAAAACCATGTTAATGGTATATTTTCAGTTTTCGATTTATATTGAACCTGTCATTTTTGGTGACAATTAACTTTGGTTTGTTTTATTTGGTTTTAGAGATGGGTGAGTGAGAATATGTGTGCACTGTTTTTTCACTATTTATTTCAATTGCAATCAGTACACGAAATCCAACCTGTTAATGGGGATGGGCAAGTGACAAAGTATATGCAATGTTTTTGCATCATGTATAATAATTTCTATAAATTGATTGTCAAGTTGAGGTAAAGATTTAATATCACACAGATTTAATGGTAAAAAGGTAATGGGAAAATCCCAAATTCTCTTGTATACTTGATTTCATGACCACAATCATAGAACCATAATATCTTACAAACCTCATCTATAAACAGTACTCCAGGCACAATATCAGCTTTCCCTTCTTCTCTCCATTCTGCTACCTTACTGTTAATCTGTTCTCTTACTTCAGGCTTTATTTCGCCAGTATCACCTAAAACACAGATAAACATTTTACACAAATGATTCAACAGACTTATTATAAAATTGAGATTTATCAACACAATAATTACCTGAGAACAGAGCAAGGAATCCATGTGTTCGGGAGTTTATTACATCAACTTCATGAAGGGAAACAGTGTGGATTACTTCTTTACGTTTCTGTAACTCTCCTTCAGGGCACTGGACAAATCTTAAACAAAAACCATAGAGAATTTGTGAGTAATTTATTTCTCCTGCCTTTGACAAAATTAAATTGTATAACATGTGTCATGTTTTAAATTCCAGGATAAAATATCAGTTTATAGCGATAAAAAATAGGGCTGGGGGAGAAAATAGGGCGATGATAAAAGTTGAATTTCTCAACAATGAATAAACTGAATAACCCAAAATTTAGTAGTTTGATTTGGAATAATTAGATTTTGGTGAAAATCATTTAAGAAGTGAAGGGGGGGGGGGAAGGGATGATCAAATTTAGAAATATTTTTAAATATGGTTAAAATTTGGGTCAAATTTAATTTATATATTTTGCAGTCCTATCTATACTCCAATTTCACATCAGTTTGAACAAATCTAGCCCCCTGTAAACCTCAATAAAATCATACGTTGAACTAATGTTAATTATACATTTTTTATGAATCCAACCTTCCTCCCATTAATACATATGAATAACAGTACTAACCTTCAGTGCGTAGCTGGGACAACCCACAAGTACTTGTGTATATCATGTGTTTTTATAGAAATTGATTAATGATCCTTTATTGGTGAAGTTATAGAATCTTTTGAAGTTTGTTGTGTTGTACATGTAATAATTTTTGTTAAGTGTTTGTTTTCGTGAATGACATTGTAATGTCAAAACTATAGTTATACTTGAAAAGAGCCAAAGAAGTATAAAAGACCATTTGAAGGTTAGTACTGTTATTCATAAATATTAATTAATTATTTTTTAAATGAAAGATTAAAATGTTAATTATCAGATATAGGTTAAGTATGAAAAGTCATAATGAAACAGCATTTTACCTTGTTTGTGGTCCTGTAGCATCATAGTCCCGTGCCCTAGTAAAGGAGCGACCAAGACGACTGATTTTACCAGTAGCTTTGTCTATTGTTATTACATCTCCAGCTTGTACCTGAACAATATATACAATAATTATAATACATTAAACAAATATATATAAGAATTAAATTTTTTTTTACTATATGCTGGCAACCTGACATAGAGAAAAATCGATACAACTGTTTTATAATGGCGATATTCCCGTTTTCTTCATACAGTACTTTTAACCCTTCGCACGCTGAATAAAATTTGCCTTATTTCAATTTTTTTCCTTTTTTTTTTTTTCAAAATTAATTTTTGTTTTAATTTTGTATGTGAAAGGTTAATTAAAAAAAAGTCATTGGTTTTCGGCTACATTTAACATTTTTTTATTACATACAACAAAATAGTAAGAAATTGCAAAAAAAATTTAGTTTTTTATTAATTTTTGTAAATTGGAACAGTTATATTGTGAAATAATATATAAAAAATTTAAGGTAATGTTAAAAAAACAAAAAAAAACAACATATTATTGGTCAATTAGTATGTTGGAGAGGTGTGATAAATTTCAAAACACGTATCAGGGTGCAGAGACGGCTTCTCGGTGCAAGTCTTGCAAAAGTATATGGTTTCTTAAAAGTATATACACATAAAACAAATAAAACGTTACAAAAAATGTTAACAATCCAAACTAAAAACTATGAAAGATCTATAAAAACAATACTTCTTTAAAACAATGCTCAAATGCAAACACGGAGATCGTCGCCTATCAGACTACGAGTATAGCTGTTATACGATCTGTAGAAGCTATAGAATGCGTGCGCTGCCAGGCAATTCCAGACAAAATAGTGACCCCCTACACTGCCTCGAGGCGTAGAACTTTCAACAAAACATTTTTCTATTCCTGAATAGACAGCAGACATGCCTCTGCATTCTACCGGAACTTTGGTGAACTAATTAACTAACCATAGGCTAAAATATATTTTTGCGACTTTAATCGCAATTCGCGTTTGGGTCAAGTCTACCATTGCGGCTATACTCGTTTCCCGCATGGCAAGGGTATGTATTAACATCTCTTTACTTACATAAATATAAGTAATTAATTAATTATACAATGGATAAATATTTTATATGTAGGACTAGGTAAGGTGACATAACCATCATAACCATAAACACTTTGCGTTTTATGAGGATCCATTACATTGCTGGAATGTTCCTGATAGTGAAGAAGCTATAAAATTTTTCAAGACATTGGCACCCTTCCTGACAAACGTATTTGTATAAATGTATATAACAGAAGGCGTGATTTCACATTGTAACAAACACACATGCCATACAAAAATCTGTATTGCAAACAGGCAATGGGTTTGCTAATTCAAGGCTGCCTTTTGTGACTGCCGTTCGATTTATATATGTATGGTTGAATGAATCAACATCTTTGAAGTAGTGTGATTAACAATTAAATATGATTGAGCACACAGTGGTTGACTGGAGTATTATATGTGGGAGGAGTACTTAGATATGACCATTTGATGAAGTAACTGTCACGATAAAAAATACCTGGGTCGTGACAAATTAACATGGGACAATGAAAGGTAAATCCTTTTTCGGTACATTGTTTTACAATTATTTGAAAACGTACATTAAATTTTACTTTATGTTAGTAGGCAGAAATAGGAAAATTATTGTATGAATCCTACATTGACATAGGAAAATGGAAATGACACTGTTATAAACCAGTAATCAATGATGAACTGACGGCCGTCAGTTTTAAAGAATCTGCTTAATTCTTCTATTACAACATTTTTTCTTTATTGTTTATTATTAAAGGCAAAAAATTTCTTGGTCATCATCATTTCATAAAAAAGAAGAAACAATAAAAACTCCTAGCCATAGAATACTAATAGCATCAGGGTCGGAAAATAACAAGAGTTGATCAAGAGACCTGATAATAAAGATGAAAATGAGGGATTTAACCAAAGGCTACACGTAAAAAAAGGTGCAGATCCAGCTATTCTCTCAGGATTACCAAGCCTATACTCATAATAAGTTCTATTATAAGAAGTTCATTTGCGAAAGAGGGATGAATATTTTTAAATGAAGCTGAACAATATATCATATCTTCTGAGAAAATAAACTAATTATGAAAAACTCACTTTTTCTTTAATAAGAGATTCAACCATTTTAGTGCCCAGATCGTACATAGTCTCCATTTCTGTGGTTTTCAGACTCAATTTGCCAATCTTTGCTCCAACTCCAGTAGCTGGACGTTCAATCTGTACTTCAACCACTTCTCCTTCTATTATTTCTGTTTCTTCTCTAAAAACAAGGAAGAAAAATAACATATTATACCAAACAAGCTTTTTACCTAAGAAATAAATAGAAGAAGCAATTAAGAAGACCAACTGTAACTATTTTAGATTATTAAAATCATACCGGGTTCAAGGTGAAATATCTAAAACGAAATACATGTGACCGTCTCCACTTCTTTTGACCAGCTGGAAGCTTTGGCTGGCTGGAGACCGCGTACACTTTAGCCGAATCTTGTCAGGATGAGCCAAGGAGTCGGGTTAGGACGCTAATGAACGCACGCAACGCAAGTGAAATTCAATGTTATATTTTATTTACTGCCGAATTAAAAGATAACAGAATTATTTATAATTTATAAAAAAGACAACGGCAAGATAAAGCCTTAATAGTGGCCGAAAAACATACCATTTAATTTCACTTGCGTTGCGTGCGTTCATTAGCGTCCTAACCCGACTCCTTGGCCCATCCTGACAAGATTCGGCTAAAGTGTACGTGGTCTCCAGCCAGCCGGAGCTTCCAGTTGGTCAAAAGAAGTGGAGACGGTCACATACACACCCACAATAAAAATTACATAATATATAAAGAAATAATTATACAACTTTTATACCTACAAGTTTGAGAATAAATCAAACAGATTCAACTGCGCTTAAAAAAATTAATACGAACAAATCCATTTGATTTAGGTATAAAGTGGTGCAAAACATTCTCACTCATCTATCCCAAAAACTAAATATAAACAAACCTAACCTAATTGTTACTAAAAATTGTAACCTAATTGTTCAGTAATTGTAAATAAAAAAAATAAAAAAGTGAAAGTGAACCACAGAGGCCGTTTTTGAACAAAATATTTATATATTTAACCCCTTAATGTGGGAGATTTTAGTAAGAAACGTACTGCTGCAGTACTTTTTGGAGGTGTTTAGTAAGTGCTTGCAACTGTTCAATCAAATATTTATATATCATTTATACATTTATAACATGAATCATTATAAGACTCCACCACTAAAAACACTTTGAATTAAATTTAAAAAAACTATTAAAAGAATTATAAACAAAAGAACTCACAAAACTAACCTATAAAAATATTAGTGGATAAACATAAACTTGCTTATCGTTCAAAAACTATAAAAACATATGAACAAAATGACAAAACAATCTTTATACATAATTAAATCGCAACGATTCATAAGTTAAACGGAACGATTCATTTTTATCTTTCCAAAACACAACAATAATACTACAAACACTGTGTTAAAAGACAGTAACTTCTTCCTATTTAACACAATAGCAACTGACGGCTGATTAGCAAAGGATCACTTGATTTTTAGAATTTATTTCAAACTAGTAAAATGCACTGGGTTCAGGCAGACCATTAGTAATGTTAAAAACAGCTTTTATATATGTTCTGTGTATTTTAACTTCTTGAAATAGTACAAAATACAGCCTGTAAAGATCATTAGCTGACAGACTACTTCCATGCGATGAGTGATTGGGAATCAGGAAATACAATGGGTAAAATCATGCAAGCACTCCTCGGTAAACCATGTTGAGGGGTTGAATAAGAGCATAGAATTTTTACTTGTGTAATAAACACGACCTCAGAGTAAATCGTATTTTTATTTTTAGCCACATATTTCTTTTATTTTCAATTTTCCACACAGTTTTGGTTTATTAAACTTAATACATCAGTAATACTAGCTACTAAATAATAGATAAATATTAAATTGGCTAATAAAGATCATCTAGAGTTATAAAAAAATAAAACTTTAAATAAACATCACAATAAATCCATTTTGTAGTGGAGAAAGGCTATCCAAAAACTTGCAACCCCAAAATGAGGGAAAATAACAGATCAGTGACAAAATTTAATATTAAAAATTTCTGTATAATATAAATTAAATTTAAAAAATATATAATATAATAAAAGAATTTATTAAAACTGAGCACAATAACATTAGGAAACCATTAAATTGAAATACAGTAGAGTCTCGCAAACTCGGCACTCGATAACCCGGCAGTCCGGATTACTCGGCGACCCCGACGGGGAAAAAAAAAAATTTCTAAAAACAGAGATGTTCATAATAGTTCGGCAGATCCCAAAGCGGGCATTAACTTCGATCGCTCGAATCGTTGATGGTACTTTTTCCACGTTAAACTCATCACAAAGCTTTTTTACAGATTCCCCTCTGTCAAGTCTTTTTAACACATTTAACCGCGTCTCAAACGAAACCAACACACGCTTCCGTTTTCGTAACTCGATCATTTTTATTTACTGTATATAGTGTGCGTACCTGTCAAAGAAAACTGAAAAGAAATGTCATATTTTCCATAATGTATACTAAATTGATTTGTGGAAAAAAAAGCGGCCCATCAAACGTTTTTGCAGGTGTATGTCTGCTATATCGACGGGTGCCAATGCCGCGGTGTTATTATGTCGCCGACAATGGGATACCGCTATCGACAAAGTCGTTTGATATCGCCGCCGCTTTGGTGCCGCGGTGTTTTTACGTCGCCGACAATGGGATACCGCTATCGACAAAGTCGTTTGATATCGCCGCCGCTTTGGTGTTTCAATTACAATTTTTTTTGCCCTTATTCCCGATAACCCGGCATTTCACAAACTCGGCACACTTCCGGTCCACATTACGCTGAGTTTGCGGGACTCTACTTCAATAACACAAAATATTACAACACATTATCAATTACTTACTTGATTCGAACACCAATAGACTTGCGAATAGATTGGTTAAGTGCTTCAGTTTTGCTCATTTCTAAACTATAAATTTCACTGCCAGCCATACTTGTAAAAGGTGTGTCAGGTCCTAGAGCTTGAGCTAAAGCCATAGCTATAGCTGTTTTACCTGTAGAAAAAGCAATATTAAATGTAATACTTATTAAGCTTACTCAATGACAACTCGAAAAGTTTTGTTGTTGATATTTAACCCTTACCGTGCGGCTAGCGCCTACAGACGCGGCACTGCCCACTGCCACTAGGCGGCTAGCGCCTATAAGCGTGATCGCTCAATCGTCTGCCATTACTGCACTGTAGATCGTAAAATATCCGATAGAGTGCATAGTAATGTCGATTTTGTCTATTTGGACCCTCTAAACCAATATGGCGACTATTTAGAAATATTTTGTTATCGTTATTGGTTGCCTAGCAACAAAGACTAGTATTCGTTCCCTACCGTACTGCTTTTTGCGCCTATAAAAACGCGGGCTACTACGGTCAGCTGTTTTCGTGTTTTCACTCTCGCTTGCATTTGTTGTTGACGTCTGTTGAGTGTTGTGTGTTTATTTACGTCGAGTTTTAGCAGTAAATAAATATAACTATTTTGTTAGTTTTGTCTTTTTCTTATCGACTGTGTATATTTGATATACACTGTAATGGTTCATCCAGACGATCCTGATTTTGACGAATTTGTAAATGGACTTATAAACGCATAGTTTTCTAGTGCGGTTGACTTTCATAACCTAGAACAAGAAGAGGCTGAAAGTGTAATTTTACACAATATTAATGAAAGTGAAGTTGATAGTTCTAGTAAAAATGAAGAAAATCAAGAAGTAGGGTTAGTTCCAAGACGTAGGCCTATGGTTATTGGTAGGCCTATGGTGGGCCTACCATATTATTTAAATGAAAATTTATAACATTTCTGTTGTCTACTTGACTAAAACTACCTAAATCTAAAAAAAAACATTGAGAAAATATTATTTTTATTTTTTTACAGTAAATGAGCGTACTATAGTATTTTTACATAGCGCTTTAAGGGTTAAAGGTGAAAAACCTCTCGGTCATCATGGTTCGTAAATAAAAAATAAGAAAAGAACATAACATAAAGAGCTAATCCTTGAATATTCGAATCGTTTTACTGATCGGAAGAGAACAAGATGTGGTCAAGAGAGATTTAATAGGATCTAACTTAAGACTATATGAAGAAGGTGTAAATCCAGTTAAAGTACTTGGGCTTGTCACAGATGTACATCATAAGTCAGCTCCTGAAGGGAAAACCCAAGCTAAATTATATTTGGTATCGTACTAATAATCTGAATGAAAGCATGTTTTTGTATACCCCTCATGTGCCAAGTTTGACCTGTTTATTAATATATGAAGATCACCAAGCTTAGGTACTATATTCATGTAGGAACCTAGAGATAATAAGTAACCACCAACAAAACTGACTCAAATTATCACCATTTTCAAATTGTCTGACAGTTTATTTCAAATCATATCTAATGAGTTGTAAAAACTAACTTATTTTCAAGATATGATAAAAATTTAACTCAAATCTCTTAGTTTGACTACTAAAATTAATATTGCTGATATTTTGTATTATAGAAAATATATTTGGATATAAAAAGATACATATTTTAAAGCTGTATTAAATAAACTACTTTGTGGTCCTTCTATCTGTAGTCAAGAAATTATGTAATTTTCAAACACCATTATAAAGCAGGTGAATTGAATTATAATCAGATAAAATTGATACAACCGAATTTCGTGAAAAAACACGAAAGAAAAATCAAAAGCACTAATACTCAAGAATATTTTCACACAATAGTGTTCATATAAATTTTCAAATGATTAAAGTTTAAAATTAAGATGTATAGATTACCAGTTCCAGGTTGTCCTGCTAACAACACTGTTCTTCCTGCTATCTTCCCTTCCTTCACCATATTTAGTACCACCCCAGCAGCTCTTCTAGCAGTTAACTGACCTACCATACCTTGTGAAACCTAGAAAAAACATACACATTTAGAAAACCGAGCAGGGGTGCTGAGGACATACAAAATGTATTATTATTTTTTGTAATCTCATAATTTTTAATATATATAATCTTTAAAAACAAATTCAGTTACGTTTGTTCACTTATGTTTAAAATATCTCTTTCAATATTTGCCTTCGAGTCTTCAAGTGTTAGAGGATTGTTTTGAAACAAAACACTTTTCAGATATCCCAAAGTTAAAAAAAAAAAAAAACAGGAGGCATGATGTTCGCACATTTTTCAACATCAAATGATTATACAAACATTCCTGTAACATATATAACATGATCATTGTTATATTTGAAGTGTGGGCAGTTATGCCATCCTGCATTGCCTTTCATCCAACGAAGGAATGAACTGTTGGATTAAATGACGATAAACTTCGCCAGTGATAGTTGTATTAACAAATAAAGACCCTATCTCATCATGACTATGGAAATTGCAGAGTACACACCAATTTTTAATGCTCGTCCTGCAAAAGTGTAAAGATTTTCAATGATATATATTCAAATGTTTTAGTTGTTTACAATCCAAGCAAAATCATGCCTTGTCACTAAAGTAAACACAATCCAAAATTTCAATTCTGTTAGCTGAAATAAATCCACGAAACTAATGAAATAATCGCATACATTTTTTACAGTCGGGTTATAACACAGTTCATGAAACACATTGATTTGTTATAATTGGAAATCTAGATCACCGGATATGCTTATAAATAACTTTTAATATGTTACTCACCGCCAGCAATCCTTTTTTGAAGTTTTTCCTTCAGTACATATATATTACCACTACACGTGTTTCGGACTTTTTACGGCCATCGTCGGGTGGTCAAAACAGAATTAAAAACATTTAACACAATTTGTAAAAACACATAACACTAACAACACGTGTGGGATTCTACGTGGGACAGACGGGAAAGAACGATATAAAGAACATATCCAGGCACTAAGGCACCCGGAAAAATCAAAATTCGCAGAACACCTGGCAAACTGTGATCATGCTTATAAAAACATAGATACACATCAAAACATTACAAAAATGCAAAAAAGGAGATTACATGAACCGCGTAGAAGAATACCACATATACAAAAATGAACAATGAGCATCCGGATAATTTGCTAAATGACAAAAAACAGTTTGATGCAACCCCCACTTATGAAGTAATAAGCCAGCTTACTAGGAAGTAGACATCAGCTGATAACTCACTAGTACATTGTACAGCGTCAGCCCAGAGACATGTTGGACTTCCTTTGTGCGCACGTGTTGTTTGTGTTATGTGTTTTTACAAATTGTGTTAAATGTTTTTAATTGTGTTTTGACCACCCGACGATGGACGTAAAAAGTCCGAAACACGTGTAGTGGTAATATATATGTACTGAAGGAAAAACTTCAAAAAAAGGATTGCTGGCGGTGAGTAACATATTACAAGTTACATTGATTTGGTTAGCATGCTGTAACTTTCCTCTAGCTCTGAAAACACTATTCCTTGACAGTCTCATCTCTGAGAGGATAAATTTTATGTTGAATGAGTTATATTCGCTGACGCTGAGACACATCATCAAGAATCTTTGCATTTAACATAATGGGAGGCCTGGGCTCATGAAATTGTGTATGGAACCTGTTACAATATTTATTAATAAAATGAAATATTGTTGATTTGTTAGGAACTAGGCTACATTGAGGAAACTTCATACAAAACTCGATCACTCACACATTTGTGACTTGTACTGAAAATAACACTCAATGATAAATACCCACTCATCTTTGGAAAGGGATTAGGTTACAAACACAATACAAAGGAATTAAAATGTTTACACAAAACAAGTGAATTACAAGTGGTTAGGGACTATCAAACTTGAGTACAGTATAGGCACCACACACAAATGTTGCATCCTTATTAAAACACCCGGTACCCAAGTCAAGATGATTGAGATTCAAATATAAGTTGAATCAGAGACAAATTAATCATGAATCAACATCAAAACAAAGGCAAATTATTAGTTTGTAATATGTAGGCCCTATTATAGTTAAAACTTTTGAAATAAAATTTTATTCTTTTCTTAAGATAAAACTTATGATAAATTTATGAACAGAGGGAAGGGGAGATGTTGTCACATTGTGACTGAAATACTGTTGAACAAAAATAGTATGATGTGAATAATAGATACATTGAGTGTGTAGAACAAACTAAAAGCTCTGTCAAATCTATCAAGTATTACATGCAATTTACAATTTATACAACAAATATTTAACATCTGAGACAAGTTAGGTTAAGTACAATTATTTCTATTTACAATTTATAGGTTATAGTTATAAAACTGTGCTTTTTTATAACTTTGGAGTGTGTGTTAGGAACCATAAATGATTTTACAGTGTAATTCCTATTATCTACCGAGGCATTGTTTTTGGGTTGTTGGTATGGCGGATGAATACTGCTCTCTTTCTGTCAGTCAAAACGTATCTCATATTGATTATTTTTTCATTGTTGTTTAAAAACAAGAAACTCTTGGTTATCATTGCCTTATAAAAAAAGTAAGAAAATAATATAAAATAAAGACTCCTAGTCCTGGAATACTCTAATAGTGTTAGGATCAAAAAGGAACAAGAGCGAGTTCAGTTATGCTATGTTAGGTTAAGTTTTGAAAAATTATTCAAAATGGTTTTACGTTTATTTATACTTTCATATTTATTATTATGTCTTACAACTCAGATTAAATTATCCGATTTGAACAATCGAAGTGTAACGGAACTTTCATAATTAACAATATATTTTTAGTGGAGATTTCAAAAAAATAATATACTCTAACTACCCTTGAGCATTATTACTTACAGATTAGCCGAACTAGTTTAAGGTAACTATGATAACATTCTACATTTGATCCAATTTTTAAATAACGCATATCTATACTGTAGTATTTAAATTACATACATTTCGCGGTTCAAGACTGTCATCCAGTCCAAGACCTCTGATGTGTGAATGTGCTCCTATTCTTTCAATCCTTGTAATTTCTCGTACTTCTTGCACTTTTGCAGCTGCTAAAGTCTGTGAAAAAAAAATCACATGTTTTAAGACTTAATTCATTTCTAAAATATAAAAATTCCAAGAAAAAGCATAATTAAGTATTTTGTAGATTATTATAGTACAATATTATTACACTTAATATTTTGTAACTGAAAACTTCGTGTGGCAGTTGAGTGTCAAATTAAAGGCAAAACTCATTTAATGGCAATGTTGAAACTAACAATAATAATCTAAGAAAGGAACCAGGTCTGAGTAGTCAAAATAAATAAGACTAAATAAGATACAAATGTGAGTTAATTTATAATACCAAAATATTGTGTATTAGTGTTCAGATACACAAATGATGGCAAATGTCCACTTACAATAAACTATATTATAACAAATACCACTTCAACACTTCAATAATTTAACTTTCTTTAATTATTTCTTTATAAAATTAAGTTTAAAAATCATTTACAATAAAACTAATTATTTTCCAAATCTGATGCACTTAATACTTATACAATTAATGTCTAAACCTACTAGCCTACTTATTCTAAGTACATTGTTAAATATAAATTACTAATTCTACAATGTCCTAACCTAAAATAAAGAAATAAGAGTGCATCAGATTTTTTACTTTTAAATTTTTTACTTTTAATTATTATTATAAAATGCTCCGGCTAACTGAACTGTATTATTTATTAATTTTATTTATTTTCTCTTTACGGGTTCTTTGGTGACTATAATTTACATATAAAATAGAATTTGGTGGTAGTTTATTTAATTGAGATTGTCCATTAATTTGTACTTATCGGCTTGGAAGTTTTATCACAGCTCTGATGTTCCTGGTTCCTTGCATGTGGTTCCCGTGTAGACTGCCAGTAGATGGATCGATTTGCCTTGATCTTTTCGACGAATCTTCTTTTCTTCTTACACTTGTATTCTCACACTTTTGTGACGACGATTACTTTTAATTTATTGTATTAATATTCCTGTTCACACACTTTTATGACGACGACTATTTTAAACTTATAAACGACGATTATCTTTAAACTATTCTTCGGAGATTATTATTAAATACTTATACAAAAAAAAAACGACGCAGATGCTACTTAATTTTGACGGTTGATCTCGGCTAAATCTTTCACAACGATCTTCTTTTCTACGAAAGAAACACTTGCTCCGGAACTCCCTCCTTCAATCAGTTAACAACCAAAAGGAACCTCGTGCACTTCTCTTCTACTCCTATTTATAATGTCTGTTTTCAAACGCTTTTTTCCGATCCTCTTCCTTCATTGGCTTATTTTAAATCTTTTACGTTATTTCTGGACTGACGCAATTTCTTTCATTGGTCCATTTCAAACATTTTCGGTTGAAGGCATTGACTTTTGGAATGGTTTATTTGACTTCTTGAGATCCGTGACTGATGTTAGAATAGTTTTTCTAGCTGTCAACCCTTCAACTCTTTACAATTTATGGCCTGCCAAGCACTGACCTTTTGGGAGCCCTCTATTTCGTTACAATATGTACCAATAATGGACTAAAAGGATTTTTTGTTTCTTAATATTTTTACGCTAATTGATGGAAATCTTATATAATAATCTCGATCATGAGATAATTCAAATCTTAATAAATATGGTTTTCATTTGCTACACTTGTAATTCTGGAACATCTGATATTAATTAACATTTCAAAGAGGTTTTTTAATTGTTCATACAATACCCAATTTTAGTATATTAAGGTTTTAAGTAATACTAAAAACATTACGCCTACATAATATTTATATTCTATAGAATTTCGTTTAAACATTTGAAAAAATATACATACATGTTTAAAAGTAAAATTTCTGAATTAAAAAAAACAATCATAGGTAACAATTATAAACATTTAAATAACATAATAGATATACAATTGAGCATTTACCATGTATTTTAGATTTACCCCAGCCACCATTTTCCATCTAACTTATCAAGATTCAACTCAGAATGAGAAAGAAATTAATTTTACCTACGGCCACATGTTAAACTTCACTATCTAAACTGTTATGTAATGACTTATTTTATACGAAACTGTGACGTAATGACACATAGCATTACCATTACATCACTGTGACCGTCTCCACTTCTTTTGACCAGCTGGAAGCTCCGGCTGGCTGGAGACCGCGTACACTTTAGCCGAATCTTGTCAGGATGGGCCAAGGAGTCGGGTTAGGACGCTAATGAACGCACGCAACGCAAGTGGAATTAAATGTTATATTTTATTTACTGCCGAATTAAAAGATTACAGAATTATTTATAATTTATAAAAAAGACATAACGGCAAGATAAAGCCTTAATAGTGGCCGAAAAGCATACCGTTTAATTTAGCTAGCACGTGGCCGAAAATGGACTGACCTCGTCCCGTCGCGGTCTTCCTTCTCGCGACTCTAGGAACAGACTCCCGCTCGGCTCGCTGGTTCAAGCCCTCCACTCCTCGTCTCTCCCCCCCTTCTACGTAATCTTGCACTGTTCAACAAAATCGCAAGTGCCAATTCATATTTTATTATTTAGAATTCCTTTACATCCTAATTTATACTTCTTATAGTTTTGGTTAGGTGGGCTCCTTGGCTGGGCCACATCACAATGACATAAGACAGTGTAGCTTCAAAATCAGCTGACTGTTACACGTTTGTTGATTTTTATATAAACAATAATTTCTTTTTTGTAACCTTACTATTTTGAAAAAAAATATTAAAAAATGCGGAGGTTTAAAGTGTTGTTAAAAAGTCAGGATTAGACAGTTTGTCAACAAATATTGAGGAAGGAGCTAATGAAGCTATGTCTATACTATTACCAGAGAAATCTAAACAAAGATATGAAACTGCTTTTACCAAATATGAGGATGGGTGCAAGAGAATGGGAAAAGAAAACACTACAAACGAAAAGGTTTTGATAGCATACTTTAACAAACTATTTAAACAGTACAAGCCCTCTGGTTTTGGTCTTATTATTCAATGGTTCACTCAATGATCTATCTGAAAAGAAATATAGACATTAGCAAGTACACTAATCTTATAGCCTTTATTAAAAGAAAGTCGGAAGGTTATAAACCCAAAAAATCAAAGATATTAACAAAATCTGATAATTACTAAATTCTTACTTGAAGCTATACCTATTCATGAAAATTATTATGATTATTGGAGTGGCAGGAGCTTGCCGAAAACAAGTATTGGCCAATATAACAGTTGGTAATAAACAATTTGAGAATGATTATATCCAAATCCACATACCATGCGCCAAGACACACAGCGATTTGTTGTGACTGCAGGAAATATTTCTGGCGTAAATAGGGTTGACTCGATTAAAAAAATATTTCAGCTTTCATTCCAAAAGTGTCATTACAAATTACAAATTGGTCATTACAAATTTGTTCTAAACTACGGAAATGCTAAGTGTTCAAAGCAGGTTGTAGGAATTAACAAATTTGGATATTTGGCAAAACAAATTGCCATGTTTCTAAAGCTACAGAATACTGAACAATACACTGGTCATTGCTTGAGACAGTTTTCCACGTCTTTACTAGCAGATAAAGATGCTGACATTCTAACTATCAAATGACGTGGAGGCTGGAAGTCCAGTACTGTAGCAGAGGGATATATTGAAAATTTTGTAGATTTAAAACAAAAGGAAAATTGTAATTAAAATCCCAGGAGAGAATAACACTAACACTAAAAACACAAAAGTCGGCCTAAATGCACAAGCATCTACAAGCTATGAAAATCTGCGTAAAAGTGATGATGTAGAAGTTAATCATGGAGTCAAACATTACAGAAAATACAAGGATAGGCCAAAACAATGAAAATATCTCCAATACTTTTTCTATGCCGCTGTATACTTTGGTAAATGTAAAAATTACTATGCTTTGTCAATTTCAGTTAATGTAATAAAATATTCATTAATTAATAGTGGTAATTATTTATTATGTGTGGTCTTAGGGTGGCCGTAGGCAAAATCTTGTACGTAGCATGTGTAGTAATGCTGACTGAACTTGTGTTATTACAGCAACTCAGCTTCGCCTGGTTGCACAACATTCCCACTCGTTCAGTAATAATGCACTTGTTACGTAAATATAGGTATTTTTTAAGTCATTTGTAAAGGTCAGAAGATTGAATTGTGTGCATGAATAATGGTTGTTGAGTTAGCCTATTTATCAACTTTTTAATTTCAACATTATCATAAATGATTAATATTTGAGGTTTTTCACTTCAACAAGGAATGATTCTCATGTAAGACAGGTTAGGTTTGGTTTAATGTATACACTCCAAATACATAAAATTTACTAGAGAGGGCCTAATTTTAATTATATATCACACTACAAAGACAGTTTTACCATAGAAATAACTATTTTATTAAATCGGTAATTGTTTACTGTGACTGCAACCGGTCTTTTTGGCGATTAAAAAAAAAATCATGTTCTACATACATTAATTATTAATAATGAAATAAGTTTTCAACATGAAGCTAACTTCTTTACTAAAAAAACAAAACCATTTCAACTCTTCTAGGTTAAGGTGAATCAAGTGAATTACGTATTAAAATAGGTTTGTAAGCGAGTTTTTAACTTACAAGGCACCTTTTGGTGACCACCTTACTTGACCTTGTATGGTGATAAATCATATACAAACATATTTTAACATGTAATTCACTTAATGGACCTCAACCTAAAAAAGCTAAAATTATATTGTTTTTTTTTTCCATGAAAAATTTAGCTCTGCAGTGAAAGCTTATTTTATTATTAATAAATAAGGTATGAAAAACATGATTTAAAAAAATCGCCAAAAGACCAGTTGCAGTTACAGTAAACAATTACTCAGTATGACTAAATAGATAAACATTTAAATAATAGGCAGGATTCTTCTAATTTTATACATGTTAGGGCCTAAGTAACTTATAAGAGAAACATGTTCTTCAACATTCTGTATAAAACTATGACTTCTTACTAACATATTACTTTAGGAGATTTTTAGGGCAAAATGATATGATTAGAAAGAAGTCTGTCAAAGCTAAATGATAGAGCTTAAAATATTATTTTTCTAGGCCTAATTTAATTTTGGGCAATTACTAGTTTACTTATAATATCATACTTTGTGTGTAGTTATTTTGAATTGTAACTAATGTAATTACTTTATGATACTCGTGTTTAAAATGATAGGTAAGCTCAGAGGAACATAACCTTAAATTATATAATACTATTTTACATTTTATAAGTCAAGTAGTAAGGCATTAGAATTGAACAACTATTGTTAATTGTTACTAATATAAATATATATATATATATATATATATATATATATATATATTTATGCTATGATAAACCATATTTAAAAAAGACTGAAACAAGTTAAATATACACATGCTTACCGCCATTTTAAGTTTAGACTTAGACTGAGACTAGCAAACCAAACCGAATGAATTAAAAAATACACACGAGGATATATCCTGGACGTTTAAAATAACTTTATTTGCCGAAGTTACCGACCAATTGTTCAGATTTTAAATTTCATCAGGCCTAAATGGAAATAAATACCCAAATGAACCCCTCTTAGATGTCCTATGTTTTGTCAACTTTTCAAAAAATATATTTCAAATATCCATATAACATATTATATAAAATATAAAATGTTGTCGCTTGCATTAGTAGTAGTTCGGAAATCTTCGGCTATCTTATTCAAATTCAAAGTACCGTGATAGATCCTGAATATATCTAGATAGTTTTCTAAGAAGAAACAATCGACATAATCGCATCCACATAGCAACGGCAATCGATTAAACAAGTATGAAAAACAGATCGTTGCCTACGAGATTACATAATTATGTGTATACATAGTATTATACATCGTATTATAGCGTAGCTGGTTTCTTTATGAGAGTGCGAAATATGCTATCTGTATTAAAAAAGAGAGAGAAAAAAGAAGGAAAAAAAATTAGCTTCTTTAAGTATTGAAAAAATAACTATTCAAATAATTAGTATTACATTCCCAAATAATGAATTAAATAACCTCTTCGGACATGATGGCATTGTAAACTGCTGGAATTGGTTTTAGTTCGTTGTTTGATTCATAGGTAGCAGCACCAACCAGTAACATGGTTTTTAGTGAGTAAGATAAGAACCTCACACTATTGGGAAGATAGGATATCTCCCTTTAGTCCCTTTGTCTTTTGAAGATTTTCCACCTCCTAAGAAATTAATAATGAAAAAAAAAAAAAAAAAAAAAATCCTATCATTTTATTTTGTAATACTAGTAGTAGAGAGATTTTGTGTAGTGAGTTTATTGTCAAGTTTTGTGATATTTTGTTCCTGGAAAATTTCAAATAATAGGGTAAACAAAAAAAATCTGTTTGGTTATACTCTAGAATATATCTACATAAATAACATTTTAGGTTTAGTGTTTTTTTTTGTAAATCTATATGTGAAATTATGCTTAGTGGTATTTGACACTTCCATGTGATAAGTGAAACTGGTTGCCATATTCTATCTGGTTAGGATCAGTTCATAGGCCCTTGATTTTTTAATTTTAGGCTTTGAAAATGGATACTTTTGAAGATGAGGCAATTGATACATAGTTGAGAGATTTGTGAAGTGAAGATTATTTAGCAAATCTGGGTTAGAAGACAAATTATGCAGTTTGTCATAGGATGAAGATCTGTATGATGATTTTGAAAACATTGATGATAATATTGTAAATTTTGATATTAATGTAGTACTATTAGTAGAAAATGACAAAGAACTAATGGTTGATGATACTTGGTAAATAATATTGCCCAAGATGGGGGAGCTAATGATGGTAATATTGATGTTCCACATTGCCGATCATCCTGTCCTGATCTGGTGGAAGGCTGGAAAGGATAATGAGTTTGTATAGTTGGTGATAAAAATATCCCTCCCTCTTTTTGGGACTATTTGCTGTAAATATTACTGGTGTAATAAAATAGGAGTTTATTGACAAATTTTTTTTGACTACCTCTTGGATAATATAATATTTGAGACCAACAGATACACTTTCCAGAGTGGCAAAGAACATGTAAAATTTAAAATGAATTAAAATCTTTTTGGGAATTAACTTGGTTATGACTTACTCCATTATCCAAGGTTAAGGATGTACTGGTTTTCAACTAAGGCACTACGCTTTCCATATATTGCAGATACAATGTCCCTCAATAGATTTGAAGAGCTAAGACGATTTATCCATCTCGTAAATAATGATGAACCTTGGGAAGATAATGATCGTTTATGGAAATTAAAATCTGTTATTGACACTTAATATACATTTCACAATGGACAAATAGCGGGGTGCATCTTGCAATAGATGAGATGATGATACCCTTTAAAGTTAGACATAGTGAAAAGCAATATATTAAAAATAAACCATAACAATGGGGCTTCTAAATATAGGTCCTGACTGTATAGGTTATGTCCAGTGTTTTGAACTGTATGGTGATAAGAAATACAATGTGAGAGGGTTGGCCCTGTGGGAGATATAGTTATCAGACTCTGCCTTAACATAAAACACAACAACCATAAACTCATCATGGATAATTATTTCATAACATTACTCTTGGTGAAGAAGATAAGATCTATATGTACTGAGCACTGGGAGACTGAATCAAATCAAAGAAGCATCAAAACAATTAGTCCTAAGCAAACTGATAAAATCAGGTATGACTTCTGTCACAATTTTGAAATGATAATATAACTGTTCTACAATGGATGGGAAATAGAGATGTTCACCTGACCTCAACCTAAGCTGGTGCTATTCCTGAAGATACTGCAAAGAGATTTGATAGGAAGTGAGTATGTAGTGGAAGTGAGCCAACCCTTTACGATTACCGAATACAATTCTTTCATGGGTGGTGTGAATATGGCGATCGTATTATAGCACATTATCCACATGGGTTGTAAAAAAAAGTGTTATCCCAGAATATTTTTCCACTTGGTAACCATCACATTGGTAAATGCCTGGCTTTCCTTCATAAAGTCTGTTGATAATGAAGTTGATTTGCTAACATTCAAAGCTTCTGTAGCAAACATGCTCATTGCCAAAGATTTGGCTGATAACAGAAAAAGTGGAAGACCATCATATTCACCTATGTGTGAAAAACAAAACAAAAAGAAAAGATTTGTACCTGATAATGTAATTCCAGAAGTAAGATTTTTTAGGTTCAAAAATGGCCAATTTTTGAAAAATCTTTGACACTAACAATATTTAGTTATATAAACAATTAGTATTTTTCACTGTATACTAAAGAAGGTTCCTTTTGTTGTTTTTGTACTAATTAACTTGATTGTGTTTAGTTATTAAGTTAAAAAAAAAAAGTTTTAAAAAATTTGTCCATTTTTTAAAATCTCTTATCACATGGAAATGCCATATGACAACGCGACTACCATTTTTTTATTAATTAAGTAAAAATTAAAAAATATATATTTGTGCTTGTAATAGCCTAAATAATGTGAAAATCACTAAAATAATTTTTTCCTACATGGGGATACACGAAGAGGCTAATACATTAATTCTTATACATAATCTTATGATATTGCAGCAAAAATTAAAAATTACCCAATCAATATGATTGTAGTATGAACAGAAAACTTGATAAGTACCTAAAACATTTAGATTAGCAGTTGTACTATATATTTGTAACAATAAGATCTATTATTCGATGGAATACAAATTTTCTTATTCCATACCATTCAATTATTTCAAGCCGTATAAAAAAATTTGAATAAAAATTAATTACCTTGTTTTTTTGTTAATACTCATCAATT
Organism: Aphrophora alni; assembly: GCA_963513935.1. NCBI lineage: Eukaryota > Metazoa > Arthropoda > Insecta > Hemiptera > Aphrophoridae > Aphrophora > Aphrophora alni. Next base: position 18,613,401 of record OY740773.1, on the reverse strand, counting down.
AAAATCCCTTGGTTGGAGATATTCTATGTTCCATATATAGACGTCAGCTATGGGACGTCGGAGTATCATTTTGCTGGGTACCTGGGCATTGCAGAATTTCAGGAAAGACAAAAGCTGAAGAAGCGGCAAAGGAAGCTAGCTACAAGTCAGATACCAGTCACACATTGTGTTTTGGTATCTGCCTTTGTATCGACAGTTACAATTATTTTGCATAGGCAATGGGAAGAAGGGTGGACAAATTAATGCCACCTAATTTGGTGTGCCTAAACCTAATTTCACTGTATTTATGAAATTCTTCACATACCTAGCACCAAAGTTTTTTAAGTGTTTACCACTTAACATTCAAAACTGTAAACATAATAATAAATTTTCCCGGTTATTAAGAAAACATTTAACCCAAATAGAAAACATTGAACTGTATTTTAAAGTGTTAATTTCATTATGTGTGTGTTCGTAAATGTTGAAAAAAGATTTGTATGCGTGGGTATAGACTTTATATGTGAAGTTGTGTGAGTGTGTGTTTGGAGGTGTGGGGGTGAGAGGTGTTAGTGTGTGAATTTAGTGTATAAATAAATATTTAGGAATTAAGTTTTTGAATAAATTAAATTTAGTAAGTTCTGTTGTTTTAAATATCCTGGAGTAGATCTAATAGGAAGCTACTTATTCTTTTGTTGTAATTTGTAACCTTATGTAAGTTTATTGTTTATTTTACTGGGTTCGGTCGGCTGCGGTTTTGTCAATTTCTAGCCAATGAAAATTAATTTTATAATGTTATTTTTCTTTTTTAAGTTGTTAGGAATAGGTTAATGTTAAGTTAATTATTCAATTTGTAAATTATGTTAGGAAGAACTAATATTAACAAAGCTCAGAATGAACCAACTATTGCGAAAGAATTGAAAAAGTGTTGAAATGCTTGACTTGCAACAAAAGTAGAGCATCAGAAGCCACGATACATATATAAGCGGTCAGCATGATTTGGAGGGGGTCTTTGGTCTTTTGGAGCTTTGGAAGATACACGGCTGTGTCACTAGCCGTGGTGCAGGAACTCTACTCCGGGAAATTTATTAGCCCAGGAAATCAACTCTACACCAGTAAGCAAGCATTTCTATATTTATAAAATCACCAATAAATTAATAATTTCATTTATTAGAGAGTAACAATAGTTGGAATACTTTTGGGCTTAGTGAAATGAATATTTAGTTTGAATATTGTTCATTTAATTAAATTCTTATCATTGTATTGCTTATTTAAAAGTATCCTATTAAATTCCTATTATTGTATTGTTTATTTAAAGTGTCGTATTATATTCTTATTTTTGTTGTATAGTATTTAAAGTATTGAATATAGTATTGAAGTATTAGAGTGTTTAAAATGTTACCCAAGTCTCATAAGCAGCAATAAAGATTAATTAATATAACTGAACCACTGATTGCAAAGAACCCAATCCTAATAAATGGTGCATCGGCCGGGAAAAAGAATTGTAAAATTTAATTTTTTTTTATTATTTCATTTATTATATTCTGTATTTCTAGATGTGCAATTTTTTTTTTGTGAAACCATTAGTGCTTGTGAAAAAAAAAATAAAGATAGGAAATAAATAGTTCATTTGTTATTTGAGTGTTATATAGTTATATTTTATTTAATCAAACTTTGTTATGTTAAATATGTAGGTTTGTAACATGACATCGGGACGATGTCTCGTGGGCGCCGGTGATGTTAGGAATAGGTTAATGTTAAGTTAATTATTCAATTTGTAAATTATGTTAGGAAGAACTAATATTAACAAAGCTCAGAATGAACCAACTATTGCGAAAGAATTGAAAAAGTGTTGAAATGCTTGACTTGCAACAAAAGTAGAGCATCAGAAGCCACGATACATATATAAGCGGTCAGCATGATTTGGAGGGGGTCTTTGGTCTTTTGGAGCTTTGGAAGATACACGGCTGTGTCACTAGCCGTGGTGCAGGAACTCTACTCCGGGAAATTTATTAGCACAGGAAATCAACTCTACACCAGTAAGCAAGCATTTCTATATTTATAAAATCACCAATAAATTAATAATTTCATTTATTAGAGAGTAACAATAGTTGGAATACTTTTGGGCTTAGTGAAATGAATATTTAGTTTGAATATTGTTCATTTAATTAAATTCTTATCATTGTATTGCTTATTTAAAAGTATCCTATTAAATTCCTATTATTGTATTGTTTATTTAAAGTGTCGTATTATATTCTTATTTTTGTTGTATAGTATTTAAAGTATTGAATATAGTATTGAAGTATTAGAGTGTTTAAAATGTTACCCAAGTCTCATAAGCAGCAATAAAGATTAATTAATATAACTGAACCACTGATTGCAAAGAACCCAATCCTAATAAAGTGTATTTCATGTTTAATCTATATTTAGTATACATTCATTTATAAATTTTACACATAATAAAGCCCCTAACAGGTTTATAACCTCGGGGCAGTTTTTTATTTATTTGTAGTTTGTAGTTTGTATATATATATATATATATATATATATATATATATATATATCTTTTCAATAAATTTCAATTTAAATTAAAAAAAAAAAAAATACAGAGTCCAATAAGCCGAGGGAAGTAAATGATCTAGAGAATACATTTGACCCTAATTTTCATGCTTTTCTTCCCTTTTTCTCTTTCCTGTTTTTTCTTTTTGATACTTCTGTTATATTAAAATTTTAAAAAGTTACTTAACATGGTATGAAGAATTTATGGTTGAAAATTTAAAAAAATAGGAGTAAGCTTAAAAAATGTACAAAGTTGCATTATTGACAAATTTCTCATATACCATATTATTGAATTTTGTTGGTTGGTTTAAAAGCAAATAAATCGTGGTCGTTATTGTCTTAAAAAAATAACATAAAATAGAGTTAGAAGAGAAAAGAGTTGGTAAAGAGAGACTTGATAGGAATGATGAAAGCGAGGGGTTTTAACTAAGAGTGAATGAAGTAAAGTGTAAATCCAACTAGGGTTTGTAGGACCACTCAAATAATTATTTAGTTCATTAAATAATAAAGCAAAGCTGATTTTATTGTTGTTTCCGCGAGGACTGACGTGCATTGTGTCAGGATGAATTTCATTTACAATCTGTTAGGTTTGAAGTCAACAATATAATATATTATAAGGTGTGTCTAACACCGAGAAAACCGATTTAATTTATACTTACTTACTCTAGTCAATACCAGTTCTTTGTAGGTCTGCTATTTGCCTATGTGTTGCTAAGTAAAAACTTGACGTATTCCTTATTCCTGTATCTGCCAAGACACTGGAATATGGTATGTGTGAACCATCAATGTTCTCTGTCTTATATAGTGGTAATTTGTTGGTGTCTGCTAACCCAATACGATGTAGATGAGCCTAGAGATTTCGTCATGTGTAAATTGGAAAACTGCAACAGCATCTGCTCTTGGCAAATCACAGGAGGTCTTGAAAGGGCTCTGCATTTCCATGCCTTCCCTACGCAGGCTTCTTTCAGTTGGTTCTTGACAAATTGGGTGAACATGCTAACTAATGTAGTCTTGGCTGTTTAAGGTATTGCAGTCGACAGGTTGTGGTAAACTAGTGCCCTCTTTAGCAAGTTGGTCAGCTTATTCATTCCCGAAGATTCCTACATGGTTTGGTATTCATTGGAGCACTAGATGCAATCCATCGCTGACCATGGTCGATTAGAGGTTTCTACATTTAAAAGTGAGAGAGCAGTCTGTAGGAGCATTGTTGGTAATACCATGATTGTTTGGGAAAGATACAAAAAACACAACACTGCATGTTGGTATTTGGTTCTTTTGTTGGAGAAAATTTTCTGCTACCTTATATATACTCATAACTTTATCGTCATAATTGTTGGCATTGGTACCCAATGGTACACATTTTTCGAAGAGTAGCTGTAGAATCCAGTGTATGTTGCCTCAGGTAGCAATGATCCATCTGCATATGTGAAACCAGTTTGTCATAGGATACAGTTTGTGGACAGTCTTTATGGCAGCGACCTTCAGCTTGTGGTGGTCACTCAGGGCCTTTGATTAGCAGGTCCCTCTTTGGGAGTATCAAACAAATTACGTTGTACATTTGTAACCTTGCTACTGGGTCGAGTAGTATGCTGTATTTCTGACGAAGTTTTTTTGATCAGGCTAAGGGTGTGATCTGGGTTTTAATTATTGAGGCAACCATTCTATTTTGGATCCGTGACGTTCATGAATTCTTTTTGATCTTTCTCAAAATCTCAGTGTCGGCTACTGCCTGCATGAGATAAGTAGTTCTGTTCCGGTTTGAAGTTGCAGCTATAGGTGTGAGTTACTTGCACAGGTTATTGTATGTAGTATGTTGTTTTGCACACTTTCAGCTTACAAAGGTTGCCATTGTTAAAAGAACAAGCACCTTTGAGACATACTCAATGACTGGACGGACATGTGTTTTGTATGCTGTGGTTAACACATCCTGAGTGGCTCTCAATTTAGAAACAGTTAGTCTTTTGAACAGAATTTTCTGCAGCTAGTTGTATATGGTATGACCAAGACAACCTGGCGTTAGTAGTACCACCCTGAGATATTTGACAGTAGTTGTTCTTTTCAGCTCTGTATAAATGGAATAAAGTTTAATATTGTGTGGTTTGGTGAAGAGCATAAAGAGTTGAAGTAAACATTTTCTGTGCCCAATACTACTTTGCTGTTACATCATGTTGACATATTTTGAGTGCCGTATTCAGAGCTTGTTTTTATACTTTTGATATTACTGCTCATGGCTCACATCGCAACATCAGCATAAATATCCTGGTGTGTTTTGTATTGTTGATCATAACATTGAAGAGGAGAAACTGAGCTCCTTGGGGGTAGGTTTTGTTGGACATCTTTGTAGATGGACGTAACATTTTGGTATTTAACTCAGATTAGATTTGAGACATGAATTTTTTTATCCATTTCAGGATATTTCTTGACATATGAAGCATGTCCTGTTTTCAAAACAGCAGAACATGTTACACTTTGTCATATCACGCTTTGAAATCTATGAAGACGGCCAGAGTTGACTGTTTGGGGTAAAGTCGTCCTTCATAGCTTTACTATTTGGTCAACTGTTGATCAATGTTCCCGAAATTCTGCCTGGCAGCCCTTAATTGCTCAGATGTTTCTAGGTACAGCGTAAATTGATTTTCAACCATTTTCCTGCTAATTAAAATTTCAGAGATATTGGTCTAAATTTCAAGTTCCAGGTTGTAGATTTAATTTGTAAAAGTAATTACATATTTTATATGTAAAGTAATTTGTATAATAGTTATAAATAAGAACCGAGTTTGACTTGTGAGATGGTCTACTTGATGGAATAAAACATGAACACCAATTTTAACAAATAGTATGTTTATATATTTGAACGTGTTTCAACGACAAAGTCACCATCTATAGTAATAGATTAGTTATTGTAGCTCGTTTATCACTGAAGATAGTGACTTTGTCATTGAAATGCGATTGAATAAATAATATTTGTGTTCAAGTTTATTATATCACGTAATTAATTATCAAAGCATTTGAAAATTGCATAACCTAAACTACCCACTTGTTAGATTTACAGAGTTATGATTGTGAAAATGTTATATACGAGTATGAAAGGTAAATTTAATTTGGAAATATGTAAATAACATATTAAGTAGTTATGTGAAGATGTGAAAATTTCACAACTAAAACAAAACATAATTAAAGTTAAGAAATATAACAAAACCAAAAATGTCACTGACATTTTATTTTACTTCTAGTTCATTTATTTTGTTATTGAACTTATTAATAAGTTTCAGTATTTGTTACTTCTTACTGCAGTGATTTATGGCTGTACAGTTTGCTCTTCAGTAAGACAACTAGCACTTAAGGAGATTAATTTGATTCCTAACTCTGGCTTTTGGTTTATCTCTGGAACGTTATGTTGGAACCCAGTTTTGAGCTTACTTGCTAAGACTGGTGTGAACCATTTCTTTTGTAAAAGAAGACAGCAACTACAAATAGTTGCATCTTCTAACCCGTTACATCCATCTCATACAATTTTTTTTAATCCAATGGAGGATTGGTGTGAATGTTGTCAGGACACTATCGCTCTGTTTGGCGTTAAAAATTTTGGAATTCTCATTCAACTAGCAACATTCTTCAACATTTGAGCACTCTCTGTGTTTACTTTTTCTCCATTGTTTATTCAAATGTCAAATTTTAGTTTCTCATTGTCTGGATTACAACACTCCTGGTGTAGATATTGTCAGAAATTTAGGTACACGATTAATAACTATGCATCCAGCGAGATTATTTTCACAGATCTAAACGAAACAGTCAAGTCAGTTATGTATTATGACGGTATATTATTTTATCATTTTGGAATCACAAAAACAGATTAAGCAGCAAAGAATGCTACCAGTCTTTCACTGTGTTATAGTTAATGACTTTTATGAATACTTAATGAGTGTAATTAATTGCATTTCCAGTGGGAAGAAGAACTGACAGCTACAGTACATTATATTTAAGGTAAATTAGAGATACTGTCCAGCTGTGAAGGACATGAATTCGTGTCAGTCATCGAGAGGAAGGTACACATGTTTTTAAAATGGTCATTCCATAATTGCCCATTCTGTCAAACAATTTTCATAGTCAAGGACAACCTGATAGTGTTTTTTTGAGAAGTATGTGCATAGAATTTTTGTCATACCAAATTTGAGCCAGTGATGTTAATGATTGTGCAGATGGCCTACTAAGTTCTCAAAACATGTCCTCATGAACTGTCTGTCACTAGAGTACAGGAGAATGAGACTCTTTGCACTTTTGCAGCTGGGGGATGAAAACGACACTAGTAAACAGATGAAGCAGCAAAGAATGCTACCAGTCTTTCAGTGTGTTATAGTTCATGACTTTTATGAATAATTAATGAGTGTTATTAATTGCATTTTCAGTGGGAAGAAGAACTGACAGCTACAGTACATTATATTTAAGGTAAATAAGAGATACTGTCCAGCTGTGAAGGACATGGATTCGTGTCAGTCATCATGTTTTTAAAATGGTCATTCCATATTGTCCATTATGTCAAGCTATTTTCACAGTAAAGGACATCCCGATAGATTTTTTTTTGAGAAGTACAGTTTGTGCATAGAACTTTTGTCACACCAAATTTGAGTCAGTTATGTTAATGATTGTGCAGAAGGCCTACTGAGTTCTCAAAACATGTCCTCATGAACTGTCTGTCACTAGAGTACAGGAGAATGAGACTCTTTGCACTCTTGCAGCTGGGGGATGAAAACTACACTAGTAAAGGCAATCAAATTTAAGAATCAGTCAGCTTGGGATCGAAGGAATGGATATCTGCTCACCTCAGCATTGGTTGTCTTATGATTGGTCATTCTCATACATTTCTAATGGAACACTGGCACTCTCAGTAATGTTCATTCCATCAGGTCTTCTGACATAAAGTACATGCTGATTGTCTATGTTATACTGAGAGGTGTATACGTGTCGGCAATTCAGATCAGGCGATGTTGGTGGATGGTACTAAGATCCTAATTGTTTATTGTCATCCTTCTGTTGTCTGAACGTTTTTGATGTTTAAAAATAATTGTATTTCAAAGTTACACATCCTAATTAGAACCCTATAATATGATGTTTCGTCTAAGTTTACAATTAAGTAAATGAAACACATTGGATTTCAATTAATTGTGCCATCGGTCGTTAGTTTAAATTGAAAACTACTTTTACTGCTGTAAGTAGTAATCTGTTGTTAAGTTAAAATCTTAATATTATGTTTGTTATTATTTAATTTTTAGTTCATATCTTTAGTAATACAGTATAACAAACACACAGAACACAATTCTCATAAAAAAAAATACGCCTAAGTATCAGACCCGTTTCAACGACAAGGTCGTCCTCTTCAGTGATACACCAGCTGCACCAACCAACCCACAACTGAATCCAACTTTGCATCGAACCCATATATATATATACAAAATGAAGGGGGGCGTGGCTTATCATTTTACACTGCCAAAGCGATAGTATACGCCACGTGTCAATTTAACCATTTAAGATTTAACATATAGCTGATATAAAATAATCGAACTAACCCTACATTTAACATTATACATTACATTTTACATTAATATAGAAATTTGCATAGGTCCTAGTTCATTATTTACAATTAAGTCCTGTTACTTATTAATATAAAAAGTGTATATATTTATACAAAATCAAGGGGGCCGTGGCTTATTATTTTACATTGCCAAGGCAATAGTACGCGTCTCGTGTCAGTTTAGCTACCTAAGATTTAACATACAGCCAAATCAAGACAATCAAACCAACTCAACATTTAACATTATATATTATATTTTACGTTAATATAGAATTTTGTATAGGTCCTGGTTCATTATTTACAATTACGTATTGGTGCTAATTAATATAAAAAGTTTCCCAAGCATCCATAGTATTTAATTTTGTAACATTTTTTATCAATATGGAACTTTCTTTTTTGAAATAATGCCCTTCATCTAAACAATGTTTAGCCATAGCTGATTTATCAGGCCTATTATATTTGAAATGAGCAAAATGTTCCTTGGTTCTTGTTTTAATGCTCCGTTTTGTTTGGCCTACATATCTTTTCGGACACACCTCACAATGTATACATAAATTCCTGACTTATCATGCTCCTGAATCCGGTCCTTTGGATTTCCCAAGATCTTGTAAAGATTATTTTCGGCAGACATTGCTACCTTCAAATTTGTATGTTTATTTAGTGATTTTTTCACAACATTTGACATTGGAGGAGCAAAAGCAGTTCTTATCCATCGTTGCCGAGGCTTAACACTTACAAGGGTACTTCTTGCTTCCTTCATTTTCTTGAATTTAGCTTTTTTTATTATATTATCTATCATTTCTTTAGGGTATCCATTGAAAATTGCAGCACCATAAATATAGTTAAGCTCTTTTTGATAATGTTCTTTAGATAATGGTAGTCTTATTAATCGGTGAACCATAGAATTGAAAGCCGCTCTTTTATGTGCGGGTGAATGGTGTGAATCTTTAGTTATATATCTATCAGTGTGTGTAGGCTTCCTATAAACACTAAAACTTAAATTATTATCTTTCCTAAAAACATTCACATCTAAAAATGGAAGATTATTGTCTTTTTCAACTTCTGTTGTAAATTGTACAGTTGGATAAAATCCATTGATAATATCACAAAATTCTTCAAGGTTTTCATTTTTATTAAACACTGCAAAGATATCATCTACCTTTAATATTAGTTTCAAACGAACTCATAAAAAATTAGCGATAAAACTAGATAGGGGGTTTCCCATAGCAGTACCTTCATTTTGAACGTAAAAATTGTTATTAAATTGGAAACTATTTTGGCTTTAGTGATAGTTTAAAGTTGAAATTTAAGGTTCTATTGTGTTCACTTAAAGAAAATACAAAATCTTTTCTTGTAGTTTTTCACACTGGTTTGTTTTATAAATCTTCAAATTTCTTATGTTAATGTTAATTTTTAGATATTCAAACGTTTACGATGATGCTTATGATTCAAGGCTCGAGGTCACCATTTTATATTTTTTTCTTTTTCATTTTTAAGGCAATAATGTCTAAGGTTCTTCATCTTAAAAAATACCTTTTTTAATGGATAACTCCCTAACTGGTTACCCTCCTTTTTGGGGACGATCAAAACACTTTGTTAGGACCCTTTCACAATTTTGTGAAATTCTAAGGTTTGAGTTTTGGTCTAATGGAAGCTTACCTTCTAAATTTTATCTTTTAGGTATTTAGTGTTAGTCCTACACACAAGTGTGGATGCTTTTGTACAATATTTTTACGCCATTTATTTGAATTGTTTGTTATTTAGCCACCCTATTTTATGAAAGACTGGAACATCTGCTGAAGGTCCAAACTCTCTCCGGCCCTAATTATGAGGTGAGCAACGGTCCAAAGGATTTGTTCGCGTCCATCCACATGTGATAATTACCGGGCAATGTCCAACACACCTTGGCCTATTTCAATGTCCGATTTTAGAAAGGGTATGTCTGAAACAATTCCTAGGGTCTTCATATCTTTTGTAATTCTAATATAGTTTTTTCGTTTTTTAGTGGTTCATTAACCCCTTACTGATCCTGATGACAAGGGTCGAATACGCCCCTTTTAAAAGAGGGGTTGACTAGTAATTGTTTTAAACTATACCACCCAACCGGATGTGATGACAATACTAAGGGGTGTTTTTACCATTCTTTCCTATCTTCTGCCGTTTATAATGAAGTACTTATATTCCACGTTTAATATTGTATTTCATAGATTATAAGATAAAACTTGTTTCACGAAACTTTATTTGTTTGTTGCTCTGAAAATATTTAATAACTTTCGAGAGTAAATTAGGAATTGTAAACAATTTTTTTAAAACTGCCAAGACAAAATTGCTGTATTTAAACATACAACACATCTTAAAAATATTTTAAAATTTAGTTGTTCTTATTAGTTGCTCTTATATTTGGAAAAAAAATTAAGTTTTTATATTGTATTTACATGTGGGCTTTGAATTTTTATATAGGCTTATTATTTTGTTGTAAAGTTTAAATATACAGAAAATTCATATTTCCGTATATATATATATATATATATATATATATATATATATATATATATATATATATGAGTGCATGTGTACATGAAAGTGTGTGTATTTAGGTCTTTGAAAAATATGTTAAAATGGTTGCGGTTTCGTTATTCGTTACTATCTCCAAGAAAAACTATTGTATGCAGATTTAACTGGTATTTATTTTATTAAAACATCAGCTGTTTTCGTTGCTATTTGTTGCCATAGCAACGAATTTTTTTCATCGTTGACTAATTTCAAACACAGGAATCTAGTAGGTGGTAAACTTTACAATTAATTGATATTTTTTTTATTCAATCTTGACTTTACCTTTACAAACACATATTAGTTCAGTGTTATTGTGAATGTGAACCGAGTTTATCAGACGGGTTTAATCACAATGCTTTGAGACAGACCGTGCAGTGTAGTCGCGTAAACAGCTTCTTAGTAATTTTGAAACTATCGGGTCCGTTGGAGACATCAAGAGGTCTGGAAGACCTTCAATCGTAAGAGATTAAATTGCTGTTGTTGAAGTTATAAATGAATAAAAATTTGTTGTCAAATAACACTGAATATGGAGAATATAGCTGGAAGAGAACGGAGGCCATTTCGAATACTAGTCTTAATAACCCTAATAAGTAAGAATTTGGCTTAATTTTAAGTTAAAAATATTAAATCTCGTTTAGTTCCAAAGGAATTTATGTAATTTATTTTGTTCTATGTTAAAAAACAAATAAACTATAGTGAATTATAGTTTTAACTTACTTTTTAAATTACCAATATTTTTTCTTTTCTTTTAGTAATGTGTCATACTGTTTTTGTAAAATGTAAAATGTACAAAAATAAACATGTAGAAACAAAGTTAAAAAAAATGCACAAACAAAGATAAAAATGTAGGAACAAAGATAAAAATATACAAACAAAGATAAAAATATACAAACAAAGATAAATATGTACAAACAAAGATAATATTAATATAAAGCTAGTAGACATTTTAAGAGATTTATCTTTTAGATCAGTAAAATAAAACGTTAACCACATTTAGTCTGTGTAGGGAGTAGCGATTTTATTGCTTAAAATAGGTATTAGTCAAGTTAAAAAACGGGAAAAACAGAGTTTACTTTGATCCAAAGTGAAACTGCACGAAATGACTTGTGTCATAGCTCATTTTATTCGTTAGAGTGTCTAGATCGAAGTTTTAAAGTTTTTTTTGCGGAAACTTAATAATTTGTTTATTTATTGAATATAAACAATAAGAATTATGTCTGATTAAACGTAATATAAAATAAGGGACTGGGTTCATAAATCGATGAAGTTTTTTGATTTTAAAGTCATTTTCCATGTTTTTGGGGTCGCACTTTTCAATTCTGATGTCCAAAAAGTGCCCATCCTAGAGGGCGCCACAGGGAAAAAATAATATAAGACGCATGTAATGACAAATTAAAATTAAATGAAATAAGGCATTATTTTGGTGAATTCGTGTCATTCTTCGATTTCAATGCCATTTTTCAAGTTCTCTGGTTCGCTCGTTCCGATACTGATACCAAAATTGTGCGAATCGTAGAGGGCGCCACCGGCAAAACTATTACAAGGTGAAAATGGTGACAGATTAATATTATATGAAATGATGCAATTTTTCCATATATTGATGTAATTTTTTTATGGTCTTTGGGTCGCTTGTTCCGATGTTGATGTCAACACTGTGCCGATCTGAGAGGGCGCCACAGATAATATTAACATACGGCTAGTAGACATTAAGAGATTTATCTTTTAGATCAGTAAAATAAAACGTTAATCACACCTGGTCAGTGTAGGTAGTAGCAATTTTACTGCTTAAAATCGGTACATGTGATATTTTTAAAGTTACACCAGAAATTTATCTCTGTGGTAAATATAATTTAGTAGTATTATGAATTTACTATGGAAAATGGTACCGTTTTTATTTAAAAAAAAGTCTCCCTTTTTATATCTCATTCGGTAAAAATGAATAAAACTGTTCATTATTAAATTAAAAATAAAATGGCGTATTCAGTGAGATATTACATAAAAAGCTTTTGGGTGTTTTGAGTTGTTCATCTCAGGTTTTTTTATTCTAATATTCATTTTTCCTTGAAAGCGTCATTTTATTTTAAATATTTCATGTAGCAATCTCGAAGGACCCTAGCTTGATACACCTTTTCACGTAGTCTTCAGATAAATTCCTATCTGGTATCTCTTGATCAAATCTTGATCTTTTCCCACCCTGACACTAAGTATTCGAGGGCTAGAGATTTTTATGTTATCTTCTATACTTGTTATTAGGTGGTTATGACTGAATGTTTTTCACCTTGAAACGTCAAGATAAAAAATTTCAAAATCGGAACACCCTCGTCAGTGCAGTTTTGAGTAACAGCTGTTTTGAAAAAGAGTAAAATCTTGTTTATTCATCAATAAAACCAGTGAGCATGCGTGTGACAATTCCGAGGTAACCTAGCTGAATACACACCTTCATCTAGTCCACTGGTCGCCAAACTTTGAAGCCACTGAGCAACTTTTCTGTTCGGAAATCTTACTGTGAGCTACCAAAAGAAACTAAAATAAAATTGTATTCAACATTACGCATTTATTACTTATAAAAATAGAGTTTTAGTAAATAATGAATCCAATTAAATAAAATTATTTACATTTTATATATGTAAAGAATTCAGTAAGAACTAAAGAACAATTTTTCTCTGAGTAATTAAGTTTAATGAGAAGGATGGTACTCTTTTTTATAATCAATAATTTTTTAAATGTTGGGTGAGTATCTGCCATTCGAATTGTGGCCCAGCCAAGGAGCCCACCAAACCAAAACCATAATAATTATAAATTAGGATGTAAAGGAATTCTAAATAATAAAATATGAATTGGCACTTGCAATTTTGTTGAGCAGTGCAATATGACGTAGAAGGGGGGAGAGACGAGGAGTGGAGGGCTTGAACCAGCGAGATGAGCGGGAGTCTGTTCCGAGAGCCGCGAGAAGAAAGACCGCTACGGGACGAGGTCAGTCCATTTTCGGCCACGTGCTAGCTAAATTACTCGGTATGTTTTTCGGCCATTATTAAGGCTTTATCTTGCCATTATGTTTTTTTAATAAATTATAATAATTCTGTAATCTTTTAATTCGGCATTCTAATATAATATAACATTTAATTTCACTTGCGTTGCGTGCGTTCATTAGCGTCCTAACCCGACTCCTTGGCCCATCCTGACAAGATTCGGCTAAAGTGTACGCGGTCTCCAGCCAGCCGGAGCTTCCAGCTGGTCAAAAGAAGTGGAGACAGTCACAGAATGCAGTTGTCCAAATATTTATCAGTCAATCTGTTTCTTTTATTGGTTATTATAAACTTCATACTAGAAAAAGAAACCTCACACAGATATGTAGAGCTGAACATTGCTTTCACTCGTAGACCAACCTGAACCAAAATTGGATAGTTTTTCTTAGAAACAAGAGGTGACTGTTTAATGTGTTTAATGTTAAATTTCACAAAAATCGTTTGTTTCATGAAAAATGTACACGAAACAAAATATTTTTCTCTTTTAACGATAAATAAAATGGTTTTCTAATCAAAGGAGGAATTTTCAAGCCTTCTATTTAAAAATAAATATTATTCTGGACAGTCAAAGTAAATTAAGAAGAACGAATGAAATTATAATATATTATGGTAAATAGGGTTTTACAGTGCGAACATGATAGTTCCCGCGCAAAGCGCAGCCGAGTGCGGGATTTTTATGCAAACCTTACCGGGCGTGTTATGTACGATACTTTTCATTACACTACACCGAAAAAGTAACATATTTTTAATCATAACATCTTTTTATTTGAAAATAAAATTAAACTCAAAACATAACTATAATTTATTTTAAACAATTATCGTACTATTTGAAATTAATATCCATAGTACAATTTGTGTTTTTGGATATTTAATCCATTGCTGAGTAGTGCATTTTGCTTAATGTCCAGATGCGTTTCATATGTAAGCTTAGATATATCTCCCACTGATTCTGTATTTGATGGGCCCATAGAAACATTATTGGGGTCAATGGTTTCGTCGATGTTATCTATGTGTAGTTTTTCACTTATAACTGTATTATTTTTGAATAGTTTTTGAGAAACGTCTACCTTGCGGTTCACAGAGTCTTCTATATAACCTTCTGCTGTTGTTTTTAGGGTCAATAAATCTCCCTCTCAAACCATAGATGCTGACTTTCTTCTAAAACAATGTTCAGTATACTCTTCTGGATTTTTAAGGTTTAGATATTTAGCAATCTTATTAGGAATTGCAGATATGTTATGGCTTCCCACGTTTTGAGTAAAAAATTTCCCATTACGATATCCAATGAATAATCTCGTGGTTTCCATATGTTTTCGTCGTAGGCCGTAGTACTTACGATATTTTTATATCACATGGTTTTAAACTGCACCCATCATTTGTTGTGAATGAGTCTGGGATGTGAGTTTTCCCATCACGTAGAAACACCACCAGTAAACGGCCATTGTCCTCAATATCCTTTACGTTAAGACGTATGTTGGAACTGGTTCCTTTTAACTGCCGCCTGGATTCTTCACTTTCAATATAATCGAATGGTTCAATACTCAATTAACCTTTATTAACAAAAATAAGCATCTCCTATCTTATTACATTGTTACAATATTCTTATTACAGTATTACTTTTAATCCAGAATGACTCTAATTGTTGTGACACAGATCTGATTCTAGGTTATAGTTCATAATAATGACTTGTCTCTGAAATAATTACAAGGTTTATACACGAAGTTTGCTCACCCACTTGGCCACTCTTATGGATGCTCGTCTGAAGTCTTAATTCTCCCAGGAAGCTCTTACTCGCCAAGTCTGTCTGGCTATCTTCAAGAATTATTCTCCCAGGAAGCTCTTACTTGCCAAGTCTGTCTGGCTATCTTCAAGAATTATTCTCCCAGGAAGCTCTTACTCGCCAAGTCTGTCTGGCTATCTTCAAGAATTATTCTCCCAGGAAGCTCTTACTCGCCAAGTCTGTCTGGCTATCTTCAAGAAGTATTCTCCCAGGAAGCTCTTACTCGCCAAGTCTGTCTGGCTATCTTCAAGAATTATTCTCCCAGGAAGCTCTTACTCGCCAAGTCTGTCTGGCTATCTTCAAGAAGTATTCTCCCAGGAAGCTCTTACTCGCCAAGTCTGTCTGGCTATCTTCAAGAATTATTCTCCTAGGAAGCTCTTACTCGCCAAGTCTGTCTGGCTATCTTCAAGAATTATTCTCCCAGGAAGCTCTTACTCGCCAAGTCCGTCTGGCTATCTTCAAGAAGTATTCTCCCAGGAAGCTCTTACTCGCCAAGTCTGTCTGGCTATCTTCAAGAATTATTCTCCCAGGAAGCTCTTACTCGCCAAGTCTGTCTGGCTATCTTCAAGAAGTATTCTCCCAGGAAGCTCTTACTCGCCAAGTCTGTCTGGTATATCTTCAAGAATTATTCTCCCAGGAAGCTCTTACTCGCCAAGTCTGTCTGGCTATCTTCAAGAAGTATTCTCCCAGGAAGCTCTTACTCGCCAAGTCTGTCTGGCTATCTTCAAGAATTATTCTCCCAGGATGCTCTTACTCGCCAAGTCTGTCTGGCTATCTTCAAGAATTATTCACCCAGGAAGCTCTTACTCGCCAAGTCTGTCTGGCTATCTTCAAGAATTATTCTCCCAGGAAGCTCTTACTCGCCAAGTCCGTCTGGCTATTTTCAAGAATTCCTGCAGCACCTTTCCTAGATCAATCTTGGACTACTGACCATGTTTCCTCCCACCCAAGGGTTTATATATCATTATAGCATCAACGACGTCTGCCTTGCTTGCAAGTTAAGCAATTCGTCATTTTTCCAGGTCTGTCACAATAATTGTTGTCATTCTGGCTTCTTAAGAAGAACTTAGACTATATTTCTAACTAAAACTATCCTAACTCCTAACACATAGTAGATCATCTCTATGGCATTCTCCGAAAATCCCAATATTAAAACTGTTTTAGCTAATAACCAGTTCTCATCAAGAGCACCGTTTGAGAATTGGTTAACTTTCTCTGATGTAACCTAACCTAACCTAACCTAACCTAACCTAACCAAACCAAACCTAACCAGTACCCTGACGTTACAGATAAGCGTTTGTTTTAGGAAAGTTATTAACATTAACATTTTCTTTTAGTGAAGTACAATTTTTCAAAATTGAAAATTTACTACTTAAAAACTACCTAAAAGTAGGGGTTTTCCGATAAATAAACAAGTAGCACGTCATCAC
Organism: Aphrophora alni; assembly: GCA_963513935.1. Classification (NCBI taxonomy): domain Eukaryota; kingdom Metazoa; phylum Arthropoda; class Insecta; order Hemiptera; family Aphrophoridae; genus Aphrophora; species Aphrophora alni. The sequence continues at coordinate 18,596,508 of OY740773.1, read as the reverse complement.
TTGTTTGATTTTTCTGTTATTTTTCCATTGACAAAATTGGTTGTATTCAATTTTTTACCTGTTTTTTGATTTTCTTGGTAGCAAATTCGCAGTTATTTCTTATGATTGTTTTAAACTATTATCTGGAATATTAGGATTATATTCATCACTGAAATCCATTATGAAAATATTTAGAACTCAAACATGCATAAATCACTATATTTTACTCTTATTTTAGACTTTGGAACTAGCCTCTCATAAATAAATATTATTGTTAAAATCAACTGTTTACATAAAAGTAATATACAGTATAACAAACACACAGAACACAATTCTCACAAAAATACGCCAAAGTATCAGACGCGTTTCAACGACAAGGTTATAGTCAACTAGTTATAGTTTGATTGGTGTAGCTGGTGTATCACTGAAGAGGACGACCTTGTCGTTGAAACGCGTCTGATACTTAGGCATATTTTTGTGAGAATTGTGTTCTGTGTGTTTGTTATACCTACTGTATAATTTTTCTCATAAGTCATTTTGCTCAACATTTAATTTAAAAGTAATATGTTTATTGTTATTTGTAAAATAATCTGATGTAAAGAAGTAAATTTATCTAAAAATACTCAAGAATAAAGAAAAATATTTAAATTTAGTGTACAATTTGAAAACAATAAATATGCCTTACTGAAAAAAATGTGAAGTTAGCTGCCATTTTAAAAGTTTACACCACAGGTTTTTAATTTCTAAAATAGTTAAAGTTGTCTTTTTAAAGTTCTCACAGTAAAGCTTTGATCACTCTCTACATTTTTCTTGTTCAAATTATATATTTTCCAATTATATATATATAATTGAACGTTCGTTTTAGACGCATTCACACGCATCCTTGCATCCCCCCTTTTTGCTCTGTAACACTTCCTAAAGACAAAAACAAAAAATGAAATCCGTTGTCTAAACTGAGCTAGTTTTGAAACAATGGCAAACTAAAGGGTTTTGAAAAGGGTCTAAGGTTTTGTTTCAACTTTTTGTCACTAGTTTATTCATTAGATGTCTACCTGTAGCGAAGTGAAGGGCTGTTGTTTCACGTTGACAAATTCAAAGGGCGTAATTGTTGAACCCTTCCTTGTCAGCCTTGTGAATTATGTGTCCAACCCTTATAGATCCTCTTTTATTTAATTGAAATAATAACAGACTTTAACAGTTATAATTTGACAATGGATTTAGACATATATTTTAGTATGGATACGAGTCTCGTAAGGTTAGAACACATTCACTAAAATTAATTAATCACTATACCAAGTTTAATGGAAATTGAAAACTCGCGTTTTATAATATTAAACTTTTATTTTGTCAAAAATCGTACGTAAGAGAAAACCTTATTGCTAGAGAGATAATTTGATTTTTGCCATCGTTAGAGTAAGAACGAGTGTGGCAATCCCGTGGGCCATAGCTGGATTTACACATGTAGTTTTCGATCAGTTTCCTCTTTTTTATCTTTTCTTTTGACCAACTCATGTTCTCTTCTGACACTGGCGCTGTTAGACTAGGCAGAACCCCTATTTGTTTCTTTTTATGACAATCTTTTGCCTTTAAATACACGTACACACCAAATTTGTTTACACTTATCCCAGTAAAAGTTTAATATACCTGTCCATACCAATTGATAACTTCGGGAACTTATGGATTTAATGCTAGTTAGAAAAAATGGCGTTAAAAATAGCAACTTCGAGGTTAAGTCGAAAACTTCATCACATATCACAAGGGTGCAGATAGAGGGTGTATTGAAAATAATGGTAGAGCATAAAATGACAGAATTAAAAACCCGTTAGGTTAGGTTAGGTTAGGTTAACTGGAGGAATATTGAGGTAAATTAAAACAATATTTCGTAAAAATAATTGTTAACATAAAAAGGCAAAGTTATCTTAAAAAGAATAACCAGTGAATAGTAAGGTGATTTTTATAGTTATGAAAACCAACAAGGGAGAGCTACCGTCACGAGCGTAGCGAGTGGAGGTTCCTTCACACACGTACAGTTTCGAGGCCCGCTAGGGAAAAGATACTGAAACGAGTGAACTGAGTGGAGACTTTTAAATATACAGATGGTCATTTTATCTTTGCCGCCATTGCCATTTCGTAAACTATTGATCTGTCGAAAAACTGTAAAAGGGGAGCCTTCATAATTTTTCGAGGTAATTAAAATTGGTTTTACAAAATTAAAAAGTTGGCAGCTATTAACCAATACGGCGGCCAGCTTTAAAATTTCTTATAGAACTTCCGAAAACTTATGGCGTTTTCTAATTTTGTGCAAAATTATAAGATTTTTTTATTCTCTGTATTTTGTTAATAAGATCACTCGCTTAGGAATTACAGGTAGGCCTAATTCAAATTCAGAAAAATTGACGTGTGATGCATTTTCGGTAGGCGATTTTTCTTATTTACCATTTTTGAATCAAATTAATTAGGTATAGTATAGGAAGTGTAAACACCACACAGGACTAAACATAAAATCAATAATATGTGGAACAGATAATAAATAGCTTAATCAGAAATTTGATACAGAAAAATCGTATGGTATGAAAATTTGATCAGCTGTTATTAGGTCTGCATTGTTGAGTTGACAACAGATAGTTTCCTAAACTTAAATGAAACGGATGTTTATAGTTATTTGTGTGTGTGTGTGTTGAAGCAAAATAGTATTCTTTAGAACTCTATTAAGATTTAACTGTTGAACTACTTTATTTTTTATTTATTGTTTTAAGTATTGTAATTATTGTTTTCTTTATTTAAACTTGGTTTACTCTGAAATATATTTATTTTATTTTCGTTTCATCATTAATTTGATTACACAATGGAGTTTAACAACAGTGAAAAGGTTGATATAATAAATAGTTATTTGTGCAACTAGTGAGCAAAGTGGCACTTTTTTAAACGAGAGAAAAATGTTCACGCACGGGGCTTGCCGAGTGCGTCAATTTTATCGAGTTTAAAAAAGACTTTGCTTTCGAATTGCACATTATACTTTGTCTACAGTTGTTATTTTGTGACGAATAAAAAACATACTTCAGAAGTAACACAATTTAATAAAACATTAATTTAATACAAGAGTGTTCAAACAAACAATCAATTACAATTCGATCTTTAATAACCACATTTTTGAAATATTAGGCCTCGGCCTACGGGATTGCCAACTTCAAAACTCGGCAAAAGAAAAATACTCTCCATGTACATACACTGTCAATCATCTTCATGAATAATTAAGTCCTTTTTCAACTTTAAAACGTTGTTTGTTGTTTATTTATGTTGTTTTACATGTAAGAATTAATCTAACCTACATACGGGACATTTCGTGTGTATTATAAATCAATTCAAATAAACTTTACCTAAATTTCGTTTTGTTCGGTTGCCATTCGGAGTGAGCAAAGTAGTGTGCAAAGTTTTGGGCAAAGTAGTGGGCAAAGTGAAACTGTTGAGAAATCAGATGTTTTTCAAACTAATTAAATGAACAAAATGCCACTTTGTCAACAACTGTAGACAAAGTCTATTTTACATGCCATAAGAACTCAGCTACTATCCAAATAGAAGTGTGCCTGATCAAAGATTTTTATATTTTCTATCAGTTCCACAAATTATTTATTTTACGTTTAGAAGTGTTGGTGTTTACACTTCCTATACTATACCTAATTATATTTTAAATTTGATTCAACAATGAGATGTACAAAAAATCGCCTATTGAAAATGTACCACACATCATTTTTTCTAAACTTGTAGTTGGCCTACCTATAATTCAAACTAGTGGTTTTATCAAAAAATTACAAACAATAAAAAAGTTGTAAGAGTGGTGGTTAAATGAAACTAAACTATGGTTTTAAAGACTAGAGAATTGAGCAGTCATTTTGAAATGAGTAAACTGAAATGGTTGGTTATTTTTCTCTCAAATTTGGTTTTTATAACAATAAGTAGCATGCAAAATTTAAACTTCATATCATTTATCATTAAAAAAAAGTTATTTTGTTAAAAACACAAAATGGCGGCTGGTTAGAAAACTAAGTATTTTGGAATATATTTAAATACACTTTTTCATTGGTTTTGATGTGAGGAATAATCTCCTGAATTCTGAAACTTATTTTAACACCCTGTATATATAAATATAACTGGTGTATACATGGTGTTTCTGTAATGCGCAGAGATAATTCAGAGCGTGGTTATATGATTCAAAATTATGAAAAAAGTTCCTGTAAACATTTGTCAGGAAACATTTTTATTTTCCAACTATCCGCCATTTTAGTTTTTTACTAAATAATTTATATTTATAACGGCTAAACCGATTGTGTTGAAATTAAGCACCAATATTCATCAATGTAAAAACCCAGTTTGGAAAAAATAATCAACTTGTTCCAATAATACGTTCCAAATGGCGACCATATACAAATTTTTAATGAAATAACTTTAAATGAATTATTTTAATTTTAAATGTTTAAATAGCCGCCATTTTAAAATGCATTAATTAAAAGTTGATTATTTTTTCTAGGTCTTTACATTGATGAGTGCTGTGCAAAATTTCAACTCGATCGGTTTGTCGATCTAGAGATATATACTATATTATGTACTAAAAATGGCGGATAGCTGGTAAATGAAGCATTTCCGGACATGTGAACCTTTCTCTTTATTTTGTCTCATAAAATAACCACTGAATTATCTCTACGCATTTAAGAAATACCGGTACATACATCAGCAAATTTGTATATATTTATCCACAATTAAGAATTTATTTTTACATACTAAAATAACAGTATTATTTTTATTAATTACTGTTTACTTACATAAAAAGGTTTTCGTATAATACACACGCACCTTTAATTATTCTCTAGAGAAAGGAGAGATTGTAAATATACATGGATTTAATAAAACAAAATTGATTCTATTATTCTACTTATAATCATTTTTCTGCATCTGTAGCCACTAGTGATTATTCTTCCTGAATATGTAAAATATTACAAAACAAACACAAGCTTGTTAATGGTATTTTCCTAAAATGTTTCGACTAAGCTGCGTCTATCAGTTCGTTAAAGAGGGTCACGCAGCTTCTGCAGCCAAAAGGAGTTGTGGACTTTTGCTGATTTGTTTTAGTTGCAGTTCATTATTGTCGCTTCAACAACAAACGTAATGTAGTAATGTTCACACTGGGGGGGGGGGTGTTGTGCACTTCACTGAATACATTTAATGAGCAAACGAAGCTCTTATATCTTTTTGAGCACGAACGTGGGTAATTTTTGTTGTAGCCGTAAAGATTCTGCTTTAATTACTGTAGAAGTATATCTGTACCTTATAAAATCTGTTTAAATTACTGTAGAAATAACCTGTACCTTATAAAATTTGTTTTAATTTCTATAGAAATAATCTATGCCTTATAAATTCTGTTTTAATTACTGTAGAAATAATCTACCCCTAAACTTTTTAATCTATCATATATAGGGTGATTAATAAGTTTGCCAGCTGTTTTATTTGATTTAAAATTCTGATATCATCAGCCATAATTCCAACATGGCGTCCAACTTTAAAATTTCTTTTATTAGTACTTATTTTTTATGATAGTTTTACATTTTACACATAATTTTAAGATTTTTTCCTGTGTATTTTTCGATACTTCCAACTGTTTAGAAGTCAAAGTAATGGAAAACAAATTTCCAAAATGTCTCCCAACTTTAAATTTTGTTATATTATAAACATCTACTTTTTATGATAGTACTGCATTCTAAGATTTCACGGTTAAGACAATTTTGATCAATTTTAAGTACATGGGTTGATTATATCTTTGATAATTCAACTGAATTAATTGGACAATTTTAAAATAGAGTTTGTACAAAATAGTTTTTTATTTCAAATTTGCAATAATAATACTGAAAATACCATGAAGTATGTAATATTAAAATTGGAGACTTTAATGCCAAATTTTAGATTTCAATTAACAGGGTGATTGATATAGCCTAAGTGTGCCAGCTAATTGTAAAGTTAAATGACAACTCCTCTGAACTTTTTTCTTTTGTTTTATTTGGGGGTTGTAAAATATTTATACCATCAGCCATTTTTCCAATATGGCACCCAACTTTATAATTTATAATAGAAATACAAATTTTTTATGATGGTTTTAGATTTTATAAGTAATTTTAATATATTTTTGTGTGCATTATTTTATACTTCAAAATGTTTAGGAGCTACCGAGGCTTAAAGAAATAAAAACGAAAGTTTTAAGCGTTTTTAGAGGTAAATTTTGTGTACTTACTGTTTAACCTAAATTAAAATACGAACTTCGAGTATAATCTAAAACAAATTACGAGAAATATGTAAATCAAAATTTAATTTTAAATAGCGTGTTAAGAAATGGTCTCTTGTATGTTCTAGTATAAATTTCCAATAATTTTTTCAAGTTTTTTTACCGATATCTCTGATACCTATGACTTACAATAAATTTAAAATATCATCTTGCTTAGCTTTAATGGAACTAAAATTAAAAAATTTTGTGTAAAAAAGGAAATTACTATTATTAAACGTTAATCAGGAAAATTAATTATTAATTAATTGTTTACTAAATGGCCACTTATTAGACCTGCCACGCTAGTAAAAACATTTATTTTGGTAATTTTTAAATTCCTAGTAATATTTATTACAATTTAACAAGGCAACTCCCTTGGACTTTTTATTTTGTTTTATTTGGTGTTTTTTTAAATTTTATACCAACAAGCATTTTCCCAATATGGCTGTTAACTTTTAAATTTCTTATAGAAATACAAAAGCATAAACAAAATAAATACCTAAATCGGCTCTAGCTATAGTAATGAAATTTAATGAAGTGTTAAGGTTATTAATAAACCAAACATGTGTGCTACGTTGCCGTGAAATATAATTAAATTCAGGGGTACATTAAACAAATTAAAATTAAGCCGATGGTATGGGCCATAAACTTTCACTTAGGTTTCCAAATAACTTGAGACATTCAACTTTCTAAAATTTCACAGCTGGGAAAATTTGGATTAAATTTAAGTACACGGGTGATTATATGTTTAATAATATAGAAAATAAATACAAAATTTAGACATTTTTAAAATAGAGTATGTTTATAATAGTTTTTATAATTAAAGTTTGCAATAGCAATACGGAAAATGCCATAAAGCATATTACAATATAATTGGAGACTTTAATACCAAAGAGACTTTAATGCCAAAATTTAAATTTGAATATACATGATGATATAAAGTGTGCCAGCTGTAAAGTCAAATGGCAAATCCACTAAACCATTTAGTTTGTCTTATTTGTGGGTGTTAAAATTTTGATAACGTTAGCCATTTTTCCAATATGCCTGTCAAATTTAAATTTCTTATAGAAATACCTATTTTTACGTTGATTTTAGATTTTATAAATAATTTTAAGACTTTTTTTATTCTTGTGTATCTTTTGATAGATCTAAATTATTATTCAAAACAGTAAAAACAAAATTTTGTCCGTTTTCAGAGGTCCATTTTCTGTACTTATATCAGTCGAACTGAGAATAAAATTGGAACGTAGAGTGTAATGTAATGAAAAAAAAAAAAAAAAAAAAAAAAAAAACTAGAAATTTTAAAATCATACTAACGCTTCTTTTAGAATAATCTAAATAGTTCAAGATTTTTTGTATGACAGAGTAACGCTATACTTTAAATAAAACTAAATTTAAATAACTTTGAAATAATTTTTATCTTTATTTAAAAATGTATAATGCTTTTGAGGAACGATTTATTTTAAAAGTGTTAGATTTAAATAGCTTGTTAAGGACTCTAGTGTGGTTTAGTAAATTATCAGGATTGTTTATAACTATTTTACCCATATATATAAAAGTAAAGATATCATTTTGGTTAGCATTAAGGAACTAAAACCAGTAATTTTTTGTAAAGCCGCCATTTTGTTAAATGCTAAATTATAAGATTTTTGAAAAATTCAAAATACTAGTATAAAACGTTAATCGTGAAAATTATTTATTAATTTAATTGTTCACTTTATATCGCCACTCATTACACCTGACAATTTAGTAAAAAAAATATTTTGTTGATTTAAAAATTTCTAGTAGTATGTATGAGATTGTACTCTATTAACGTTACAATTTTAATTTTTAAGTTCAAAAAATTGACCTCTGAAAACGCGTAAAATTTTCTTTTCACTACTTTGAATCTCTGTAGCATCTAAACAGTTGGATCTATCAAAAAATACAAAAGTATTATAATTATGTTTAAAATATAAAACCATCATAAAAATAAATATTCATAAAAGAAATTTAAAACTGGTCGCCATATTGAAAAAAATGGATGATGTTATCAAAATTTTAAAACAATCAAATAAGATAAAATAAAAAAGTTCAGGTGAGTTGCAATTTGATTTTTTTTTTAATATCAATACTTTCCAACTAAAACAGCTGACAAGCTCATATCAATCACTTTATATACTTGAAGTTATGATCGTGCATTCTTATTTGTAAGTAAATAATAAAGGGATGGTAAAACCGTAAAATCACAATCGGATAAAAAAACTTCTTTTGTTTTTTAATATTGTGGATGGTTTACTATTTGTGTTTTTCAAATATCATCGTATATTTAATTTGCTAAGGAATTTCTGCACCAGTCGCGTTTTTCTTCACTTTAGACAGATTTTATAGATTGAGGTGTCAAATTAAACAGTGTTACCTGCAGATTTACAAAAAAAAATATTAATATTCTTTGGAAATACTTATTTTGTAATAAATTTATTATTTAAATAACCCGTCTGATTTATATAAATAACATGTTTCACAACGAAAAAAAATTTAAACAGCTGTTTAAATTCGCAAATACGTTTCCTTTTTTCGATTTATTTGAGAATTTATAACAGTGGTTTTAAAATATTTTAAAGTTAATTGTTGAAATAACATCCCTGTTCCATAAATAGCGCCACTTAAGCTGCCACGTGTAACGACATTTATTTTTTGATTTTCAAATTTTTAGTTTGTTTTACATAATATTCTATGTTTCAATTTTAATCTTGATTCATCTGATTTCAATACACAAAATTGACCTCTGAAAACGCCTAAAATCATGTTTTTCGCTACTTTGAGTCTCTGTAACTCTTAAACACTTGGATGTATAAAAAAAATACACAAAAATATGAAAGTCTTAATACTTTGTGTTATAAAACTATCATAAAAAAATATTATGAAATTTTAAAGCTGGCCGCCATATTGGAAAAATGACTGACGGTATCATAATTTTAAAACCTCACAACATAGACAACATAAAAAGTTCAGGTGAGTTGCCATTTGACTTTTTTCAATATATCAATATTAAATGTTGAGCTTGACTTATGAGAAAAACTACACAGTATAACAAACACACATAACACAATTCTCATAAAAAAATACGCCTAAGTATCAGACGCGTTTCAACGACAAGGTCGTCCTCTTCAGTGATACACCAGCTACACCAACCAAACCACAACTTTCCGAGTAAAACAGCAGGTACAATTATATCAATCATACTTTGTATGTAGTCTAGAAAAATGACGTCTTGAGCGAAAAATCGTTGTTGGAACGATGTCTTGCCTGTCATATCTGCAAGTGGTTTACTGTATAAATACATTTACCGACTTTAATCAAATTTGTTTTGTGAACTAATTTGACCATATCTCCGGATTTTTTTCATTTTTTGATTACTTTAAATTTAGGGGTTGCTGTCATAAATAAAAACACAAAAAGATTTTTGAATAATCTGTTACAACGATTTTAATAACATGAATCACCAGATCACTGTGGTGAAATACAATGAAAGAAAAGAATATACTACTACTCCCTGCAGTAGTAATTGTAGTTATTAAGGTTAGTGTTTATTGTATCTCTGAAGATTGCTATTAAAAATGTACATAAGGTTTCTACACAAACCTTATAAGGTTATGTATAAAGATAACTGTACAGTTTTTGTGTTGTTTGTGTTTTATTGTGATTTCGGGGAATTTTATTTCATCATTAACGATTTTAATGAAACTTTAAGTGTCTCCTTTATAAAACAAAACATATTGGTCTCCATCTCTCCAAAAAATACCGGTTTGTGAGTTATCAGTAAAATAAGCAAAAAATCCCCATAAACTTTTTTTCCAAAATTTCTCAAAATCGTCTCAACCAATTTCGTTGAAATTTTATTGAAACATGAAAATTAATTATCCTAACCTCTGTGCAAAACTCAATTAAATTATTTTTATGGTCCGGGAATAATTGGCAACAAAAATAAACTTTGACTCCATCATATTAATCAAATACTATTTACAAGGAGGTCGCGTAGTCAAGTTTAGAGCCTATTTATTTATTTTTCAAAGACGACACTCTCGATTCATTTTCATTTTCTGTTAAATTGACACTATTAAATTGAAATTTTCGGCAACAAATATATTTTAAAAATAGCGTGAAAACAATGGACATTCGTCGTTTCGTACATTTTAATATAATGTATTGTCTTTTAAATTGCGTGTACAGTTTTTTAGAGTAAATTTTGAATTAATGGCCACAATATTGAAAATATGCAATATGGTGTGTTGGTAAAAGTTTCTCACAAAATCAGAATTGATTATCTTACCATTTTCGAGGTTCACAATTTGTTTAGAAAAACATATCAGACTGACAGACATTATGAATTTTAAGAGAGATATTTACAGGAACTTTATATATTTTGATATCCTGAAGTATTTCATTCTCTTAAATAACCAATGATTTGTTTTATTTTTTGTACAGTTGTTTGGTATAAAGTTCTCACCGTTTTCTTATCTACAAAACCAGAACAAGTCTTGCTTCACACAGGACAAGGTCTTAAACTGGTTCACTACTTCCCCTGTCACCCTAAACCACCCTGTTTTAATTATTCTACCCGGACACTACCACCTTACCAGCCCTATTCAATGCTCCTTTGTTTTTCAAGAAATGTAAATGAATCGCTCCAACAAGGAGGGAGGGGGGACATTTTCGTCACCACGACTTCTCCGCGTTCCCAGTTAAAAGCTTTTATTATTGAAATTATTTTTACAATTATGATTTTTTGCCTCTACGAACCGACGATGAAACAATCGAACCTTTTAAAGGGTTGCGATCTTTTGTTTCAATTTTACTTTTTTTGTCTCTAGGTTTATTCTGCAGCTCCAATTGCGTACAGTTCTTGTGGAAGGGTCAGTCCGAAGGTAGTGTCCTGCTGCCAGTAGTCCAGGTACTTCGGAGGAAGCAGGTCGGAGCTCTTAGGTAAGGTAATGATTAGTATTAGTTATATTGACATTTTTATTTCAGTTAATTAGTTCGTATGAAATATTTAATTGTCTATAAATACAAAAAAGGGCAATTAACTGCTCTTTCACAGTAAGCGAATTTTCTTATTGCACCGTTCTGCTATATTGTTGATTAATTATTTGAACTAAAAATTACATATATTAAAAATGTGTAATGACGCAATTTTAGATATTGAAATTAATTTTTTTTAATGTCAAAAGTTCGAGACATATTTGAAATTTGAGAATTAAATTTGCTGACAATCAAACTTATGATATAAAATTTTTCAAAAATCGTTGATAAAAATTGGAAATTTGTTCAAGGAGCTACAGGGTATAAACAATTATCGTAATACAAACATATTGCAACAAATAAAATTTGTAATGTTATTGGTATATCTTTCAAAACATTTATTATTAATTGTGTACATACAATTAATACAAAACGTTTCAAGAGTGTGGATCAACTCTCGCTATCAAGTGATACATAATCTAGAAACTTTGTGTAGTGATTCTATGTACAATCTTGAAACTTTGTGTAGTGATTGTATGTACACTCTCGAAACTTTGTGTAGTAATTGTGTGTACACTCTCGAAACTTTGTGTAAAAATTTTATGTACACTCTCGAAACTTTGTGAAGTGATTGTATGTACACTCTCAAAACCCTATGTAGTGATTGTATGTACACTCTCAAAACCCTATGTAGTGATTGTATGTACACTCTCAAAACCCTATGTAGTGATTGTATGTACACTCTCGAAACTTTGTGTAGTAATTGTATGTAGAGTCTCGAAAATTTGTGTAGTATGTATGTACACTATCGAAATTTCTGTAGTAATTTTCTGTATACTCTCAAAACTCTGTGTAGTAATTGTATGTGCACTCTCGAAACTTTGTATAGTATGTATGTACACTTTCGAATCTTTGTGTAGTGATTGTATGCACACTATCGAAATTTCTGTAGTAATTTTCTGTATACTCTCAAAACTCTGTGTAGTAATTGTATGTGCACTCTCGAAACTTTGTGTAGTGATTGTATGTACACTCTCGAAACTATGTGTAGTAATTGTCTGTACACTCTCGAAACTTTGTGTAGTAATTGTATGTACACTCTCAATATTGTGTAGTAATTGTATATACACTCTCGAATCTGTCAACAGATATTTATAATCAGCTATCTCAAGTTATTAATAATCAGCTGTCACAGTCAGCTGAATTATTTCAACTATTCTAAAAGAAACTTTAGTATAATTTTAAAATTTCTAGTTGTTATTATTACATTATATTCTATGTTCTAATTTTAATCTCAGTTCGACTGAGGTACAGAAAATTTCAAAGTTCGACTGACCTTTGAAACCCCCCCCCAAAAATTGTTTTTACTGTTTTGAATACCTGTAGCTCCTAATAATTTAGATCTATTAAAACCTACACAAAAATAAAAAAGTCAAAATTATTTATAAATACTAAAATCATCGTAAAACATAGGCGTTTCTAGAAGATATTTAAATTTGGCAGCCATATTGGAAAAATGGCTAATGTTATTAAAATTTTAAAACCCTCAAATAAAACAAAATAAAAAGTTCAGGGGATTTGCCATTTGACTTTATAGCTGGCACATTTTAAACAAATCATCCTGTAGATTCAAATTTAAATTTCGGCATTAAAGTCTCATTGGCACTAAAGTGTCAAATTATATTGTAATATGTTTTATGGCATTTTTCGTATTACTATTGCAAATTTAAAATTAAAAAAAACTCCACTATTTTAAAACTTTATAATTGATTTATTTATTTTTGAATTATTTTATAATAATAAACACAGGTTTATTTAAATTTAATCCAAATTTTCCGATCTGTGAAATTTTAGAATGTTGAATGTCTCAAGTTATATCGATAAAACCTAGGTGCAAGTTTATGACCAAAACATCGGCTTAATTTTTATCTTTTTTAAGTTAACCTGAATTAAATTATATTTTATTCCAACGTGGCACACATATTTGGATTATCAACAACTTTAACGCTTCATTAAATTTCATTATAATCCCTAGAACCGTTCTGAGTATTTATTTTGTTTTAAGCTTTTGTTGTTTTTATTTGGATATTGAGATAGTGAGTTTATTGGTTTAGTTGTTTTAATTGAAACTTAGACGATAATTTATTGGACAAAATCGAGTTAAAAAAAAACAAAAAACTCCATAAATAAGCCAACATAATCTCTTAACCTAACCTAACCTTTAAATTTAAAAATATCTTTTTCGGAATTTAACCCTACTTTTTTTATTATAGAATCCCTTTCACTACTTTCACATACTTTTTAAAAATGCGGTTTTAAAACAAAAAAACTAAAATCCGGCATTATAAGTATAGAATGGATATAAAAGTACATAGTTTTTATGGCATTGGATATGCACGTTGCCTGCCGTATACCTTCTTGCTTATCCGCGGTTATATACGGTTATAGATAAACACCTAACCTAAACTATTTGTGATGATTCTTGACCTAGTATTAAGAACATAACTTATTTACACCCTTATTTTATGATAAATGAAAGTGGTTTGTTTTTAAAAAATTACAAAATTAGAAACATGCATTTAAATGTTTCAAAAAATAGCAAATTCAAGTTTTTTCCAGAGACGATATTCTAAGTCAAATTCAAGTGAAATTTAAACTAGAGCTAAGGTAAAAGGTGTAATAACACTACTGTTATTTTTTCTGTAGATCGAGGAATAACAGAGTTAAAGATAGAAAACAAAAACTTACTTCGTTTGACGTCTATAGTGAAACTGTTATTCTTCTTTTATTGGTACACTACAGCTGTTTCAGAATAATTCCCATCATCAGTTGCTTATCACGAGAATTAATTAAAAAGACACAACACATTATTCACAAAACACTAGTAAAAGTTTATGTTTTGATCTTATATGCGTCCGAATTTGTTAAAACTTCTTCACAAATGCGGCTGCATGTAAAACAAAAACCTTTAATAGTGTTTTGTGAATCATGTGTTGTGCGTTGTAATTAATCTTTAGCTTGTGACAAGGACCTAACGTTGGGATTTACCCTGAAACAGCTGTAATGTATCAAAAAAGAAGAATAACAGTTTCACTATTGACGTCAAACGAACTCAGCTTTATAATTATTAAATAATTGGTTCATTAGACAGAAATTTCATAATGGAGAAAACAAAAATCATTATTTTCTTATAATTATCTAGAACATCTACTGGCTTGTTATAATTAGATAAAAATTTGCAGATTTAAATTCTGTATGTAATGGTACCAACCCCACCTCTCTACGATAACAAATAGCGAAGTTATTGGGGGGAAATGTAATTTAGAAACCTAAGGTATAATAATATGGTAACCTAATATGGTATAATATGGTATTCTTATGATTCGAGACACGAACGAAGCGAGTGGATATTTTTTAATATATACACTTCTGCGAGGTTAGTATGATCTTTGCCGACCTCAAGTGAGTATTCCAAAATTTAAACCTATGAATTTTGGCTGGTTCACAGTTTTCATAGTTAGATAGGAACATGAAATTTGGTAATGGGACAATAGTGTGCTGATATAGAACCCTATTAAATTTCAGAATTTGAAATGTAAAAATGGCGGCCATTAAAAACAGTTTTATGTTCATATCTCGTGTACTATTAAATTTATAAAACACTAAATTAGTAAAAAAATTTGCTGATTTCAATTCTGCATGTATTGATCACCTCTATACGATGACAAATAGCAAAGATATTGTCAAAAATGTAAACTCTGACCTCCCTAAAAATATGAGATTTGACAGAGCATAAATACTGACAACTATCGGGAACGAGTGGAGACTTTTTAATATATATATCTACAAGGCTCGTTAGGACCTAATCGGCGTCAAAACAGTTGTAACTTGTTTAAAAAACCTGACAACTGATTTACACAAACGTACCCTACTGGGTAAGACTCCTTGATCTACCAATACAATTTAACGTTTCCTACACGGCCCAAGAAACAATATTTACAGTATCTGGTTTTATTACGTTGTATGCTGGGCCTGGGTAAGTACCTAGATTGTCCCAATATCTGGTTTCACCTGATCTCAAACTAACTGACCACCATGTTATAAGGGGATGAATTTAATTTATTTTTATAGTATATGATATGGTTCTTTCTTTTCTTTTTGACCTGTTCTTTTTAAAATTATGTTTTTTAATTGTATTTAGTTCATATGTATACTTTTTTAGTATATTTTCATTTATATATTTGTAATATTTCTTTAGGTCTACGTTTTTATCGTTGTATATGTACATATTTGTATTATAAATTGGTTTCCTTGTTGTGTGTTAGTGAATAAATCAATTATTTGAAAGCGTCTTGCATGACAATTAACCACTTCTACTATACTAGGTATATAATTACAACTTTCAGATTTAATACTTATACAATTTTACACTTATTTGAAAACGATTCATGAATAAAATATTTGAAGAACATACGAAAAGTATATTTGCTTTATTTTAACTCTTGCAAGTAGAAGTACTTGAGAAATTCTCCGCAGTTAATGATGGCTTGTAAGAAGTCTGTAGGTTAGGTAGGGTTAGATAGAAGCTAAAGTGGAAAGTAATTAACAAAATAAATCGGACAAGGACTTTGTAATTAAAGTGTTCGGCTCTACTGCGCATAATCAATATTAAATTGATATATTAAATAAGCTTATCTGAAGATTACTTAGGAGAATAAAATTATAGTTTTTATAATGAGAAGGAATAATTTGGAAAAGATTAATACATTTAATTTGCTCTAACTTCAAGAACTATTTGTTATTGTAATAGTGTAAAAAATAGAAAAACAATATTTAAAAAGTTTAAAAAAAAAAAATTGAGATAGGGGTTTATTAAATTTAATTTGATTTAACTTCAAGAAATATTTGTTAATGAAATAGTGTAAAAAATATAAAAACAATATTTAAAAAGTGTTTTTAAAATAAAATCCTTAGGTTAGGTTAGTATGTTTATAAAATTAAATTTGCTCTAACTTTAAGAAGTATTTGTTAATGAAATAGTGTAAAAAATATAAAAACAATATCTAAAAAGTGTTTTTTAAAATAAAATCCTTAGGTTAGGTTAGTGCGTTTAATAAATTAAATTTGTTCTAACTTTAAGAAGTATTTGTTAATGAAAAAGTGTAAAAAACATAAAAACAAATTTAAAAGTTAAAAAAAAATAAAATCCTTAGGTTAGGTTAGTGCATTTAATAAATTAAATTTGCTCTAACTTTAAGAAGTATTTGTTAATGAAATAGTGTAAAAAATATAAAAACAATATCTAAAAAGTGTTTTTAAAATAAAATCCTTAGGTCAGGTTAGATTAAGTTTGGTTAGGTTAGGGGTTTAATAAATTAAATTTGCTCTAACTTTAAGAAGTATTTGTTAATGAAATAGTGTAAAAAAGATAAAAACAATATTTAAAAGTTTTTTTTATTGTGGTCAATATTTATTAAATATTTTTTGAAAGCCTGTCACATATTTCACACCTGTATAGTTAACTCTTGCATTTTTGTTATAGGTAATTATTAGGTATTATAGGTATTATTTTGTTTTGCAAGATAATTATTAGGTTCTGAAATATAGCAATGTCTAACATCATATAAATAAAATATAACGGCTTTAATGAATTTATCACTATGATTTTTAACAAATAAACTCAATTTATGAATAAAAACCCACGAAAATGATAATAATTAGTGAAATGAAATACCTTCAACCATCACGCAACTTTCTTCTTCCTTAAAAAGGCTCGTTTCGGCACTTCTATTCCATCATCAAGTAAACTCAGTATTACTCATCTGAAGTCATCACTATAGACTAAGTAACGTAAACTAAACATATTTACGGAGCGTAGGTTTGTAGATGCCATCGTTAAAAAAAAGAAGATAAGAGGTCATGTGACGGATTCTATTTATTCTATTCAGTTAGTTACCTGAATACTAAAAACTGAGTTTAGAATATAATATTTAGTTTCTATAAAGTTTATTACACTGCTAGTTAAATTCAAGTTACGTACAACTTTTTCTGGTTTCTAAAATCACATCTTGAATTATGGAATGTCTTAAAACTCATATTTTAACAGTTTATGGAACTAAGTAATGTACAAAATACTGACAAATCTCAAAACGGTATTTTTGTAAAAAACTCAACATGTAATGCATTAACCTCCACAAAATGTCCTCTATACCAATTATATTTAAGGAACTAAACATTACTTGTACTATTAGCACGACTATTAAATTAGCAATTTAAAAAACAATCATTGAAATAAAACAATTCAACTACCTGAAACACATGTTTCAATTTTAATTTCAGTTTTTATTCAGACGACAGCCATTTTGTCGCTTCGTTGAAGATAATGTGTTAAATGCAGCATCTCATTGGCATTGTTGGCTTTTTAATTCACCCGTCAGCACTTTTAACTGATGTTCATTTGCCTTGAAGTAATGTTCCATAAAAAAAAGTTAAACTTCAAAATTAAAATATTACCTTTCTAAAATTGTGAATGAATGGTGTTGAGGAAATAAAAGGGGAATCTAAGGGGATTGAATTACTTGGAAGAATGAGTGACTATATCTTCAACTACACATTATATAGGAAGGAAATCAGGAATAATAATAATCCTGTGGGACAAGACCTATGCCTACTAGAAGACATTCTATTTGGGTAATGTGTTTTCACCACTTAGGATTCAATAGAGTTGGAAAGTGAAACAAACCTTTTAATTGTTGCATTAATTTAAAAATCAAACAATAAATTAAGTAAAATCAGATTTGTGTTATGAAAGTAATCTGTTTGGAGCGATTCATCTTATCGCAAGAAAGTCCAAAGTCAATTCTATTTTTAGATATACCTCCAGAACGACACTGTCAGAAACTGTTCAGAGTTTTAGAGAAGCACAACTTGAAGACCAAACATGTCAAAGTTCACAATTGAGTAGCGAAAATTTAATAATGTGATAAAAAGTTTTGTCAAAAAGCGAGTCACTTTTCAAAATATTCTGAAATGAATAACTATTGTCCGTCTTTCTAAAAACCAGGTAACACACCTCAAATTTTATACTAACTTTATTCAAGATTTAGTTTCTAAATTAATTTAGAAGTTAACATTAATTTGTAATTAATTTTTTAAATGATTTTAAACTATAACACGTACTCATGTGAGTTTTCTAGAAATCTTTCTTCATCTTGTACAAGTCTTGTCTGATGTAATATTAAAATTCTTTCCTTTAAATAGTATTTCTTTTGTTAAACTCTTAATAACTAAATATTTGATTTCCTAGAATTTATTAAAAATTAATTTCTTTACTCTTCATCAAAATTTGTTAATTAGAAATTTGTAAATTCTCACTTTCTAAATTTTCATTTGAATTAATAATAAAAATTATATACTAAGTTAAGGAATCGTACGTTTAAAATCTTCTAGTAATGGTTTCTTTTTAATATTCATGGTGTTTACTTGCACAAGAAAATAAATGGATAAATAAAAACAATACAGATCGTCAATTTAAAAAAAAACCAAAAATACTGTTAAAACCAATTTATTAAAATGGTGAACGTTTAGTATATATTAAAAAAAATACAGGTGGTGCAGCTAGCTAAATTTTCTACACATTGGGATTATTATTCAAATTCATTGAAATTCCTTTCTAGTTGTCCATGAATAATTTTTGTACACTATTTTAATTAGTTTGAAATTATTATTATTTTTTCAAATTTATACATAACATCCAATTGTTAAATACGTTTTTCATTATTACCATTTTTGAAATAAGTTTTTTTAAAAGTTATTGATAAATTTATCACATGTTTTTGATCACTGTAATTAACTTCACAACCTTTGATTTCAGCAATATTTATTTCGAGAATTTGAATGTATGAATTTTCTTTTAAACAGTTAAGCGTTCTGATAAATTTAGTCTTGTTATATAATTTGTTCGTTTTAAGTAAAATAACTATGACATGTGTATTTTTTTAAATGGACATTTTTACCACAATGAGTTCAGGTTACATGTTTAGAAATATTGACATTTTGACAACTAATTACACTAAAATAGCATAATGATATAATATACTACTGATTAGGATTAAAGTTGTGTAAAAACATCAGCCAAAAACATTCATTATTGCTGGGAGAAATGACAACAGCAATATAAACATTACGTAAAAGATAAACTACATTTCTTCTTTACCTTCATTCTTTAAATACAAACTTATGAAAATTCTACTCACTTGAAAATAACTCATGAATTTTAATTAACTTGAACATATTATAAATATTATAAAGTGCTTGAGAAATTTTCCGTAGTTAAGGCTTTCAAGAAGTCTGTAGAGCTAAAGTAGAAAGTTATTAACAAATTTAATAAAATTAATGGGACTCTACTACACATAATCAACTTTATTAATTAATTTTATATATTTAACTAAGCTTGTGTCAAGATTAGTTTAGCAAAATAGAAACACATTTTTTCTTTTTTTTTTTTTTTTTTTTTTTTTTATAATAAGAAGAAAGGAGTTGCTATTGGGAGATCAATACATCAAAATTGCTGACGTTATTATTTGTTATTTTAAATACCACTAATGTATATACAAGTATAATAATAAAAATAGTAGATATGTAACAATAAATATTGAATTCATTGGATTAAATAATTCTTTTTTTATTTTTGTAAAAGATTTTTAGAAATAAACCGAAAGTAAAATAAATATAAACTATTTTGTATTTTTTTGGTTAAATATAAAAGCGATTTTGGTTTAATGAAAGTATCGATATACGATATAAAGTTGGAGTAACACAATTGTTGTATCTGTCAATGATATATAAGTAACGTAATAACGAAAAAGAGTTTGGTTACCAAACAATACTAACAAGAATGAAGTATATCCAAGTCACTTCTAATGGGGTAACATCTTCCATTGTAAAAGAATATTTCAATGCAGTTGGTGCCAAATATAGTTGAGAAAAGGAATTTAAAAACAAAAGTAAATAAAATTTATTTAATTTTAACTTTTTTGTAAATTTGTTATTGCAAAAAAATAGGTGTAGGAACAGCACTTATTATCAATTTTTTATAATATTTATTAAGCTTTTTTGTTTTTCTTTTATTTGGGTGGGGAGTTATAAAAATTGAAATTCGATTTTTGAAGTGGACAATATAATAACTTAATTAAAAAATAGTTTATTTGTATTGTAGAATAGAAGATTGCGTTAGATAAATTAATGATTAACTTAATTTGTTCGTCTGCAATCTTTTGTTTTTCAAATGAGTACTAGTTTCGACAGAGTACTCTCATCATCAGATTTTCATTTGCTTCTGGTTATAACTTGTTTGTGATGTGTTCTCTTTTTATCATCTTATTTAACATGTGTTCGTTTTAACATCATTCATATTGAATGAAAATACTTGTATATTCGTACTTAAATAATCTTAGTGAAGATCGGATGAAGACAGTAACAATGTCGAAACTAGAAATCACTTAAAAAACAAATATTACAGACGGACAAATTAAGGTAACCATTTAAGAATTAGTGATAAAGGCTTAGAAATCCGTTCGTTATTTTCAACTATAAAAACAACATCCAGATGCTTCAATTTTGGTGTTTTATTAAATAGTCTGAATAGACTATCATTTTGAGTCGTCCATGAACTTTAAAAAGTGATAATATAATACGTATTAATTAACTGAAACAAACAAGTGAGACGGAAGTAGTTTTATTGACGTGTATTGGAGTGAAATGAAAAACACTACTGTATATCTGAAACAATATTAATACCAGAATGTTAGTTTGGTAGCTGTCAGTCTAAAAATGAATTGAACTTTGGCCGTCGCGTTTAAAAACAAGTATTTATATAATTAAATAGGATCTAAAATTACTTCATGTAATTTAAATACTATTTTATTAAAATCAAGCTTTTATAACAGCGGTGAAATTAGATTTTTGTTTTTAGCAATTATTCATGAATTCTAATATTTGTGTTACTTTATATTTGTCACAGGAGTCTGGGTTATTAATCTTAACACTTCATTAAATTTGAAAGAAATCGGTAGAGTCAATTTTTAGAAATTACGATTTTGTAACAGACTAAAGGCCAATTTTGAAAATTATTGAAATAAAAAAAAAATTTATAACGATAATTTTCTATTGTTTGTTTTTGGAAAGATAGCGATTATAATATTTTGTTTGAGTCCTTAAAGACTTTATGCAAAATTTCATCAAAATCGCTATTTATTTTGTTTAATGGTGTAAATTAAACTCAGTTGTAAATAATTAGTGAATAAGTTATGTTGAACAGAGTATAAAGTCTGCTCTTGCAAATAGAAGCACTTCAGATAGTCTCCGTAAGTTAATGGTTGTTTCAAAAGAAGTCCGTTGAAGCTAAAGTGTAAAGTTATTAACAGATTTAATAAAATGAATGGGACAAGGACTTTGTTAGTGTTCGGTTCTACTGCGCATAATCAACTTTATTCATTAATTTTATATATTTATTTAATATTATGTGAAGATTAATTTAATTTAGGTTTAACTTCAAGCGAACCAATTAACAGGGGAAGTTGTTTTTAGTTTATTAAATGAAAAAAAGTTGTATTATTAGTAAAAAAGTAAGGAAAATATTAATAAATTAAATTCATCGCTATTTTTAACAAGTTTTTAATATTAATTGTAGGAAGAAAGTAACTGCTATTGCTAAATCAATAAAATATAAATTTATCACCATTTTAAACAAGTAACGAACAAATCACCATTTGAATGAAAAAGTAACTGATATTTGGAAATGATTAAAAATTAAATTGTTGCCATTTTTAACAAGTTTTAATTTTTGTTCGAAGGAAGAAAGTAGCTGCTATTGGGAAATGATTAATACATTTAATTTGTCTCATTTTTTCAAGGTTTTCTCAATATTGGAAGGAAGAGTTGCCATTAGAAAATGATTAATAAATTAAATTTGTTGCCATTTTAAACAAGATTTTATTTTTGTTTGAAGGGAATGAATTAATAAATTCATTTTTTCGCAATTTTTAACAAGTTTTTTATATTGTTTGAAGGAAGAAATTAGTTGCTATTAGAATATCATAAATAAATTCATTTTGTCGCTATTTTTAAAATTATTTGTTATTGTTTGAAGGAAGAAAGTAGGTGCTTATTGAAAATGATTAATAAATTAAATTTCTACCATATTTTAACAAGTTTTTGTTATTGTTTCTAGGATGAAAGTAACTGCTATTGTGAAATAATTAATAAATTCAATTTCTTGCATATTTTAACAATTTGTTTTATTGTTTGAAGGAATAAAATAGCTGCTATTGGGAAATGATTAATACATTAAATTTCTCGCATATTTTAATAAGGTTTTGTTATTGTTTGAAGGATGAAGTACCCTCTATTGGGAAATCATTAAAAACAATAATTTGTCTCGTTTTTTTAAACAAATTTTTGTTATTGTTTGAAGGAAGAAAGTAGCTCTTTTTGGGAAATGATTATTAAATTTAATTAGATGTTTTTCGATAATTATTTGGTAAAAAAAACAAATGGTTTGATGTATCTTATAAACTGAACCTAGGGTTAGTTAATAATAGTTGAATTATTGTTGTTAATATTTAGTTGTCCTCAAAAAAAAAATCATGCAATATTACACGTAATGAGGCATAACTTGTGATGTGTTCAGTGCTCTAAAATGAAAAATGCTCAGAAAAAAACATAGTTTTAAACAGTTGAACATGGATGTTATAATGGTGATTGTAATTAAAAGTTTTATAATTCGAAATTATTTTTATAACCATTGTAATGACATTGTTTATTGTTGCATTTTAACAATTCCTAGTTGAATGTACACCATTTTTCATTTATTTTTGGATTAGATTTCTGTTTTTCATCTTTCTCATTATAATGTAATAGCCAGGAATTAAAGTTTGTAGACGACACAAATTATTTTATTTTATTTTCAGACTAGTTTATGACTTCTTTATAGTCTGAAAAAGAACCGATTTTTATCCCGTTATCACTAATTTTAAATGATTATCTTAATTTGTCCATCTGTAATCTTCTGTTTTTTTCTTTTCAAATGATTACTAGTTTCGACAGTGTTACTGTCATCATCGGATCCTCACTAAAATGTTTTAAGATCGAATATACAAGTAAAATTATTTTCCATTCAATATGGGTGATTTTAAAACGAACATGTTGTATAAGCATATAAAAAGTGAAAACACATTACAAACATATAAACAGATGACAGTTTTCTGTTGAAACTAGTAATCATTTGAAAAAACAAAACAAAAAAACACAAGATTGTAGATTGACAAATTAAGTAATCATTTATTTACCGCAATCTTGGCAGCTCCTTTTCTACAATACAAATAAACTAATTTTTAATTAAGTGATTATATTGTGCACTTCAAAACTCTATTTTAAAATTTTTAATCTCTACTCCCCAAAAAACCTGAATAAATATCACAAAAATTTGATAATATTGGCTTTATCTACTTTATTCTTGTTAGTATTGTTTGGTATCTAAATTGTTTTACTCTTTTTCGTTATTACGTTATATATCATTGACAGATACAACAATTGTGTTATTCCAAGGTTATATCGTATATCGACACTTTCATTAAACTAAAATCGCTTTCTTATTTAACAAGAAAATATAAAAAAAAATATATATTTACTTACTTTCGGTTTATTTCTAAATAAAAAACAAATTTACAAAAATAAATATTTATAGAATGAACACAATAATTCGGGTCTTTCAATAGTAAGGGACAATTTTAATTTTCTATAGATAATTTATTTTTTTGATAATTATACATTTTGCATACTATTTACAAAACAATTGAGTTTGATACTCTAAGTTAAATTGTAACAAAATCATATAATATTTGACATGGAACCTAAATATTAAATATTGCCGCCAGTCTCCTTCTGGAGAAGCATCAACTTTTCTTGCACAGCGTGAAAGTTCTTGAGACTGATTGCTGTTATTTTTTTAACAATTGATGCCATCAGTTCTTGTATGGTTGTTAGTTTTAAGCGATAAACTCTGTCCTTCAGATTGCACCAAAACCAAAAATCCACAGGGTTCAAGTCAGGAGATCTTGGAGGCTAAGACACTAAACACTGTCTTCCAGTTATACGGTTTCAAAATGTTCCATGCATGGACGTTACCTCCTCAAGATTACGGGCTTGCAGTTCTGTTATCACGTTATTACGGAACATATTAAAGAAGCATTTTCCCGTGATTGAGACGGCTTTTGTTACTCCATTTTGAACTTCTTCAAAGAAATACAAATAAAGACTATAATATATATATATATATATATATATATATATATGTATATTTTAAAACTTTTTCAAGTAGAAGTACTTGACAAATTCTCTGCAGTTAAGGCTTCCAAGAACTCTGTAGAAGCCAAAGTAGAAAATAATTAACAAATTTAATAAAATGAACGGGACAAGGACTCATAATCAACTTTATTCATTAATTCTGTATTTTCAATTAAGCTTGTGTCAAGATTAGTTTAGAAGAATAGTATTACATTTTTGTATAATATAAAGAAAAAAAAGGAGCTGCTATTGGGAGATTAATACATCAAAATTGGTGACGTTTCAAGACGTTATTATTAATTATTGTATATACTACAAATGCATATACAAATAATAATAATAAAAATAATATATATATATATATATATATATATATATATATATATATATATATATATATATATATATATAATTTATGATAAAATTGGAGGATAAACTTAACCGAACTGTAGGCTAACCTTCAACTCATGTAATCCTCGTTCTGCGATTTTAAGAAAGTTGGAAATTTGTAACAAGGAAAATCTATTATATTAGGCTTACTAATATCTTTTAATTTTGAACTTAACTTATGATAAAATTGGAGGATAAACCTAACCGAACTGTAGGCTAACCTTCAACTCATGTAATCCTCGTTCTGCGATGCCAACCAATGGTTTCGCCTGCTAAGGCATTGACGAGGCTGTATTACAGACTGAAGAAAAAAAGACAAAAACAGAAAACCTTAAAACTAGAGGGTGGGAGTTAGGATACAATGAATGGAAGGTTGGGGAAATACCCGGCCTGGGCAATGACCATAGGAACAATTACAAAATAAATAATTGTGTTTTATTATCTTTAAACATGAAATTCCACCAAGAACCATCGGTCTCAACAGTAATGAAAATTGTATCCTATTTGTTTGAAGGCTCTTGTATTACAGAGTGCCTTCAAACAAACTTGGATGACAACAAAGTAAGTAATTTTTAAAACAGCTGATTGTTAAATCCTCATTGTCTCTGCAATAGAGGTATGCATTTTGTTTTGAGATTGAATCAAAATTGACTGAGCTTTAATCATTTTAAATTGATACGTACTTTTGAAAGAACCGATATATATATATATCATTATCATATTTGTAGTATATACAATAATTAATGATAACCTCTTGAAATTTCAGCAATTTTGATGTTTTAATCTGCCAATAGAAACTCCTTTCTTTCTTCTTATTATAATAATATAATTCTATTCTTCTAAAATAATCTTGACACAAGCTTAATTAAATATACAGAATTAATGAATAAAGTTGATTATGCGCAGTAGAGCCGAACACTTTAATTACATAGTCCTTGTCCCATTCATTTTATTAAATTTGTTAATTATTTTCTACTTCAGCTTCTACAGAGTTCTTGGAAGCCTTAACTGCAGAGAATATGTCAAGCACTTCTACTTGAAAAAGTTAAAACAAAGCAAATATATTTTATAGTCTGTTCAACTTTATTTATGGACAAGTTATTTTCAAGTTAGTGGAAATTTAATAAATTTGTATCCAGGAGATTGGATTAAGAAGAAATGCAGTTTTTTTTTTTTTTTTTTTTTTTACAGATGTTAAATTATTATTGTTAATATTTCTCTCAACATTGTTTAACACTAGTTTTCATGTATGTTGCTACATAATAAGTGTTAAATAGTTATTTTATCACATGATGTTTTTTTTGTAATAAATTGTCAAAATGTTTCTAGTTCCAAACATTTAAAAGGGTTATTTCACTCTACAAACCGTATTGAAATTTGAGTGGTGACAACACATTCCCCAAGTTTAGTCGTCTAGTAGGTGGTTGTATCTTAGAATTATTATGTCCCTGAATTCCTTCCTAAGTAATGGCAAGTTGAGAATGTAGGAACACATTTGTCCAAGTAATTGAATGTCCTTAGATTCCCCTGTCATTTTCTCAACACAATTTATTCACTTGAATCAATTTTAGAAAAGAAAACATTTAGTTGAAAGTTTAAGGAAAGAAATTTTATTAAAGTAAAGAATTTTAATATTACATCAGACAAGATTTGTAAAAGATGAAGACAGATTTATACAAAGCTCTCACGAGCACATGTTTTACATTTTACAAGATGATTAATAAAATTAATTATAAAGCATAACTTTTAAATTCATTCAGAAAATCAATCCAGCTTGTATAAAATTTGCCATGTATTACATGGATTGTAGAAAAACTGACAGTTTAAGAATGGTTTTTTGACCCCAAATTACATAAATAAATTTTCACTATAACTTTGATATTTTGTCGTGCACATTTAATCTTTAAATTTTCTGGTCTGCGAGATATCACCAATTTCAAGTTGTGCTTCTCTGAAACTCTGAACAGCTGACTGACAGAGTCGCTCTGCAGGTGTATCTAAAAATAGAATTGACCTAGGCCTTTCTTGCGATTTGATGGATAACAGAACTAATTTTACGTAATTTATTGTTTGATTTTAAATTGATTTTTAAATTAATCCAACAAATAAAAGGTTCATTTCACTTTACAACTCTATTAAAACCTAAGTGGTGACAACACATTACCCAAATGGAAAGTCGTCTAGTAGGTATAGTTCTTGTCCCACAGGATTATTATTATTCCTATATAGTACGAAGTTGAAGATATTCATTCATATTTCCAAGTAATTCAATGTCCTTATAATCCCGTTTCATTTCCTCAACACAATTCATTCACAATTTTAGCATCGTAATTTTTAATTGAGAAGTTTAACTTTTTTTCATCATTTGTATGGAAATGAACATCAGTTAAAAGAAACACTGGTGAATTAAAAAACCAAAAAATACCAATGAGATACTGCATTAACACATTATCTTCAACGGAGCGACAAAACGGCTGTCGTCTTAAAGCTAAAATTAAAGTTAAAACATTGTAAAAGAAAATTGAGTTGATTTATTACAAACAATTAAAAAGTTGCTAATTTAACTGGTACAATTGGAGTTTACTTGCTTCAAACATAATTACTATAGAGGAAATTTTCGAATGCTTATTACATTCAATGTTGAATTCTTCACAGCAATATAACTTTAGAGAATTATCAGTTATGATCTAATTATATTTACTATAATTCTACAATATCAGTTTGTAAGACATCCCACTTTGATTAAAAAGTTAATTCTTTAAACCAGAAAGAACAGCTGTACGTAACTTTAATGACTGGAGGCTTTAGAGCAGTGTAAACAGCTTTTTAAAGAACGATTATATCCATTTACATAGTTTTTATTTACAAATGCATATTATTTATTAAAAACTATAGTGATCTATTTTCAATTATTTTATTTGGACGTAACAATCCATAGGGTACTGGAGCTACACGTTCTTCATATAGTTTTGGGTTAGATCCCTCTCTTTCTTATCAGGTTTCTCTTGATCAACTCTTGTTTTCTTCCCACCTCGACCCTATTATAGTATTCGTGGGTTGGAGGTCTTCATTTCACGTCATTTTCTTCTTTTATTTATTAAGAATTGTTAGGTTAGGTTAAATAACTTCTCAATTAAAGAACTTAAAAACTAAAATTATTTTAGTCTCCTGAATTAAAAACAGAAATTAATCTTGAAATAAGCTTAGTTAAATACATAAAATTAATGAATAAAGTTGATTATGCGCAGTAGAGCCGAACACTTTAATTAAAAAGTCCTTGTCCCATTCATTTTATTAAATTTGTTAATAACTTTTTACAAACTTCTTGGAAGTCTTAACTACGGAAAATTTCTTAAGCACTTCTACTTGCAAGAGTTAAAACAAAGCAAATACCTTTATAGTACGTTCTTCAACTTTATTTATTCACCAGTTGTTTTCAAGTGAGTAGAATTTTTATAAAAAATAATTTTAAAAGGGAGAGTTATGAAAGATGGTCTCTATTACTTACATATCAATATTAATTGACGTATAATTTCCCATAAAATAAATCAAATTCTGGCTATACATAAACTATAACAAAATATTTGTATCAGAAAGTTGTTTTTCTGTTTAAAATTATCAAAATATTTCTTTTTAAAGCATCGAAAAGGTTTTGTTCTCGCAATTTCAGTGTTGAAAATACATTACAATGCACTGGACAGTGTCTAGTTGTTACGGGGATTGGCCAGTGTGTGCAATGGAATTTTATTTTATTTTGGTTCATATGATGGATTGTTCATATTATTAATACGGATATTTACCATCATTTATGTGTATAAAACATAATATACGACGTTTTGAGAGTATAAATCAACTCCCGTTGTCAAGTGATAAACCTTTGTCGTTGTTTGTGTAGTACTAACCTGTGTCTGGTGTTTTTTTCTTATTTAGTCATAGTTTTTACTGCACAGTCCTAGCTTTAGGTCTGGTTTCCTTTCTATGGGTGTAGATTTACTTTTAGTTTCCAACATGGCCCTGAGCTACTGGGCTATGTTGGTATTTAAAATTTGTATACTTTAGGGTCATAATATGGTAAAGGGAGTTGATTTAAACTCCCGAAACGTCGTGTATTTGTTTTTGTAGATACAAATGGTGAAAAATGTCCTATTAAACCATATTAATTGATTGTTCATAGAATTAATTATCCAGTCCCATTTCAACGACAAAAATCATTAACGTTTCTTTAGTTGAGAAATTTAACTTTTTTTCTATTAAACATTATTTAAAGATAAATGAACATCAGTTGAGAGTAAAGGAAACAAAGTGTCTGTAAATAACAACAACATGAAACCAAATAATGTAAGAATGTTTTGTTTTCTTGTTTTACGGGAGTTTTTTTATTTCTGTCATCAACGCCTGTTTTTTCTGAAAAAATGAAGAAAATAAAATAAAATAAAGACATTTAGTCCTCCAATAGTCTAATAGTGTCAAGTTCGAAAAAGAATAAGTGTTGGTCAAGATGACCTGTTAGGAACGATAAAAGGAAAATATTTAACAAGTTGAGAAATTTACTTATATAATATACAGGGAGATTTAATATTTCACGGAAATATTTCGGGAGCTGTTTTCAAAACTAAAAAATGACAAAAAGTTTATTTAGACTTAGGTCCGGAATCGGTTCGTTTTTCATCAGTCGACCATTTTGTGTTTTTAAGAAAAACATCTTTGGAAGTAGATAAGATAATGAGTGGAGATTTGTTGTACGGATTATTTAAGTAACCTTTTACCAGTATACCAGAAAACCAAGTCTTTATTTTTTAAATTAAAAAAAATGATTACGTTTAAACTTTTTAACGAAAGAGATTTAAAAAATTTTGTCTGTAGATGAAAGGATAATCGAATTATAAGAAAAATCTAACTTCTTGGTAATTGTCAACAACACCCAAGGTTAACTTGGACTAAATTATTACAGGATTAAGATATTACAATCCATTGCCCAGAAATGTACCAAAAATAAAAATATTTACCATAACAATTTCAAAATGGCGACTGATGTTTTAATAATAAATTTTTATATTATATATTTTGTTCCCCTGTAAGTTTGTCACATTAAGTATTATCAACGGTTTTCATAGTTCCATTATATTGTGGTTCACGTTGATATTGGGTTATACATAATTGCCAAAAATTTATGTTTTTCGTTTTTTGTTGATTACTTGGTTATCCTTTGATACACAAAAAAAAATCAAAAAGTATTTTGTTTTTCTTTAAATGACACAAAAAGTATTGTAATTGTTAATGGTTTTCGAAATATTACATTAAATATTTATACGTCAACCATTTTGTAAATGTGTAAAATAAAGTCTTGGTTTTCTGGTACACTGGTGAAAGGTTATAGAAATAATGCATATAAAAAATCTTCGTTCTATCTATCTACTTCCAAAAATAAAACTTTTTTTTTTTTTTTGGAAAAACCCAAAATAGCCGACAAACCGAAAACAAAAGCGTTTCCGGATATGTTTAAATAAACTTTTTTGTTATTTTAAATTCTCAAAATATAGCCATGCAATTTCGAACCACTTGTCTATTTCTACAGTGAAATAAACATGTCGAATTACTCCAAAACATAGGATATATGCACATTTTATGGTCCCAACGTTTTCAATTGCCAAAATTTCTATATTAAAAATTGACTACAAAATCCAATAATACATGGGCCTATTTGAATACAATTTGTAAACGAGGGGAAATCAGAACCCCTCTATTAAAAAAAATGCCTTTTGCATCTTGGAGGACGAGAATTAATAATCTCAAAGTAAAATTTAAAAATCGCAAAGTACAAAGCAAACTCGAAGGGTGGTAAGGAGGGGGTGATAAAAACTAAATATAAGAGAGGAGTTTGATGGAGTTTTAATAATATGTAACCCTGTGGACGTATGAAGATTGGAAGACACTAGTCTTCAGCTGCACAAGAAATTTAATGAATTTAAATGCCAAAGTCATAATGACGGAGGGAGTCGACGTCCCTGCTTCTTCCTTCAATATCTCTCAAAGACTTCATTATCTTTTAGCGTGATCTCCACAAGAGGAAATGGAAAGATACATTTCTGACTTTATATTCAGTTTTATTCAAAATCTAGTAATATATATATATATATATATATATATTGTTTTGGTAAACATTTTATTGCCTAAACTGGGTGTTGGGGAAATTTAAAAAAAGAAAATTTTGTGGATATATTAACAATTTTAAACCATTTCTTAATTGTTTTAATATATTTATTTATAACGCGAGTAGAAAAAATTTTAATCAAATTTTTGCAATTATTAAAATATAAAGAATAAAAAATAAAGTTAAAGTTTAGTTCTTTATAAGACCTCAAAGAACCTCTTTTTCCCCTTTTTTTGAAAAACGAGTTTTCAGATTTTATTTTACATATTTTAACTCGGAATTTAGTAGTGTTATAAATCTGTACTAGAGGAAACTTTTTTTTTAAGTTTCATTAAACTTAATCTATACTAATTGTGTAAAACAATCATGTGTAAATTTTGAGGTTATGTAACAACTTGTTGAATACACCAATCAACTTTAAATTTATCTCATTTTATTTGTAATTTAATACATTTTTGTTCATAACTACATTTTTTTTGTAATGACTATAGAAATTGAAAAAATAAATAAAAGCCTCAAGTGTGTGCCAAACATGACTGTAGGGATATAGTGACAGTAATTTTAGTGATACCCACACATAATATTTACATAATAAAATTTTTCAACTCAATAATGTTTGCCCCTTAACTACCCCAAGGTCTTTTTTGTTACCTCTTTATGTTTCCTACATGTGTAACGATACAAAGAATATAAATATAAAGTTCCAAACATATAAGGATTTACAGTTTTGTCTGTGGAGGCTGGTTGTGATTTACAGACAGACAGACACGCGTATGTAAGTAGAAGGGACTTGTTTTTGAATACGGACCCTAATAAAGATAAATCAATAAAAGTGCAATCCATCTCTTAATGGCTATTGAATTGTTTTTCTCACATCACACAAAAACTCATTTTAAAACTTATATGATACGCATATCTGATTGTGTGGTTAAATTAAGTTGTTGTTGCCACAAAAAAGATTTATAGGTCACGCCTATTTATTGGTGTTCAAGTTAGAGGGGGGGGGGTGGTGGTTATGATATCTAACACTTTAAATTTAACCCAGCATATTCATTTCCCCGTCAAATAAACATATATTCATTTTAAGAATAACTTCTAGTTTTATTTGATACCTTACACATAATATTAAAAAAAAACAATTCTATAGTTTTTGTCTCTTAAGGTATTTTTTTTTATTACCGCTATATGTGGGACAAGGAATATAAATATACAAAGAATATAAATGCAAAGTTTGAAATATATATTTTCAAACTTTATATATTTAAGTTTTGTTTTTGTTTTTGGTGGTCCGATCAT
This sequence comes from Aphrophora alni, assembly GCA_963513935.1. Taxonomy (NCBI): domain Eukaryota; kingdom Metazoa; phylum Arthropoda; class Insecta; order Hemiptera; family Aphrophoridae; genus Aphrophora; species Aphrophora alni. The sequence continues at coordinate 18,564,040 of OY740773.1, read as the reverse complement.
AAGCCAATACGTGCTATTTGAAAATTTTATGCAACCCCTATCTCCTAGCCCTCACAAATAAAATAACTTAAACCTTTGCTTTTTTAGGACGAACAACGTAAAGAGATTGCCGGAAACAGAATTCAAATATTTAAACAAAAAAGAGGGGGTAAGTTTCTTTTCAGCCTCTCTGTATAAGAAAAGCCTCACTTAGATATCAATGAAATTGTTACCTCGATTTGAACATATACTGTTTGTAGTTATTATATTTAGAATACAATATCCACTCAGACTTGTCAAGTGTTGTGACTCCACCCTAGGTGTATTGTTCAACTATTTGGAATGTTTGACAAATGATCTTTATAAAGCTTAGTTCCTTAAGTGTAAAATAAAGCTGTCTTTGTCTCGCAAGAACTGTTGAGAAGAATGTTGTAATTTTAGATTCGTAATCTTCACTAAAGTGTAACGGTTAAAGTTGATATTGTTTACCTAGTGATTAATATTTTTAAACTCGTTTAATGTACTTTGATTTTATTTATAACTCGTTATGACTGCTCCAATATAACCTGAAAGTTTTTAAATAGCTGTTGCCCAGCTGTTATTTTGTTTCGATTGTTAATTGTTGCAACAAGACTGATGTCATTTTAGTAAACACGGAGCAATGGACAGTTCAAAATCGAATTTTTGTTATAAACTTTTTTTAAGTAACCTATCTGTAATTGTTTCGCACAGTTATTGTGTAACAAATTCCATGTTCCTTTCTTGGCGCTCTTCCTTGTCGGAATACTATTAAAAGGTGGGTGGACAATTTCAAAATAATGCATCTGCTTATAAGTGAAACCAAAGGTAGACCTAGGTCTTCAGAGAATGTCGAAAATGTGCAAGTATCTGTACTGTAAAGACCAAACTGATCAGTCAGGAAACAATCTGCCACCTTTGGAGTTTTAAAGAGAAGTTTACAGAGATTTACAAGTTTAAATCTTGATTTGCATTTTCATCCCGACAGTTACAATTACAATCTTGCAGATACTAAATTACTTCTCATTTTTGGTCAAAGAATATTGCAGCTCATTGATGACGAAAACATTTTTCAATGTCTGATGAAGCTCTCATTTTGAGCTAACTGGTAATGTAAACACTCAAAATAATAGTTAAGAGAGAATCCTAGGGAAATACATCAACGAGCTATTAAAAAAATGATTGTATGGTGTGATGTTGCACGTTTTGGAGTTGATGGGTCTTATGTTTTTGAAAATCAAAATGGTGTAACAGTTACTGTGAATAAAGAACGTGCGTGGAAATGATTCAGAACTTTTTACTTCCACGATTGTAACAGTTTGGAATAGTAATGGACTCTTTATGTTACCAGCAAGATGGAGCGACTGCACACACGGTAAATGTGTGAATAGTTGTTTTATTAAGACTGTTCCTGGGTGTCTGCCGGATCTAACTGTGATTTTTGGTTGTGGGGCTACTTTAAGAGCAAAGTGGTTTGCCGATTTAAAGAACTGCATAAGGAACGAAGTTGCTGTAACACCAATGTCCATGATCCGCTGAGTAATAGCAGACTTTCAAAAAAAAAAAGAAAAAAAAGAAAATGTCTGGAGGTTGGTGGGGAACACCTACGTAATGTTATATTCCATAAATGAAAACGGTAATCTATGAACATATTTTTGGTATCGTAATAAATGATTATTGTTATATCCTATAAAGGTATTTTATTTTGAAACAGTTAGGCTGTGTTGGACCATCCGTTGTATTGAGTAAAACTAAATATTGAGTAAAACATTTTCTATGATTTTAATTTGTGCAGAAAAAGCACAAAAGTCGAAAATGCGTTATTAGTCATACAAAATATGCAAATTTTAAATATCAAATTTCAAAACAAAATGAAGATTTTATTTGTAGACATATACTGATGCATAGCGAAGTTAGTGACTTTATTATTTGTCGCAGAGGAGCTGGAGCTCAAATAATTATTAAATTTTAATATATTTTTTTTCTGAAAGTGATGTTATTTATCTATCATAAAGTAATCTTCATTTAAACGTTTGAAGCTCTCAAGGAGCTGACTATAGTTTGACATTCTCAAGTGACCTGGATTTAGACCTTTTTTAATGTAGTATTAGATTTCAATCTTTCTTGTAAACTCTTATCTCCTACCCGGAGCTTATTAGAGTATTCAACGATTACGACTTTTCTTTTTTTAATAAGGCGATGATAACGGAGAAGTTTTACGCCTTCAAAAACTGGGGAAACCAGCTTTGATTAATTTCAAGAATTTTATTGTTAAATGATACCTTTAAACAAATAAAAAAGAACTATTTTTTACCGTTCAATAAGTGTAAATATATACAATTGTAACAAATCGAATACTACGCTGTTAGATTTATTGAATTACAATAAATATGAATTCAACAATATGAGTAATACAGTTCAAGGCGATTTGGTTTTAATTTAACATCCTTCAGAAATTTAACTGTTACTCCTTCTACAGAACTGCAGGTTTTTACAGATTTTTATGATGTATAAAATGGTATTCGATATGGGTTTCTATAAAATTAATATTTATCAAAATGTACGTAAATAAAGGACGTCATTTTTTCACATTTTTGATGAAAACGTAATTTTCTTAGAACTATAATAAAATTGATAATGAAGAAGATTATGGCAAAACTTAAGTTTCTAAAGATTACTCACTAATGGTATAATGATGTTACCAGGGGACTTAAATTTAAGAAAGGCGGAACCAAAATGGTAACAATGTTTAGAAATTAAAAATTAAAAAGACAAAAACAAATTTAGTGATTAACAAGGCTCAAGTTTATTGAAACAAAAGAAATTTCGACGTTTCAGATTTTATCATTTACAACTGAGAAAGACATCCTGAGACAAAATTATCATAAACAGCTTATGATTAACAATATTACAATTAATAATAGTTATACGCCCTTAATGCAAAATATTATAATTTAATAAAAAAATTAATCAATAGATTCTGAAAATTTATCCCCCCTTTTAGTTTATATATGTTATAGTTACAAAATTTAACAAAAGACAATGAGCACAGCTTAACAATTAACAGGATTATAATTAATTCAAAAAAAAAAGATTATACGCCCTTAAATGTAAAAATTACAAAATAAAAAAAAGATGAAAAGATACTGATATTTATTTCCCCCCCTTTTGACTTTATGAAAAGATAGTTTTTTTTAAAACAGTTACATAATATTACTTATTTGATAAATTTCTTAAATGCTATTTGGCCAATAAATATATATGTGTTTTAGATAAAAGAATTTATTATGGAAAGAGTAGTTTATTTTAAAAGAAAAGAAAAGAAAATTTTGAATATTAAATTTTTAAATTGACGTCAATTATTTTAATTTAGAGAATAACCTCTTGGAGGTTGTTAGGACCGAAAGTTTGCATGCAGGCTCCACCCAATAATTTTTTTATATATTTTATAATTAATTACACAAGTCTACGTCTAAAAAAATAGTTTTTAAGAAAAACATATTCGTTGAAGTAAATTTAGGCACATATACAATATGAGTTTAATTAAAGTTCTATAAAGTCAGTTTTTTTTGTAACATCACTTTTGTGCACGTGAAACTCTGAAGCTATGTTGAACAAAACGTGTTTTGTTAACAGGACGAAACATGTTTAGATCTTTAGCTGTGTTTCTTCTACCAGCGTATTAGCTATAGCAAAAAACATGTTTTTTAGCGTCTGTGCAAAATCAGACATGTTGTAGCATTAATGTTCATTATTAAAGCAATTATCTGGTTATTTGTCAAAATTAAAGAAAATTGATAGTATAACAGAAATTCGTTAAGATTGTAATTAAAAGCTTCTTAGATGATTATAAATCCATTTATATATATTTAGTTTTGTGTAAAACAAAGCTTGTATAAGACTTGCAAAAATCTGCAAAAGTCTGTAAAACGAAATTTTCTGATTTAGAATAGATTTCTCCAATTGTTTTATATTTGACATGTTCAATAAGATATTCTGATCATTTAAAGTTCAACATTAGTTTGCACCTATTTCACATAATTGTTCAAAACTCAAAATGTGCCTTTTCAAGGTTTTGTAAAGTATGTTTTAAAAAAGTAAATTTTTATAATCATTCAGTTTCAAAAGAACATTGAATATTAAATAAAACATGAAATACATATTTTAAAGAATACATGATAATTAATAAATTATTTTAAAGCATTAACAAAAATTTAAAATATGATAAAATCTGTAAGGCTGAGTACCTGGAAAATCCTGTCGCAGTCCACGTGAGCTTGCGCCGTGAAAACGAAAATTTATTTGACATTTTAGACTAAATCGCACAAACTGTATATTAACATCGTTGAGAACTGAAGCAGAAAATTTTGAGAACCAAGAAAAAAAAATTATTATATCTAACGTAACTATGTAAGAATGTCAGGCATTGTGAGTGACTACAGGTAGACTCGCCAGCGGGTATTAGAGCAGATAGATGTCTTGCCGTTGTACTTTGCCCTCCGATGTCATACGATGATTAGTTTTGGACAATCTCACCGGGTGGCAGCATCTGTCAAGCGACGGAAGTAGTATATGTGGAAAACGAGTTAATGAAATTATTTTGCAGATGTGATTTTTGAATTTGAATGCTACAATGAATACATTTAATTGGCGCCAGATATTTAGTTTGATATTATATGCATTATAATAGTTTGCATTATATGTATAGCGTGAATTGTTATTGTTTTATACAAAGTCTCCAATAGACTTGAGCAAGTGCTACTTTTACAGATTAAATGAGAAAGCCAGTGCATAACAACGTTCAAAGGAACCTAAATTATTAAAAAAAGAACCCGAATTTTAAAACAACAAAGTATATTCGTCTTTATATATGTGTATGTATGTACAGGGTGTCACGAAAAACCTTATACAGACAAGTTATAAAGAGTTGGACTCTACATATCCAAATAAAGGAATAACGCTCGATTACGTTCTTTCGAAGTTACCTTAGTTTAGTCGCAATCCGCCATTTTTTAAAAATTTTTACAAAAAATTACTATATCTCCAGAAAGAGATAAGATGTAAAATTAATTTTAAAGTTAACGATTTTGGAGATATTAAAAGATTTAAACTGCCGCCATTTTGAAAATAATAATAACAAAATATTTACGTTTGGTACACTTATAAGTCGTAACATAAAAATGCTTATACCAAATCTGATGTTAATATTTTATCTATATCTGAAATTACAGTGACTTTCAGTAAAAAGACAAAATGGTGGATTGCGACTACATTTAGGCTAATTCGAAAATGTTACTAAACATTTTTCATTAATTTGGATATGTAGACTCCATCCGTAGCGCGCTAAGGTATTTTGTGACAGCCTGTATTTATAGAAAAGTATTGATGGTAAATAAATTGTTGTTAAGCTGCCGATCTGTAGTTACATGAAATTTATTTGAAGAGCATTTCATTTTTGATTACAGCAGTGAACAGCTGATCGGAACTTGGTAAACCAAAATGGGGTCAAGTATTCGGACCGTTCAGGCGACCAGTCGTATTGTGAGGTACTATATTGTTTTAAATTTTGGTTTTAATATTTAAATTCCATATTATAATAATAGGGCTCAAGAAGTTTGTAATTTTTCTGTAAACCCAATCCCCAAATCGGAAGCGTTAATTTACCATTTAAAGGAAACGAACTTGACAATGGGGAACGTCCAATTACAACTCCCTTGATAAATTGTGTTTGTGATGTGTGAATGAATCAACTTAAATTCGGTAATATAATATAAATTAAATTCGTTTCTTCCCAGCATGGACGGACTTGGGATAACTGTTTTAGATCTCAAAATGGGTTTGGCCGAAGCAGTACCTTGTCCAAAATTATAGAGATTAGGCTAGACCTAAATGTAATGTAACGATATCGATAAAAAAATAGATACAAATGTTGCCACTAGGTATTTTGTTTTCATACTCATAGCCTAAAATAATTCATCCAATTTTGTATTGTGCTTAAATCAGGAACTTTTCCATTTCTTCCAATATTACAGTGTATTCTAAACAGTCATTGGGTCGTTATTAGAGAATCATTGTTTAAAAGCAATCTCTACTGGAAATGCAGTGCGTAACTGACCACTGGACCAGGGTTAGGTCAATAGTATAGAATAAGTGAGGTTATGTCATAGTTTATGTCGCCGTCGCAACCAAATATAAAAATCAAATCAATGACCCGAATTTAGTATATCTAATCTACATGCGGTAATACAATATTTGAAATGATTTCAACGAATCTTTAGAAGTATCTATGTTAACAATTTATTAGTTCAAGCTGACGTTTCATTGACTAAGTCGTCATCATCAATTGTTACAAGTAGCCTACATAAAATGTCTTAGCACTGAAGGCTAGTGGCAATTTGAATCGGTTGGCAATACCAGTTGTAGTTCAGTGGCAATAAGATTTAACAACTGAGGATGGTAAATTAGTCTTTGAAACGTCGCTTTGAATTAATAAAAATTGTTTTCTTTCATTAGTATATTTATATTTCTACAAGTTTTGATTATCAACATCTAGAAAACAAATCTGAATAAGAGATATACTTTATTCAATATTTACATGTTAGAGAGAATATAATACTAGAACCCTCACGGCCACATTATAGTAAGTAGAGCCATGTCAATCCCGAGAGGTCTGAGCTAGATCAACACTTTTTTCCACTCCATTTCATCTTCTCTATCAGATCTCTCTTGACCAGCTTTCTTCTGACACTGACGATATTATAGTTGGAGTGTTTATTTTATATTCTTTTTTTGTAAAGCGATGACGACAAAGAGACTGACTGGTACAGCAGCGAGGAACAACACTTTTAAGCTTAGTAATGTCTTTACACACAGTCTACTACAATGAGGCTACATTACTCTACATTACAACTACAGTACATTACTGTGGATGGTTTTCTTAAACCCATGATATACTTCATGTGTAAAAATATATAAACAAATAATAATAAAAAACAACATTTAAAACAATTTGAATTAAATTGTGATCCTAATTAGATGTCCATTATTTAACTCCCAAAACAATATTTACTATCTTAATTATTTTCTAAAAAAATCGTACCTAAATTAAAAAAAATTTATATTGCTTTAAATGGTACATTAGATTTCCGTTCATTAATGAATGATTAACGTTAAATTTTTTTTATACATCAAGATTAGTTTAGAATTCTAAAAGACAATCCTTATCCAAAAATTAATTTGAGTGTAATACACAAAAAACGTAGATTCAATTTTAATATGTAATCAGTTTTCAATTTAAATTCTCTGACAAGTGGCGAGGTAACGAGAAACCAAATCGTACTTCCTTACGTTTCATAGTTTTAATTTGTGAAGACATCTTCTCCCCTACCCCTCAAGTAACCATGGAGACTTTTTTTTACTTCAAAATGGCTTCCTTCGTTTTGTTATATGACTGCCAATCAGAAAACTGGGGAGGAAAAATTATCAAGAAAATAAAGTAAGAACTAATGTAGAGGGTGTACTGAAGCAAAAATGTTAGGGTGTGTTTCCAAGGGTCGGTGGGTTGGGGTCCAATTTGCCGGAGGCGTTCGGTAAAATCCGAGATTATTGAAAATGTATAGTATGGGATCGAAATTAACTTATACAAATGTTCGTTAGTATTAGAACAGGATTATATTTTATAAAAGAAGTGAATTAAGCCCCAACAAATTCTGTTCCCTCGGTGAGAATCGTGCTTCAATAAAGGTTGAATATTTACTTTTGTAAATAGTTAATAATAACAGATATTCTTTTGATGTTGAGTTAATTGAAATGTTTAAATCTTTTGAATGAAGTTTAAGAGAAATATAATTGGATTGATGTAAGAATACATTGATAATAAACAAAGAAAGATTTTTGAAGAATAAACGGGAACTAAAGATCTTAACAACATACACAAAACAAACAATAAACAAAGATAAATTTGTTAATACAATGGCTGTACATTTTAGATAATACAGCTTACAATGTTTTAAAATAAAATAATTTTTATTAGTTAAGGATATTTGTTGTTTAAATTGGAAACAAATGATTTTCTGTATATTTTTATTTTATGTTAACGCGTGAGCGACGACTTTGTATTTATATTTATTATTTTGTTGCAGAGGTTAAATATAAGGAAATATGAATGTGTGTGAACATGAATATGTTTATATATTTAGGTCTTACACGTTTGGTTTTAGGTAACTTATGAATATTGTTATGTACAGTGGACTTAACACAAGATAATATACAGAGGGATATATAAACGCACGCACGCACGCACGCACGCACGCACGCACGCGCGCACACACACACACATGCTTCATATTTCCTTATATTTAACCTTAAGGTTGTACAGAGTGTACAAAAAGTCTTGCAACCCTTAGGTAATTTCTGAATGAGTAGAGATGAAGACTTGTACCTTTCGCTAAACCCCACAGAGTAAATCCTTTCACTTATGGGGTAAACAATTTCTGTCCCCTTTTTAAGGGAAATTAAAAGGGGGGAACTTAATTTTTTCACATAGCAACTTCCATCGTGAGACATTATTTTGAAGGGAATTAAAAAAAAACAAATTTCAGTGCCTTGGTAAAGCCTCTACTATATCTCTTACTGGAATTATAGGGGTTAGAAGTTAAATTTTGAGTTTTCTATTTGTCATAAATATTAATTTAAAAAAATTTCTTTTAACAAACAAAACAAAATACCGTTTAAATTTTTTATTTAACAATGTACTTTTTAACTAAAACAAATTTTTTGTATTTTTCCTATTTTAGCAAACCCATCCCAATTTTTGAAAAAGGGAACCAATGAGACAATTACCCCCCATCATGTGACATATCAATTTAAAGGGAGTCAGAGGATACTGATGACATTTAGATTAAGTCTATAAGATTCCTTTAAATGAATTAGTTTCAATTTTGGTCTTACTAGTGTCTTTCTTGTAGTGTTAGTTCATCATTTCAACCAAAGTAGTCATGGGGACTTATTTTATACATAATCAGATTCCTCTTACAATTCCCTATAAAATGATATGTTGCATCGTAAGTGAAACAAAAAATGCTCATTGGTTCTCCCCTTCAAAAATTAAGACATTTGTGTTATAATCGCAAAAATACATAAAGTGTATTCGTTGTTAAAAAATCTAATCGGTATTTAAAAAAAATTAATAACCATGAAAAAGAGAAAACTCTCAACATTTGAATTTTAGCCCCCGTAATTCCGGTTAAAGATATCATAGAGGCGTCTTCAAGGAACTAGAATTATTATTTTGTATGACTTGCAAAATGATATGTAACACTATGGTTGTAAAATCTATTTGAAAAAATTAAAGTTCTCCCTTTTAACCTAACTTAAAAAAAGGGGGGGACGTATTTACCCCATAAAAAGTGAAAGAAAGTTTGGCGAATGTTAATAATTTACTCTTCCAGAAATTCTCTAGAGGTTTCAAGACTTTATATACACTCTGTATATATGTGTTGTGTCTCAGTCTGTCAAAAGTAAGTTAGAACTTTAATTGTGTATTTGTTTTTTAACATAGAACAAAATGAATTACATAAATTTATTTAGGATAACCAGGATTTAATAAAAAGTGGCCGCAGTAGAGGCCTGGAGACGCAGTAGCCATTCATCTTGAAGCTATATACTCAGTATTCAGTGTTATTTGACAAATATTATTTTCATTTCAGACTTCAGCAATTTTATCTCTTACAAGTGAAGGTCTTCCTGGCCTCTTGATGTCTCTAACGGACCCTGTGATTTTAAACTTACTAATAAGGTTTTTTTCCACGGTCCCTCAAACCGTTGCGAGTACGAAACTTTCTTAAGCCGGTTTATAAATCCTTTCATATCCATAATAACAATGAATCAATGCGATATATGTTCGTAAAGGCTAAGTCATGATGGAATGAACAAAAATAATTAATTGTAAACTACTACAAGTTTACCACCTACTAGATTCATGTGTTTGAAATTAATCAAGAATGTGAAACGTCGTTGCTATGGGAACAAATAAATAGCAATAAAAATAACAGCTGACGTTTTAACAAACCCCGATTATTATATCTGCATACAATAAAGAGGTTTTCTCTGTTTTGGGTAATAAATAACGAAATCACAATCATTTAAAGTTTTAATTTACTTTTGTAAGATTAGGTATATGCGTGAATGTCTTTTAGAAATTATCTAGGTTAGGTTAGGTTAAGTTAGGTTAGGTTAGGTTAGGTTAGGTTAGGTTAAGTTAGCTTAGGTTAGGTTAGGTTAGGTTAAGTTAGCTTAGGTTAGGTTAGGTTAGGTTAGGTTAGGTTATCACTTATATTGGTGCTTACTAATCGTTCACTCGTATTAAATAAGTAAATTTACCATGAAATGTGTCAGTAAATTCTAAGGAGTTTCAAATTTTTATGAGTCTTTGAAAAACCTGAATCAAATCAAAACAGTACATTATGAAACAGATCTTTTTATGCAGCTTTACACTCTGGATACAGAGATATTTAAATGTCTTTCTATATAAAAAAAAGGTTTTATTTATTTAACGTAAAAACAATCATTTAAACTTTTAATAACCGTTGAAAGTCCTGGTATTTTATTTATTTTATATTGTTAAACCATTATTATGTCTGTTATTTTATAAAAATACTAGTGGTTTAACCCGGCTTCGCCCGGGACTTCTAACATATGTTATTCACGAATAAATGTTGCATATGATCTTGATTTCAAAATTCTCGCAAACCCGTCTGCTAGCACCTAATTGAAGAATCATGCGCAAGACCCTAAAAATGATAGTAATGAGTTAAATAAAGTATTTTTACAATTTACTCAGTTATGTAAATGTAGAAATTACTCAGTTAACTGTATCTTTTTTCAAGATGATCCGGGGCAATTTGGAATGGTAATTCAGCCGATATCAATGGTATTCTGGGGATAAATACTGTATTTCCCTTGTATTTTTTGGTCATAAGTTCGGCCCTTTTATCTTCCAATGGACGACCTTAGAGACAAAACGGAAACCTTCTTCACGGATGGGCAATAGAGGACACCATATACCTCCTTTGATTGTTCCTTGATTCGGTTTTGAGTTTTACCGGCATTATAGACTTCCTTTTATTATATATTGAATTGATTTTATTGTTTTATCTTTATCATGTTTATTTTTAATAGTTCCTTTTTGACCTTGAAATAAGTATATAGAGAACCAGGAGAGAATCAGGAGAGAGCAACCTTGAAACAAGTCTGTTAACAGGTTCCTCAATTTTCTTTGTCCAATGGTTTTTTTTTTTTTCAACAAAGAGTTCTGGTTTATATTACAAGTATTTTTCTTTTTACCTATTTATTTCCCTTTTTTACCTATTTATTTTTCTATGATATACTGTATATTGAAGCATCTTTTCTTTGAGTCATGTGTTGTATTATATTTTTTATAAAATCTATAAATGAAAAAAAATAATAAAAAACATGAAATAATAGAAAGTTATCTTTTCTAAAATGCTGTTTTTGTTAGTATCAATACAAAATGGAAATTGAACCATGAATAGCGTCTTATTATGTCTCATAATTGGTCCAAATTGATAAAATTGGTGTAAATTATGATGATTTATATTATAACTAAACCCATCTATTAAGTAGCGTATACAAAAACATTTTCTCTATTAAAATTGAAAGCAGAAAAATAAATTGGTCAAGCTGTTGGAATTAAAACATGAAATCATTTACTACCCATTGATACGATGAAATTAAATAACGTGTATCATGTTTTATAGAGAAATGAATGTTTATACTTCCTTTTGAACAACCCTGTACGTGTTTAAATAAAATGTGCACAACCATTGCACAAACATGCTCACTCAACCGTTTCCAAAATCAAATAAGAACCTAACAGAGCTACTTGTCATCACTGCAGTTGAAATCAGAAAGTGAAAATTATTCTTTGAAAACAAAATATTGTATCTAAATAGAGTTCGATTCGATTTTATCATAAACGTGTTGCCAGAGTAATTTATTTCTTTAAAATCAAGTTGTTTATGTTTATTATTTTTTGCAGATAACTTCTGAACTATAATAAATTTTTATTTGGAATTTTTAACTCGGGTTTAGTTCGTAATTTCATATGTTGCTAAAATTTCAACAAAATCCTGTAGCCTATTTTGAGATATTACGATTTTTATAACAGCCATTGATTGATTTTTTTACATTTTTATATCCAAATAAAACGTATGGGTTGCATCTCTCCAAGAATTCATTGATTTAACGATATAAAACAAATAAAAGGATCAAACGTGTCCTTAAACCACACGATTATAGGGTAAGTGAACAATAGTTGTCAACCATATTAGGAAATGACGGTCATTTTTCAGAGTTTACAAAACAGATTTTAAAGTTATTTCGAAAATATAACTACGTTCCCCCATTTAAAGATTTTCATCAGATTAATACTTTACGATATACCACGATAAAATAATCACTCTGTTTACCGCATTGTTAATTCCCAAAAAATGATGGAAAAATTCCAGGCGTTGGTTATGCAAAAGTGATACTTAAAAAATGTATCAATTATTGCAGCAGGTGCGCCGTGTTACTAAAACTGCTGCTATGAATACCGGGTGTTTCAGACCACATGGACTATGGACACTATCTGTAGCGCCTAAACAAAACCACATACAAATTTTCTTCCAATTAGATCCCACCCCTTTTCGGCCCCAAACAATTCAGGAAAATTTTAACGACGCTCCTCAATGACCCAAAAGGGCACTTTTGGGAGGCAGGGTAGTGTTTTTGTTTTCAAATAGAAACATAGGTCGTGTGAGACCTCATTTTAAAGGTCTCTTTTTTCTGAACATTTTAGAGCAACAAAATTGTAATCTTTTCATTACTGTACAGGGTGTGACGATTTTTTGTTTTGGTTTTTAGCGGGAAATGTGACTGCCAGCTCCCTAACAAAGATAGGGCAACCAATTTTTTTTCCTAGTTTTACAAGAACACACCCTTTCAGGAGATATGAGGTAGTACGGACTTCTATGTAGTTTTCAAATTTTTAATAAATTTTATAGAGCAAAAAGTAAAATAATTCAAATAGCAACCTAGATTGAAAATTGTACCATTTGAGAGACCTTTTGAAAACAAACAATTTTTGTATTGAAAGTTTGGTTTTATCTTGCACCATTGAATAATTGTAAAAAATAGCATTTTATTGGTTAAAAATATTTCGTCACACCCTGTACAGTAATGAAAAGATAACAAAAAATTTTTTTGCTCCAAAATGTTCAGAAAAGAGAGACCTTTAAAATGAGGTATCACACGACCTATGTTTCTATTTGAAAATTTTCCAAACACACCACCCTGCCCCCCAAAAGTGGCCTTTTGGGTCATTGAGGAGCGTCGAAAATAATTGTTCTGAATTCTTTGGGTCGAAAAATGGGGGTTCTAATCGGAAGGAAATTTTTATCTGGTTTCGTTTAGGTGCTACAGATAGTGTCCATGTGGTCTGAAACACTTGGTATATAGTTTGAAGATTTTCATTTCACATTAACCAATTTTTAACGTTTCAAAAGAGTAGATTTAATCTGCAGCTTTAAAATTTGGAATACATACGTAGTATGTACTTCATCACATATGTGTAGTGTAGGGAAAGTTATGTAATGGGTCAAAAAATCGTTGTTGAGTTTTTTCGGATATTTATTCGGTTCCTTGAATGTAAAAAAAAGTGATTTTTGGGATGAAGTGTTGAAAAATTGCTCGTAATGGAAAATTTACGTGAAGGATAGTATTAAAAAAAGTAAAAATTACCTTCACCGCCGTTCTTTAAACTTGATTTAACGTTAACACATAACATTTAAATTTAAAACGAGTTTTGACACAAGTGAAGCAAATATAAAAAAAAAAAAGTTTGACCTTATTTAAATATAAAAATATTGTTTAAAATAAACTAAAACACCAATAATTTTGTGCCACCAATAATTTTGTTTGGTTAGTGAATAGGTGTGCAAACTTGCGCATTTTTTAACTACATGAAAGAGGGAAACATCATGTTTTAGAAATGAAATACAGTGTGTCCCATAAATAACCAGCCAAACTTTAGGAAATGATTTTGTGGATCAGTGTAATTAAAAATTAAGAATACAAATTTTTCTGAATACTCTTAGTTTTACTTATATAAGCCATTTTGTATAATCAAATAATACCTTTGGAAATAAAAACCATATTGAGTTAAGATCTAGTTACGCGTTTTTTATCTTACGTTTTATAAGTGTAACTTACAGAAAATAAAAACTTTATTTTGTAAATTTTCAAAATGGCGGATTTTTGAAATATTTATTATTGACTATCTTGAAAACCATTAACTTCATAAAAATTAATTTGAATAAAAGTTTCATTTTTTAATGACACAAAACAATTTTGTATTTTTTCTGTAGGTTAAAGAATAACCGAGTTATTGACAAAAAACAGGAAACTTATAAATCTTGGTAGTTGTCTACAACACCAAAGATTGACCTAGAGCCAAAATATTTTTTAATTCTAATACTTTAAATAAACATTTTTAAATTCATTGCTCTGAAAGATCAAATTTCACTCTTAACTATGTAAAAATGGAGCCTATTTAATTTTCTCGACTAAATATTTTGAAAAAATCTACAAAAATAAAACAAATATAATTGTATTTATTAAACAAATTGTAAACATGCAATAAAGTTTGAAGTCATTAATTTATTTTAACGAACACAATTTATATTTATTGTTGTACATGTTTCGAGATATTTAGTACGAACAATTAAATAGGCACCATTTTGAAATAATTAAGGATCATATTTAATTTTCTTAATGCAATTTAGAGCAATGGATTATAAATTTTTATTATTAACTGTATTATAGTTCAAAAATATTTTGCTTCTAGTTCAATCTTGGGCGTTGTAGAAAACTACCAAGAAATTATTAGTTTACTGTTTTTTGTCAATGATTCAGTTATCCTTTGACCTACAGAAAAATTTTAAAAAAACTATTTTTGTTTGTCATTAAAAAAGGAAACTTTAGTCTCTTACGAATTTTTCGTAAAGTTAATTTTTTTCCAATATTAAATATTTTAAACGGCCGCCATTTAGAAAACATACGAATAAAGTCTTTATTTTTGTTACACTTATAAAACGTAACATACAAAATCTGTATAATAAATTTGAACTCTATATCTTTACTATTTATAAAATAATGGTGGCTATATGGAAACATAGCGAATTCTTAATTTTTTTATTTCCTGATACACAGAATAATTGCCTTAAGTTTGGCAGCTTACTTGCGGGACACTCTGTATATAGAATAAATATTTACTAAATATTATAAATTACATAATATAAATTATGATGACTATTGAAATTCTAAGCTGTGAATTTAAACTTTACATATTCCTTGAATGTAGTTAATTTGAGTAGCCTAAGTTATCTACTTCTTAAGGTCTAGAAAAATATTTAGTTACACATTTTCAAATTTTGTTTTTTATATAGTAGTAAAGGAAGTAAGGTTAGGTTAAGTTAAAAATTCATTATTAAATTTTTGTGGATATATCAGTTTAGTGGTTCCGTGAGTCCAAGAAAATGGTTTTTAGAATAACGTAGCAGTTTGTTGTTTGATTTACGTAGAGTGTTTTACAGTCCAAATGTGTCGACCGATTTTTAATTATATTTGGACTGAGGACATATTTTAACCTATCCCAGAATTTCTGTTTTCATTTTTGCAATAACTGAATATTTGCGATTAGTTGTCAAGAAAATTTACGACACAAAATTACGATTTCTTAAAAACGACTCCAAAAATTTTGCTCAAATCTACCCTCTAAATACTCAAAAGAAAACTTATTGATTGCCATCTTTACAAAAATGCTGTTTCATGAGTCAACTTAAAAGAAAAAAAAATGCTATTTACGAAATTTCTCGAAATCGGCTCTACCGATTTCGATCACATTTTAATGAACGTTTAGTTGCAACATTATACTCAACTAGGAACGTTGTTACACAATGGGACTTTTATGTTTTATTTATAACGTTTTTGTTTATGATATATAACTGTGTTCGTGATGTGTGTTAATTAATTTTAATTGTGTATTCGTTATTGAAAAACATTAATGGAGACCTGATGATGACAGTAGGCCTACTATGTAGAGACTTGTAATCATTTGAAAAACAGAAAGTTGTAGACGGACAAAGTAAGGTAATTTATCCAACGCAAGCTTGATAGCAACTATTCTGCAAGATGAATGAAATATGAAGATTATTGATCCGTGTGTAAAAAACAGGAATGGCAAACAACAAAAATCAACTTTGACCACCTTAATTGTAAGCTGGATTTTAATCAAATACGGTTTACTTTGAAATATCGTTTATGACTTTTGGGAAACAAGTATAGGAATTTTCCTGAGAGATATCAACACCCAGCAAAAACTATTATAGTTAGAAATTTAAGGATATGTTCCTACCATAAAGGAGAGGCACACAAAGAAAAGATTTTTTTGAATATCATCCATAGGGTTAAAATGAGGTTAAATGGAATTTTACTTTCTTTTTCTAAAGCGCTAATAAAGATATCGACTTTGTTTTTGCTCTGTAATATTTCTCAAATAAATATATAAATAGTAATTTTTACAGTTCGGTCAGCAAGAGGGTTATAATGTGTAACGGTGAGCATTTTTCAAATATATTTGTTTCTTGAAACTATTGAAATATCGATTCGTCCATACGTACAATGTTCACCAAATAAAGATATAAAAAGTAATTGATAATTTGTGTATTTAAAACTTTACGAACCAGCCAACAAAGTTGGGGTTTTCTTTAAAAATTAAGCAAATGAAAATATTATTCAAAAAGTGTATATCGGAAACATACAAAACTAATTTTTATATTCATTACCATTACAACCAATACTGAATATAATAACAGATAAAACAGGTGATTTATGATCACCTGCTTGAATAATACAAAATGTTAGGTTTGGCCTTGACTGATTCAATATGAATATACCAAGTTTGGCTTACAAAATGTTTATCTGATTCAAACCGTATATTTCATTGTTTTTTGTCGCAAATGAGCTGTTTGCGAATTAAAGTATGTCCTTATATATTTAGCTAAAAACAGTACATTATTTAGTGAAATTTCATTGATTTGGAATCTAAGTGGTTTTAATGTTGTGATATAAATGTTTTTATTGATGTAATAATTTTTTTAAATGTTGAAATATAAATATTTTTAATGTTGTAATATACATGTTTTTAATCATGCAATATAAATGTTTTTAATGTTATAATATTAATATTTTTAATGTTGTAATATAATAATTGTTTTTAATGTTGTAATATAAGTCTTTTTAATGTTATAATGTAAATGTTTCTAATGTTGTAATATAAGTATTTTTATTGTTGAAATATAAATGTTTTTCATCTTGTAATGTAAATGTTTTTAACGTTGTAAAATATGTGTTTTAAATCTTTTAATGTAAATGGTTTTATTTTTATAACATAAATCCTTTAACGTTGAATTATAAGTGTTTTTAATCTTGTAATATAAATGTTTTAAATTTTATAATATAAGTGTTCTTATTGTTATAATTTAAATGTTTTTAATATCGTAATTTAAATGTTTTTAATGCTGTAATTTATTTGTGTTGGAAGTTGTAATTAAATGTTGTAGTATAAATGTTTTAATGTTGTAATATAAGTGTTTTTATTGTTAATGTAAATATTTTTAATGTTGTAATATAAGTGTTTTTATTGTTATAATATAAATGTTTTTATTGTTGGAATATAAATGTTTTAAATGCTGTAATATAAGTGATTTTGATGTTGTAATATAAATGTTTTTAATGTTTTAATATACATGTTTTAATCTTGTAATGTAATTGTATTTAATGTTGTAATATAAGTGTTTTTGATGTTGTAATTAAAAGTTTTTAATGTATAGTATAAGTGTTTTAAATGCCGGAATATAAGTGTCTGTACTCTTGTAATATAAGTGTTTTTGATGTTGTAATATACATGTTTTTAATGTTTTAATATACATGTTTTAATCTTGTAATGTAATTGTATTTAATGTTGTAATATAAGTGTTTTTGATGTTGTAATATAAAAGTTTTTAATGTATAGTATAAGTGTTTTAAATGTTGGAATATAAGTGTCTGTACTCTTGTAATATAAGTGTTTTTGATGTTGTAATATAAATGTTTTTAATGTTTTAATATACATGTTTTAATCTTGTAATGTAATTGTATTTAATGTTGTAATATAAGTGTTTTTGATGTTGTAATTAAAAGTTTTTAATGTATAGTATAAGTGTTTTAAATGTTGGAATATAAGTGTCTGTACTCTTGTAATATAAGTGTTTTTGATGTTGTAATATAAATGTTTTTAATGTTTTAATATACATGTTTTAATCTTGTAATGTAATTGTATTTAATGTTGTAATATAAGTGTTTTTGATGTTGTAATTAAAAGTTTTTAATGTATAGTATAAGTGTTTTAAATGTTGGAATATAAGTGTCTGTACTCTTGTAATATAAGTGTTTTTGATGTTGTAATATAAATGTTTTTAATGTTTTAATATACATGTTTTAATCTTGTAATGTAATTGTATTTAATGTTGTAATATAAGTGTTTTTGATGTTGTAATTAAAAGTTTTTAATGTATAGTATAAGTGTTTTAAATGTTGGAATATAAGTGTCTGTACTCTTGTAATATAAGTGTTTTTGATGTTGTAATATAAATGTTTTTAATGTTTTAATATACATGTTTTAATCTTGTAATGTAATTGTATTTAATGTTGTAATATAAGTGTTTTTGATGTTGTAATTAAAAGTTTTTAATGTATAGTATAAGTGTTTTAAATGTTGGAATATAAGTGTCTGTACTCTTGTAATATAAGTGTTTTTGATGTTGTAATATAAATGTTTTAAATGTTTTAATATACATGTTTTAATCTTGTAATGTAATTGTATTTAATGTTGTAATATAAGTGTTTTTGATGTTGTAATTAAAAGTTTTTAATGTATAGTATAAGTGTTTTAAATGTTGGAATATAAGTGTCTGTACTCTTGTAATATAAGTGATTTTGATGTTGTAATATAAATGTTTTTAATGTTTTAATATACATGTTTTAATCTTGTAATGTAATTGTATTTAATGTTGTAATATAAGTGTTTTTGATGTTGTAATTAAAAGTTTTTAATGTATAGTATAAGTGTTTTAAATGTTGGAATATAAGTGTCTGTACTCTTGTAATATAAGTGTTTTTGATGTTGTAATATAAATGTTTTTAATGTTTTAATATACATGTTTTAATCTTGTAATGTAATTGTATTTAATGTTGTAATATAAGTGTTTTTGATGTTGTAATATAAAAGTTTTTAATGTATAATATAAGTGGTTTAAATATTGGAATATAAGTGTCTGTACTCTTGTAAAATAAGTGTTTTTAATGTTGTGATATAAATGTTTTAAATGTTGTAATATAATGTTATTAATGTTGTCTACAATAAGGTTAATGAAATTAATATCGTTAGACCTTACTTAGTGATTTTACCTCTAATTTAAATGAAGGATCAGTCATTTAAATTACCATGTTTTCAATTTTTTAAGTTATGTCAAAACCAATAGATTTTAGGTTGTTGTTTTATGCATAGAAATGTTTTTTGAAGAATGAGCCCAACAGGGTTTTCAATATATAAATATTTTGTCAAAGACAGCTTCAATGATATATTTTTCTTTTTATGATTGACAACTAACAAAATGATAATTTTGATTACAAGTTTTAGTTTATTTCTGTTTGGGGTGGATGAGAGACAAAATGTTTGAAATATTTTTGTACTCTTTATTTTAAAATTATTTAATTCCTCTATTGTACACGATCGTTGCTGTTTTGATGCTTTTGGAACCCTGACTTTTCACGAGAGCTGTAACATCCGAAGTAAAATCCCTAATAACATAAGCCTACACGTCACCCTTACCTTTCTATTTCTCAAGTCCAATCCGTTATAAATAATACTAAATAAATATAAAGGAGCCATTACTTATTTTTAAATAATGGCCCTGAATTTTTTCTCTGATGATGATTGGCAGTGGTGGCAGCCATGCCAGGTTACTATGGAAACACATGGTGTTACCCCTCCGATGCGAGGGTGTACCACCCCTCGATGGCCTTGTATTTACTCAACAATCAACTCTAATGCAATGCTCGGTTTGGCAGAGCATTCAATTAGACTTTTCCTGCAAGATCAACATTTCTTTTAGCTTTCAATCAATACCTTGGAATGGACAAATTAGAGTTTCATTTGTTGTATGGAATGTCTTGCTAACAATTCTTGTTTGTTTCTGTTCTGTGGAGGGGTGGTTTTATATTAATTAGTTATTACCACTTTGTTATTTGCATGACTTCCTCCTTGATTTTAGTAACTACAGAGAAAGTTATTTTGTTGATGAAATAATTGGGGTTGAGTTTTTCGTGGACATATCCTGTATGAAGTACAGCCAAAAATTATTATGGATAGGTTTAAAAAAAAAAATTTACTATATTTGGCCTTATCTCGGAATGTTTTTCTTCTTCACTTTCCCAAAGTATCTGCCATAAGAACAAACACAAAATTTTCATTTTTTCCAAATGGGTTGTGACGATTTTGATAAATTATTTTCTCAAATGTAGCCCCTAAGAGCACAAAATAAAATTTTAATTGCCATCTACCAAACAATGATAATATTGTATTTTTAGTAAAGCATGTGACAATAAGGCATAAACAATGTAGTGAGCATGGGCTTGGCAATCCCAAGGGATTCGTGCTGGATCTACATATTTTTATCTATTCTTGGGTTAGATCTCTCTCTTTCTTTTTCCCTATGAAGTCTATCTTAACCAACTCTTCTTATTTCTCAATCCTGACCATAATTATTAGAGTATTGGAAGGCTATAGGTAATTTTCTTTTCTTTTAAGATGATGACCATGAATTATTTTTACTTTAAAAAGGGAAATATTAACATAAACACCATCTTAGAAGATGAAATATTTGAAACCCTGTTGTAGCTTATTAAATATTGAGTAAAAATGTCAAACATTTTTGGCAACCTATTGTTTGTTTATAAATTTTGTGTTTTCATGGATTTGTAAGAATGTTTGTATAATAGTTTTGCATAGTTTTGGTACTAGGTAACATAAAATGAATCTAGTATTGACTTCCCTGTGAGATAGTTTGATTTTGATATTAGCAATTGATTCTGAGGTATAGGGTTATCAAAAATGAAACCAGAAACAAAAGAAATGATATACAGGATGAATGGTAAATTAAGTGGCAATAAAATCTGGGTGATAGTACACTTCATTTTCAAGAAAATTGACAACAGATTGACACAGTATATCTCGCTTCTTTTCCGAGATATAATTTTTTTCCCTTATTTTAAGAAAACCGTTACTTTTCAGTTAAAAATTCTTTTTTATAACTTTGTTTTTTTCGTGTAAACCAGATCACTAACTTGATAATGGTTAATTCTGACAATCCCGAAATGTTTTTTCTTTTGTGGAGATATTGCATACCTACTTTCATTTGTAAGTATCAATTTATAAAAATTAATTGTACAAATATTATAATTGACTACTGTTGAGTGTCAATTAAGGAAACGCAATCTAAAATACCTTAATATTTAATCACGACTTTTGACTTTTTGGACGGAATAATTCTATGAATGAAAAAGTAAATTACCTATTTGTGTATACTGTTGGAAAGCTTATAAAAAGTTGTAATTTTCGTAAAATTTATACACCTATAAATGTAGTCGTTTGTTTGTAAAACAAATTTTATATCTAATAAATATTTTCAAATATTCACTTTTTATATTTGGGGTACTTGTAAATATTGCAAATTTTCGGTTTCAAAAAATGATGTTGGTTCTGTTTTATAGGAAATAATATAGTTTTGGGAAGTAGGGTTACTTTACATGCTAGTTGAAAATTGAGTAAGAAAATAGAATTTTAAACTTTCCTGAAAAACGGAAAATAAATTATATCTCTGAAACGAAGCGAGATAGGATGGGCTTACTATAGTCAATTTTGTTTTAAATAAAGTGTACTATCACCCAGATGTTTTTGGCCCTTTGTCCACCATTCACTCTGTATTATATATACAAAAACTGTGTGAAACATATGGAATAAATAAAAACACCTGGGCGATGGGATAGTAACAGAAGCACAACTTTCCTACCGGGAATTAACTGTGTAATTTTGTGGTAAGAAGCATGGATTAAAATAAACTAGAAGAAATAAAAAAACAGTGTAATGTTTAATAATGTATTTCACAATAGATATTTTCATAAATGTCTTAATACGTGGTTCGCACTGGACATATTAACTCGTGTTTTTCTGTTGCAGGAATTTTCCACAATGCCAACTATTTCCAAATAATCTGAGTCAAACAAATACTTTTGGACTGTGATGAGGTAATTTTACTAAGGATTTTCGGGCTATATAATTTAATTCAGAATATTGTATAAAGATGATCTTAAAATCCTTGTGTTGCTTAATTCTTTAACAGAATATAAACTAACTTGAAGTTAATACGGAGGCGCTTTTACAGCCCTATAAATAAGTTAATTTAGCGTTAACTTAAAATAGATAACTTGTTTTAGTGATGTTTTTAAATTTAAAAAAACTTTTTTTTAGGATTTCAGAAAATTAGGCACAAATAACCTAATCGGTTAGAAATAAACAAAACAAACATTACCTTGTCGAATTAGTAAATTGTAAATTATCTCCAGGTGAGAAATGTATTTTGAAATAAAGTTAAAGTTGTAACGGTTTTTGAAGTGTATTAATTATAATTTAAAAAGTTAATGGACGACATCATGGTACTCACCCAGCAACTTAAGTGCAATACAAACAAAACCTCTAAATGTAATGTTCAAAAGTTGGTATCATGGGCCCTGTAGGAAATGTAAAATTAGGTAGATCAAGGAGTCTTACCCAGTAGGGTAAATTAGTTAAAACAGTTGTTACACATGTGTTCTGAACCTCGTAATTGTGTATATTATTACTTTCTTTACGGCGGAAAGGCTCTAACTGGGTTCGTAGACATGCGTTTAAAAAAGTTTCCACTCGCTGCGCTCGTGTCAGTGTCTCGGATTTGGAAATTTTCGTAACTAAATGAATATAATAGTTTCTGTAACGCCAGAGTTTGAAATTATATTTCACAATAACTTTGCATTAGTCCGACAATTGAAAGTAATAATGTATACATTGAAGAATAAAAAAAATTACGCGACCAAGAAGAAATCTCTACAACCATTACGAAGAAAGTTGTGATAACGTAGAACTGTACATAATAGACGTAGAAAAAAAAATATCACGATTTTGTATTTTTACTTTGAAATCACTAAAAATATTACAAAAAACCTTTATTATTCTTCAAATTTTACCAAAGGCAATACCATACTTGTTACATTTATTTCCTAAAATACAACAAACCAAAATCCTCTATCGGACCAATACAAAGTTTAGTAAACGATATCAGTCATTTTCAGTTTACTTAAAAATCACTAAATTTTCCAAATGGGGCCTGACTGATCGCATCACAAAATATAGAATAAAGAAATTGAAGGTCGTCAACATAGTACTTACCCAGACAGATCACAGTGTAATACAAGCAGATCATCTAAACGTAACGGTCAAAAAATTGTTTTGTTGGCGCTATGCCAAATTTAATGTATCAGATATCATGTCCCCTCCTCTAGTTCGAAAATGCAAGACGTACAAATATTAAAAAAAAAAAAAAAATTGGATTTGAGTTGAATTGCAGTGCGAAATAATATATTATAGTTTATTGTATGACGATTACAACTTAATCTAACAATGAGAAATGCATAACGTTTAAGCAGTGTTTGTGATATGCGAGGGAAACAATTCAATAGGTGGAATGTATTTTCATTGATTTCGTTTTATTGCAGTTCGCAGGTAAAACCAAGGACCTTTATAGTTTCACGCGCTTGTCCGGCTGTCTGTTTTTAAGTCGCAACCAGTCTACACAGACAAGACGATAAATTCTATATATTTGAAACTTTGAATTTATATTCTTTGTATTCTACCAAAATCGGAAACATACACAGTTAACAATAAATATGACCTTGGCGTAGTTAAAGGTAAAAAATATCGAGTTGAAAATTTTTATTTTTGAAAATATTATTAAATAAAATTATAAATATTCTGCTTACGAATATGTATGTTTTTTAATGAAAACACTAATATGTTGCCGCTAGGCCACTGAAAATACTTCGATTTTATAAAAATAACTGTCCCTAAACGCCTACGAGTCATTTCATCACACGCTTTACCCTTATTTTTTGTGTATTATTCAACTTATAGGATCAAAAATTAGATAAAAATTTGCAAGTTCAATTCTGCATGCAATGCTATCAATTACATCTTTCTACGATGAAAAACAGCGAATTTATGGTCAAAATGTAATTCCAAAAGTTGACCTCCAATGACAATGTGATATTCGTATAGTTACAAGATTTATATTCAGCATTGATGTTAGTCAGGGTCGAGATACTGACAGGAGCAAAGAGAGTGGAAGCTTCTTAATGTATGTCCTTCTATGAGTGTGTTAGCGTTATGAAACGGTTTTGCAGTAAGTATGTTAGGTGTCAGCAAATGAAGTTAATATTTTCCATAAAATCCTGTATCATCCAAATTCAATAGCTTACCGCTTTTTTAAAAGATATACAAAAGTTTTGTATAATATTTGTGAACATATTTAGAAAAAAAAATTTGTACCATTTTCATTAAAAAAAATAGTTTTTTAAAGAAAAAAACCTAACCTAACCTAACACAAACTGTACCAATTTTTTTAAATATAATTGTTAAAATTTTATGAATCTTGGTTGTATAATATATAGAAAACTAGCTTTAAAGGAGTATAAAAATTATTGCCGTAGGATGATTTGTACTAGGGTAAATGTTGAATTGAAAAAAAAAAGTGATTTCTTGTCACGTAATTGATAAAGCGACTTAGCGACTTGAGCGACTTACCTCATGGAGAGTTAAAGCCTGCGTAACAACTGTATCCTTGATCTACAAATACAATACATTTCCTACAAGCCACAAGAAACCACCTTCTGGGGAAATACATTTAGTAATGCATTGGGGGATCTGTTTGTAATGCATTGTATAATGGGGCTGGGTAAGTACCATGATGGCGCCAATCAACTTGTTTTTATAAGGCTTTATGATATGACGGAGAGGTATTACGCTTTCAGACAACAATAAAAAGTAAACGTGTAGATCCAGCTAGTATATTTCGGGATTGCAAGAACCGTACACACTATACTGAGCCCCTGAGGGTATTTTTCATTCAAGAAACAGACAAGTTGTGACGAAAACATGAGATGTCTAATTTAGTTTTATTATTTAAGAAATAAATATAGTCTATTATTACGAAAAACAATTTAAACATAACCTATAAAATTGAGCAGTTGAATTGAATTAGTTAAATTTAAATAAATTAAAATTGTAAGCTAGCCGGTAAGTTTGAAGGATATTTTCTTAGGTTATGTTAGCTCATGTGCAGTCTTGAAGTTCTATCTCATTAGCAAAGTTGAGGTCGACAAACGAGTTGTTTGGAAAAAATTACCAAAAGAAATTCATGCTCTATCATATCAGGTTATCTAATATTTAGTTTTGTATAGAATTTTTGAATTGTTTATTAATTTGTGTTACTTTATAACACCACTATGTCTTTATAGTCTTCTTTATCCAAGTGACGCTTGCAGGTACACTTGCATAGACACTGGGGAAGTTGTCATCTGCACAATTACCAGCCCATGAGAATAGACCGTACAATTTGTTTTTGGCAACGATAGGGTCTCCGAAATCGTCCTGAAAATCATAGAAATGTTACAAATATTTAAATATATACAGAAATTATTCACACACAAAAATTAATAGTCATAAACTCTGTACAAACAATACTAAAACTTTCTTCCTAATATATCCCCAAAACTAAAAAAAACGTACCAAAAGAAATGAACACCAAAAATGTCAGTTAAGTAGTTTTATGTCAAAAAGTGAAAATGGTCGGTGGACACCGTCTTTGAAAAAATATTTTATATTTAGATAGTGCCTAAAGTTACTTAGCTCCTGACATGAATGATTCTTCAACGTAATACGTGTTTGGTTCAAATCTAGTTTGTAATGACGACAATCAAGGTACATTTTTGTTTTTTCTGAAGATAATTTATATACTATGTGTTCCAAAAGTCCTTATTATTTTCTTTATTAATGGAAATAGACAGATTTGATTTGGGGAAAGATTAGATAACCGAAGGAGGAGTTTTTGTGAAGTATCAAAATTTTCAACCCTTACCCCCAAAATGAGGTAGTTTGGGGGTAAGTCAAGAATTTTAAATAGCAACCCCTATTGAGTGATACCTCGTTAAAAGGTCATTTAAAAATAAGAATAATGGCGCAAATTAACGTAAAATTCACAATTCGATTGGTCGCTATGTTGGGTAGGATGAACTTAGGTACCTCTAGTTTGCGCCATTATTCTTATTTTTAAATGACCTTTAAAATAAGGTATCACTCAATAGGGGTTGCAATTTAAAATTCTTGACCTAGGTACCCCCAAACTACCCCATTATGCGGGTAAGAGTTGAAACCTTACCCTTCAACCTTATACTTCAAAAAACTCCTCCTTTGATTATCAAAACTTTCTCCAAAGCAAATCTGTGTATTTCCATTGATAAAAAAAAATAATAGGGGGGGGGGGTGAGACTTTTGGGACACATGGTATATATATATATAAAATTAAGTTTCATTTTATATTGTTTATTTGTTTGATTTTATTTTACATCTACGAATGTATTATAAGTTTCATTTATATATATATATATATATATATATATATATATATATATATAAATGAAATATAAATAAATATATATATTATAAATATTATTTTCTTAATATATATTTCATTAATATATATTTATATTAAGATTATATTGTGGTTTTAAAGTTATTTGATAAAGATGGATTGTTCATACCATTAATATGGTTTAATCGGACATTTCCCACCATTTATGTAAATAAAAATACTACATGATGTTTCTAGAGTGTAAATCAACTCTCTTTATCAAGTATAAAACTAGAATATAAAAGGGGAAAACACCAACACTAGTGCCATGCTGGAAACTAAAACTAAATCTACAATCCAAGAAAAGAACTCAAGCAGTCAAAGACTAAATAAAAACGTGATAAACTAAACAACAAACAGTTCTACACTACAGAAAGGGCGGCAAGCATCTGTTTGTAAAGGGTGGATGGAACCAACACAAAGTTCCCTTAACTGTTTATGGGGGTAAACAACCTTTTGCCTTCATTTTCAAGAGTTTAGTCTACGTTCGCGTAATGATTCCCATTTGTGGAATAAGCGGCTAAATTTCAGCCTTATTTAAAGTAAAAGTATTTTTATCTCCAATTTTTATTAACGTAAGCCTTAATTATTTCTTAATTATTTTGACTGATAAGATTTTCCGATTGCTTTACATATTAGACTTTGGTCTACGATCGCGTCATGATTCGCATTTGTGGAATAAGTGGCAACATTTCAGCCTTATTTAAAGTAGAAGAATTTTTATCTCTGATTTGTAATTCAGTTTTTATTTTATTAACGGAAGCTGTAACGGCATTACTTTAAAAATATTTTGACTGATAAGATTGTCCGATACATGAAGATTCACTTAGTTTTGTTTATATACGTTTTTACCGTTGTTACATATTTGCTTCTTACCAATTAAATTAAATTTGTGATTTTCGGAACAAATATGTTCAGTTTTATAGATTTCCCGGCTCATATGGGATCACCATGTATGATAAGAGTTAAAATTATCTTTAGATTATTTCTTTTCCTTATAAATAGTTTTTATACATTTAAAAATTATGGATTGAGGGTATCAAATGGTAACTAAGTCATCGCTAGTAGGATTTAGTTCTCGATTTAGACTCTCTTTATGAGAAGAATTATTATTAGCTCTGTTAAGTAAGGATTATTCCTTCTTTGAGAGTATTAGGATGGTTAGAGAATCAATTTAGGTAGAAAACGGTGTGCCTTTTTTCTGTAAATTGAAGTCTTGGACGTTTCTGCATCTCTCGATACACACATGTAAAAATGTACAATCCTATCAGCCAAACCAGTTTAAAAACAAGGCCATTATGGTTTCCGTTAATAAAAAGTGAATTAAAAATAGGAGCTACAATTATTTTACTTTAAATAAGGCTAAAATTTAGCCGTTTATTCCATAAATGGGAATCATGACGCGGGCGAAGACTAAACTTTTGAAAGAGTGGGTAAAAGGTTGTTCACCCTTATAAACAGTTAAAAGGACTTTTTCTGTTTGTGTTGTGGCTGTTTGTTGTTTTATCTGATTACGTCTGTATTTAGTCTTACTTTTGACTGTTCAGGTCTAGTTTTAGGCTTAAATTATCTTCTTTGATTTATAGATTTAGTTTTAGTTTCCTATATGCCTCTAAGCTACTAGGCTATGTTGGTGTTTTGTCTCTTATGTTCTAGTTTTACACTTGATAACGAGAGTTGATTTATACTCACGAAACGCCGTGTAGTATCATGTACACGAATGATGGCAAATATAGGATTAAACAATATAAGATTTTTTCTTTTTTAAAGTTACATTTTTATGATGTTTATAGTTGGAAATGTAGTCTATAAGGTTGGAGAGAGCTGACCTTCCAACATCCTGAGATCAGTTACATGAGGCAAGATGTGCCTCTCTCTGATTGGTTTGTTTCGAGTGGGAGGGGTCGTTACTTAGCCCCTTCAAGGTAGATAAGGGTAATATAAATTCCTGTTATTCTAGTATGTCGATTATGTGTTTTCCTTACTTGTTAAGTCATTGTGAGCTTTTTCACTTTATCATATTGAATTCTTTATGTAATGTTTTTATTTAAATAGATATTGGTGCACTTACAGTACATGGTCCAACACTTGTAGCCCACGCACAGACCATAGACTCATCTACGCGGTACCCATAAGGTTCGTAGATATCATCACAGCTCTTACGGTCGTATCCAGCCAATGTAACTTCTTTGAAAGGATTTCCATTTATTGTCTGTTAAAATAAAAAATAATTTTATACAACTACAACATTATAAGATTGTCGCCTTGTGAAGAATATACCACGTGAACAAGTTGATGGGTGCTGTAGTGATATTTACTCAGCCTCTTAGTTTATTTATTTCTAATTTCAAATTAAAAACACAACAAAACAGAATCGTATGCAACACAAAAACAAAAGTAATACTAAAAATAAGCAAGTTAAAGAATAAGAAAAAAAAATTAAAATTAAATACACTACTTGTGGATTACACTCATATGGAAAATAAGCTCATATGTGGAGGGGGGAATGTACTTGAGGAACAAAAATTAAATCCCGTAATTGTAATCTACTGCTTCCGAAAATAAAATAAACACAAAAATAATGAAGACCAACCGTGTGTACACAGTTTTATCCTCTTGCTGTTTAATGGCAAAAACCTCTCGGTTGTCATCACCATATAAAAAAAGACCCCCTAGCCTTGTAAACACTCTAATAGCAGTATCAGTATCAGTATCGGAAAAGAACAAGAGTTGGTCAAGAGAGACAGGAGTGATAAATTGAAAGAGAGGGATACAACTCAATGCTACATAAAAAAAAAGTGTAAATTCAGCTAGGTCCTTTCGGGTTTTCCCAAACCTGTTCTCACTAAAGTAGCCTCTAAGGATGTGTAGACTGTATGCTAGCAGGACATTATAACTCTCTAAGCACCCGTTTCAAACAGCAGTTTTAATACGAGTCATTTATAGGTTGAAATAGTGACAAGTTGGTGGGAGCCATCATAGTACTTACCCATGCCTATCATATAATGTGATACAAACAGTTCCTCCAAATGTAATGTTCGTATCTTGGGACTTGTAGGAAATGTTAAATTGTATTGGTAGATCCAGGGATCAATCTCAGTAGGGTAAGATGGTTTAAAACAGTTGTTAGCCGGGTTTAATGAAACTCGTATTTGTATATTACTTGACATCGATTAGGCTCTAACGGTTCTCGTAGATAATATGTTAAACTGTCTCCACTCCTTTTCGTTCGTTTACTGCCTCGTAGCTTTACATACGTGAAGCTGCTACCCTCATGTTGATGATTCGGCCCTGCATAATCTCGAAACTGTTCAAATATCGTTTTTTTATTGGGAGATAAATATATGAAATTATATAATTTAAAAAAACTTCGTTATTTGACATCATAGAGAGGTGAGGTTGGTACTATTTGTGCATCTACTTGAGCAGGGTCATTTTTTTTAAAGCCAGACTGTCCTTAACAGGAATCAGCTGACTGGGTAGCTAGCTTGAGCATACCACGCTAGTCGACGGGGGAGAATTATTGTAACCGACGAGTCGTGTTGCATTTGTTTTCATTTTAAATTTTAATAAACAATTTTCATATTAACCAGTATGGTTAAATAATTGGGGTGGTGAGTTCGGGTTTTACCGGAGTCTCAATCCCCAATTTGAAAAAGCAAAAAATTTCAGAAACAAATACTCACAGTTCCCCATCCACTCAGCACAACCTTCTTTCCTTTAGACAAATCTTTAGTAGATAGAGAAACTTTCTTGACGGTTTTACTGAATTTAATAGATTTTTTCAGTTTAATCAGACCTAAATCGTAGGATATCGTAGATCTGTTGTAACTAGGATTGATGATTACAGATTTGACGTCGTAAAGAGTACCTCCAGTTTCGGTTTTGTTTGATCCTACTCTTACTTGAAAGTCGATAAACTCGCCCCTTTAAACAGAAAGGAAAACAAATTTCAGTCATGGTTAAAGTGCGGAATTCGTTAAAAATTAATAAATGTAAAATTGTGTAGTTTTATTTAAAAAAAGTAGTTTTATTTTGAATATAGATGTTTATTATTTCCATATTGCCTTCCGAACTACTGATATAATTAATTAGTTAACATCAGGCTTAGCATACGTAAACAAACTAAAAACACGTTCACAACACAAAACTTGTTTGTATATAAACACACACACACACACACACACACACACACACACACACACACACACACACACACACACACACACACACACACACACAAAATAGTAAACCGGGTTGGTTCTTGTTTTATTGTAAACATTAAAAAAATATATTTTTTTTCTTGATGTGGCCACATCCTACAACTTCTAATGCTCTTGAATGACTTATGATGCCTTATGTTGAGGCGAAAGAGCTGTAGCTACTATAAGAATAATGAACTACTTTTGACATTAAGGTATGTTAACTAATTAATAGATGTTTAGTTAATGCTGTGCCTCGCATGGGAATTTAGATACTATAGACTATGTATGATTCTACATATCGTGGTAATAGGGCATCATTTTTGGTTCAATGTGTCTACTTTTTATAACGGTTTCTTTTAAAAATTCCTTTTAGGGGTTCACTAGGTTTGTGTTTTTAGCTGGATCTACATCCTTTCCTTATGTAGTCTTGGGTTATATCCCTCTATTTGATCTTAATCAGGTCTGTCTTGACCAACTATTGTTTTCTTCTAAGAGTATTCATGGGGTAAGGTGTATCTCTTTTATGCTGTTAACTCTTTTTTTAAAGATGATAAAGACCACAAGAGGTCCTCTGAATAAAATATCATGTCTGCCTGTCGTGCTATAAATGCATGGACTAATTTAAATCTAATTTGGTTACGTAGGCATATTTGGGCGATAACAGAAATTTTTTAATTAATTTGCTTTACTAATTCAAAAATCAATGGGTCACTAGAAACAAGTCCAAAATTACTTTTTTCTCAAAATCAGTATCAACGATTTTGATCAAATTTTGTAACATCCAAGAGGTAAAAAAGTGTTGTTGCCATTTATACAAAAAAAAAAAGAGAATTGTGAGTTATCGTAATAAACAAAATCAGCCATGGATACAAAATTTAAGTTGTAAGTAAAATTTTAAAAAATTGGTTCAATATAATTAAAAAAAAAAAAATTAAAAATAGAATTGAACTTGTACTGCCATCGTTAAGGGTTAAATTTTAAACAAATAGTTTGTCAGTATAACCAACACACAGAATAGTTGTAGTTTGATTGGTGTAGCTCGTGTATCACTGAAAAGGACGACCTTGTCGTTGAAACGCGTCTGATACTTAGGCGTATTTTTTGTGAGAATTGTGTTCTGTGTGTTTGTTATACTGTATAATGTTTCTCATAAGTCAAACTCAACATTTAATATAAATAGTTTGTCACTGAGGATGCGTTTACAGCTCAAGTTAACATATTTTAGGCCTTATTTAAATTATAGGTATTTTTTTCAAATGGTTTATTTAACTTTTTGATTGACACCTACTGAACTGACATGAATAGTTTTAGTTGGTTTCGTAGTTGGGTGATTAAAAAAGTTTATGTAATTTTTTTGCACGGTTATTTTGTTTATTTACCTAAATTTTGATGTTTGCAACGCTCTTTAAGACCCCTCGGGGGGGGGGGGGCTACCAAGTGTAACGAATTAGTTACTTAAGACAACAGGCTTTAGTAGAATTAACTAAAATCCTATCCTAAACACCACGTTTTGCAATTTAGACCCCTAGATTTCTCTACACTTAAAACAATAGCTTATGACCTTATCCCTGTTCAACCAACCAGGACACCAGGACACCAGGTTTGATAAATAATTAATAACTTTAATAATAAAGTGAATTAACTTACCAAATTCACCACATATAGCAATATACTGTAGAGTTTACGGTAGTTTTAGCCTATGCAACGTTACACCACAGATCTAATGAATTACTAGATCCGGAGTTAATAACAGTTGATACAAAAATATTTCATACTTGTAGTAAAACAGTTAATTATTAACTCGAATGAAATAAATTGTATAATAATAATTACTTAAAAAGATATTAATTAATTACTTTTTCTTGTTTTTTAAATGCAAAAAAACCTATCGATAATCACCGCGTTATAAAAAAAAGGAAGGAAAGAACATTAAAAGACCCTTAGAATATTTTAATAGCGTCAAGGTCTGAAAGAACAAGAGTTGCTCAAGAGAGACCATATAGAATAGATGGTAAGACCCAACCCAAGATTACATAAAAAATGTGTAGATCCAGCTTGATTATCTCGGGATTACTAAAGTGAGCTCCTGAATGTCAATAATTCATTAAATTTGTCACTAACAACTTGTTAATTTTAATTTTATTCTTGACTTACTTAGCCACACAATCAGCCAACGTCAGGATATAGTGTCTGCTCACGATGACTGCAGCACATCGGAAATAGCCATATAATAAAATTGAGGCCTGAAACATAAAATTATATTTCAAAGAATTTAAATTAAGGTGCAACTTTAAATAACCTTAAAATAGTTAAATACATAATATTATATATAGCTATTTAATTAATTGTGACTTTTTATTTTTTCGTTATTTACACGTTTCGGATATAATTGTCCATCATCAGATGTATCTTTCGTAAGAGGTCGTTAGAACATTAAGTTACACTCACACACAACACCTACAAAACATATAACGTGAAAGCTGTTCAATTTAACACGTTCTGAGGTTCACTTTAGTGAGTAGTAGCATTCCCGAGGGAACCTAGCTGGATTTACACCTAGTCTTGTGTTAGATGTCGGCCCTGAATATTCCCTATTAGGTGTATCTTGATCAACTCCTTTTTATGTCCTTTTCTGTAGCTATTGGAGTATTCGAGGACTAGGGGATTACATTATATTTTTTATGGCGATGATGACCGAGCGATTTTTTTCAATTTAAACAACAAGTAAAAGTGTTCTTTACCCTTTCTTGTTATCTTAAATACCTAACAATAGAATTGTTAAAACAAATAGCCAAAGTTTACAATTACAAGAGTGAAATTTTGTATTTACGTGTTTGAAAATGACTGCTGCAAATGTTCATATCCTCCTCAGTTCTCTACTCTAAGGTCTTTCCTGACCTGAACTCGCGCCAACTCTAGTGGATGTGTATCTTTCTTGATCTATTTTGTTAGTATTTTCTCATCTCACCCCACTTTGTACTGTTTCTTTTGTTTTTAATTCAAACCTGCAGTGTAAAGGGACGCATGTTGATTGGCACCTGGTAAAAGATATCGTCTGAGTGATACTTGGTGACTTTTTGCAGTATTTAGCTTCACCCAACAAGCGGAGATCTGGCCGGGTGGACCATCCTTTACCTAGCTGCTCGTGGGAAAACCATGGAAAGAGAATTGAAAAAGTAACAAGTTTGTACGGTATGAAACATGATTGATAAAATGGAGCATGCTGTCGGTGAGGACTATCAACGTGGAGGGGAGGTTGCCAAATCGTCTAGATTTCCAAGATGATAATAAAACATGAAAAGAAAGGTCATATAGGACACTCACGTGGGATTCATTTCTGAGATTCCTGATAGAAGAACCACCAGACAAAGAAGTTAAAAAAAGCATCAGAAACATGCAAGAACTCCGTCAATTTAAGGATTTTTAAACCTAACCCAATCCAACCTAACCAAACCTAACCTAACCTAACCTAACCTAACCTAACCTAACCTAACCTAAATAAGCAAGAACTCCTTCAATTTAAGGATTATTAAACCTAACCCAATCCAACCTAACCAAACCTAACCTAACCTAACCTAACCTGACCTAAACAAGCAAGAACTCCTTCATTTTAAGGATTTTTAAACCTAACCCAATCCAACCTAACCAAACCTAACCTAACCTAACCTAACCTAACCTAACCTAACCTAACCTAACCTAACCTAACCTAACCTAACCTAACCTAACCTAACCTAACCTAACCTAACCTAACCTAGCCTAACCTAACCTAACCAACCTAACCCAATCTAACCTAACCTAACCTAACCTAATCTAATCTTTAAGGACCCGAACTAAACGTCACCATCTCTCAAAAAATGCCACTTCTTGAATTATCGTTAAAAATGAAAACCTCCCATAAGGCTGTTATAAAGACGAATTTCTCAGAAAAGTCTCTACCGATTTCGTCAAAATTTTAGGTAAATACAAGTAAAACAATAACAGCTCGAGAATAGTTTTGTAAAAAGAAAATAAAGCCGTTGACAGCCGTTATAAAAACTTGATTTTAATAAAATATAAAATTCCGTACTCTAAATAAAGCCACGCATTAGTTTTCATATACACAAATGTCCAATTAAACTACAATAATAATACTATAGCTTATTTGGTAGCTAATTTGTAGAACACCCTGTGTGTAGTTTAAGAAAATATGATTAAAATGAAGAGTAACCCATGTTTACAATTTAATTTGAAAGTGAAATATCAAAACTTTTTAATACTCTTATTCCACCTTGTATAAGAGTTTGAATACTCTATACATGTTCCAAGTTTCTGAGAAACATGCTCATTTGTTGATGATTCCAATTTGCCATCTATACTATCTATATTTGCAAAGAAAAGTCTCTAAAACAATTTCTTAACTTACCTGATAGGGATGTTTTTCGATTGAAGTAGTATTTCCACCGATAATTGCCAAATTCTTGAGATTGTCCAAATTTCGTTGTGCCTTAGTATTGAGTATTCTGTGAATTGGATGTGAAGCAGATACCACTGAAACAGTGTAAAGATTTTTACTTTACTTTATTCTTGAAACAAATCTTCAAATGTATTTTTTAAATTATTGATTACTCGAAGACATTCTGAGATCACAGTTCCCTACGGGTGTAAGTATGTAATTCTGGTTACTGATGTATTGTGGAAAACCATCAACAGAAGAGCAGAAACTGATGCTACAAATCAATTGTCAGTTGAGCAACATGTTATGACATCAGAGGTTTTTATCAAAAGTCAAACATGTTTTGCACTGTCTGTGGGAGGAAATGGGACGAAATTGTAGTTTACATTAATATAAAAGATATTGTCCGTCTATAGGGATCGAGAGGAAGTGGTAATAATCCGGCTTCCCAGCAGTCATTCTATGATAACTCTTGGATTTCTTTATGCCGATTCCGTTAGCTGTTCTGTCTGAATTGTAATCGTGGGGTTTCATAGTTCCGAATCATAAAAATTTTAAACTCGAACGAAATGGAATGTGTGCAATAGTTCCGAATATATATATATATTGAATTTAGAGTTGTGGCACAAACAATAAAATAAGTGACCGACTGTGAGACATAAATAATCTCCGAATGAGACAGAGGGTTGACGACAGTAAGAGGGGAGGAATTGGCGCTCGGGCTTCCACAGAACAAAATAATCTAATTTTTATAACTATTTACTTAATGTTTTCCATTTTTTAAATAGTCCGAATATCAGGAGCGCAGAAGCGGAAAATATGGTTTATTTATTTATGTGCATCATTTATGTCGTACATAGTGCAGCAGTGCTGCGGTACACATTTGACTTGTCATACTATTCAAAAATCACTCATAACACACAATAGAAATACACAATATACAATACAACAAATACACAAGATAGAACTATTATAAAATACAAACAAATTAAGACACAGTGAACCTTGTATACATGTTATCTCATATTAATCAATTATTTGAGTTGCCATCCTGAATAAAAAATGCATCCCAGGCACCCAGAGGTTATGAGCTGAGATAGTCCTCCACTGAGTAAAAGGTATGCCTTAAGAGGTATTCTCTGAGTGATCCGCGAAAATTCTTGAAACAACTTGTTTTATAATATTTTCCGGAAGGTTTACGTTATGTTAGGTTATGTTATTTGAACGATAATAATATGTTCGAAAAGACGTTGAACATGAACTGGGCAATTTGATGTATAAACAAGATTATTTTAGAATGTAATAAATGACTCCATGAATAAATAATGGAATCTTATTTACTGAATAATTTCCCCCCGTTTAATCTCTTATAAAGGTTGAGATTTGGTTTAAAGTTAGAAATTAATGAATCTTTAGGTTGTCATTACGTGATCTATAAACGTTCTATTTCAGCACTCACTAGGCAAAGATTCACAGAGTTACGAAGGTTTTGTGGCGATGGGTGTTACTCCCCTACGCCAACCAATGACAAGCCTCGAACCCCTCCTCCATTTCTTCCGTCACTGTGCAGACCTCTACCAAAATCCGGACATGTACAACATCTTAAACCTTTTAAAAGCTATTAGATTTTATCACATTCACTGCTGTGGCACGGTTATAAAATTCAATCATATTAATATTTGATCCTATAACACACATCTGTTTTTCGGAGTTATTTAAACTAACTCACTTTTCGGTGCCATAAGATTACGTGTTACCGTATCACACCGTTGTAATGTGAAGTGTACATAGGACTTTTTTCCTACCTTGTTCGATTCAAGGTATGCTTAGGGATGATGTTGAGATAAAAGATCATATATTGTGCTTCGGCGTCTATAGGATTTAATTTACCCACTTAGGGGCTCACTAAGTGAGAACAAGGGCGGCAATTTCAATAGACTTAGCTGGATTTACACCTTGTCATATTCGTAGAGGAAATACACCAGTAGAGGTACCTCCTCAAGTGTAACAATGTTAAACAAATTTATTTATTATATGACGTGTACAAAAAAAATGTTTGAAAATATGTGTTACAAGTGTTGTGTATTTATAAGTGTTTGAGTGGACATAACAGCTGGCCTGATGATGCTGCCTGTGGCAGTGAAACATGTAGCCACATAGAAGGTAAAAATAAAAATAAAGACTACATTTGACAGATACAAGTAGTATATATAAAACACCTTTTCATGCAGTCTTGGGTTAGATCCCTATCTTTCATCTTTCCTATCAGGTTTCACTTGACCAACTCTTGTGCTTTTAAGAACCTTGACGCTATTAGAGTTTCGATCGTTAAGGGGTCTTTATTTTATGTTCTTAATTAACAAAGAGATGAAGTCTGAGAGAGTTTTTGCCTTTAAACATCAAGAAATAAATGATATTGTTGCCCGGGGCTATTACAGCCATATAATACTTTATATTGTTTTCTGTTGAACGTATTTACACTTTAGCATTGGTAGCTAGTTATGTTAATTGATATTTTTATACTATTCTTATTTAGTTTGAAGTGTATACTTTTTTGACTTGAAACAGATTAATAATAATAATAATAATAATAATAATAATAATAATAATATATATATATATATATATATTTATATATATATATATATATATATATATATATATTTATATATATATATATATATATATATATATATATATATATATATATATATATATATATATATATAGGTGCGCTTACAAAATAATTTGATGGTCCCCATCATAGTACTTACCCAGCCCCTTCATACAATGTGGTAGAAGCAGACCCTCTAAATGTATTTCCCCTTAAAGTAGACACAGAGTTTTTTAACCTGCCAAACTTATCTATACTACGTATTTGAGAAAGTATAACGTCTGATGATGGAGACTCTCACCGAAACATGACAGCTAATTGTTTAAATAAAAAACATTGATTAAAAGTAAGTAACAAAAAACTATAAATTACAAATTAAGCTTGACTAGTGAGATGTTTTAACTCAAACGCGTTTCAGCGACAGCATCGCCATCTTCAGTAAGCTAGAATAATTAATCTATAACTATTTGCACCACTGAAGATAGCGAGATTTTTCTTGAAACGTTTTATTTTTAAGAAATTGTGTTCTAGTTTTATTTTAAATTTAATTACTACTATAACATGTATATGATTTTCAGTAACGTACAAAGTATTTTGTATTTTTCTTACCTAGGCAAAAGCTTACTAAAGCCAGAAAAACTCCAACTCTCAACATGATACTGCTGTTAGTCTTAGACTAACGTAGCTATGGCAACTGTATACGATAAGAGTATTTAATACTGATAAGATACTGTCGTAATGTAGTGAACTTTGAGTGTAAAAACGTGGAGTTTTTAATCTCAAATAAGACGGATTGCCTACAAGAAGTTTATAAATTTTGGGTTCGTACTTTCAGACATAAATGCGTTTTCAAAGATTGTTTGTTATTTGTGACTTATCACCTCAGCTTGGAATGGTTATTTTCTGCATTTGGTCAGCCTGTGTTGGCATAATCGCAAATCATTTCTGAGTTATGTCCCTCTGACAAGTAATACCATATTTGCGTAAAAATTTTGTTGTGAAAATTGCCTAAATTTTAGGTTACATTCTTACTGATTGAATTTGTTTACAGTACATTTTATTATTAAGTGTTACATATTGTTGTAAACAAGAGATTTGTTATCTTAACCTAATCAAGATCGCTTAAAACCTGAAAATCGTTAAAAAAATATTAGTGTGCCTGTTCGATTCCTCTTAATTGAATTTAGGTTAAAATAAGATTACTGTAACATGGAATCACCGAATGGTTTAAAGTAACCTTTTATGCACACACACACATAATAAACTTAAATAAACTATGCACACACACACACACATACACATTACATTCTATTTTTCACACACCTAAACCCAACACTGTATAAACCGACAAAAATCAAATCTTTTGAAATTCTTCTTAAAAATCAGATTCTGAACCATACTATTAAAATATAATTAATTTCAAAAATTTCATTTACTTACACATTATCTTGGTTTGTAAATGAAAACAATAAATTAAAATTTTCCTCCAAAAAACCTTTTGAGTATTTGGAAAACTTTTGTCCCTCAATTATTGTTTAAACATTTAATTTATTGTTATTGTTGTTTATTTGTTCACCTTAATTTTGGTTATTTTCTAATTCTTAATGACTTGTTTTCTCTCCACTTTTCGTAATTAATATGTCTTTATTTATGGTATATTTGTGTTATAGTTAACTTGTTTTTGTGATATGTTTATTTTGTGGATAAAGTTTAAATCTTGCAGTATTAAACTCTAATTTC
Organism: Aphrophora alni; assembly: GCA_963513935.1. Classification (NCBI taxonomy): domain Eukaryota; kingdom Metazoa; phylum Arthropoda; class Insecta; order Hemiptera; family Aphrophoridae; genus Aphrophora; species Aphrophora alni. Next base: position 18,524,116 of record OY740773.1, on the reverse strand, counting down.
TGTAATAATTTATATTTTAGTTTGTTTACAAAAGTTTTAATTTTACCTAATTTTATTTTATTTCTTATATATTTTGTTGTAATATTTACTTTATTAATAATATAAAAGTCAGACTAATCTATAATTGGATATTGTATTAATAGGCTAGCCTATTATTCTTTAAGTGTACTCTATATAGATTTAGTGAAAGACATACTTGTGTTGCTATTTAGTTGCTAATAGTTTTAAATTGACTATTAACTGGCCATACAAATGTTTTTCTGTACGGTTAGAGATTAAATACATAAATATACAGGGTGTTTCAAAAATCTTTCCAAAACTTCAGGAGCGTATTTCTCACATCAAAACCAACGACGAAAGTTTATATAAGCATAGGCCTATTTCCTAAAATGTGTAGTTTTCATTTAGCCACCATTTTGTGTTTTTAACTAAACATTAATATTTTTAACGCTAAACGGTATGGGGTAGCATGAGAAATTTCAACTCTATATCATTTAATGTTAAAAAGTTTTTAAAAATAAAAAACACAAAATGGTGGCTATATAGTAAACTAATTATTTTAGGAAGTTTTATATAAACGTTTTCATTGGTTTTTATGTGAAGTTTTGGAACATTTTTCGGAAACATCCTGTAATAAACAATTCAGATTACAGGATATGCTCTTTAGGATGAAAATCATTAAATCTTCAGTACAGTTCTAATAACATATTGTACGAAAGATGGTCGACAGTGACAATGACACACGAAAGTCGAAAATATCAAAATAGATACAAGATATTCTGATAAAGTATTTGTGAAACGTTGAGTTTTGTGTTTCAAACGGTAAACGAAAGTTACAGCTCTAAAATAATTTGTTTAAAGAACTCGGCGGTTACCAATTTGGGTTTTAAATTTGTACATAGATCCATCAAAATTCTCAGAAAATTTTGAGAAAATTTTATTTTAATATTTTGGTCTCATTACGGATACACCAATAAGTTGATTTATATGAAAAGCTAGGAGTTAACCCACGCACGAAAATTAATTGAATCATTTTGTGTTGGAGTGAAAAATAACGTTTTTTTTAAATTTTAGAGATCTTAAAATGAAAATTAACATAGATTTTTCGACACATTATAACATTGCCTCTAAATTACGTTGAGTCAGAAAGCAGATTTGAAATGCTTTAGAAATTCATACCTGTCAGCAAACAAAATTCAAGATGTTATTGTTGGAATATTGCTCTTGTGACTGTCATTTATTCTGTTATTTACACAAAAGGTTTATCTAATTTTAAGACATTTCTGAGAGTCTGATGTATTACTTGTAATCTTACTTGATGATAATTTAATACTTTTCAAGGATGTGAGAAACCTCTCATAGTGACTGTGACTGATTATATGAATAATTCATAATTAAAACGATTTATATACAGTACTGATTTTGTGAAACTGATAAATTCTATTTTCTAATGTTTGAATATTCTTCACTGTTTGTCTATTCATTGATGTATCGGGATGCCGAAGTTATTGTCCAGAAATTCGTGAATGAAAAGTTTCAGATAAATGGTTTAGAATTTTTAAATATGCTCAGAATTTTTTATTTCTTAAGGGGTGTAGGTCCGAAATGTATACTGAAAAAACTTTATTTTCTATAGCTCAGGGGTAGGTTGTATTACGGAATTACATATAGCATACAGTACAAATTTACGTCCTCTGCAAGTAATTCAGAAGGCTTCTACCAGTGTAATCCAAAATAAAATAAATTAGAACTTTCCAGATCTGACTTTTTGGATATAATTCTTCAGACAATTATTATTTTTTTATTTATTTATTTTTTTATATATATATAATGTTTTTAGTGTATTTTATAGAAGGAGTGAAAACTCTTCATTATAATTTATTCCCTACGGATTGTAGCTTCGATCTGGACATCATTTTCAAACCCCTAGACCAAATCCGACAAGTTTTTAAAAACATATGCTTACACAAACCAAAAATAATTTAATAAACTGCCAGATGTTTAGAACAAACCCAGCCTCTCTCAATTCACACATAAATTAAGACTATCTGAAGTAGACAGCTTTTATATCTAATTTGATGACATCCGGTGTGAGTATGCATATATAGATGTGCGTTTGTATATAATATGTGTGTATATATTTATGTATATATGTGTTTGTGATTGAGAGAGTGATAGAAAGTACGAGAGTCTGTATGAGTATGTGAGAATGTATGTGTATGTATATGTATGTATGTGTAAGTATTGAATGTAATATTTTAAAATAATATTCTAAATGAAAAATTTACGACCTAGAAAAGGAATTTAACCCACGACTTTTGGATTTACGCGCCAATGCTCTACCAACTGAGCTATCCTTAGTCGCTTCCCAGCATAGGGCGTACACGTCATTTGACTTTGTATTTCGCTGCAATTTTCGAGTTATCAAATTAATTACTTCATTAGAAACGACATTGACATTAGTATTTTACTCAACTTGCAGCTCTTACGTATGTATTTATTAATTTTAACGCTTATGCGTTTTTACCAGCTAGTACTGTTAAATTAAATAATTTTTTAAGTGAAAATATACGTCTTAAACTGGGAATTGAATCCAGGGCCAGCTTTTAATTTTAGTTTCATGTTTTTTGGTATCCAAGTCACTTTATATTGAAATAAGATATGATAATATTAATAGTAAATATTACCTGTTATCAATCCGTCATGTGACTTTTTGGTGGAGATGAATTTTTGGTAGAACTCAGGACCTGCTTTACGCGCCAATGCTCTACCAACGGAGCTATTCGTACTTGCTTCCCAGTCTAGGTCGTATATTTTTCACTTGAAATATTATTTAATTAACAATACTAGCTGGTAAAAACGAATAAACGTTAAAATGAGTAAATTAAAAATCATTAAATACATACGTAAGGGCTGCAAGTTGAGTAAAATATTAATTGCAATGTCTTTTCTAACAAGATGATTAATTTTATAACTCGAAAATTGCAGCAAAATCAAGTGATAAGTGTACTCCCTATGCTGGGAACCGACTAAGGACAGCTCAGTTGGTAGAGCATTGTCGCGTAAAGGCAAAGGTCCTGAGTTCTACCAAAAATTCATCTCCACTAAAACGTCACATGACGGATTGATTACAGGTAATATTTACTATTAATATTATCATATCTTATTTAAATATAAAGTGATTTGGATACCAAAAATCATGAAACTAATATTAAAAGCTTGTCAATAATCTTTTGACTAGGAATTCTAGGAATTTGAAAACTCAACTGATTAAGACCAATTTTCACATCAAGTTCAACAGGAAGTGTTTAAAAATTGACTTTATCCTTACATATGCTGTTGTAAATATTAATGATAATTCGTTAGAGCTGAAATAACATGGATAATGGAGGAAATAAAACACCTTTAGGCTTACTTCAAGAAAATTTATTAAACAGAGAATTAGACTATTTAAATTTAGAGCTATTGAACGTATTACCCTCCATGTATTGAGATACTTGCATGATCAGGTTACAGAAATTATTAAACATAAACTTAGGTTCCAATGCTTATCTATTAGGCAACATACGAACCTAAACAGAGTAAGTAAACATACATTCTACGATAAGCTCAATTATGAAATTTACCGAAAACCAACTACTACAGATACAACTCTATGTGCACATTCGCATCATTAAATTTCTCAAAAAATGTCAGCATACCACTTACCCACCGCCTCAGTATCAGCGCTAAATGTTTTATCCATCCCCTTCTCACCATACCAATGAATAAACAAGACTTCCATGGACACACCATAAAATATATTCCATAGCTCTATGATAGACAAATTACTTTATCAACAAAAGAAAAAAAACGCGGGGAAAAAGAAATTAACAAATTTGTTTCTGTCGAATACTCCAATATTGTTTCCCAAATGTTAAAAAATACTTTTGAAAAATACAACTTTTCGCACCAACAATATTGTTCAAAGGATATTGCAACACAAACAATTGGCACTGACAGACAGGAAGTCTGATGGGTACAGAATTATCTGCAACAAGTTTTATGTAGGACAGACTGGTAGAGCATTTAAAGCACACTTGCCGCATAATAACATTCATTAGACGAATTCATCTTTACTCAACATTAGATAGACTCTAAACATTCGTACTCAAATTTCGACACAAATTTGACACCTCCTTCAAAGGACACAGCCGTCATCTATCATGAACAACTAGTTTTTTAGCTAGGCCTACATACAAATAATAAGTAGTACATCATGGACCATGCGACGATGTACATAGACATAATACAATTGTCCTGCGCAAAAAAATAAAATATTTTAAAAGTGTACGTGTTTTTTTTTTAGTGTTTTAATGTTTTGTTTTAGTGTATTTATGTGTACATGAATAGTGGTTTTCATTTGTACAGACAGTAGTTGGGCGACCTGAATAGCCCTTCCGCTGCGTCAAAACACTACCTTTCCTTCGAAATTTTTGACCAACACTAATAATCACACTTTTACCACAGAGCACTGAGGGGGTTATTATTCAGTGCTCTGTGACCATTACGAGGCGAAAATGTTCCTGGAAACGTAATGCAGTGTAGGACAAACTTGGCCCACCCGCACGTCCAATTCCGTATGAGCGAAAATAATCCTCTTCGATAAAAGCTTTCTCTGCAGTAGTTAGCACCATGACAGCAAAAACTAACCTCAAATAAGAAAGAAATAATAATCACGAAGACGTGGCAACAATTATAAGTTGACACAGCTGATCGAGAAGCTATAGCTGATTCAGTTTCAGTACTGTTTATTTTGACTCATACCGTATTTGCATTAAAGCACAGTCCTTTTGTTCAACCTTGCTTTTATCTTTTGCACTTCATTTCTTCTTGTTGTCAATCATATAAAAGCTGTCTGTTTTATTTTAATAGTAACCTGATCATACCTTATTGTGAAACAAAAGGATTTAATTAAAGTTAATTTATTATTATCATTTTTATGAAATGGAGTTGCAAGTAATGTATTTTGTTGAGTACTACCAGGAACAACATAATAAAAGTAGAAGAAAATAGTGTTTTCAATATATCTTTATTTAAAATTTTGTACTTATTTTATCATTTACTATATCACAAATATGAAAGATATAAAAAGAGACATTTATTTCTTAATAGTCTTCTTTATCCAATCGACACTTGCGGGTATATTTGCATAGACACCGGGGAAGCTGTCATCTCCACAGTTAATAGTCCATGAAAACAAACCGTAGACTTTGTTCTTTGCTACAATTGGATCTCCGAAATCGTTCTGAAAAATAAATGTTAGAATTTTTAAAAATTAAGAAGTAATAAAAATATTCAAACAATATTTCAAGTTATTTGTAAGTAAATTTATATACGTACATCACATGGTCCAACACTTTTTTCTGAAGCACATATCATAGATCTATCTATAGGTAAACCATATGGACTGTATGCATCTATACATGTTGAGCGATCTATTCCTTTCAATGTAAGTTCTTTGAAGGCATTGCTGTTTGAGATCTAAAGCATAATAAATTAGTTAGAAGATTATGTAAAAGGATAAAATGTGAGAAATAATAAAATTATAGTGAACTAATCAAATGATGAAAATTTTAGTAGTCGAAACCGGTTATTGAATAGAGTTATTTCAAATAAGGATTGTGACAATCCAACAAATTTAATAAAACTCTTAATAAATAATTGTAGTTTTTCCCCAAAACAGTTTTTATTGGCATTTAACAAAAAATTAGAATTATTTGTATTTATATATTTTTGTATTGTTGTTGGTTAACGTACACTTGGAGGAATTGAAATGGGAAAAGTAAGAGTTTCCATTTATACCATTGAAAAATCTAACGACATGAACTGGACTCGAACCTGTGAAACTTGTCTATTTTTGAAATAAAAGTTACAGTGATTTTAGCATACATTAATGTTCATTATTACGCTAACTTATTCCCTTCCCAACGTAAAATTAATTCAACTGAGAGAGTAATAAAGAAATATGAAAATTCGGTAAAAACACAATTACAATTTATTTGAATGAAACACTAAATTAAAAAAAATAATAATAAAAATAAATAAACGTCAAACTTTCGAACCCAACTGCTCCCACATTTGTTCATGTTCATGTTGCATTTGGTACTACTTGCTTTATGTGATTTACACTCGCTTTGCTCGTGTCCACGATTCGTCCAAATTTATCTTATAAGTTTTTATTGACTACAATCAAAGATAATTAATTTATCACCAATCTAATTTTGAGATATGCTTTTAATATGACTAATATTTTCTTTTCATAGATTTTACGTATTTTCACTTACATTTTTAACGGAGATGACAACCATTGTGTTTTATTATTTAATTTTAGGCGGGTATATGTGAAAGAAATTTAATCAAAATTTGGTACATTTGGGTGAGTATGATTTTTTGTAATTTTTTGATGTTGAGGATCTTCCCAAAATTTGAGATACAGCAACTTTTCGTGTGTAATTAGTAACAAATAAAACGTTTATAAATCGAGTTTTAACAAAATTGCTCGATCGGTTTCTGAGAAATCACTGCAAAGTGACGTCAAGAAATAAATCAAATATTTAAAAAAAATGACGATCCTTCCTGACACTCGATTTAGTTTACAAAAAATATTTTCAAAATATTGAATAAAATAGAGAGTGGTTCAAACATTATGGGGGGCCGTTATGGCAGGGAAAGTTTGCTATGATGACTTGCTCTCTCTGTTGTTGTGTGATAAGTTCTGAGTTTAATCAACATAGTGGCTTATAAAGTTACGGTGTGAACTCAGAATCGTATTCTTATTTGAAAGAATATCAAGAGAAAAACACGATGTATTGTACAAAGATTCCTTAACCGCTCTATGTACACCACAATGTTGGTATTATTCTACGAAAGGTACTACTAGTTTTAATAATACAGTATTATAATTTTATTTTAAAACTCACATCACCCCAGCCACTCAGTACCACGGCTTTTCCTTTGGCTAAATCCTTTGTGGCCAAACCAATTTTCTTCACAGTTTTGCCGAATTTAATATTTTTTCTCAATTTAATTAGTCCTAAATCGTAAAAAAGATATAAGTAGTTATATAGTGGGTGATATGTGAGAGATTTGGCGGTGTAGGTTGTACCGTCTTTGTCAGTACTGCTTGATCCAACCCTGACCTTATAATCACTTGCAATACCTCTGAAAACAGGAAATTAACAATTCAATTATTTTAAGGATGTACAAAGATAAGCAGCAAAACATTTTTGCTGCAATTGTTCATATCTTGAGAATCGTCTAATAATGTGGATTTTTATTTTAATATCCAAGACATAATTTGTAAAATAGAATTATATTTATATATTTAAATTGTTCTTATATGTTGTAATTTAATTAACCCTATTTTGATTTTTGTTACCTTAATTAAAAGTTTCGCACGCTATTATCCATCATCATATGTGATTCACGTGAGAGTTATTTAAAACATTACGATACACACATATACAAAAAATACTAAGATAAAATGGTGTCCAATATTACATGTGAGTGTATGTTAATGTTATAACGACATCTCACGAGATCTTAATCTGATAATGGACAATAGTGTCCGAAACGTGTAATGAAGAAAAAAGGAAAAATCAAGACGCAAATTACAATTTAAATATAATTCTATTTATTAGTATTTTATTTAGGTTAAAATTAAATTGCAGTTCTAACTATTATTTGAAAATGTAGTTAGATTTGTCTACTCAGAAGAATTCATAAAGTTAGCCTTTTTAATATGTTTATGTTTTGATAACACGAATCAAATAAATTGAAATATATTGCTTGCATCTCTCTTCATGAACTTTTAAAGTAAAGTGCAAGTATTAAAAAAAATAAATGTATGAAATTTATTGAAATGTATTTTGAACAAAATATAGAATTTTAACATATAATTAATTCGAAGAATCGTTTATATTTTTATATAAAACAGAAAATTCTATACTTTTTGTATTATCGGACACATTTTAAACTTTAATATATTTAGAAATATTTAATTAAAACTAGATAAATATTGATAAACTTGGTTCGTGAGATGGAATAAAACTTGAACACAAATTCTCACAAATAGTATTTTTATTTATTCAAACGCGTTTCAATGACAAAGTCACCATCTTCAGTAATCCATGAGCTAAAATAAAGAAACTATAACTTTACATCTCTTCATTTATTTTAGTTCATGCATCACAGAAGATGGAGATTTTTAGGTCGAAACGCGTTGAATAAATACGCATACTATTTGTGTTATATTTATATTTATTGTATATAGACTTAGGATAATTTGTAAATTAATAAATGAAATAGAAAAACTTTACAAGAATTTGAACGTATTATCGGATAGCCTATATTTATTTTATACAACATGTTTAAAATATTTAATAAAAGTCAGAAAATTTAGACGAAAATACTTTCATAACAACTAAATTAATAATTGTAGAATGAAAATCTAAGGAGTTATTTTTTTATCGTATGATAAAATGAATGGTTTAAAAAACCATTGGTGTAAATTTTTCAGAATATTCCTGTCAAAACTGTTTGTAAATTAAGGGAGCGCATTATTACCGAGGGAAAAACAAAATAATGTCACAGTGACTATAAAATAGGTTTTCAATATACAGGATCTAACAGATAACCTTATTATTAGTTTTAGATGTAAAAAGGTGAATTCTTATATATTATTAAGAATACGCGAAAAAAGCACACTTGGAATTTAGCGAAAAAGCCCACAAGGGTGAGACAAGCGAGGGTGAGACTAGGGTCAACCCCTGAGGAAACAAAATTTGACAGACGAAAAAAGCACACTACACGGAGAACCCCCACCGCGGTGATGATTAGAAAGATTTGATTTAAGCAACAACTAATCTAACCTGACCCAACCTAAACTGAAGTTGTTATTTTTATTAACTCCATATGTGGGATATACTTTAAAACAGTTTTAAAAATTTTAAAACTGGTGTAAATAAGTCAGTTCCACTACTCGTACGTTTTATGTAAAAAGTAAGAATTGATTTGTTGCTTAAGTCTTTCTTTCTAGACAACACCTAGGTGGGGGTTCTCGGTGTTTTGTGTTTTTTAAGCCTCTCAAATTTTGTCTCCTCAAGGGTTAGCCCTTGACTCACCCTTGTTAAACCTCTACCTGGGGGGCTGTGCGGTTTTTTCGCGACATCATACGATTCACTTCTGTTCTTATATAAATATAATTAGGTTATATTGAAAAATATTTGTTTTTTAGAAATAATAGTTTAATATTTACCATAAAAACTAAAAACCTCTAAAACTAAAAAACCTCTCGGTCATCATCAACAAGAAGAAGGAAAGGACATAAAATGGAAACCATTAGTCCTTAAATAATATAACAAGATCAGTGTTTGAAAAGAACAAGAGTTTGTCAAAAGAGGCTGAATAGGAAAGGTGAAAAGAGATATAACCCAAGACTACATGAAAAAGGTGCAGATTCAGCTGGGATCTTTGGGATTGCCAAGCCCATACTAACTGTAGTGATCCTCTGAGAGTATTTGTTACGAATTTTTCACAACTAAATTTATGGTTTTCATCAGTTTAATAAAATTTCTTGCTTTAAATAATAATAATTCTTTACTTACTCAAAAACACAGTCAGCTGTTGTCAGGATATAACGTTTGCTTACAATAACTCCTGCGCAGACGAATCTGCCATGTACTGAAATGGAAGCCTGAAAGTAGTAAATATACATAATTTCAAATAATGTCACAGGTTGAAACGTTTTATAAAATTAGTGGAACATTTTTCTAAAATTTAATTTACCTCCCCAATACTTCCAAAACCTTCTTTATTTCACTGAGGATCACAAATACCATCATGTATATCCTGGCAAAAACCCTCTTTGTTTTATCTGCCTCGTTTGTAATCAATCGTTTTTTCAAGTAAAACGTAAAAAAAACTCTTTAAAGTGTTTAAGTGCTTCCTTTTTAAAAAAGGGTAATCACTTGATTACTTGTTTAGTTTTTATCGTTATTCTATAAAAAAATATATTATCACTCGGTAGGTTTGTTTAAACATTTTCAGTTATTCTTAAAAACTCAATTTTGGAGTAACAGAAAATTGCTCTACATAACAAGGTTAGATTTTTTAAATATCATAGTTTCTGAAAAGCTTGTTTTAAAAATACTAAGGCGAATATGACGGCAATGGTTTTTCCGTTAAAAATAATATAAAAAATACTATTTAATAATTTAGAGTGGTGTGGCTGAACTTTTGGAACATTCTGTATATCTGTATTTGAACATATATTTACTATGTTATGTTTATGTCACACAGTTACTTACTACACATACTATTATTGATTACTGAATAAATTATTACTGATATTTTTTCAAACTGTTTATAAAATAAATATTTTACCTCATAAGGGTGTTTTTGGATAGTAGTGTTCTTTCCTCCAACGATACCTAAATTCTTGATATTCTTCAAATGTTTCAAAGCCTCTGGGATTCTCGATCTTCTTTGAACATAATTAGGGTTAGATGCAGCTGCTGTAAATGTTAATATTGATTTATTATTAATTTTATTGTTCAGATATTATTTCAACTTAATGGGGAGTACTGTTATAAACCCTTATATACAAACAAAACTTTTTTCTAAAATCAGTGGAAAATACACAGAAATTATTTTTGATTAGAAAACATACTAAACACTACGAGATAAATGTATTTGTTCAATGAGAAGTAATTTTTATATTGTTTAAAACATTTTTTAATCACATGAAAAATATTTTCAGAATATTTCACATTGATTATTTCAAAAAAATATATTAAGATTTCCACATTAAACATTACAAATTTCAAACGTTTTGAAAATGTATAAGTTTAGTTTAACAAATTTGATCCTTGGTATAGCCTATAGATAAAAAAAGTAACAATGAAATATGTGTACACCAAATTTCAACCTGAAAATTTAATAATTTCTAAAGTTTTTATTATTTTTCGAAAAAAACACAAAATGTTCAACATTGAAACAGTTTACGATATATAATTATTAGAACTCTTATCCTTGTTTTGATAACTTTAATCATTTCCCGAAGCTAGGGCACTTATTTTTTAAACACTTAAATGACTTACACATTAGAACAATTCTTTGTTCAAATAATATATAATTTTAGCACATAATTTAATAACAATTATTTTAATATTATAACGACTTCTCACTAGAGACTTTTTTCACCTGAAGATGGTTGCTGCTCATCTGAAACCACGATAGTATTTAAATACCTCAATTGGTGGTATATGGAACAACAATATGTATTGATAAACCTATTGATTAAAACACTAACTTACGAGAAATCCATTCTTGAATACCCAATACAATTTTTAGATTTCCTTACAAATATTACAAATATAAGACTTATTACTTACCTAGGCAAATGCCAACTAAGACTACAAACACTGTTGCTCTGAACATGTTGCTGGCTCAAGGTACTTTTGGAAGTGTAACGATAAAAAGACAAAAATCCTTATTTATAGTGTTGATGTTTATTAATGACTATGACTTTCAAAAATCTGTAACGATGTCCCTTAATCTTATCTGTGACAATATATCATATATGGAAGATGAATTATTCATTTTATAAGTAAACTTTTATTAAAGGTAGATAAAGGTTTGCGCATATTACGTAAATATATTTTGCTGAGATGATTATTTGGTGATGAAATCGGTAGTGTAAATTCTTAAAAATACAGTTAAAAAATATTCCCTATTTAGGTCTATTGTTTAGCTTCATATGCTTTACAAGTTTCACGGTTACTCTGTTTTACCTCGATTTTGTTTTCTTTTGCATTTCATTTCTTCTTTTTGTCACTCATATAAATGTTATCTGTTTTATATTTATACTAACCTAATGATACCTAATAGCGAAAGGTATGTATCTTGTTAAATTAAATTTAGTGAAAAATTACAGTTTTTATTAATTTCGTCATTATCAAAAGGAGTTGCAAGTACCGTATTTTGTTGACGGCTACCAGGAACAACATAAAAAAAAACATTGTTTTTAATAAATCATTTAAATTTTTTATTTATATTATAATGTACATAAACAGACATTTATTTCTTAATGGTTTTCTTAATCCAATCGGCACTTGCGGGTATACTTGCATAGACTGAGGGGAAGCTGTCATCCGCACAGCCATAATCCCAGGAATATAAACCGTAAACTTTGTTCTTTGCTACAATTGGATCTCCGTAATCGTTCTGAAAAATAAATATCAGAATTAATTAAATTTAATAATTACTAATAAAATTGACAGACTATTATTTATAATATAGATTTATCCTTGTTGGTTAAAGATGAATCTCTTTGTTATCATCTTTTTTAAAAGAAAGCAAGAAAAAATAAAGTCCTCTAGCCTTCGACTATTTTAATAGCGCCAGGATCGGGGAAAAACAAGAGTTCCTCAAGAGAGGTCTGATAGGAAAGGTAAAGAGAGGGATCTAACCCAAGACTACATGGATACAGGAATATATCCAGCTAGAGTACCTTGTGCCTGTACTCATTATTGTACGCTACTCTGGTTTTTTTATTTAAAATATTAGAAGGTGATTTCCTTCATGAAAGGAAATCTTCATTGATCCCACCCATACAAGTAATTAAGCTCCATTTATACAGGGTGTATGCAAAGTTTTGTTAAGAGTGTTCTACTTATTGATTAAATAGATCTACTTTATTTAATACAGCCCAATTTCGTAAGGAAGAAATTATAATAAATATAGGTTAGGTTAATTTTAGCTTTAGGTGTCCCTTATAGTTTATACGGTCTTGGCAATCCCAAGGAACCCTAACTAGAGCTACATATTTTTTCATGAAGTCATTTAAACTTTCTTCAATTCTAAAAGTTCTTTTTTCACTAACTCTTATTTTCTCCCGACCCTGACGCTATTAGAGAATTCGCGTAATTGAATAGAGAGAATATCTAGACCACGGTAGGAATCGAAGACAGGATTTTAGTCTTTTGACATCATTCTCTAAATCATTTGATCGGCTTCAGATTTGGTCCACATTCACTCTCCATTGTTATTTTTTTACTTATTAGTTTATTTATGTTACAGTTTTCGAAATCTGCTGAATTTCAGGAATCGTTTGATTATATCGGTATATTTCCTAATTTTTAAAGTCTGTTCTTTTTGTTCGGTTTTAAATCTACATTCAATAAGAGCGATTACTAAAAACAACATTTTATATAAACATAACCTCAAATTTGGCAATTTTGAAAAATCATATCAAATAATATTTACATTCAATAAGTATAATATGAACCAAATTTCAAAATGGCGGACGTTAGAAACACTCTTTAGGTAGTTTCTGCTTATCTAGTCTGCTATGTATCTGATGTGACCTAATAAGTAAGAAAATAATTCTAGTAGCATCTTGTCAATGTACCGGCTGTTTACAGAATATTGTTTAAATTGCTTTTTTGTTATTGAAAACAACACAATTTCCTATTCTGAACAAAGAAAACCGATTACTTTACACTCTAAACTTTAAAAACTGTTCAGTGAATTTAAATTTTCCTTTACACAAACACAATAAATTAATTTTCAAGTTATTTATTAGTAAATATATATACGTACATAACATGGTCCAGCACTCTTTGCTGAAGCACAGATCATTGATTTATCTACAGAGTAGCCATGTGGACTGTATGCATTCTTACATGTTGTGCGATCGACTCCTTTCACTGTAAGTTCTTTGAAGGCATTGCCGTTTGAGGTCTAAAGTATAATAATTAGTTAGAAGTGTATAAACAAATATAAAAGTTTGAAATAATTACAGTGAACATTTTTATATTTCTATCTGTCAGAATTTTATAGTTAATTAAAAGTATTACCCTATTTTAGTCTGACACAATTCTTATTTGAAATAACTCCATTGAATAACAGGTGTCGATAGTTAAATTATTATTACCCGAAAATTGTCATTGTCTGATGATTTATTAATTGACATTTTTTACCAAATTCTTTCTTTTCAAAATCAGAAAAATCGATTCAGACATATTATGCTTTTTATATCCCAAATGTTTTTTTCCTGGTTTTTATTAATTTTCCACAACATTTTTTGAGAAGATGACAACCATAGTGTTTTAATTTTATAACGTTAGGTAGGTACATTTAAAGGAAATTTAATAAAAATCTGGTACATTTGAACGAGATTTATTATTTGTAATTTGTTTGATTGTAGAGATCTTCACAAATTTTGAGATACAGCAATTTTACGTGTGTAATTTGTAACAAATAAAACTCTTATGAATCGAGTTTTAACAATATTTTTGGAACGGTTTCTGAGAAATCATTGCAAAGTAACATCAAGAATGAAATAGATATTAAAAAGAAAATTGGCGATACTTCCTGACCCCTGACACTTTAGTTATTAATCAACATAGTTCACAAAAATGTTTTCGAATTTTATAAAGTTGAATTTGAGAAATTATGCTTCTATATGACTATTTTCCCATCATAGATTTTGGAAAATTTATCTATAATTCCTGATATATCTTTTGAGGAGATGACAACCTCAAATATTTATTTTTAGGAGGGTACATTTGAATGAAATTTAATCAAAATCGGGTTCATTTGAGCAAGCCTAATTTTTTGTATGGTTTAATGGTAAGGACGCTCCAAAATTTTGAGATACAGAAATAATTAGTACCGAATACAACTTGAATTTAACAAAGTTATTCAAATGGTTTTTGAGAATCACTGCAAAGTAACATCAAGACGAAAAACAGACGCAAAAAAAGCACAATGATTTTGGCTCAATTGGGCTTAAATCGGATCCATTAAACTTTCATTTTAATTTTTATTCCCATTATGTTTTTTAAATAAATATAAATATTCAATAAAATAGAGAGTTGTCCAAACATAGAACTGTTATGGTAGGGGATGATTGCAAAGAAGCACAGTCACAATTAAGACTAAGGACTAGCTCTCTCTGTGTTTGCGTGATAGGTTCTGAGTTAAATAAACATGGTGACTTAAAAAGTTGCGGTGTTAACTCAGAATCTTACGACTATTAGCGGTTTTTTATTTGAAAGACTTTCAAGAGAAACAGGATGGATTGTACAAAGATTCCTTAACCGCTCTATGTACACCACAGGGTTGGTATTATTTTACGAAAGGTATTACCAGTTTTTATCAATATATATAATAAAAGGAAGTCTAGAATGTGCGTGCCGGTAAAACTCAAAAACGAATCCCGGTACAATCAAAGGGGGTATGAGGTGTGATAGTACTCTATTGTCCATCCGTGAAGGATTCCGTTTTGTCCTTAAGGGCGTCCATTGGGAGATAATAGGGCCGAACTTATGACCGAAAAATACAGTATTTATTTATATCCATAATACCACTGATAACGACTGAATTACCATTCAAACTAAAGAGACTGCAATAATTGTACAATTAATCCGATAACTTTTGTAAAATAAAAATGACAGACCCAATTATTACACATTAACAATAATCCAGAAAAACCATTAACTTTCACTAGATGTAAGAGATAAATCAGAAATAAAGTAAACACTATAAAGTATGTACAGTTAAACCGGTAACGTTTGCGAGATAACAACGTCAGACCCAATGGTCACACTTTAACAATGAGCCAGATAAACCATTAAGTTTTACTAGATGTAAGGGATAAATCAGAAATAAAGTAAACACTATATAGTATGTACAGTTAAGCCGTTAACTTTTGTAAGATTATAAAGTCAGACCCAATTGTTACACATTAACAATAAGCCAGATATACCATAGGGATAAACTTTAGGTATTGCGACATAAGTCTCAAATATTTCGGTTTTTCTCAAGGTCAATTATACGTAAGAATTCTGAAAAAAAATGTATAATATACCCCAGATAACAAAATGAAAAATGTTGTTTATAAACAAGTATTATAATTAGTTAGAATGTTTTCAATAAAAAGCTTTTACTTCTTATATTTAGAGGTTTAGCTCCTTATATTCCAACTACCACACAATCCTATAGCTCCAGATCATCTTGAAAAAGGTACAGTTAACTGAGTATATTTCTACTTTGTAAAAATACTTTATTTAACTCATTACTATCATTTTTAGGGTCTTGCTCATGATTCTTCAATTAGGTGCTAGCAGACGGGTTTGCGAATATTTTGAAATCAAGACCATATTCAACATTTATTAGTGAATAACATATGTTAGAAGTCTCGGGCGAAGCCGGGTTAAATCACTAGTAATATTATAATTTTATTTTAAAACTCACAACTCCCCAGCCACTCAGTACGACGGCCTTTCCTTTGGCTAAATCCTTTGTGGCCAAACCAATTTTCTTCACAGTTTTGCCGAATTTCATATTTTTGCTCAATTTAATTAGTCCTATATCGTAAACAAGAGTTGATTGGTTATACTGTGGGTGATATGTGAGAGATTTGGCGGTGTAGGTTGTACCATCTTTGTCAGTACTGCTTGATCCAACCCTGATCTCATAGTAACTTGGGGTCCCTCTGGAAACAGGAAATTAATGTTTCAATCATTTTAAGAATGTACAAAAATAAGCAGCAAAACATTTTTGCTTCAATATTGAATTCTTGAAAATTACTCGTAAAGAAATGTTGAAAAATCACGACGGAAGTTATAATTTAAATAAACATAAAATTAATAAATATTAAAAGATAAAAACATAAATAATTTTAAATTAAAGTTAAATTTATACACAAACAAATACACAAAGAGGGAAGGAAATATACTGCTTGCATTTCTCTTCATTTTTAAAGTGAAGTATAAGAGAACAAATAAATAAATGTATGAAATTTACTGAAATATATTTTGAAAAAATCTAGAATTTTAACAAAGAATTGTTTGGAAGTATCGTTTTTAATTTTATATGAAACAGAAAATTTTGTAATTTTTGTATTATCAGACACATATTATATTTTAAAATATTTACACATTTTTAATTAAGAAAGGATAAATATTAAGTATACCTCTTGAGTTGGTATAGCCTACTTATAGTAGAAAAGCATGAACACAAATTCTCACAAATAGTACGTTTATTTAATCAAACGTGTTTCTACGACAAAATCGGTGATGCACGAGTTAAAATAACTTTAAAACTCTTCAATTATTGTTGCTCATTCATCACTGAAGATGGAGACTTTGTCGTTGAAACGCGATGAATATATACACTTTCTATCTGTATTCAAGCTTTACTCTATGAAGACTTAGAATAACATAGTTATGAAATGAAATGGAAAAAGTCTACAAGAATGTGGAAGCATTTTCAGATAGGATGTATAAAATACAACGTTTTCAAAATTATATTTTAAACCATATTCTGAAAATTAAAACAAACAATAAATATCACAAATAATCAATAATTGTAGAATCAAAATCTTATGTTTTATTTTTAATTTGTACTCTAAAACGAATGATTTAAAAACGCATTGTTGTCAATCTTTCAGATTATGGTGAAAACTGTTTGTAAATTAAGGGAGCGCATTGTTACCCAGGGAAAAAACAAAATAATGTCACAATGACTAGACATAGATATCCATTATATAAGATCTAACTGATAACCTTATTATTAATTTTAGATTCACATTGGCAAATTCGGATAGATTCACTTTTCATCTTATATTCATGAAATATTGACAAATATTTGGTGTTTTTCAAATAATAGTTGAATGTTTACCACAAAAACTACCTCTTAAGTCAAAAAACCTTTCGGTCATCATCAACAAGAAGAAGGAAAGGATATAAAATGGAAACGGTTAGTACATGAATAATATAACAACATCAGTGTTGGAAAACAACAAGAGATTGTCGAAAGGGACTGAATAGTAAACATAAAAAGAATTATATAACCAAAGACTACAGGAACAATGTGTAGACCCAGCTAGGTTCCTCGGGATTGCAAAGCCCATACTCACTGTAGTTTCCCCCTGAGTGTATTTGTTACGAATTTTTTACAATGCTTTAAATAATGTTAACTTTACCTACCTATAAACACAGTCACCTAATGTCAGGATATAGTTCTTGCTTACAATAACTCCTGCGCAGCAGAATGAGCCATATATTGTAATCGATGCCTGAAAGTAGTAAATATACATAATTAAAAAAAAAGTTATAGTTTGAAAAGGTATAGTTAAAAGTTTTATAAACTTAAGTGGAACATTTTTCTAAAATTTCATTTAACTGGGAGAGCCCACACTTTCAAAATTCATAATTTCACTGTAGTTCACAAATACCGTCAGGTTTTTTTCTAGCAAAGACTAGTCTCTTTGGTTTTCTGCCTTATTTGTTCAGTCTTTTTTTTTTCAAGTAAAACATAAAAAAATAGTCTTTTTAAAATGTTTATTTGCTTCCATTTTAAATAAGAAAATTTCATTAACTACATGTTTAGTTTTATCGTTATTTAAAATATTTTCAGTTCCTCTTAAAAACTCAAATTTGGGAGTAACAGAAAATTGCGGTACATGACAAAATTAGGATTTTAAAATATGACAATATCTGAAAAGCGCGTTAAAAAGTATTATTCAACAAACAGAAAGGTAAGTCTGAACTTTTGGAACATTATGTTATCGATATTTCAACATGTATTTACTTTGTCATGTTTATACCAACGGTTACTTTATATAGACATAGCATTTAATTTTAATACAGTACTATATTATTTTGCATTGATTACTGAATAAAGTATTACGGATATTTTTTCAAACTGTTTATAAAATTGATATTCTACCTCATAAGGGTGTTTTTGGATAGTAGTGTTCTTTCCTCCAATGATACCTAAATCCTTGAGATTCTTCAAATGTTTCAAAGCCTCTGGGATTTTCGATCTTCTTTGTACATAATTAGGTATAGATGCAGATGCTGTAAATGTAAATATTTATTTATTATACATTTTATTGTTCAAAATTATTTCAATTTAATGGAGGGTATTGTTGTAAAAAAACTTAGAGACAAACAATATATTTCTAATAACAGTGGAAAACAAACAGAATTGTTTTTATTAGAAAACACGTTAAAACCTACGAGAGAAATGGATTTGTTCAATGAGAAGTAATTTCTAAACTGTTTAATTAAAAAATAATTATTTTGGAAAAAGTTATTATATTAGTATTTTCGAAAAAACACAAAATGGTCAAAATTGAAACGTTTTCCTGTATATGATTGATTATGTGAATTTTGTCTTTATTTTGATCACTTTAATCATTTCCCAAAGTTATTTTTAAAACACTTAAGATGACGTACACTTTAGGACGATTGTTTTCAATCAATATATAATTATAGCAAATAAGTTTACTAACAATTATTTTAATATTTTAATGATGTCTCACGAGCGCCTTTCTCACCTGAAGATGGATGCTTCTTATCTGAAACCATGAAGTATTTAAATACCTCAATTGGTGGTTTTCAAACCAACAATAGGTATTTATAAACTTATTGATTAAACACTAACCTACAAGAAATCCATTCTTGAATATACAATATATTTTTTAGATTTTCTTTACAAATATAAGACTAATTTCTTACCTAGGCAAATGCCAACTAAGAGTAAAAACACTGTTGCTCTGAACATGTTGCTGGCTCAAAGTACTTTTGGAAGTGTAACAATACAAAGACTAAAATCCTTATTTATGTTGTTGATGTTTATGAAAGCTTAAGATGTAAAAAATCTTTGACAATGTGTAATCTTATGTAAATGGGGATTAATATATCATAGATGGAAGATGAATTATTCATTTCCTAACTAAAATTTTATCAAAGGTAGATAAAAGTTTGCGCGGATTACATAATATATTTTGCTAATAAAATCGTTAGTTTATAATTTAAAAAACAAAACAATCAGAAATAAATTGTAAAAACATTGCACAAACTTTCATTTACAAAATATTTTTATCTGTAGCAGTTTTTAAGAATATTCGTCTTTTGTTACAAACCCATTGACGATTTTTTGGTTTTACAGTAATAATTTAGGAACAAGAATTTTTGTAAA
The DNA here is from genome assembly GCA_963513935.1 of Aphrophora alni. NCBI lineage: Eukaryota > Metazoa > Arthropoda > Insecta > Hemiptera > Aphrophoridae > Aphrophora > Aphrophora alni. The sequence continues at coordinate 18,504,079 of OY740773.1, read as the reverse complement.
GACTGCAACTAATAAGTTTGGTTTATTCCCTTTACCTGACTGCTACGCATGTTGTCTTATGTGGAAAGGGATCATAGCCATGCGTATGTTTCTCTACCGGGGTTTTTATTGTCTTCAGAATAAAGGGAGTTAAACTGATCAGTCTGTAAGCCTTAGCCTCAGCGTAGGAGGTACGTCATTGCTTAGGTCTGGCTGCCTTCCACACTTGAGGTTTATACCTAGTAGACCAAACGGGACCAATCAGCACAGGTTGGGGTTAATGTATGTTTCTCCTTTCTGCAGTAGAGCCGGAAAAATCCTATCTATCCCATCTGATTTTATCAATATTAACTGTTTGGTTAACGATGTGCCAGTTCTCCCTAGTTGGGACTATGGAGGGAACGTCTAACTCCTGCTCCCCACCCGTTCTCTTGATAACCGAGTTTGGAAAGTGTTGTATTGTACTGCGTTAATAATTATTACATCACAGTAATATATTATTGACATTTCTTGAACACGCACCGGTTTTAAGTATCCATATCTGAGGTCCTTAATTAGATTCTTAGAACTTTGTAGAACCATAAATCTATAAAATGGTGCATTGTAGATTTTCATAATTAAATTTTATAATTTCTGCTGCAGCTCATATTGCGTCTTCATTATAGTTTTTAACTTTTTAAAATTTCTTTTACAATCTATTTCATTTTAAAAAAAATGTAATTGTTGGCAATTTATATCAAAATTATTCTTGAATTGTGTTATATCAACGAAGATTTCTAATTTCGTCACTATTAAATTAAAAGCGAATATCTTTGTCAAGGGTTTGGGTTTATTTATTAGTATTCCAGGTGTGATTGATTGTGAATTATATATTTTGTGTTACTGAAGATAATTACCATCCTACTATAATTGAGTACATAAATATTATATATGACAGTAAGATATTAGTAAATAACCTCATGTACGTACCTACATTTTAAGAAAGCTAATTTTATTTTCGTTTCAACATGTGGTTCATACAGTATCAAGCGATTTAGACAAATGTTTAACTAGCAACTAAAACTTTATATCCTGTATGGTGTGATAGGGAAAGTATTCAAAAAATTAAATTAATAAATAAATTGCCATTTAAGAGAAAATATCCAAATAGAGGAGACTTAGGAGGGAAGTGAAATGAAAATAAAATGTACTTACCAAAGGTACATAGTTTGTTTATAACAGGATATAAGTACATGTTTATATAAAAACATTCGTAATTATGTTTATAATAAGAGTAAGATAAAAGACTGCATATGAGTGGAATGAGTAAGTTGTTTTATGAACGGTCCTTCAGGTGTTTTTAATTTTTTGGTTTTGTTAATCTTTGGAAAACCCAAAGCTATTGATATCAGAGACTCAAGTATTAAAATAATGTTTGGTCATCAAATTGTTATATCTTTGAGTTACTAGAAATAACGATGAAATTAGTTAAAAGCTAAAAGATCACGTGGACCCGATAGCGTTCATCATGTTAAAAAGTTATTAGTTCTCTGTGTTTTATTTTCTATTTATCAATTAGAATGCCAACTAAGACCACAAACAATGTTGCTCTGAACATGATGCTGGCTCAAGGTACTTTTGAAAGTGTAACGATAAAAAGACAAAAATCCTTTTCATAGTGTTGATGTTTATTAAAGATTGTGACTTTCAAAAATCTGTAACAATGTCCCTTAATCTTATCTGTGACAATATATCATATATATAAAATAAATTAATCATTTTCTAAGTAAACTTTTTAGAAGGTAAATAGACGTTTGCGCGTATTACGTAAATATATTTTGCTGAGATGATTATTTGCTGATGAAATCGGTAGTTTATAATCTAGAAAAGACAGAAAAAAAATTCCCTATTTAGGTAAATGGTTTAGCTTCATATCCATTATAACTAACATAAGTTCCTCTGATCTTCCTTGCTTTTTACATTTACACTTCATTTCTTCTTGTTGTCACTCATATAAATTTTGTTTGTTTTAATTATATATTAACCTAATGATGCCTAATAGCGAAACGTATGTATCTTGTTAAATTATATTTTGTGAAAAATTACAGTTTTTATTAATTTCGTTTTTATCAAATGGAGTTGTAAGTACCGTATTTTGATGACTGCTACTAGGAACAACATAAAAAACATTTTTTTTATTAAACCATTGTTTAAATTTTTTAAATTTATATTATAATGTACATAAACAGACACTTATTTTTTAATGGTTTTCTTAATCCAGTCGGCACTTGCGGGTATACTTGCATAGACTGCGGGGAATCTGTCATCTGCAAAGCCAAGACCCCAGGAAAATAAACCGTAAACTTTGTTCTTTGCTACAATTGGATCTCCGAAATCGTTCTGAAAAATAAATGATAGAATTAATTAAATTTAAGAAGTAATAATAAAATTGACAGACTATTATTTATAATATAGATTTATCCTTGTTGGTTAAAGATGAATCTCTTTGTTATCATCTTCTTAAACAAAAGAAAGTAAAAATAAAGTCCTCCAGCCTTTGACTATTTTAATAGCGCCAGGATCAGGAAAAAACCAGAGTTCCTCAAGAGAGCTCTGATAGGAAAGATAAAAGAGAGGGATCTAACCCAAGACTACATGATACAGGAATATATCCAGCTAGAGTACCTCGTGCTTGCTATACCTGTACTCATTATTGTACGCTACTCTGGTTTTTTTTTTAAATTTTATTTTTTTAAATTTTAGAAGGTGATTTCCTTCATGAAAGGAAATCTTCATAGATTCCACCCATACAAGTAATTATGCTTCGTTTATACAGGGTGTTTGAAAATTTTTTTAAAGAGTGCTCTACTTATTGATTAAATTTATCTACTTTATTTAATACAGCCCAATTTCGTAAGGAAGAAAATATAATAAAATAGGTTAGGTTTTTTTACCTTAGGGGATACCTTATAGTTTATACGGTCTTGGCAATCCCAAAGATCTCTAACTAGAGCTACACATTTTTTCATGTAGTCATGTAAACTCCTTCTCTTTCATCATTTCTAAAAGTTCTTTTTTCACTAACTCTTGTTTTTTTCCGACCCTGACGCTATTAGAGAATTCGCGGAATTAAATAGAGAAATCATCTAGTCCACGGTGGGAATCTTTTTACGTCATTCTCAGAATCATTTGATAGGCTTCAGATTTGGTCCACGTTCACTTTCTATTTTTTTCCTACTTTCTAGTTTACTTATGTTTAATTTTTGTAATCTGCATAATTTTAAAAATCGTTTGATTTTATCGGTGAATTTCCTAATTTACAAAGTCTGTTCTTTTTGTTCGGTTTTTAAATCTACATTCAAAAAGAGAGATTACTAAAAACAACATTTTATAAAAACATAACCTCAAATTTGGCACACACATAATGAAAACTAACTGCAATGACAAGAAATTTGTTTTATTTCCAGTAAAAATCATATCAAATAATATTTAAATTAAATAAGTATAATATGAACCAAATTTCAAAATGGCGGACGTTAGAATCACTCTTTAGGTAGTTTCTGCTTATCTAGTCTGCTGTATCTGATGTGACCAAATAAGTAAGAAAGTAATTCTAGATGCATCTTGTCAATGTACTGGCTGTTTGCCAAGTATTGTTTAAATTGGTTTTTTGTTATTGAAAACAGAGCCAAATTCCTATTCTGAACAAGGAAATTATTTTACACTTTAAATTTTTAAAAAACTGTTCAGTGAATTTACAGTTTACACAAACACAACAAATTAATTTTGAAGTTATTTATTAATAAATATATATACGTACATTACATGGTCCAACACTCTTTTCTGAAGCACAGATCATTGATTTATCTACAGAGTAGCCATATGTACTGTATGCATTGTTACATGTTGTGCGATCGACTCCTTTCACTGTAAGTTCTTTGAAGGCATTGCTGTTTGAGGTCTAAAGCATAATAATTTGATAGAAGTTTATAAACAAATATAATAGTTTGAAATAATTATAGTGAACATTTTTATATTTCTATTCATCAGAATTCTATAGTTAAATTAAAGTTTTATTACCCTATTTTGGTCCGACACAATTCCTATTTGAAATAACTCCATTGAATAACAGGTTTCGACAGTTAAATTATTGTTGTCCGAAAATTGTCATTGTCTGATGATTTATGATTCCTGTATTATTCGAAATATTTCACCCATTTTTTTCTTTTTAAATTAGCAAAATCGCTTCTGACATATTATGCTTTTTATATGTCAAATGTTTTTTCCATGGTTTTTATTAATTTTCCACAACATTTTTTGAGTAGAAGACAACCATAGTGTTTTAATTTTATAATGTTAGGTAGGTACATTTAAAGTAAATTTAATAAATATCTGTTACATTTGAACGAGAATAATTATTTGTAATTTGTTTGATTGTAGGGATCTTCACAAATTTTGAGATACAGCAGTTTTACGTGTGTAATTTGTAACAAATAAAACTCTTATGAATTTAGTTTTAACAATATTGCTTGAACGGTTTCTGAGAAATCATTGCAATGTAACATCAAGAATGGAATAGATATTAAAAAGAAAATTGGCGATATTCCTGACCCCTGACACTTTAGGTAATAATCAATATAGTTCCCAAAAATGTTTTCGAATTTTATAAAGTTGATTTTGAGAAATTATGCTTCTATATGACTATTTTCCAATCATAGATTTTGAAAAATTTATCTATAATTCCTGATCTATCTTTTGAGGAGATGTCAACCAGAGTATTAATTTTTAGGAGGGTACATCTGAAAGAAATTTAATCAAAATCGGGTTCATTTGAGCAAGCCTAATTTTTTGTATGGTTTAATGGTAAGGACCCTCCAAAATTTTGAGATACAGCAATAATTAGTACCGAATAAAACTAGAAATTAACAAAGTTATTCTAATTGTTTTTGAGAATCACTACAAAGTAACATCAAGAAGAAAAACAGACGTAAAAAAAAAGAAATGTACAAAGATTTAGGCTCAATTTTTGCTTAAATTGGACCCATCAAACTTTCATTATAACTTTTATCTCATTATGTTTTTTAAATAAATATAAATATTCAATGAAATAGAGAGTGGTCCAAACATAGAACTGTTAGGGTAGGGGAATATTGCAAAGAAGCACAGTCACAATTAAGATTAATGACTAGCTCTCTCTGTGTTTGCGTGATAGGTTCTGAGTTAAATCAACATGATGGGTTAAAAAGTTACTGTGTGAGCTCAGAATCGTAGGATATTAGCGTTTTCTTATTTGAAAGACTATCAAGAGAAACATGTTGTATTGTACAAAGATTCCTTAACCGTTCTATATACACCACAGGGTTAGTAATATTCTATGAAAGGTATAATCAGTATTAATAATAATTTTATTTAAAAACTCACATCACCCCAGCCACTCAGTACGACGGCCTTTCCTTTGGCTAAATCCTTTGTGGCCAAACCAATTTTCTTCACAGTTTTGCCGAATTTAATATTTTTTCTCAATTTAATTAGTCCTAAATCGTAAGTATTCGTTAGGTGGTTATACTGTGGGTGATATGTGAGAGATTTGGCAGTGTAGGTTGTACCATCTTTGTCAGTACTGTTTGATCCAACTCTGATCTCAAAATCTCTTGCGATCCTTCTGGAAACGTGAAATTAACAATTTAGGTTTCAATTAATTTAAGAATGTACAAAGATAAGCAGCAAAACAATTTTGCTTCAATTTTGAATTCTTGAAAATAACTCGTAATGAAATGTTGAAAATCACGACGGAAGTTATAATTTAAACATACACAAACAAATTCACAAAGTTGGAAGGAAATATACTGCTTGCATTTCTCTTCATACATTTTTAAAGTGAAGTATAAGATAACAAATAAATAAATTTATGAAATTTACTGAAATGTATTTAGAACAAAATCTAGAATTTTAACAAAGAATTGTTTGGAAATATCGTTTTTAATTTGATATAAAACAGAAAATTCTGTAATATTTGTACTATCAGACACATATTCAATTTTAAAATATTTACACATTTGAATTAAAAAAGGATAAATATTAAGCTTAGCTCTTGAGTTGATATACTTGTAGAAAAAACTTGAACCCAAATTCTCACAAATAGTAGTTTATTTAATCAAACGTGTTTCAACGACAAAATCGGTGATGTATGAGTTAAAATAACTTTAAAAGTCTTCAGTTATTGTTGCTCATTCATCACTGAAGATGGCGACATTGTGTTTGAAACGCGTTGAATATATACACTTTCTATCTGTATTCTAGCTTTACTCTATGAAGACAGAATAACATATTAATTAAGAAATGAAATGGAATAAGTCTACAAGAACGTGGAATCATTTTCAGATAGGCTGTATAAAATACACCATTTTCAAAATGATATTTTAAACCAAATTCTGAAAATTAAAACAAACAAAAAATATCACAAATAATCAATAATTGTAGAATCAAAATCGTACGAGCAATTTTTTAAATTGTACTCTAAAATGAATGGTTTAGAAAAGCATTGTTGTGAATCTATCAGTTTATGGTGAAAACTGTTTGTAAATTAAGGGAGCGGAATTTTACCGAGGGAAAAAACAAAATAATGTCACAATGACTAGACATAGCTATCCAATATATAAGATCTAACTGATAATATTAATTTTAGATTGAAATTGGCAAATTCGGATAGATTCACTTTTCTTCTTATAGTTAGGAAATATTGACAAATATTTGGTGTTTTTCAAATAATAGTTGAATGTTTACCACAAAAACTACCTCTTAAGTCAAAAAACCTTTCAGTCATCATCAACAAGAAGAAGGAAAGGATATAAAATGGAAACGATTAGTCCATGAATAATATAACAACATCAGTGTTGGAAAACAACAAGAGATTGTCGAAAGAAACCGAATAGGAAAGATGAAAAGAATTATCTAACCAAAGACCACAGGAACAATGTGTAGACCCAGCTAGGTTACTCGGGATTGCCAAGCCCATACTCACTGTAGTGCCCCCTGAGTCTATTAGTTATGGATTTTTTACAACTAAAGTTATAGTTTTTGTCAGTTCAATAACATTTAATGCTTTAAATAATGTTAAATATACCTACTTATAAATACAGTCAGCTAATGTCAGGATATAGTTCTTGCTTACAATAACTCCAGCGCAGTAGAATGAGCCATACATTGAAATGGAAGCCTGAAAGTAGTAAATATACATAATTTTAAATAAAGTTATAGTTTGAAAGATATAGTTAAAAAGTTTTATAAACTTAAGTGGAACATTTTTCTAAAATTTCATTTAACTCATTTCCTCACACTTTCAAAAATTCTTAATTTCACTGTGGTTCACAAATATCGTCATGTTTTTTTTTCTTGCAAAGGTTAGTCTCTTTTTTTTCTGCCTTATTTGTAATCGATCTTATTTTTTGAAGTAAAACATAAAAAAGAGTTTTTTAAAACTGTTTATTTGTTTCCATTTTAAATAAGAAAAATCAATTGACTACATGTTTAGTTTTTATCGTTATTCTATTTAAAAATGTATTATAACTCGGTAGGTTTGTTTTAAACAGTTTCAGTTTCTCTTTAAAACTAAAATTTGGGAGCAACAGGAAATTGTGGTACATGACAAAATTAGATTTTTAAATTAAACATATACTGCAAAAGCGCGTAAAAAATTATTATTTAATAATCAGAATGGTAAGTCTGAACTTTTAGAACATTATGTTATCGATATTTGAACATGTATTTCCTATGTCATGTTTATACCATACAGTTACTATATTGACACAGCATATAATTTTAATACTATATTATTTTGCATTGATTACTGCATAAATTATTAGTCTACTGATATTTTTTAAAACTGTTTTAAAAATTGATATTCTACCTGATAAGGGTGTTTTTGGATAGTAGTGTTCTTTCCTCCAATGATACCTAAATCCTTGAGATTCTTCAAATGTTTCAAAGCCTCTGGGATTCTTGACCTTCTTTGAACATAATTAGGGTTATATGCAGCTGCTGTAAATGTAAATATAGATTTATTATTATAATTTTATTGTTCAGAATTATTTCAATTTAACGGGTAGTATTGTTGTAAAATTCTTAGATACAAACAAAACTATATTTCTAAAAACTGTGAAGGAAAAAAAGAAATTGTTTGAAATGAGAAAACACAATAAACACTAGGAGAGAAATGTATTCGTTCAATGAGAAGTTAAATTGTATACTGTTTAAAACATTTTTAATCATGTATGAAAGATATTTTCAGAAAAATTTACATTGATTATTTTTTTAAAATATTAGGATTTCCACATTAAACTTACAAATGTTAATCGTTTTGAAAATGTTTAAGTTTAGTTTCAAGAAATTTGGTCCTTGGTATAACCTATAGAAAAAAAACGTAGCATACCAAATATGTGTACACAAATTTCAACTATGAAAATTTATTAATTTCTAAATTTATTATTTTAGAAAAAGTTATTATATTTGTATTTTCGAACAAAACACAAAATGGTCAACATTGAAACGTTTTCCGGTATATGATTAAGTGAACTTTTGTCTTTATTTTGATCACTTTAATCATTTTCCAAAGTTATTTTTAAAACACTTAAGATGACTTACACGTTAGGACGAAATTTTAGCAAATAAGTTTACTAACAATTATTTTAATATTTTAATGATGTCTCACGAGCGCCTCTCTCACCTGATGATGGATGCTTCTCATTTGAAACCACGATAGTATTTAAATACCTAAATTGGTGGTATGCGGACTTATGGTAATAAACAATATGTATTGGTAAACCTATTGATTAAAACACTAACCTACAAGAAATCCATTCTTGAATATGCAATACAATTTTTAGATTTTCTTTACAAATATAAGGCTTATTTCTTACCTAGGCAAATGCCAACTAAGACTACAAACACTGTTGCTCTGAACATGTTGCTGGCTCAAGGTACTTTTACAAGTGTAACGATACAAAGATAAAATACTTATTTATAGTGTTTATTAAAGATTATGAATTCCAAAAATCAGTGTCAATGTAACTTAATCTTATCTGTGAGATTATATCATAAATGGAATATAAATTATTTATTTTCTAAGTAAACGTTTTTAGAAGGTAGATAAAAATTTGAGCATATTACGTAAATATATTTTGCTCAGATGATTATTTGCTGAAGAAATCGCTAGTTTATAATCTTAAGAAGACAGTTAAATAAAATTCCCTATTTAGGTCTATTTGTTAGCTTCATATGCTTTACAAGTTTCACAGTTACTCTGTTTTACCTTGCCTATTTTCTTTTGCACTTTATGTCTTCTTGTTGTCACTCATACAAATGTTGTCTGCTTTATTTTTATATTAACCTAATAATACCTAATAGCGAAAAGTATGTGTCTTGTTAAATTAAATTTTGAGAAAATTTAGTTTTTTTTTGAATTTTGTTTTTATCGAAAGGAGTTGCAATTACCATATATTGTTGACTGCTACCAGGAACAACATAAAAAAACAGGAAAAGACATAGTTTTTAAAAATCATTATTTAAATGTTTTATATATATTATAATGTACATAGAAGAAAGATATAAAAACTGACATTTATTTCTTAGTGCTTTTTTTATCCACTTGACACTTGCGGGTATACTTGCATAGACTGCGGGGAAGAATCTGTCGTCTGCACAGTTTAAATACCAGGAAAATAAATCATAAACTTTGTTCTTTGCTACAATTGGACGTCCGTAATCGCTTTGAAAAATATATATTAGAATTTATTAGTTTTAAGAAGTAATAATAAAATTGACCGACTATTATTTATAATATAGATTTATCCTTGTTGGTTAAAGGATGAGCCTAATTAATTGTGATCATCGTATTTTAAAAAAAGCGAGTAAAAAGAAAGTCCTCTTGCCTTCGACTATTTTAATAGCGCAAGGTTCAGGAAAAAACAACAGTTCTTCAGAGAGGTCTGATAGGAAAGATAAAGAGAGGGATCTAACCCAAGACTACATTGATACAGGAATATGTAGATACAGCTCGAGTACCTCGTGTTTGCTATGCATGTACTCATTATTGTACACCACTCTGTTTTTTTTTATTTAAACTTTTAGAAGGTGATTTCTTTCACTAAAGGAAATCGTCATTGATCCCACCCCCACCCATATAAGTAATTATGCTCCATTTATACAGGGTGTATGCAAAGTTTTGTTAAGATTGCTTTACTTATTGATTAAATTCATCTACTTTATTTAATACAGCCCTATTTCGCAAGGAAGAAATTATAATAAATATATGTTAGGTTAGGTTAGGTTAATTTTAGCTTTAGGGGCCCCTTATAGTTTATACGGTCTTGGCTATACCAAGGAACCCTAACTAGAGCTACACATTTTTTCATGTAGTCATGTAAACTCCTTCTCTTTCATCTTTTCTAAAAGTTATTTTTTCACTAACTCTTGTTTTTCCCGACCTTGACGATATTAGAGAATTCGCGTAATTGAATAGAGAAAACATCTAGTCCACGGTGGGAATCGAAGAGAGGATTTACGTCTTTTTACGCCATTCTTTGAATCATTTGATCGGCTTCAGATTTGGTCCACATTTACTTTCCATTTTTGTTTCTACTTATTAGTTTATTTATGTATAATTTTTGTAATCTGCAGGATTTTAAAAATCGTTTGATTATACCGGTGAATTTCCTAATTTGTAAGTCTGTTCTTTTTGTTCGGTTTTTAAATCTACATTCAAAAAGAAGGATTACTAAAAACAACATTTTGTATAAACATAACCTCAAATGTGGCACAAACACATAATGAAAACTAATTGCAATGACAAGAAATTTGTTTGATTTTTCATTAAAATCAATATAAATAATATTTAAATTAAGTAAGTATAATAAGAACCAAATTTCAAAATTTCGGACGTTAGAATCAGTCTTTAGGTAGTTCCTGCTTATCTAGTTTGCTATTTATTTTATGTGACCAAATAAGTAAGAAAGTAATTCTAGTTGCATCCTGTCAATGTACTGGCTGTTTGCCAAGTATTGTTTAAATTGTTTTTTTGTTATTGAAAACAGACACAATATCCTATTCTGAACAAAGAAAACTGATTATTTTATACTTTAAACTTTAAAAAAAACTGTTCAGTGAATTTAAATTTTCCTTTACTGTTTAAAACATTTTAAATCATATATGAAAGACATTTTCTGAAAATTTTACATCGATTATTTACAAAAATAAATATATTATGATTTCCACATTAAACTTACAAATGTCAATCGTTTTGAAAATGTATAATTTTAGTTTAAGAAATTTGATTCTTGGTATAACCTATAGAAAAAAACGTTCCATAGTAAATACGTGTACACAAATTTCAACCTGAAAATTTATAATTTTTTCTAAAGTTATTATTTTAGAAAAAGTTATTATATTAGTATTTTCGAACAAAACACAAAATGGTCAACATTGAAACGTTGTTCTGTATATGATAAAGTGAACTTTTGTCTTTATTTTGATCACTTTAATCATTTTTAAAACACTTAAGATAACTTACACTTTAGGACGATTGTTTTCAAACAATATATAATTTTAGCAAATAAGTTTACTAACAATTATTTTAATGTTTTAACGATGTCTCACGAGCGCCTTTCTCACCTGAAGATGGATGCTTCTCATCTGAAACCACGATAGAATTTAAATAACTTAATTGGTGGTATGCGGATCAATAATAGGTATTTATAAACTTATTGATTAAAACACTAACCTACAAAATCCATTCTTGAATATACAATACATTTTTTAGTTTTTCTTTACGAATATTACAAACATTCTTACCTAGGCAAATGCCAACTTACAAGACTAAAATCCTTATTTATGTTGTTGGTGTTTATGAAAGCTTAAATGTGTAATCCTATGTAAATGGGGATTAATAGGTCAGAGATGGAAGATGAATTATTCATTTTTTAACTAAAATTTTATCAAAGGTGGATAAAAGTTTGCGCGGATTACATATAATATTTTGCTTATAAAATCGTTAGTTTATAATTAAAAAAACAATCAGAAATAAATTGTAAAAAACATTGCACAAACTTTAATTCATAAAATATTTTTATCTGCAGCAGTTTTTAAGAATATTCGTCTTTTGTTACAATACCATTGACGATTTTTTGGTTTTATAGTAATAATTTAGGAACAAGAATTTTTGTAAAGACCGCAACTAATAAGTTTGGTTTATTCCCTTTACCTGACTGCTACGCATGTTGTCTTATGTGGAAAGGGATCATAGCCATGCGTATGTTTCTCTACTGGGGTTTCTATTGTCTTCAGAATAAAGGGAGTTAAACTGATCGGTCTGTAAGCCTTAGCCTCAACGTAGGAGGTACTTCCTGGCTTAAGTATGAACACTGGTCTGGCTGCCTTCCACACTTGAGGTTTATACCTAGTAGACCAAACGGGACCAATCAGCACAGGTTGGGGTTAATGTATGTTTCTCCTTTCTGCAGTAGAGCCAGAAAAATCCTATCTATCCCATCGGATTTTATCAATATTAACCGTTTGGTTATGATGTGCCAGATCTCCCTAGTTGGGACTTTGGAGGGAATGTCTAACCCTAGCTCCCCACCCGTTCTCTTGATAACCGAGTTTGGAAAGTGTTGTATTGTACTGCGTTAATAATTATTACATCACAGTAATATATTATTGACATTTCTTGAACACGCACAGGTTTTAAGTATCCATTTCTGAGGTCCTTAATTAGATTCTTAGAACTTTGTAGGACTATAAATCTATAAAATGGTGCATTGTAGATTTTCATAATTAAATTTTATAATTTCTGCTGCAGCTCATATTGCGTCCTCATTGTAGTTTTTAACTTTTTAAAATTTCTTTTACAACCAATTTCATTTGTTAAAAAATGTAATTGTTGGCAATTTATATCAAAATTATTCTTGAATTATGTTACATGAACGAAGATTTCTAATTTCGTCACTATTAAATTAAAAGCGTATAAATTTGTGAAGGGTTTGGGTTTATTTATTAGTATTCCAGGTGTGATTGATTGTGAATTATATATTTTGTGTTACTGAAGATAATTACCATCCTACTATAATTGAGTACATAAATATTATATATGACAGTAAGATATTAGTAAATAACCTCATGTACGTACATTTTAAGAAAGCTAATTTTATTTTCGTTTCAACATGTGGTTCATACAGTATCAAGCGATTTAGACAAATGTTTAACTAGCAACTAAAACTTTATATCCTGTATGGTGTGATAGGGAAAGTATTCAAAAAATTAAATTAATAAATAAATTGCCATTTAAGAGAAAATATCCAAATAGAGGAGACTTAGGAGGGAAGTGAAATGAAAATAAAATGTACTTACCAAAGGTACATAGTTTGTTTATAACAGGATATAAGTACATGTTTATATAAAAACATTCGTAATTATGTTTATAATAAGAGTAAGATAAAAGACTGCATATGAGTGGAATGAGTAAGTTGTTTTATGAACGGTCCTTCAGGTGTTTTTAATTTTTTGGTTTTGTTAATCTTTGGAAAACCCAAAGCTATTGATATCAGAGACTCAAGTATTAAAATAATGTTTGGTCATCAAATTGTTATATCTTTGAGTTACTAGAAATAACGATGAAATTAGTTAAAAGCTAAAAGATCACGTGGACCCGATAGCGTTCATCATGTTAAAAAGTTATTAGTTCTCTGTGTTTTATTTTCTATTTATCAATTAGAATGCCAACTAAGACCACAAACAATGTTGCTCTGAACATGATGCTGGCTCAAGGTACTTTTGAAAGTGTAACGATAAAAAGACAAAAATCCTTTTCATAGTGTTGATGTTTATTAAAGATTGTGACTTTCAAAAATCTGTAACAATGTCCCTTAATCTTATCTGTGACAATATATCATATATATAAAATGAATTAATCATTTTCTAAGTAAACTTTTTAGAAGGTAAATAGACGTTTGCGCGTATTACGTAAATATATTTTGCTGAGATGATTATTTGCTGATGAAATCGGTAGTTTATAATCTAGAAAAGACAGAAAAAAAATTCCCTATTTAGGTAAATGGTTTAGCTTCATATCCATTATAACTAACATAAGTTCCTCTGATCTTCCTTGCTTTTTACATTTACACTTCATTTCTTCTTGTTGTCACTCATATAAATTTTGTTTGTTTTAATTATATATTAACCTAATGATGCCTAATAGCGAAACGTATGTATCTTGTTAAATTATATTTTGTGAAAAATTACAGTTTTTATTAATTTCGTTTTTATCAAATGGAGTTGTAAGTACCGTATTTTGATGACTGCTACTAGGAACAACATAAAAAACATTTTTTTTATTAAACCATTGTTTAAATTTTTAAAATTTATATTATAATGTACATAAACAGACACTTATTTTTTAATGGTTTTCTTAATCCAGTCGGCACTTGCGGGTATACTTGCATAGACTGCGGGGAATCTGTCATCTGCAAAGCCAAGACCCCAGGAAAATAAACCGTAAACTTTGTTCTTTGCTACAATTGGATCTCCGAAATCGTTCTGAAAAATAAATGATAGAATTAATTAAATTTAAGAAGTAATAATAAAATTGACAGACTATTATTTATAATATAGATTTATCCTTGTTGGTTAAAGATGAATCTCTTTGTTATCATCTTCTTAAACAAAAGAAAGTAAAAATAAAGTCCTCCAGCCTTTGACTATTTTAATAGCGCCAGGATCAGGAAAAAACCAGAGTTCCTCAAGAGAGCTCTGATAGGAAAGATAAAAGAGAGGGATCTAACCCAAGACTACATGATACAGGAATATATCCAGCTAGAGTACCTCGTGCTTGCTATACCTGTACTCATTATTGTACGCTACTCTGGTTTTTTTTTAAATTTTATTTTTTTAAATTTTAGAAGGTGATTTCCTTCATGAAAGGAAATCTTCATAGATTCCACCCATACAAGTAATTATGCTTCGTTTATACAGGGTGTTTGAAAATTTTTTTAAAGAGTGCTCTACTTATTGATTAAATTTATCTACTTTATTTAATACAGCCCAATTTCGTAAGGAAGAAAATATAATAAAATAGGTTAGGTTTTTTTACCTTAGGGGATACCTTATAGTTTATACGGTCTTGGCAATCCCAAAGATCTCTAACTAGAGCTACACATTTTTTCATGTAGTCATGTAAACTCCTTCTCTTTCATCATTTCTAAAAGTTCTTTTTTCACTAACTCTTGTTTTTTTCCGACCCTGACGCTATTAGAGAATTCGCGGAATTAAATAGAGAAATCATCTAGTCCACGGTGGGAATCTTTTTACGTCATTCTCAGAATCATTTGATAGGCTTCAGATTTGGTCCACGTTCACTTTCTATTTTTTTCCTACTTTCTAGTTTACTTATGTTTAATTTTTGTAATCTGCATAATTTTAAAAATCGTTTGATTTTATCGGTGAATTTCCTAATTTACAAAGTCTGTTCTTTTTGTTCGGTTTTTAAATCTACATTCAAAAAGAGAGATTACTAAAAACAACATTTTATAAAAACATAACCTCAAATTTGGCACACACATAATGAAAACTAACTGCAATGACAAGAAATTTGTTTTATTTCCAGTAAAAATCATATCAAATAATATTTAAATTAAATAAGTATAATATGAACCAAATTTCAAAATGGCGGACGTTAGAATCACTCTTTAGGTAGTTTCTGCTTATCTAGTCTGCTGTATCTGATGTGACCAAATAAGTAAGAAAGTAATTCTAGATGCATCTTGTCAATGTACTGGCTGTTTGCCAAGTATT
This sequence comes from Aphrophora alni, assembly GCA_963513935.1. Classification (NCBI taxonomy): domain Eukaryota; kingdom Metazoa; phylum Arthropoda; class Insecta; order Hemiptera; family Aphrophoridae; genus Aphrophora; species Aphrophora alni. Next base: position 18,488,284 of record OY740773.1, on the reverse strand, counting down.
GTTTAAATTGGTTTTTTGTTATTGAAAACAGAGCCAAATTCCTATTCTGAACAAGGAAATTATTTTACACTTTAAATTTTTAAAAAACTGTTCAGTGAATTTACAGTTTACACAAACACAACAAATTAATTTTGAAGTTATTTATTAATAAATATATATACGTACATTACATGGTCCAACACTCTTTTCTGAAGCACAGATCATTGATTTATCTACAGAGTAGCCATATGTACTGTATGCATTGTTACATGTTGTGCGATCGACTCCTTTCACTGTAAGTTCTTTGAAGGCATTGCTGTTTGAGGTCTAAAGCATAATAATTTGATAGAAGTTTATAAACAAATATAATAGTTTGAAATAATTATAGTGAACATTTTTATATTTCTATTCATCAGAATTCTATAGTTAAATTAAAGTTTTATTACCCTATTTTGGTCCGACACAATTCCTATTTGAAATAACTCCATTGAATAACAGGTTTCGACAGTTAAATTATTGTTGTCCGAAAATTGTCATTGTCTGATGATTTATGATTCCTGTATTATTCGAAATATTTCACCCATTTTTTTCTTTTTAAATTAGCAAAATCGCTTCTGACATATTATGCTTTTTATATGTCAAATGTTTTTTCCATGGTTTTTATTAATTTTCCACAACATTTTTTGAGTAGAAGACAACCATAGTGTTTTAATTTTATAATGTTAGGTAGGTACATTTAAAGTAAATTTAATAAATATCTGTTACATTTGAACGAGAATAATTATTTGTAATTTGTTTGATTGTAGGGATCTTCACAAATTTTGAGATACAGCAGTTTTACGTGTGTAATTTGTAACAAATAAAACTCTTATGAATTTAGTTTTAACAATATTGCTTGAACGGTTTCTGAGAAATCATTGCAATGTAACATCAAGAATGGAATAGATATTAAAAAGAAAATTGGCGATATTCCTGACCCCTGACACTTTAGGTAATAATCAATATAGTTCCCAAAAATGTTTTCGAATTTTATAAAGTTGATTTTGAGAAATTATGCTTCTATATGACTATTTTCCAATCATAGATTTTGAAAAATTTATCTATAATTCCTGATCTATCTTTTGAGGAGATGTCAACCAGAGTATTAATTTTTAGGAGGGTACATCTGAAAGAAATTTAATCAAAATCGGGTTCATTTGAGCAAGCCTAATTTTTTGTATGGTTTAATGGTAAGGACCCTCCAAAATTTTGAGATACAGCAATAATTAGTACCGAATAAAACTAGAAATTAACAAAGTTATTCTAATTGTTTTTGAGAATCACTACAAAGTAACATCAAGAAGAAAAACAGACGTAAAAAAAAAGAAATGTACAAAGATTTAGGCTCAATTTTTGCTTAAATTGGACCCATCAAACTTTCATTATAACTTTTATCTCATTATGTTTTTTAAATAAATATAAATATTCAATGAAATAGAGAGTGGTCCAAACATAGAACTGTTAGGGTAGGGGAATATTGCAAAGAAGCACAGTCACAATTAAGATTAATGACTAGCTCTCTCTGTGTTTGCGTGATAGGTTCTGAGTTAAATCAACATGATGGGTTAAAAAGTTACTGTGTGAGCTCAGAATCGTAGGATATTAGCGTTTTCTTATTTGAAAGACTATCAAGAGAAACATGTTGTATTGTACAAAGATTCCTTAACCGTTCTATATACACCACAGGGTTAGTAATATTCTATGAAAGGTATAATCAGTATTAATAATAATTTTATTTAAAAACTCACATCACCCCAGCCACTCAGTACGACGGCCTTTCCTTTGGCTAAATCCTTTGTGGCCAAACCAATTTTCTTCACAGTTTTGCCGAATTTAATATTTTTTCTCAATTTAATTAGTCCTAAATCGTAAGTATTCGTTAGGTGGTTATACTGTGGGTGATATGTGAGAGATTTGGCAGTGTAGGTTGTACCATCTTTGTCAGTACTGTTTGATCCAACTCTGATCTCAAAATCTCTTGCGATCCTTCTGGAAACGTGAAATTAACAATTTAGGTTTCAATTAATTTAAGAATGTACAAAGATAAGCAGCAAAACAATTTTGCTTCAATTTTGAATTCTTGAAAATAACTCGTAATGAAATGTTGAAAATCACGACGGAAGTTATAATTTAAACATACACAAACAAATTCACAAAGTTGGAAGGAAATATACTGCTTGCATTTCTCTTCATACATTTTTAAAGTGAAGTATAAGATAACAAATAAATAAATTTATGAAATTTACTGAAATGTATTTAGAACAAAATCTAGAATTTTAACAAAGAATTGTTTGGAAATATCGTTTTTAATTTGATATAAAACAGAAAATTCTGTAATATTTGTACTATCAGACACATATTCAATTTTAAAATATTTACACATTTGAATTAAAAAAGGATAAATATTAAGCTTAGCTCTTGAGTTGATATACTTGTAGAAAAAACTTGAACCCAAATTCTCACAAATAGTAGTTTATTTAATCAAACGTGTTTCAACGACAAAATCGGTGATGTATGAGTTAAAATAACTTTAAAAGTCTTCAGTTATTGTTGCTCATTCATCACTGAAGATGGCGACATTGTGTTTGAAACGCGTTGAATATATACACTTTCTATCTGTATTCTAGCTTTACTCTATGAAGACAGAATAACATATTAATTAAGAAATGAAATGGAATAAGTCTACAAGAACGTGGAATCATTTTCAGATAGGCTGTATAAAATACACCATTTTCAAAATGATATTTTAAACCAAATTCTGAAAATTAAAACAAACAAAAAATATCACAAATAATCAATAATTGTAGAATCAAAATCGTACGAGCAATTTTTTAAATTGTACTCTAAAATGAATGGTTTAGAAAAGCATTGTTGTGAATCTATCAGTTTATGGTGAAAACTGTTTGTAAATTAAGGGAGCGGAATTTTACCGAGGGAAAAAACAAAATAATGTCACAATGACTAGACATAGCTATCCAATATATAAGATCTAACTGATAATATTAATTTTAGATTGAAATTGGCAAATTCGGATAGATTCACTTTTCTTCTTATAGTTAGGAAATATTGACAAATATTTGGTGTTTTTCAAATAATAGTTGAATGTTTACCACAAAAACTACCTCTTAAGTCAAAAAACCTTTCAGTCATCATCAACAAGAAGAAGGAAAGGATATAAAATGGAAACGATTAGTCCATGAATAATATAACAACATCAGTGTTGGAAAACAACAAGAGATTGTCGAAAGAAACCGAATAGGAAAGATGAAAAGAATTATCTAACCAAAGACCACAGGAACAATGTGTAGACCCAGCTAGGTTACTCGGGATTGCCAAGCCCATACTCACTGTAGTGCCCCCTGAGTCTATTAGTTATGGATTTTTTACAACTAAAGTTATAGTTTTTGTCAGTTCAATAACATTTAATGCTTTAAATAATGTTAAATATACCTACTTATAAATACAGTCAGCTAATGTCAGGATATAGTTCTTGCTTACAATAACTCCAGCGCAGTAGAATGAGCCATACATTGAAATGGAAGCCTGAAAGTAGTAAATATACATAATTTTAAATAAAGTTATAGTTTGAAAGATATAGTTAAAAAGTTTTATAAACTTAAGTGGAACATTTTTCTAAAATTTCATTTAACTCATTTCCTCACACTTTCAAAAATTCTTAATTTCACTGTGGTTCACAAATATCGTCATGTTTTTTTTTCTTGCAAAGGTTAGTCTCTTTTTTTTCTGCCTTATTTGTAATCGATCTTATTTTTTGAAGTAAAACATAAAAAAGAGTTTTTTAAAACTGTTTATTTGTTTCCATTTTAAATAAGAAAAATCAATTGACTACATGTTTAGTTTTTATCGTTATTCTATTTAAAAATGTATTATAACTCGGTAGGTTTGTTTTAAACAGTTTCAGTTTCTCTTTAAAACTAAAATTTGGGAGCAACAGGAAATTGTGGTACATGACAAAATTAGATTTTTAAATTAAACATATACTGCAAAAGCGCGTAAAAAATTATTATTTAATAATCAGAATGGTAAGTCTGAACTTTTAGAACATTATGTTATCGATATTTGAACATGTATTTCCTATGTCATGTTTATACCATACAGTTACTATATTGACACAGCATATAATTTTAATACTATATTATTTTGCATTGATTACTGCATAAATTATTAGTCTACTGATATTTTTTAAAACTGTTTTAAAAATTGATATTCTACCTGATAAGGGTGTTTTTGGATAGTAGTGTTCTTTCCTCCAATGATACCTAAATCCTTGAGATTCTTCAAATGTTTCAAAGCCTCTGGGATTCTTGACCTTCTTTGAACATAATTAGGGTTATATGCAGCTGCTGTAAATGTAAATATAGATTTATTATTATAATTTTATTGTTCAGAATTATTTCAATTTAACGGGTAGTATTGTTGTAAAATTCTTAGATACAAACAAAACTATATTTCTAAAAACTGTGAAGGAAAAAAAGAAATTGTTTGAAATGAGAAAACACAATAAACACTAGGAGAGAAATGTATTCGTTCAATGAGAAGTTAAATTGTATACTGTTTAAAACATTTTTAATCATGTATGAAAGATATTTTCAGAAAAATTTACATTGATTATTTTTTTAAAATATTAGGATTTCCACATTAAACTTACAAATGTTAATCGTTTTGAAAATGTTTAAGTTTAGTTTCAAGAAATTTGGTCCTTGGTATAACCTATAGAAAAAAAACGTAGCATACCAAATATGTGTACACAAATTTCAACTATGAAAATTTATTAATTTCTAAATTTATTATTTTAGAAAAAGTTATTATATTTGTATTTTCGAACAAAACACAAAATGGTCAACATTGAAACGTTTTCCGGTATATGATTAAGTGAACTTTTGTCTTTATTTTGATCACTTTAATCATTTTCCAAAGTTATTTTTAAAACACTTAAGATGACTTACACGTTAGGACGAAATTTTAGCAAATAAGTTTACTAACAATTATTTTAATATTTTAATGATGTCTCACGAGCGCCTCTCTCACCTGATGATGGATGCTTCTCATTTGAAACCACGATAGTATTTAAATACCTAAATTGGTGGTATGCGGACTTATGGTAATAAACAATATGTATTGGTAAACCTATTGATTAAAACACTAACCTACAAGAAATCCATTCTTGAATATGCAATACAATTTTTAGATTTTCTTTACAAATATAAGGCTTATTTCTTACCTAGGCAAATGCCAACTAAGACTACAAACACTGTTGCTCTGAACATGTTGCTGGCTCAAGGTACTTTTACAAGTGTAACGATACAAAGATAAAATACTTATTTATAGTGTTTATTAAAGATTATGAATTCCAAAAATCAGTGTCAATGTAACTTAATCTTATCTGTGAGATTATATCATAAATGGAATATAAATTATTTATTTTCTAAGTAAACGTTTTTAGAAGGTAGATAAAAATTTGAGCATATTACGTAAATATATTTTGCTCAGATGATTATTTGCTGAAGAAATCGCTAGTTTATAATCTTAAGAAGACAGTTAAATAAAATTCCCTATTTAGGTCTATTTGTTAGCTTCATATGCTTTACAAGTTTCACAGTTACTCTGTTTTACCTTGCCTATTTTCTTTTGCACTTTATGTCTTCTTGTTGTCACTCATACAAATGTTGTCTGCTTTATTTTTATATTAACCTAATAATACCTAATAGCGAAAAGTATGTGTCTTGTTAAATTAAATTTTGAGAAAATTTAGTTTTTTTTTGAATTTTGTTTTTATCGAAAGGAGTTGCAATTACCATATATTGTTGACTGCTACCAGGAACAACATAAAAAAACAGGAAAAGACATAGTTTTTAAAAATCATTATTTAAATGTTTTATATATATTATAATGTACATAGAAGAAAGATATAAAAACTGACATTTATTTCTTAGTGCTTTTTTTATCCACTTGACACTTGCGGGTATACTTGCATAGACTGCGGGGAAGAATCTGTCGTCTGCACAGTTTAAATACCAGGAAAATAAATCATAAACTTTGTTCTTTGCTACAATTGGACGTCCGTAATCGCTTTGAAAAATATATATTAGAATTTATTAGTTTTAAGAAGTAATAATAAAATTGACCGACTATTATTTATAATATAGATTTATCCTTGTTGGTTAAAGGATGAGCCTAATTAATTGTGATCATCGTATTTTAAAAAAAGCGAGTAAAAAGAAAGTCCTCTTGCCTTCGACTATTTTAATAGCGCAAGGTTCAGGAAAAAACAACAGTTCTTCAGAGAGGTCTGATAGGAAAGATAAAGAGAGGGATCTAACCCAAGACTACATTGATACAGGAATATGTAGATACAGCTCGAGTACCTCGTGTTTGCTATGCATGTACTCATTATTGTACACCACTCTGTTTTTTTTTATTTAAACTTTTAGAAGGTGATTTCTTTCACTAAAGGAAATCGTCATTGATCCCACCCCCACCCATATAAGTAATTATGCTCCATTTATACAGGGTGTATGCAAAGTTTTGTTAAGATTGCTTTACTTATTGATTAAATTCATCTACTTTATTTAATACAGCCCTATTTCGCAAGGAAGAAATTATAATAAATATATGTTAGGTTAGGTTAGGTTAATTTTAGCTTTAGGGGCCCCTTATAGTTTATACGGTCTTGGCTATACCAAGGAACCCTAACTAGAGCTACACATTTTTTCATGTAGTCATGTAAACTCCTTCTCTTTCATCTTTTCTAAAAGTTATTTTTTCACTAACTCTTGTTTTTCCCGACCTTGACGATATTAGAGAATTCGCGTAATTGAATAGAGAAAACATCTAGTCCACGGTGGGAATCGAAGAGAGGATTTACGTCTTTTTACGCCATTCTTTGAATCATTTGATCGGCTTCAGATTTGGTCCACATTTACTTTCCATTTTTGTTTCTACTTATTAGTTTATTTATGTATAATTTTTGTAATCTGCAGGATTTTAAAAATCGTTTGATTATACCGGTGAATTTCCTAATTTGTAAGTCTGTTCTTTTTGTTCGGTTTTTAAATCTACATTCAAAAAGAAGGATTACTAAAAACAACATTTTGTATAAACATAACCTCAAATGTGGCACAAACACATAATGAAAACTAATTGCAATGACAAGAAATTTGTTTGATTTTTCATTAAAATCAATATAAATAATATTTAAATTAAGTAAGTATAATAAGAACCAAATTTCAAAATTTCGGACGTTAGAATCAGTCTTTAGGTAGTTCCTGCTTATCTAGTTTGCTATTTATTTTATGTGACCAAATAAGTAAGAAAGTAATTCTAGTTGCATCCTGTCAATGTACTGGCTGTTTGCCAAGTATTGTTTAAATTGTTTTTTTGTTATTGAAAACAGACACAATATCCTATTCTGAACAAAGAAAACTGATTATTTTATACTTTAAACTTTAAAAAAAACTGTTCAGTGAATTTAAATTTTCCTTTACTGTTTAAAACATTTTAAATCATATATGAAAGACATTTTCTGAAAATTTTACATCGATTATTTACAAAAATAAATATATTATGATTTCCACATTAAACTTACAAATGTCAATCGTTTTGAAAATGTATAATTTTAGTTTAAGAAATTTGATTCTTGGTATAACCTATAGAAAAAAACGTTCCATAGTAAATACGTGTACACAAATTTCAACCTGAAAATTTATAATTTTTTCTAAAGTTATTATTTTAGAAAAAGTTATTATATTAGTATTTTCGAACAAAACACAAAATGGTCAACATTGAAACGTTGTTCTGTATATGATAAAGTGAACTTTTGTCTTTATTTTGATCACTTTAATCATTTTTAAAACACTTAAGATAACTTACACTTTAGGACGATTGTTTTCAAACAATATATAATTTTAGCAAATAAGTTTACTAACAATTATTTTAATGTTTTAACGATGTCTCACGAGCGCCTTTCTCACCTGAAGATGGATGCTTCTCATCTGAAACCACGATAGAATTTAAATAACTTAATTGGTGGTATGCGGATCAATAATAGGTATTTATAAACTTATTGATTAAAACACTAACCTACAAAATCCATTCTTGAATATACAATACATTTTTTAGTTTTTCTTTACGAATATTACAAACATTCTTACCTAGGCAAATGCCAACTTACAAGACTAAAATCCTTATTTATGTTGTTGGTGTTTATGAAAGCTTAAATGTGTAATCCTATGTAAATGGGGATTAATAGGTCAGAGATGGAAGATGAATTATTCATTTTTTAACTAAAATTTTATCAAAGGTGGATAAAAGTTTGCGCGGATTACATATAATATTTTGCTTATAAAATCGTTAGTTTATAATTAAAAAAACAATCAGAAATAAATTGTAAAAAACATTGCACAAACTTTAATTCATAAAATATTTTTATCTGCAGCAGTTTTTAAGAATATTCGTCTTTTGTTACAATACCATTGACGATTTTTTGGTTTTATAGTAATAATTTAGGAACAAGAATTTTTGTAAAGACCGCAACTAATAAGTTTGGTTTATTCCCTTTACCTGACTGCTACGCATGTTGTCTTATGTGGAAAGGGATCATAGCCATGCGTATGTTTCTCTACTGGGGTTTCTATTGTCTTCAGAATAAAGGGAGTTAAACTGATCGGTCTGTAAGCCTTAGCCTCAACGTAGGAGGTACTTCCTGGCTTAAGTATGAACACTGGTCTGGCTGCCTTCCACACTTGAGGTTTATACCTAGTAGACCAAACGGGACCAATCAGCACAGGTTGGGGTTAATGTATGTTTCTCCTTTCTGCAGTAGAGCCAGAAAAATCCTATCTATCCCATCGGATTTTATCAATATTAACCGTTTGGTTATGATGTGCCAGATCTCCCTAGTTGGGACTTTGGAGGGAATGTCTAACCCTAGCTCCCCACCCGTTCTCTTGATAACCGAGTTTGGAAAGTGTTGTATTGTACTGCGTTAATAATTATTACATCACAGTAATATATTATTGACATTTCTTGAACACGCACAGGTTTTAAGTATCCATTTCTGAGGTCCTTAATTAGATTCTTAGAACTTTGTAGGACTATAAATCTATAAAATGGTGCATTGTAGATTTTCATAATTAAATTTTATAATTTCTGCTGCAGCTCATATTGCGTCCTCATTGTAGTTTTTAACTTTTTAAAATTTCTTTTACAACCAATTTCATTTGTTAAAAAATGTAATTGTTGGCAATTTATATCAAAATTATTCTTGAATTATGTTACATGAACGAAGATTTCTAATTTCGTCACTATTAAATTAAAAGCGTATAAATTTGTGAAGGGTTTGGGTTTATTTATTAGTATTCCAGGTGTGATTGATTGTGAATTATATATTTTGTGTTACTGAAGATAATTACCATCCTACTATAATTGAGTACATAAATATTATATATGACAGTAAGATATTAGTAAATAACCTCATGTACGTACATTTTAAGAAAGCTAATTTTATTTTCGTTTCAACATGTGGTTCATACAGTATCAAGCGATTTAGACAAATGTTTAACTAGCAACTAAAACTTTATATCCTGTATGGTGTGATAGGGAAAGTATTCAAAAAATTAAATTAATAAATAAATTGCCATTTAAGAGAAAATATCCAAATAGAGGAGACTTAGGAGGGAAGTGAAATGAAAATAAAATGTACTTACCAAAGGTACATAGTTTGTTTATAACAGGATATAAGTACATGTTTATATAAAAACATTCGTAATTATGTTTATAATAAGAGTAAGATAAAAGACTGCATATGAGTGGAATGAGTAAGTTGTTTTATGAACGGTCCTTCAGGTGTTTTTAATTTTTTGGTTTTGTTAATCTTTGGAAAACCCAAAGCTATTGATATCAGAGACTCAAGTATTAAAATAATGTTTGGTCATCAAATTGTTATATCTTTGAGTTACTAGAAATAACGATGAAATTAGTTAAAAGCTAAAAGATCACGTGGACCCGATAGCGTTCATCATGTTAAAAAGTTATTAGTTCTCTGTGTTTTATTTTCTATTTATCAATTAGAATGCCAACTAAGACCACAAACAATGTTGCTCTGAACATGATGCTGGCTCAAGGTACTTTTGAAAGTGTAACGATAAAAAGACAAAAATCCTTTTCATAGTGTTGATGTTTATTAAAGATTGTGACTTTCAAAAATCTGTAACAATGTCCCTTAATCTTATCTGTGACAATATATCATATATATAAAATGAATTAATCATTTTCTAAGTAAACTTTTTAGAAGGTAAATAGACGTTTGCGCGTATTACGTAAATATATTTTGCTGAGATGATTATTTGCTGATGAAATCGGTAGTTTATAATCTAGAAAAGACAGAAAAAAAATTCCCTATTTAGGTAAATGGTTTAGCTTCATATCCATTATAACTAACATAAGTTCCTCTGATCTTCCTTGCTTTTTACATTTACACTTCATTTCTTCTTGTTGTCACTCATATAAATTTTGTTTGTTTTAATTATATATTAACCTAATGATGCCTAATAGCGAAACGTATGTATCTTGTTAAATTATATTTTGTGAAAAATTACAGTTTTTATTAATTTCGTTTTTATCAAATGGAGTTGTAAGTACCGTATTTTGATGACTGCTACTAGGAACAACATAAAAAACATTTTTTTTATTAAACCATTGTTTAAATTTTTAAAATTTATATTATAATGTACATAAACAGACACTTATTTTTTAATGGTTTTCTTAATCCAGTCGGCACTTGCGGGTATACTTGCATAGACTGCGGGGAATCTGTCATCTGCAAAGCCAAGACCCCAGGAAAATAAACCGTAAACTTTGTTCTTTGCTACAATTGGATCTCCGAAATCGTTCTGAAAAATAAATGATAGAATTAATTAAATTTAAGAAGTAATAATAAAATTGACAGACTATTATTTATAATATAGATTTATCCTTGTTGGTTAAAGATGAATCTCTTTGTTATCATCTTCTTAAACAAAAGAAAGTAAAAATAAAGTCCTCCAGCCTTTGACTATTTTAATAGCGCCAGGATCAGGAAAAAACCAGAGTTCCTCAAGAGAGCTCTGATAGGAAAGATAAAAGAGAGGGATCTAACCCAAGACTACATGATACAGGAATATATCCAGCTAGAGTACCTCGTGCTTGCTATACCTGTACTCATTATTGTACGCTACTCTGGTTTTTTTTTAAATTTTATTTTTTTAAATTTTAGAAGGTGATTTCCTTCATGAAAGGAAATCTTCATAGATTCCACCCATACAAGTAATTATGCTTCGTTTATACAGGGTGTTTGAAAATTTTTTTAAAGAGTGCTCTACTTATTGATTAAATTTATCTACTTTATTTAATACAGCCCAATTTCGTAAGGAAGAAAATATAATAAAATAGGTTAGGTTTTTTTACCTTAGGGGATACCTTATAGTTTATACGGTCTTGGCAATCCCAAAGATCTCTAACTAGAGCTACACATTTTTTCATGTAGTCATGTAAACTCCTTCTCTTTCATCATTTCTAAAAGTTCTTTTTTCACTAACTCTTGTTTTTTTCCGACCCTGACGCTATTAGAGAATTCGCGGAATTAAATAGAGAAATCATCTAGTCCACGGTGGGAATCTTTTTACGTCATTCTCAGAATCATTTGATAGGCTTCAGATTTGGTCCACGTTCACTTTCTATTTTTTTCCTACTTTCTAGTTTACTTATGTTTAATTTTTGTAATCTGCATAATTTTAAAAATCGTTTGATTTTATCGGTGAATTTCCTAATTTACAAAGTCTGTTCTTTTTGTTCGGTTTTTAAATCTACATTCAAAAAGAGAGATTACTAAAAACAACATTTTATAAAAACATAACCTCAAATTTGGCACACACATAATGAAAACTAACTGCAATGACAAGAAATTTGTTTTATTTCCAGTAAAAATCATATCAAATAATATTTAAATTAAATAAGTATAATATGAACCAAATTTCAAAATGGCGGACGTTAGAATCACTCTTTAGGTAGTTTCTGCTTATCTAGTCTGCTGTATCTGATGTGACCAAATAAGTAAGAAAGTAATTCTAGATGCATCTTGTCAATGTACTGGCTGTTTGCCAAGTATTGTTTAAATTGGTTTTTTGTTATTGAAAACAGAGCCAAATTCCTATTCTGAACAAGGAAATTATTTTACACTTTAAATTTTTAAAAAACTGTTCAGTGAATTTACAGTTTACACAAACACAACAAATTAATTTTGAAGTTATTTATTAATAAATATATATACGTACATTACATGGTCCAACACTCTTTTCTGAAGCACAGATCATTGATTTATCTACAGAGTAGCCATATGTACTGTATGCATTGTTACATGTTGTGCGATCGACTCCTTTCACTGTAAGTTCTTTGAAGGCATTGCTGTTTGAGGTCTAAAGCATAATAATTTGATAGAAGTTTATAAACAAATATAATAGTTTGAAATAATTATAGTGAACATTTTTATATTTCTATTCATCAGAATTCTATAGTTAAATTAAAGTTTTATTACCCTATTTTGGTCCGACACAATTCCTATTTGAAATAACTCCATTGAATAACAGGTTTCGACAGTTAAATTATTGTTGTCCGAAAATTGTCATTGTCTGATGATTTATGATTCCTGTATTATTCGAAATATTTCACCCATTTTTTTCTTTTTAAATTAGCAAAATCGCTTCTGACATATTATGCTTTTTATATGTCAAATGTTTTTTCCATGGTTTTTATTAATTTTCCACAACATTTTTTGAGTAGAAGACAACCATAGTGTTTTAATTTTATAATGTTAGGTAGGTACATTTAAAGTAAATTTAATAAATATCTGTTACATTTGAACGAGAATAATTATTTGTAATTTGTTTGATTGTAGGGATCTTCACAAATTTTGAGATACAGCAGTTTTACGTGTGTAATTTGTAACAAATAAAACTCTTATGAATTTAGTTTTAACAATATTGCTTGAACGGTTTCTGAGAAATCATTGCAATGTAACATCAAGAATGGAATAGATATTAAAAAGAAAATTGGCGATATTCCTGACCCCTGACACTTTAGGTAATAATCAATATAGTTCCCAAAAATGTTTTCGAATTTTATAAAGTTGATTTTGAGAAATTATGCTTCTATATGACTATTTTCCAATCATAGATTTTGAAAAATTTATCTATAATTCCTGATCTATCTTTTGAGGAGATGTCAACCAGAGTATTAATTTTTAGGAGGGTACATCTGAAAGAAATTTAATCAAAATCGGGTTCATTTGAGCAAGCCTAATTTTTTGTATGGTTTAATGGTAAGGACCCTCCAAAATTTTGAGATACAGCAATAATTAGTACCGAATAAAACTAGAAATTAACAAAGTTATTCTAATTGTTTTTGAGAATCACTACAAAGTAACATCAAGAAGAAAAACAGACGTAAAAAAAAAGAAATGTACAAAGATTTAGGCTCAATTTTTGCTTAAATTGGACCCATCAAACTTTCATTATAACTTTTATCTCATTATGTTTTTTAAATAAATATAAATATTCAATGAAATAGAGAGTGGTCCAAACATAGAACTGTTAGGGTAGGGGAATATTGCAAAGAAGCACAGTCACAATTAAGATTAATGACTAGCTCTCTCTGTGTTTGCGTGATAGGTTCTGAGTTAAATCAACATGATGGGTTAAAAAGTTACTGTGTGAGCTCAGAATCGTAGGATATTAGCGTTTTCTTATTTGAAAGACTATCAAGAGAAACATGTTGTATTGTACAAAGATTCCTTAACCGTTCTATATACACCACAGGGTTAGTAATATTCTATGAAAGGTATAATCAGTATTAATAATAATTTTATTTAAAAACTCACATCACCCCAGCCACTCAGTACGACGGCCTTTCCTTTGGCTAAATCCTTTGTGGCCAAACCAATTTTCTTCACAGTTTTGCCGAATTTAATATTTTTTCTCAATTTAATTAGTCCTAAATCGTAAGTATTCGTTAGGTGGTTATACTGTGGGTGATATGTGAGAGATTTGGCAGTGTAGGTTGTACCATCTTTGTCAGTACTGTTTGATCCAACTCTGATCTCAAAATCTCTTGCGATCCTTCTGGAAACGTGAAATTAACAATTTAGGTTTCAATTAATTTAAGAATGTACAAAGATAAGCAGCAAAACAATTTTGCTTCAATTTTGAATTCTTGAAAATAACTCGTAATGAAATGTTGAAAATCACGACGGAAGTTATAATTTAAACATACACAAACAAATTCACAAAGTTGGAAGGAAATATACTGCTTGCATTTCTCTTCATACATTTTTAAAGTGAAGTATAAGATAACAAATAAATAAATTTATGAAATTTACTGAAATGTATTTAGAACAAAATCTAGAATTTTAACAAAGAATTGTTTGGAAATATCGTTTTTAATTTGATATAAAACAGAAAATTCTGTAATATTTGTACTATCAGACACATATTCAATTTTAAAATATTTACACATTTGAATTAAAAAAGGATAAATATTAAGCTTAGCTCTTGAGTTGATATACTTGTAGAAAAAACTTGAACCCAAATTCTCACAAATAGTAGTTTATTTAATCAAACGTGTCTCAACGACAAAATCGGTGATGTATGAGTTAAAATAACTTTAAAAGTCTTCAGTTATTGTTGCTCATTCATCACTGAAGATGGCGACATTGTGTTTGAAACGCGTTGAATATATACACTTTCTATCTGTATTCTAGCTTTACTCTATGAAGACAGAATAACATATTAATTAAGAAATGAAATGGAATAAGTCTACAAGAACGTGGAATCATTTTCAGATAGGCTGTATAAAATACACCATTTTCAAAATGATATTTTAAACCAAATTCTGAAAATTAAAACAAACAAAAAATATCACAAATAATCAATAATTGTAGAATCAAAATCGTACGAGCAATTTTTTAAATTGTACTCTAAAATGAATGGTTTAGAAAAGCATTGTTGTGAATCTATCAGTTTATGGTGAAAACTGTTTGTAAATTAAGGGAGCGGAATTTTACCGAGGGAAAAAACAAAATAATGTCACAATGACTAGACATAGCTATCCAATATATAAGATCTAACTGATAATATTAATTTTAGATTGAAATTGGCAAATTCGGATAGATTCACTTTTCTTCTTATAGTTAGGAAATATTGACAAATATTTGGTGTTTTTCAAATAATAGTTGAATGTTTACCACAAAAACTACCTCTTAAGTCAAAAAACCTTTCAGTCATCATCAACAAGAAGAAGGAAAGGATATAAAATGGAAACGATTAGTCCATGAATAATATAACAACATCAGTGTTGGAAAACAACAAGAGATTGTCGAAAGAAACCGAATAGGAAAGATGAAAAGAATTATCTAACCAAAGACCACAGGAACAATGTGTAGACCCAGCTAGGTTACTCGGGATTGCCAAGCCCATACTCACTGTAGTGCCCCCTGAGTCTATTAGTTATGGATTTTTTACAACTAAAGTTATAGTTTTTGTCAGTTCAATAACATTTAATGCTTTAAATAATGTTAAATATACCTACTTATAAATACAGTCAGCTAATGTCAGGATATAGTTCTTGCTTACAATAACTCCAGCGCAGTAGAATGAGCCATACATTGAAATGGAAGCCTGAAAGTAGTAAATATACATAATTTTAAATAAAGTTATAGTTTGAAAGATATAGTTAAAAAGTTTTATAAACTTAAGTGGAACATTTTTCTAAAATTTCATTTAACTCATTTCCTCACACTTTCAAAAATTCTTAATTTCACTGTGGTTCACAAATATCGTCATGTTTTTTTTTCTTGCAAAGGTTAGTCTCTTTTTTTTCTGCCTTATTTGTAATCGATCTTATTTTTTGAAGTAAAACATAAAAAAGAGTTTTTTAAAACTGTTTATTTGTTTCCATTTTAAATAAGAAAAATCAATTGACTACATGTTTAGTTTTTATCGTTATTCTATTTAAAAATGTATTATAACTCGGTAGGTTTGTTTTAAACAGTTTCAGTTTCTCTTTAAAACTAAAATTTGGGAGCAACAGGAAATTGTGGTACATGACAAAATTAGATTTTTAAATTAAACATATACTGCAAAAGCGCGTAAAAAATTATTATTTAATAATCAGAATGGTAAGTCTGAACTTTTAGAACATTATGTTATCGATATTTGAACATGTATTTCCTATGTCATGTTTATACCATACAGTTACTATATTGACACAGCATATAATTTTAATACTATATTATTTTGCATTGATTACTGCATAAATTATTAGTCTACTGATATTTTTTAAAACTGTTTTAAAAATTGATATTCTACCTCATAAGGGTGTTTTTGGATAGTAGTGTTCTTTCCTCCAATGATACCTAAATCCTTGAGATTCTTCAAATGTTTCAAAGCCTCTGGGATTCTTGACCTTCTTTGAACATAATTAGGGTTATATGCAGCTGCTGTAAATGTAAATATAGATTTATTATTATAATTTTATTGTTCAGAATTATTTCAATTTAACGGGTAGTATTGTTGTAAAATTCTTAGATACAAACAAAACTATATTTCTAAAAACTGTGAAGGAAAAAAAGAAATTGTTTGAAATGAGAAAACACAATAAACACTAGGAGAGAAATGTATTCGTTCAATGAGAAGTTAAATTGTATACTGTTTAAAACATTTTTAATCATGTATGAAAGATATTTTCAGAAAAATTTACATTGATTATTTTTTTAAAATATTAGGATTTCCACATTAAACTTACAAATGTTAATCGTTTTGAAAATGTTTAAGTTTAGTTTCAAGAAATTTGGTCCTTGGTATAACCTATAGAAAAAAAACGTAGCATACCAAATATGTGTACACAAATTTCAACTATGAAAATTTATTAATTTCTAAATTTATTATTTTAGAAAAAGTTATTATATTTGTATTTTCGAACAAAACACAAAATGGTCAACATTGAAACGTTTTCCGGTATATGATTAAGTGAACTTTTGTCTTTATTTTGATCACTTTAATCATTTTCCAAAGTTATTTTTAAAACACTTAAGATGACTTACACGTTAGGACGAAATTTTAGCAAATAAGTTTACTAACAATTATTTTAATATTTTAATGATGTCTCACGAGCGCCTCTCTCACCTGATGATGGATGCTTCTCATTTGAAACCACGATAGTATTTAAATACCTAAATTGGTGGTATGCGGACTTATGGTAATAAACAATATGTATTGGTAAACCTATTGATTAAAACACTAACCTACAAGAAATCCATTCTTGAATATGCAATACAATTTTTAGATTTTCTTTACAAATATAAGGCTTATTTCTTACCTAGGCAAATGCCAACTAAGACTACAAACACTGTTGCTCTGAACATGTTGCTGGCTCAAGGTACTTTTACAAGTGTAACGATACAAAGATAAAATACTTATTTATAGTGTTTATTAAAGATTATGAATTCCAAAAATCAGTGTCAATGTAACTTAATCTTATCTGTGAGATTATATCATAAATGGAATATAAATTATTTATTTTCTAAGTAAACGTTTTTAGAAGGTAGATAAAAATTTGAGCATATTACGTAAATATATTTTGCTCAGATGATTATTTGCTGAAGAAATCGCT
This sequence comes from Aphrophora alni, assembly GCA_963513935.1. Classification (NCBI taxonomy): domain Eukaryota; kingdom Metazoa; phylum Arthropoda; class Insecta; order Hemiptera; family Aphrophoridae; genus Aphrophora; species Aphrophora alni. The sequence continues at coordinate 18,470,548 of OY740773.1, read as the reverse complement.
AGTTTATAATCTTAAGAAGACAGTTAAATAAAATTCCCTATTTAGGTCTATTTGTTAGCTTCATATGCTTTACAAGTTTCACAGTTACTCTGTTTTACCTTGCCTATTTTCTTTTGCACTTTATGTCTTCTTGTTGTCACTCATACAAATGTTGTCTGCTTTATTTTTATATTAACCTAATAATACCTAATAGCGAAAAGTATGTGTCTTGTTAAATTAAATTTTGAGAAAATTTAGTTTTTTTTTGAATTTTGTTTTTATCGAAAGGAGTTGCAATTACCATATATTGTTGACTGCTACCAGGAACAACATAAAAAAACAGGAAAAGACATAGTTTTTAAAAATCATTATTTAAATGTTTTATATATATTATAATGTACATAGAAGAAAGATATAAAAACTGACATTTATTTCTTAGTGCTTTTTTTATCCACTTGACACTTGCGGGTATACTTGCATAGACTGCGGGGAAGAATCTGTCGTCTGCACAGTTTAAATACCAGGAAAATAAATCATAAACTTTGTTCTTTGCTACAATTGGACGTCCGTAATCGCTTTGAAAAATATATATTAGAATTTATTAGTTTTAAGAAGTAATAATAAAATTGACCGACTATTATTTATAATATAGATTTATCCTTGTTGGTTAAAGGATGAGCCTAATTAATTGTGATCATCGTATTTTAAAAAAAGCGAGTAAAAAGAAAGTCCTCTTGCCTTCGACTATTTTAATAGCGCAAGGTTCAGGAAAAAACAACAGTTCTTCAGAGAGGTCTGATAGGAAAGATAAAGAGAGGGATCTAACCCAAGACTACATTGATACAGGAATATGTAGATACAGCTCGAGTACCTCGTGTTTGCTATGCATGTACTCATTATTGTACACCACTCTGTTTTTTTTTATTTAAACTTTTAGAAGGTGATTTCTTTCACTAAAGGAAATCGTCATTGATCCCACCCCCACCCATATAAGTAATTATGCTCCATTTATACAGGGTGTATGCAAAGTTTTGTTAAGATTGCTTTACTTATTGATTAAATTCATCTACTTTATTTAATACAGCCCTATTTCGCAAGGAAGAAATTATAATAAATATATGTTAGGTTAGGTTAGGTTAATTTTAGCTTTAGGGGCCCCTTATAGTTTATACGGTCTTGGCTATACCAAGGAACCCTAACTAGAGCTACACATTTTTTCATGTAGTCATGTAAACTCCTTCTCTTTCATCTTTTCTAAAAGTTATTTTTTCACTAACTCTTGTTTTTCCCGACCTTGACGATATTAGAGAATTCGCGTAATTGAATAGAGAAAACATCTAGTCCACGGTGGGAATCGAAGAGAGGATTTACGTCTTTTTACGCCATTCTTTGAATCATTTGATCGGCTTCAGATTTGGTCCACATTTACTTTCCATTTTTGTTTCTACTTATTAGTTTATTTATGTATAATTTTTGTAATCTGCAGGATTTTAAAAATCGTTTGATTATACCGGTGAATTTCCTAATTTGTAAGTCTGTTCTTTTTGTTCGGTTTTTAAATCTACATTCAAAAAGAAGGATTACTAAAAACAACATTTTGTATAAACATAACCTCAAATGTGGCACAAACACATAATGAAAACTAATTGCAATGACAAGAAATTTGTTTGATTTTTCATTAAAATCAATATAAATAATATTTAAATTAAGTAAGTATAATAAGAACCAAATTTCAAAATTTCGGACGTTAGAATCAGTCTTTAGGTAGTTCCTGCTTATCTAGTTTGCTATTTATTTTATGTGACCAAATAAGTAAGAAAGTAATTCTAGTTGCATCCTGTCAATGTACTGGCTGTTTGCCAAGTATTGTTTAAATTGTTTTTTTGTTATTGAAAACAGACACAATATCCTATTCTGAACAAAGAAAACTGATTATTTTATACTTTAAACTTTAAAAAAAACTGTTCAGTGAATTAAAATTTTCCTTTACTGTTTAAAACATTTTAAATCATATATGAAAGACATTTTCTGAAAATTTTACATCGATTATTTACAAAAATAAATATATTATGATTTCCACATTAAACTTACAAATGTCAATCGTTTTGAAAATGTATAATTTTAGTTTAAGAAATTTGATTCTTGGTATAACCTATAGAAAAAAACGTTCCATAGTAAATACGTGTACACAAATTTCAACCTGAAAATTTATAATTTTTTCTAAAGTTATTATTTTAGAAAAAGTTATTATATTAGTATTTTCGAACAAAACACAAAATGGTCAACATTGAAACGTTGTTCTGTATATGATAAAGTGAACTTTTGTCTTTATTTTGATCACTTTAATCATTTTTAAAACACTTAAGATAACACACTTTAGGACGATTGCTTTCAAACAATATATAATTTTAGCAAATAAGTTTACTAACAATTATTTTAATATTTTAACGATGTCTCACGAGCGCCTTTCTCACCTGAAGATGGATGCTTCTCATCTGAAACCACGATAGTATTTAAATACCTTAATTGGTGGTATGCGGATCAATAATAGGTTTTTATAAACTTATTGATTAAAACACTAACCTACAAGAAATCCATTCTTGAATATACAATACAATTTTTAGATTTTCTTTACAAATATTACAAATATAAGACCTATTTCTTACCTAGGCAAAAGCCAACTTACAAGACTAAAATGTTGTTGGTGTTTAGGAAAGCTTAAATGTGTAATCCTATGTAAATGGGGATTAATATATCATAGATGGAAGATGAATTATTCATTTTTTAACTAAAATTTTATCAAAGGTGGATAAAAGTTTGCGCGTTTTACATATAATATTTTGCTTATAAAATCGTTAGTTTATAATTAAAAAAACAAAACAAAACAATCAGAAATAAATTGTAAAAAACATTGCACAAACTTTAATTCATAAAATATTTTTATCTGCAGCAGATTTTAAGAATATTCGTCTTTTGTTACAACCCCATTGTCGATTTTTTGGTTTAATAGTAATAATTTAGGAACAAGAATTTTTGTAAAGACTGCAAATAATAAGTTTGGTTTATTACCGTTTACCTAACTGCTACCATGTTGTCTTATGTGGAGAGGGATCATAGCCATGCGTATGTTTCTCTACCGGGGTTTCTATTGTCTTCAGAATACAGGAAGTTAAACTGATCGGTCTGTAAGCCTTAGCCTCAACGTAGGAGGTACTTCCTGGCTTAAGTATGAACACTGGTCTGGCTGCCTTCCACACTTGAGGTTTATACCTAGTAGACCAAACGGGACCAATCAGCACAGGTTGGGGTTAATGTATGTTTCTCCTTTCTGCAGTAGAGCCGGAAAAATCTTGTCTATCCCATCTGATTTTATCAATATTAACTGTTTGGTTAACGATGTGCCAGATCTCCCTAGTTGGGACTATGGAGGGAATGTCTAACTCTCGCTCCCCACCCGTTCTCTTTATAACCGAGTTTGGAAAGTGTTGTATTGTACTGCGGTAATAATTATTACATCACAGTAATATATTATTGACATTTCTTGAACACGCACAGGTTTTAAGTATCTATACCTGAGGTCCTTAATTAGATTCTTAGAACTTTGTAGAACCATAAATCTATAAAATGGTGCATTGTAGATTTTCATAATTAAATTTTATAATTTCTGCTGCAGCTCATATTGCGTCTTCATTATAGTTTTTAACTTTTTAAAATTTCTTTTACAACCTATTTCATTTGTTAAAAAATGTAATTGTTGGCAATTTATATCAAAATTATTCTTGAATTGTGTTATATCAACGAAGATTTCTAATTTCGTCACTATTAAATTAAAAGCGAATATCTTTGTCAAGGGTTTGGGTTTATTTATTAGTATTCCAGGTGTGATTGATTGTGAATTATATATTTTGTGTTACTGAAGATAATTACCATCCTGCTATAATTGAGTACATAAATATTATATATGACAGTAAGACATTAGTAAATAACCTCATGTACGTAACATTTTAAGAAAGCTAATTTTATTTTCGTTTCAACATGTGGTTATACAGTATCAAGCGATTTATACAAATGTTTAACAAAATTTAAACAAAATGTACTTACCAAAGATACATAGTTTGTTTATAACAGGATATACATGTTTATTTAAAAACATTCGTAATTTTGTTTATAGTAAGAGTAAGAAAAAAAACTGCATATGAGTGGAATGAGTAAGTTGTTTTATGGACGGTCCTCCAGGTGTTTATTAATTTTGTGGTTTTGTTAATCTTTGGAAAACCCAAAACTATTGATATCAGAGACTCAAGTATTAAAATAATGTTTGTTCATCAAATTGTTATATCTTTGAGTTACTTGAAAACACGATAAAATTGTTAAAAGCTAAAAGATCACGTGGACCCGATAGCGTTCATCATGTTAAAAAATATTAGTTCTCTCTGTTTTATTTTCTATTTATCAATTAGAATGCCAACTAAGACTACAAACACTGTTATTCTGAACATGTTGCTGGCTCAAGGTACTTTTGGAAGTGCAACGATAAAAAGACAAAAATCCTTTTTATAGTGTTGATGTTTATTAAAGATTATGACTTTCATAAATCTGTAACAATGTCCCTTAATCTTATCTGTGACAATATATCATATATGGAAAATGAATTGTTCACTTTCTAAGTAAACTTTTATAGAAGGTTTGCGCGTATTACGTAAATATATTTTGCTAAGATGATTATTTGCTGATGAAATCGGTAGTTTATAATCTTGAAAAGACAGAAAAAACATTCCCTATTTTGGTAAATGGTTTAGCTTCATATCCTTTATAAGTTTCATAAGTTCCTCTGTTCAACCTTGCTTTTTACTTTTACAATTCACCTCTTCTTGTTGTCACTCATATAAATGTAGTCTGCTTTATTTTTATATCAACCTAAGGATGCCTAATAGCGAAACGTATGTATCTTGGTTAGTTTAATTTGGTTAAAAATTACAGTTTTTACAAATTTCGTTTTTATCAAACGGAGTTGGAAGTACCGTATTTCGATGACTGCTACCAGGAACAACATAAAAAAAAACAGAAAACAAAAGTTTGTTTGTTTAAACAATTATTTAAATTTTTTTATTTATATTATAATGTATATAAACAGACATTTATTTTTTAATGGTTTTCTTAATCCAGTCGGCACTTGCGGGTATACTTGCATAGACTGCGGGGAATCTGTCATCTGCAAAGCCAAGACCCCAGGAAAATAAACCGTAAACTTTGTTCTTTGCTACAATTGGATCTCCGAAATCACTCTGAAAAATTTTTTTTAGAATTAATTAAATTTAAGAAGTAATAATAAAATTGACAGAATATTATTTATAATATAGATTTATCCTTGTTGGTTAAAGATGAATCTCTTTGTTATCATCTTCTTAAACAAAAGAAAGTAAAAATAAAGTCCTCCAGCCTTTGACTATTTTAATAGCGCCAGGACCAGGAAAAAACAAGAGTTCTTCAGAGAGGTCTGATAGGAAAGATAATGAGAGGGATCTAACCCAAGACTACATGGATACAGAAATATACCCAGCTAGAGTACCTCGTGCTTGCTATACTTGTACTCATTATTGTACGCTACTCTGGTTTTTTTTTTAAATTCTAGAAGGCGATTTCCTACATGAAAGGAAATCTTCATAGATTCCACCCATACAAGTAATTATGCTTCATTTATAGAGGGTGTATGGAATTTTTTTAAAGAGTGTTCTAATTATTACTTAAATTTATCTACTTTATTTAATACAGCCCAATTTCGTAAGGAAGAAAATATAATAAAATAGGTTAGGTTAATTTTACCTTAGGGGATCCCTTATGAAATGAAATATCTTTATTAGTCACTATATACATATACATGTTCAGATTACACACTTAACAAACTTAAGACTAATAAAGTCTGACCCCGAGGTTTATAAAAAAAAAAACCTGTTTGGGGTGATACACATGAAACTTACAATCTATGACAAGAGCTAGAGATAAAGGTGGCGGCTGATCGGTTACATTTGATGATTCACCGAACTTTGTTAAAATTACATCTCTCAACATGGAAGAAACAACAAAAGACAAAGGCTACTTATTATTTATACAGGACAAACAATTTTTTTTTTTTTTTTTTAATATATAAATAATATTAATTATGCCAAAATAGAAAAATATATATCTTAGTTAACACAAAAAAAAAAACACAAAAAAAATCCTACCCTAAACAATTAAGTAGGCTATTCTTAAACCTAACAATAAAACAACACAAAAAATATTCCTTATAAGTCATATCTTATTCTAAACAGTCATAAAACATAGAAATATTATCATGAAACAGAAGATATGTTTTTAACATTCTTAAGAATTTACTTAACTTTTTAACAATTTTAATTTGACATGGCAAGTAATTATAAAATTTCGGAGCAAGATAGGTGAAAAACCTTTTATATAAAGTAAGTCTAGGTCTTGGAACATACGCATTCAATCTATTTCTAAGGATTACAGTAGGATTTCGAATATCTTCTCTTTGTTTGTTACTCTTATTATAATAAACTTTTAATACCTTATAAATATACAAATTCTTTATAGGTAGAATCTCAAGTTTTCTATAAATAGGTAAAGCGTGTTCTAATAAAGTTTATACGGTCTTGGCAATCCCAAAGAACTCTAACAAGAGCTACACATTTTTTCATGTAGTTAAAACTCATTCTCTTTCATCATTTCTAAAAGTTATTTTTTCATTAACTATCTTTTTTTTTCCTTACCCTGACTCTATTAGAGAATTCGCGGAATTAAATAGAGAAATCATCTAGTCCACGGTGGGAATCGAAGACAGGATTTTAGTCTTTTTACGTCATTCTCAGAATCATTTGATAGGCTTCAGATTTGGTCCACGTTCACTTTCTATTTTTATCCTACCTTCTAGTTTACTTATGTTTAATTTTTGTAATTTTGCAGGATTTTTAAAATCGTTTGATTATATCGGTGAATTTCCTAATTTTTAAAGTCTGTTCTTATTGTTCGGTTTTTAAATCTACATTCAAAAAGAGAGATTACTAAAAACAACATTTTATAAAAACATAACCTCAAATTTGGCACACACATAATGAAAACTAACTGCAATGACAAGAAATTTGTTTGATTTTCAGTAAAAATAAAAAAAAAAAAAAATTAAATTAAATAAGTATAATAAGAACCAAATTTCAAAATGGCGGATGTTAGAATCAGTCTATAGGTAGTTCCTGCTCATCTAGTTTGGCTATGTATCTGATGTGACCAAATATGTAAGAAAGTAATTCTAGTTGCATTTTGTCAATGTACCGGGTCTTTAAATTGTTTTTTTTTTGTTATTGAAAATAGAGACAATTTCCTTTTCTGAACAAAGAAACTATTTTACACTTTAAATTTAAAAAAAACTGTTTAGTGAATTTAAATTTTCCTTTACACGAACACAATAAATTAATGTTCAAGTTATTTATTAGTAAATATATATACGTACATAACATGGTCCAACACTCTTTTCTGAAGCACAGATCATTGATTTATCTACAGAGTAGCCATGTGGACTGTATGCATTGTTACATGTTGTGCGATCGACTCCTTTCACTGTAAGTTCTTTGAAGGCATTGCTGTTTGAGGTCTAAAGCATAATAATTAGTTAGAAGTTTATAAACAAGTATAAAAGTATGAAATAATTATAGTAAACATTTTTATATTTCCATCAATCAGAAGTCTATAGTAAATTAAAAGTATTACCCTATTTTGGTCCGACACAATTCTTATTTGAAATAACTCTATTGAATAACAGGTTTCGACAGTTAAATTATTATTGTCCGAAAATTGTCATTGTCTGATGATTTATGACTCATGTATTAATCGAAATATTTCACCCATTTTAAATCGAAATTAGCAAAATAGATTTTGACATATTATGCTTTTTATATGACTAATATTTTCTTTTCGTGGATTTTAATTATTTTACCCCAACAATGTTTAAGGCGACGACAACCATAGTGTTTTAATTTTTATAACTTTAGGTACATTTAAAGGAAATTTAATAAAAATCTGGTACATTTGAGCGAGATTAATTATTTGTAATTTGTTTGATGGTGAGGATACTCTCAAATTTTGAGATACAGCAATTTTACGTGTGTAATTTGTAACAAATAAAACTCTTTTGAACCGAGTTGTAACAACATTGCTCGAACGGTTTCTGAGAAATCACTGCAAAGTAACATCAAGAATGAAATAGATATTAAAAGAAAATTGACGATACTTCCTGACCCCTGACACTCTAGTTATTATTCAATATATTTCGCAACAATTATTTCGAAATTTATAAAGTCCATTTTGAGAAAGTATGCTTTAATATGGATATTTTCCTTTTATAAATTTTGGAAAATTTATCTATAATTACTGATATATCTATTGAGGAGATGACAACCAGAGTATTTATTTATAGGAGGGTACATTTGAAAGAAATTTAATCAAAATCGGGTTCATTTGAGGAAGCCTAATTTGTTGTATGGTTTAATTTTAAGGGCCCTCCCGAATTCTGAGATACATCAATTAATTAGTACAGAATAAAACTAGAATTTATCAAAGTTATTCAAATGGTTTTGGAGAATCACTGCAAAGTAACATCAAGAAGAAAAACGGACGGGAAAAAAAAATGTACAAAAATTTTGGCTCAATTGGGCTTAAATCGGGTCCATTAAACTTTCATTTTAATTTTTATTCCCATTATGTTTTTTAAATAAATATAAATATTCAATAAAATGGAGAGGGGTCCAATCCAAACATAGAACTGTTAAGGTAGGGGAAGATTGCAAAGAAGCACAGTCACAATTAAGACTAAGGACTAGCTCTCTCTGTGATTGTGTGATAAGTTCTGAGTTAAATAAACATGGTGACTTAAAAAGTTATGGTGTGATCTCAGATTCGTAGGACTAGTAGCGTTTTCTTATTTGAAAGACTATCAAGAGAAACACGATGTATTGTACAAAGATTCCTTAACCGTTCTATGTACACCACAGGGTTAGTAATATTCTACGAAAGGTATTACCAGTTTTAATAATGATTTTATTTTAAAACTCACATCTCCCCAGCCACTCAGTACGACGGCCTTTCCTTTGACTAAATCCTTTGTGGCCAAACCAATTTTCTTCACAGTTTTGCCGAATTTAATATTTTTGCTCAATTTAATTAGTCCTAAATCGTAAGCAAGAGTTAAGTGGTCATACTGTGGGTGATATGTGAGAGATTTGGCGGTGTAGGTTGTACCATCTTTGTCAGTACTGTTTGATCCAACCCTGATCTCATAATCACTTTCGTTCCTTCTGGAAACAAGAAATTAACAATTTAGGTTTCAATTACTCTAAGGATGTTTAAAGATAAGCAGCAAAACAATTTTGCTTCAATTTTGAATTCTTAAAAACTACTCTTAATTAAATGTTTAAAATCACGACGGGAGTTATAATTTAAACATACACAAACAAATTCACAAAGAGGGAAGGAAATACATTTCTTTCTACTTGCATTTCTCTTTACACATTTAAAAAAAGATTTAATAAATAAATTTATGAAAATTACTGAAATGTATTTAGAACAAAATCTAGAATTTTAAGAAAAATTATTTGGAATTATCTTTTTTAATTTTATATAAAACAGAAAATTCTGTAATTTTTGTACTATCAGACATATATTCAATTTTAAAATATTTACACGTTTGAATTAAGAAAGGATAAATATTGAGCTTAGCTCTGGAGGTGATGTACTTGTAGAAAAAACTTGAACACAAATTCTCACAAATAGTACCTTAATTTTCTCAAACGTGTTTCAAAGACAAATTCGCTGATACGTGAGTTAAAATAAATTAATGATAACTAAACTCTTCAATTATTGTTGCACATTCATCACTGAAGATGGCGACTTTGTCGTTGAAACGCCTTGAATATATACACTTTCTATCTGTATTCTCGCTTTACTATATGAAGACTTAGAATAACATATTAATTAAGAATTGAAATGGAATAAGTAGTGTCCCCCTGAGTCTATTAGTTACGATTTTTTTACAACTAAAGTTATAGTTTTTGTAAGTTCAACAACAATTAATGCTTTAAATAATGTTAACTTTACTTACTTATAAATACAGTCAGCTAATGTCAGGATATAATTCTTGCTTACAATAACTCCTGCGCAGCAGAATGAGCCATACATTGAAACGGAAGCCTGAAAGTAGTAAATATACATAATTTTAAATAAAGTTATAGTTTAAAAAGATATAGTTAAAAAGTTTGTAAACTTAAGTGGAAAATGTTTTTAAAATTCCATTTAACTCCCTCCCCACACTTTCATAAATTCGTAATTTCACTGTGGTTCACAAATATCGTCATTTTTGTTCTGGCAAAGACTAGAGTCTTTTTGGTTTTCTGCCTTATTGGTAATCAATATTTGTTTTTGAAGTAAAACATAAAAAAAAGTCTTAAAATATGTTTATTTGCTTCCATTTTAAATAAGAAAAATAAATTGACTACATGTTTAGTTTTTATCGTTATTCTATTTAAAAATGTTTTATCACTCGGTAGGTTTGTTTAAAACATTTTCAGTTCCTCTTAAAAACTAAGATTTGGGAGTAACAGAAAATTGCAATACATGACAAAATTAGATTTTTTAAATATAAATCAATTACAGAAAAGCGCGTTAAAAAGTATTATTCAATAAACAGGGTAAGGCTGAACGTTTGGAACATTATGTTATCGATATTTGAACATGTATTTATTAGGTAATATTTATACCATACAGTTACTTTATAGACATAGCATTTAATTTTAATACAGTAATTTATTATTTTGCATTGATTACTGAATAAATTATTACTGATATTATTTTAAACTGTTTATAAAATTGATATTCTACCTCATAAGGGTGTTTTTGGATAGTAGTGTTCTTTCCTCCAATAATACCTAAATCCTCGAGATTCTTCAAATGTTTCAAAGCCTCTGGGATTCTCGATCTTCTTTGAACATAATTAGGGTTAATTGCACCTGCTGTAAATGTAAATATTGATTTATTATTAATTTTATTGTTCAGAATTATTTCAACTTATTGGGAAGTATTGTTGTAAAACCCTTAGATAAATCAAAACTATATTTCTAAAAACTGTGAAAGAAAAACAGAAATTGTTTGAAATGAGAAAACACAACAAACACTACGAGTGAAATGTATTCCTTCAATGAGAAGTAATTTTTATACTGTTTAAAACATTTTAAATCATATATGAAAGACATTTTCAGAAAATTTTACATTGATTATTTAAAAAAAAAAAAAAAAAAAAATTATTTCCACATTAAACTTACAAATGTTAATTGTTTTGAAAATGTTTAAGTTTAGTTTAACAAATTTGCTCCTTGGTACAACCTATAGAGCGCCTTTCTCACCTGAAGATGGATGCTTCACATCTGAAAACCACGATAGTATTTAAATACCTAAATTGGAGGTATGTGGATCAAAAATAGATATTTATAAACTTATTGATTAAAACACTAACCTACAAGAAAGCCATTTTTGAATATACAATACAACTTTTAGATTTTCTTTTCAGATATTACAAATATATGACTTATTTCTTACCTAGGCAAAAGCCAACTAAGACTACAAACACTGTTTCTCTGAACATGTTGCTGGCTCAAGGTACTTTTAAAAGTGTAACGATACAAATATAAAATCCTTATTTATAGTGTTTATTAAAGATTACGACTTTTGAAAATCTGAAACATTGTAACCTAATCTTATCTGTGACATTCTCTAATAATTACTTAGAATTATTTATTTTCTAAGTAATCATTTTTAGAAGGTAGATACAAGTTTGCGCATATTACGTAAATATATTTTGCTGAGATGATTATTTGCTGAAGAAATCGCTCGTTTATAATCCTAAAGAGACAGTTAAAATAATTCCCTATTTAGGTCTATTTTTTAGCTTCATATGCTTTACAAGTTTCACAGTCACTTTGTTTTACCTTGCTTTTTTTCTTTTGCACTTCATTTCTCCTTGTTGTCACTCATACAAATGTTGTCTGCTTTATTTTTATATTAACCTACTGATACCTAATAGCAAAAATTAGGTATCTTGTTAATTTAAATTTTGTGAAAAATTACAGTTTTTTTTAAATTTTTGTTTATATCAAATAATAGAGTTGCAAGTACCGTATTTTGTTGTCTGCTACCAGGAACAACACAAAAAAAAAACAAAAAAAAAACATTGTTCTTATTAAATCATCATTCTTTATTTTTTAATTATATTTTAATGTACACAGAAGAAAGATATAAAAACAGACATTTATTTCTTAATGGTTTTCTTAATCCAGTCGGCACTTGCGGGTATACTTGCATAGACTGCGGGGAAGCTGTCATCTGCACAGTTAAAACACCAGGAAAATAAACCGTAAACTTTGTTCTTTGCTACAATTGGATCTCCGAAATCGCTCTGAAAAATAAATATTAGAATTAAATAAATTTAAGAAGTAATAATAAAACTGACAGACTATTATTTATAATATAGATTTATCCTTGTTGGTTAAAGATGAACCTCTTGGTTATCATCGTTTTAAAAAACTAGTAAAAAAATGTCCTCTAGCCTTCAACTATTTTAATAGCGCCAGGATCGGGGAAAAACAAGAGTTCCTCAGAGAGGTCTGATAGGAAAGATAAAAGAGAGGGATCTAACCCAAGACTACATGGATAGAGGAATATATCCAACTAGAGTACCTCGTGCTTGCTATACCTGTACTCATTATTGTACGCTACTGTGGTTTTTTTATTTAAAATATTAGAAGGTGATTTCCTTCATGAAAGGAAATCTTCATTGATCCCACCCATACAAGTAATTATGCTCCATTTATACAGGGTGTATGCAAAGTTTTGTTAAGAGTGCTCTACTTATTGAATAAATTGATCTACTTTATTTATTACAGCCCAATTCGTAAGGAAGAAATTATAATAAACATAGGTTAGGTTAGGTTAGGTTAATTTTAGCTTTAGGGATCCCTTATAGTTTATACGGTCTTGACAATCCCAAAGAACTCTAACTAGAGCTACACATTTTTTTCATGTAGTCATGTAAACTTCTTAAATTTAAGAGAAGAACCTCCTAGATTATCCAACAATAGAAATAATTGGGTTGGCTTTAGAGAAGAGCTGGACGAGATTATTAACCTACATGTCCCACATAAAATACCTGTGCAGCTCGAGGATGAAGTTGATGTATTTATTAGTAACATACAGCATACAGCAAGCAGCATGGAACAATACACCTCAAGATAATTAAAAGATTTAGTAATAACATTATTTACCCGCCTGAAGTGTTTGAATTAATTAATGAAAAAAGAAAAATGCGCAAAAAATGGCAGCAAGTCCGAGCTCCTAAATTTAAATCTGAATTAAACCGACTTACCACTAGACTCATAAAGTAACTAAAAACTATTAAAAATGAGTCTGTTGCTAAATATCTGGAAAGTCTTGCGGCGGATAGAGACAACGGAGCCAAGATATGGAAGACTACAAGATTTATCAAAAGGCCAAAAATCCAAATGCCACCTCTCAGAAAAAATGACAACACATGGGCTAAGAGTGATAGAGAAAAGGCAGATTTGTTTGCTGAACTCTTAGCTGAGGCTTTCAAACCTTTTCCTAGACAGTCGGATGATGAAAATATTATACAATCAATCGATTCTGTAGCAAATAAAAATATGGATGAATATGAAATTCATAATGTATCACTTAAAGAACTTATTCATGTAATCAAAACTCTTAAGGGTAAAAAAGCCTCTGGTTACGATCTTATCACAGCAGAGGTTCTAAAGGAATTGCCAAATAATGCCTTAAAAAAATTTCTTTACCTAGTTAATGCTGCATTCAGGCTAAAGTATGTCCCAAGGCAATGGAAGATGGCTGAGGTGATCATGATTCTTAAACCGGGAAAAGATCCTAATGATAAAACTTCGTACCGACCAATTTCACTGCTAACAACAATGTCAAAGATTTTTGAGAAACTGCTTATAAAACGTCTTAAACCAGTCATTGTGGAAAGAAAACTGACTCCTGATCACCAGCTTGGCTTCAGGGACAGGCACTCTACAATTGATCAAGTACATCGAGTTGTACATGTAATAGAAAAAGTCCTGGAAGAACGCAAAATATGTTCTAGTATATTTCTAGATGTTGCCAAAGCATTTGACAAGGTCTGGCACGAAGGATTAATCTATAAACTTCAGCGTGATCTTCCGGAACAATTTCATCACATTCTGGAATCTTACCTGTCAGAGAGATTCTTCAGAGTTAAACATAATGGAGAGTGTTCTGAATTGAGGAATATATCAGCAGGAGTACCTCAAGGGAGTGTCCTTGGACCCGTACTTTACTTGTTGTACACTAGAGACATTCCCCAGGAAGTTGATACAATCACAGAAACCTTTGCAGATGACACGACAATTTTAGCGACAGGTAATACTGAGGAAGAGGCATCGAATAAACTTCTAAGAGCAATTGATAGAGTTTGCTTTTGGATGAAAAAATGTAGATTAAAACTGAATGAATTCAAATCAACATAATATGTCAACTTTACAAATCAACCCAATTCCACTTATAATAAAATTAATAACCATTTAGTAACTCCAGCTAATTCTGCTAAATATTTGGGAATGACACTCGATGCAAAGCTCCACTGGAAAGAACACGTCATAAAGAAAAAGCTGGAATTAAACATGCAATTTAGAAAAATGAACTGGTTAATAGGGAGAAACTCAGATTTAGACCTACACAAAAAACTGCTTCTATACAAGCAAATACTGAAGCCAGTATGGAGCTATGGAATCCAGCTGTGGGGCTGTACAAAAAACACTAATATAAAAGTAATTCAAACTTTCCAGAACAAAGTTCTGCGAAGTATTGTAAAGGCTCCGTGGTTCGTTTGCAATGACAGTCTTCATAGTGACCTTAGGATAAACACTGTCTCAGAGGAAATCAAAAGATTTGCAGAGAAACACAAGCAATGACTTCTACAGCACGAGAACAAGGAAATAGCTTGCTTGTTGGACAACTCTGGCGAGACCCGTTGCTTGAAAAGGACGAAGCCTCTAGAACTTTGCAATGCGAAAGTGTAACAAATCACACATGAACAGAGTGTGCGTTAATCAGGAGTCCATCGGTGGGTGATACTCCAACAAACAGTGACATTAGTAGTAAATGCATATTACTAGATAGGCTCTTATAGCCCAGTTGTAATTCTGTAATAAAATTATATATATATATATATATATATATATATATATATATATATATATATATAAAATTTAAAAAATGTAAACTTCTTTTTCTTTTTTTTTAAAGTTCTTTTTTCACTAACACGTGTTTTTTCCTGACCCTGAAACTATTAAAGAATTCGCGTAATTTAATAGAGAAAAAATCTAGTCCACGGTGGGAATCGAGGACAGCAAATTAAATAATATTTAATTTCAATAAGTTTAATATGAACCAAATTTCAAAATGGCGTACGTTAGAATCAGTCTATAGGTAGTTTCTGCTTATCTAGTCTGCTATGTATCTGATGTGACCAAATAAGTAAGAAAGTAATTCTAGTTGCATCTTGTCAATGTACCGGCTGTTTGCCGAGTATTGTTTAAATTGCTTTTTGTTATTGAAAACAGAGACAATTTCCTATTCTGAACAAAGAAACTGATTATTTTATACTTTAAACTTTAAAAAAAAACTGTTCAGTGAATTTAAATTTTCCTTTACACGAACACAATAAATGAATGTTCAAGTTATTTATTAGTAAATATATATACGTACATAACATGGTCCAACACTCTTTTCTGAAGCACAGATCATTGATTTATCTACTGGGTAACCATATGGACTGTATGCATTGTTACATGTTGTGCGATCGACTCCTTTCACTGTAAGTTCTTTGAAGGCATTGCTGTTTGAGGTCTAAAGCATAATAATTAGTTAGAAGTTTATAAACAAATAAATAAAAGTTTGAAATAATTATAGTAAACATTTTTATATTTCTATGCATCAGAATTCTATAGTAAATTAAAAGTTTTATTACCTTATTTTGGTCCGACACAATTCTTATTTGAAATAACTCTATTGAATAACAGGTTTCGACAGTTAAATTATTATTATCCGAATATTGGCATTGTCTGGAGATTTATGACTCCTGTATTAATCGACATATTGTACCCATTTTCTTTTTCAAAATTAGCAGAATAGATTTTGACTTATTAAGCTTTTTATATTACTAATTTTTCTTTTCATGGATTTTATTAATTTTTTCCAACAATTCTTGTGGCGAGGATAAACATAGTGTTTGAATTTTATAATTTAGGTAGGTTCATTTAAAGAAAATTTAATAAAAATCTGGTACATTTGAGCGATATTAATTATTCGTAATTTGTTTGATTGTGGGGATACTCTCAAATTTTGAGATACAGCAATTTTACGTATGTAATTTGTAACAAATAAAACTCTTATGAATCGAGTTTTAACAACATTGCTCGAACGGTTTCTGAGAAATCACTGCAAAGTAACATCAAGAATGAAAAGATATTAAAAGAAAATTAGCGATACTTCCTGACACTCAAGTTATTATTCAATATATTTCACAATTATTATTTCGAAATTTATAAAGTCCATTTTGAGAAAGTATGCTTTTATATGGCTATTATCCTTTTGTACATTTTGGAAAATTTATCTATAATTACTGATATATCTATTGAGGAGATGACAACCAGAGTATTTATTTATAGGAGGGTACATTTGAAAGAAATTTAATCAAAATCGGGTTCATTTGAGCAAGCTTAATTTGTTGTATGGTTTAATTTTAAGGGCCCTCCCAAATTTTGAGATACCGTACATCAATTAAATAGTACAGAATAAAACTAGAATTTAACAAAGTTATTCAAATTGTTTTTGAGAATCACTGCAAAGTAACATCAAGTAGAAAAACAGACGAAAAAAAAAATTAAAAAACCAAAAATATAATTTACATTGACTTTGGCTCAAATGGGCTTAAATCGGATCCATCAAACTTTCATTTTAATTTTTATTCCAA
Source organism: Aphrophora alni (assembly GCA_963513935.1). Classification (NCBI taxonomy): domain Eukaryota; kingdom Metazoa; phylum Arthropoda; class Insecta; order Hemiptera; family Aphrophoridae; genus Aphrophora; species Aphrophora alni. The sequence goes on along the minus strand of OY740773.1, from coordinate 18,453,447 downwards.
TTATGTTTTTTAAATAAATATAAATATTCAATAAAATAGAGAGTGGTCCAAACATAGAACTGTTATGGTAGGGGAAGATTGTAAAGAAGCACAATCACAATTAAGATTAATGACTAGCTCTCTCTGTGGTTGCGTGATAGGTTCTGAGTTAAATAAACATGATGGCTTAAAAAGTTACGGTGTTAACTCAGAATCGTAGGATTTGTATTCTTATTTGAAAGACTATCAAGAGAAACACGATGTATTGTACAAAGATTCCTATGTACACCACAGGGTTAGTAATATTCTACGAAAGGTATTACCAGTTTTAATAATGATTTTATTTTAAAACTCACATCTCCCCAGCCACTCAGTACGACGGCCTTTCCTTTGGCTAAATCCTTTGTGGCCAAACCAATTTTCTTCACAGTTTTGCCGAATTTAATATTTTTGCTCGTTTTAATTAGTCCTAAGTCGTAAGCAAGAGTTGATTGGTCATACTGTGGGTTATATGTGAGAGATTTGGCGGTGTAGGTTGTACCTTCTTTGTCAGTACTGCTTGATCCAACCCTGATCTCATAATCACTTGCAGACCCTCTGGAAACAGGAAATTAACTATTTAGGTTTCAATTATTTTAAGGATGTACAAAAATAAGCAGCAAAAATTTTTGCTTCAATATTGAATTCTTGAAAATTTCTCGTAATGAAATGTTGAAAAATCACGAAGGAGTTATAATTTAAACATACACAAACAAATACACAAAGTTGGAAGGAAATATACTACTTGCATTTCTATTCATACATTTTTAAAGTGAAGTATAAGAGAACAAATCAATAAATGTATAAAATTTACTGAACTGTATTTAGAACAAAATCTAGAATTTTAAGAAAGAATTGTTTGGAAGTATCGTTTTTAATTTTATATAAAACAGAAAATTCTGTAATTTTTGTACTATCAGACACATATTCAATTTTAAAATATTTACACATTTGAATTAAGAAAGGATAAATATTGAGTTTATTTCTTGAGGTAATATACTTGTAAATAAAACTTGAACACAAATTCTCACAAATAGTACGTTTATTTAATCAAACGTGTTTCAACGACAAAATCGGCGATGCATAAGTTAAAATAACTTTAAAACTGTTCAGTTATCACTGAAGATGGAGACTTTGTCTTTGAAACGCGTTTAATATATACACTTTCTATCTGTATTCTAGCTTTACTCTATGAAGACATAGAATAACATATTAATTAAGAAATGAAACGGAATAAGTCTACAAGAATGTGGAAGCATTTTCAGATAGGATGTATAAAATACAACTATTTCAAATTGATATTTTAAATATTATTCTGAAAATTTAGAAAAACAACTTTTATCAAAAATAATCAATAATTGTAGAAACAAAATCTTATGAGTTATTTTTAATTTGTACTCTAAAATGAATGGTTTAAAAAAGCATTGATGTGAATGTTTCAGATTATTTTGAAAACTGTTTGTTACCGTGGGAAAAAAACGAAATAATGTCACAATGACTAGACATAGCTTTCCACTATATAAGATCTAACTGATAACCTTATTATTAATTTTAGATTCAAATTGGCAAATTCGGATAGATTCACTTCTCTTCTTACAGTTACGAAATATTGACAAATATTTGGTGATTTTCAAATTATAGTTGAATGTCTACCATAAAAACAACCTCTAAAATCAAAAAACCTCTCGGTCATCATCAACAAGAAGAAGGAAAGGATATAAAATGGAAACGATAAGTCCATGAATAATATAACAATATCAGTGTTGGAAAACAACAAGAGTTTGTCGAAAGAGACCGAATAGGAAAGATGAAAAGAATTAACTAACCAAAGACCACAGGAACAATGTGTAGACCCAGCTAGGTTACTCGGGATTGCCAAGCCCATACCCACTGTAGTGTCCCCCTGAGTGTATTTGTTACGAATTTTTTACAACTAAAGTTATAGTTTTTGTAAGTTCAATAACATTTAATGCTTTAAATAATTTTAACTTTACCTACCCATAAACACAGTCAGCTAATGTCAGGATATAGTTCTTGCTTACAATAACTCCTGCGCAGAAGAATGAGCCATACATTGAAATGGAAGCCTGAAAGTAATAAATATACATAATTTTAAATAAAGTTATAGTTTGAAAATATAGGGTTAAAAAATTTATAAAGTTTAGTAGAACCCTTTTTTAAAAATTTCATTTAACTCCCTCATTACACTTTTAAAAATTCTTAATTTCATTGTGGTTCACAAATACCGTCTCTTTGGTTTTCTGGCTTATTTGTAATCAATTTTTTTTCAAGTAAAACATAAAAAAGTCTTTTTAAAATGTTTATTTGTTTCCATTTTAAATAAGAAAAATCATTTGACTGCACGTTTACTTTTTATCGTTATTCTATTTAAAAATGTATCACTCGGTTTGATTAAAAAAATTTAGTACCTCTTAAAAACTCTAATTTGGGAGTAACACAAAATTGCGGTACATGACAAAATTATTGTTTTTAAATATCACAATTTCTGAAAAGCGCGTTAAAAAGTATTCTTCAACAAACAAAATGGTAAGGCCGAACTTTTGGAACATTATGTTATCGATATTTGAACATGTATTTACTTTGTCATGTTTATACCAACGGTTACTATATAGACATAGCATTTAATTTTAATACAGTACTAAATTATTTTGCATTGATTAGGCTACTGTCTAAATTATTACTGATATTTTTTCAAACTGTTTATAAAATTGATATTCTACCTCATAAGGGTGTTTTTGGATAGTAGTATTCTTTCCTCCAATGATACCTAAATCCTTGAGATTCTTCAAATGTTTCAAAGCCTCTGGGATTTTTGATCTTCTTTGTACATAATTAGGTATAGATGCAGCTACTGTAAATGTAAATGTTGATTTATTAATCATTTTATTGTTTAGAATTATTTCAATTTAATGTGGGGTATTGTTGTAAAACCCTTAGATACAAACAATATATTTCTAAAAACTACGGAAAACAAACAGAATTGTTTTTAATTAGAAAAAAAAACATTAAACATTGCGAGAGAAATGTATTTGTTCAATGAGAAGTAATTTTTATACTGCTTAAAAAGTTATTATTTTAGAAAAAGTTATTTCTTTAGTAATTTCGAAAAAACACAAAATGGTCAACATTGAAACATTTTCCTGTATATGATTGATTCTGTGAACATTTGTCTTTATTTTGATCACTTTAATCATTTTCCAAAGTTATTTTTAAAACACTTAAGATGACTTACACTTTAGGACGATTGTTTTCAATCAATATATAATTTTAGCAAATAAGTTTACTAACAATTATTTTAATATTTTAATGATGTCTCACGAGCGCCTTTCTCACCTGAAGATGGATGCTTCTTATCTGAAACCATGAAGTATTTAAATACCTCAATTGGTGGTATGCAAACCAACAATAGGTATTTATAAACCTATTGATTAATACAATACAATTTTTAGATTTTATTTACAAATATTAGAAATATAAGACTAATTTCTTACCTAGGCAAATGCCAACTAAGACTACAAACACTGTTGCTCTGAACATGTTGCTGGCTCAAAGTACTTTTGGAAGTGTAACAATACAAAGACTAAAATCCTTATTTATAGTGTTGATGTTTATCAAAGCTTAAGATGTAAAAAAATCTTTGACAATGTGTAATCCTATGTAAATGGGGATTAATATATCATAGACGGAAGATGAATTATACATTTTCTAACTCAAATTTTATCAAAGGTAGATAAAGGTTTGCGCGGATTACATAAAATATATTTAGCTGATAAATACGTTAGTTTATAATTTAAAAAAAAAAAACAAGACAATCAGAAATAAATTGTAAAAACATAGCACAAACTTTCATTCACAAAATATTTTTATCTGTAGCGGTTTTTAAGAAAATTCGTCTTTTGTAACAACCCCATTGACGATTTTTTGGTTTTATAGTAATAATTTAGGAACAAGAATTTTTATAAAGACCGCAACAAATAAGTTTGGTTTATTCCCTTTACCTGACTGCTATACATGTTGTCTTATGTGGAAAGGGATCATAGCCATGCGTATGTTTCTCTACTGGGGTTTCTATTGTCTTCAGAATAAAGGAAGTTAAACTGATCAGTCTGTAAGCCTTAGTCTCAGCGTAGGAGGTACTTCCTGGCTTAAGTATGAACACTGGTCTGGCTGCCTTCCACACTTCAGGCTTATACCTAGTAGACCAAACGGGAACAATCTGCACAGGTTGGGGTTAATGTATGTTTCTCCTTTCTGCAGTAGAGCCAGAAAAATCCTATCTATCCCATCGGATTTTATCAATATTAACTGTTTGGTTAACGATGTGCCAGTTCTCCCTAGTTGGGACTATGGAGGGAATGTCTAACCCCATGCTCCCTACCCGTTCTCTTGATAACCGAGTTTGGAAAGTGTTGTATTGTACTGCGGTAATAATTATTACATCACAGTAATAAATTATTGACATTTCTTGAACACGCACAGGTTTTAAGTATCTATACCTGAGATCCTTAATTAGATTCTTAGAACTTTGTAGAACCATAAATCTATAAAAAGGTGCATTGTAGTTGTTCATAATCATATTTTATTATTTCTGCTGCAGCTCATTTTGCGTTTTAATTATAGTTTTTAACTTTTTAAAATTTCTTTTACAACATATTTCATTTGTTAAGAAATGTAATTATTGGCTATTTATATCAAAATTAGTCTTGAATAATGTTATATCAACGACGAATAAAATCGTATAACTTTGTCAAGGGTTTGGGTTTATTTATTAGTATTCCCGTTGTGATTGATTGTGAATTATATATTTTGTGTTACTGAAGATAATTATCATCCTGCTATAATTGAGTACATACAAATTATATATGACAGTAAGACATTAGTAAATAACCTCATGTACGTACATTTTAAGAAAGCTAATTTTATTTTCGTTTTAACATGTGGCTCATGCAGTATCAAGCGATTTATACTATTGTTTAACCAGCAATCAAAACTTCATATCCTGTATGGTTTGATGGGGAAAGTATTCAAAAAATTAAATTAAAAAATAAATCGCCTTTTAAGAGAAAATATCCAAATACAGGAGACTTAGGAGCGAAGTGAAATGAAAATAAAATGTACTTTCCAAAGATGCATAGTTTGTTTATAACAGGATATACATGTTTATATAAAAACTTCGGGAATTTTGTTTATAATAAGAGTATGATAAGAGACTGCATATGAGTGAAATAAGTAAGTTGTTGAACGGTCCTCCAGGTGTTTTTAATTTTTTTTGTTTTGTTAATCTTTGGAAAACCCAAATCTATTGATATCATTGACTCAAGTATTAAAATAGTGTTTTTTTCCATTAAATTGTTATATCTTTAAGTTACTTGAAATCACGACAAAGTAGTTAAAAGCTAAAAGATCACGTGGACCCGATAGCGTTCATCATGTTAAAAAATATTAGTTCTCTGTGTTTTATTTTCTATTTATCAATTAGAAAATAAGTTCCCCAAAAGATGGAAACAAGCAAGATTAACCTATATATATAAATTTGGAAATGTAAATTTCAAACTATACGATTATTTCTGTTTAATTATTCATTTTATGTGAATAATTATATTCACTCACGTAAGATATTATATATATATATATATATATATATATATATATATATATATATATATATATATATAAGGTTATCAACAAGGTTTAACACCCTACCGTTCAGTAGTGACAAATCTTTTTGTATTTAAATCTGATATTTTCCTTTAGTTAAGTGTTTATTTGGATTTCTAAAAGAGTTTTATTGTTAATCATTAACCGTGGAATGCTGTTGAACGAAGGGTTGCCTCACTCTAACGAATAGAATTAGGATCTACATACACCTTGACTAAATCTTGTCCTCTTCCAACTCTGAATATTCGAGAGCTAGGGTTTATCATTTTAAATACACTTCCCAATTTTTATAACTAGAAGATAACTGAAAAAAATTTCACTTTTATACAACCAGGTAAAAATTGAGATTTTACGGTAACATTTTAATTTTTTTGAGTTATTCAACGAAAACTGAAAAAAAAAAGTTTATTATTTTTATAACAAAAAACTATTTTAGTGTATTATAAAAATATAAAAACTTCAAAATATATAAGTGCAGATGTGTAGTTGAATATAAAAAATATAATCTGGTAAAAATTATTATTTTTCACTTCCTCGTTCAAGCCGATTTTTTCTCACGTAAAGTTACCTTAAGGAGTCCAAACAAATGGAATTCCGTTGGGGCAAGATCTGGATTGTAAGGGTGTGGTAGGATCTCTTTTAGGAATTAAGATAGTTTTAGTTATAAATAGGGTCTAAGTTCTTTTTAAGAAACCAAAAAGACAACAATTGTTGTGACAGACCGTGGGAGGAAACGTGGGCCAAAATTGGTCAGGGGAAAGTTCTGGAGAAATTCTTGAAGATAGCTAGACGGACGTGGCGAGTAAGAGCTACGTCTCTAGGAGTATTGAGACTTCGGTCGAGCATCCAGAATAATTGCACACGCGGTGAGCAATACTTTGTGTATTAAGAAACTTGTAATTATTTCACAGTCAGATAATTAAACTATAACGTAGAATCAGATCTGTGTCACAACAATTAGAGACATTCTGGATTATTGATAAGAATAAGAATATTGTATCATTTTAATAAGATAGGAGATGGTTATTCTTATTAGTAAAGGTTACTGAATCAAACGACTATATTGAAAATAAAGAACTCATTCAGGATATCGTAACATCTTCCAGTTCACTTAAGGATACTGGTCTTATCTCGTATACGGACGAGCGTTATAGTGAAGCAGCTGTTACACCATTTGTTAACAATCCACGACGTTTCGTCCAAGCGCCAGGTCGTAATTGTTTTCCCGGATATCATTGTAATACTGGCTGTTGATTATTCGTTGATCTTTTAGATAATTGCAAAAAATAGAGCCGGTTGAGTCCCAGACAAAATAGAGCCGGTTGAGTCCCAGACAATTGAAGCATTACTTTACCCGTCGATGCCTGCGTCTATATCTTTCTCCGCGTCCAGGAGACGTGGTATGGCTTTGTCTCTTAGATTTCGGCTCAAAGTGGTGGATCCACGTTTCATCGCAAGTTTACAAGTCTTAAAAAATGTTTTTTTTGTTTGTTTTTCACTTGAACTTTGTGCAACTGCTTACAGATTCGAAGTCTCTTTTGTTTTTGGGTGACCGTAAATTGTTTTGGCACCGCGCGCATGTATTCTTGTATTGCAGTTGATTTTAAAACATTGTTATAGACAATTCCAACACTGGCTGTCACGTTTTTTAGTTATCGTTTCCTTCGTGATACACCTGTTGCCTCGGATTAGCGCTTCAATGCGGAAATTAAGGGAGGGAGTTGGAACTTCGACAGATCGTCCACCTCGCTGCTCCTCACTGACACACTAACTCCACACTGTGCGGATACTTTTAAACTGTTCCACTCATTTGTAAATGTTAGACCGGTTTGAACAATTATTCCCGTATACTTTTAACATACTTGGATGGAATTCACAAGCTTGCACACTTTCTGTTACCAAAAATCTAATCACTGAATGTGGTTCTTTCCATGTGCAATTCTCGAACGAACTCGCCATCTGTAACTGAGTGAGTCGTATTTTAGGTTTACAAAATATTATTAATCGGCTGATTAGTAGCCATTACAAGGATACCAACTTACATTTCTGAAATTTCTCATTTGATTTATAGAGACTTTTTTGAGCTAGGACAAAATTTGTCTCGTTACTTATTGAATCGTTCTCGTATATTGAGATACAGAAATTCTCTCTCTTAATTTTTAGAATTCTGTATAACTTTGTGGCTCACGTTAGAAAAAATGAGACTGATTAAGTGTTAGTTGGCAGGACATATAGGAAGAATAGGATTTCGGAAGCAATGGTAAGATTATCTGAGAGAAAGTTGGCTGAAGGAGTCCAAAATCAGGCAACTATGGGAGAAGCTTATGTACAGTAATCAGCCTTTTTTATTTTTGTTTGTTTTAATTTTTAATTTTTATGTGATAATTTTATTTTGTTTTATTGAAGTGTTAATTTTATGTTGTTTAAAAATCAATTTTTTGAAGAGATTTTTACGCTCTACAACCTCGAAATAAAAGTTTTCTATAAAGATAATAGTCAAAAGTTACTAAGCGAAAATCTAAAAATGGTTACTTTGTTCAATATTGTTTTCTTTTAGGAAATTTTACGTAATTTCGATTTAGAAAAATAGTATTCTACGACGAATAAACATTTAAAAATAAGAATTATTAAGGACATCGAACTGCCAGCTGTTATAAATACATCAGATGACGTTAGCATTATTCTCAATTTGTCCATACTCAAATATGAAATTATCACTGAATTTTTGACAGGAAGATATGATCTCGAAACACTTCACCATAATCCGCTGTAAGCTTTGTGATTTATGCACGGATGATATTTTATTTTCAAATACAAGTATGTTGTCAAGATTATTTACACTACTTAAAATTTCTAATCAAGTGTTATCTTGAGTTTTGTGTACCGGTATTTAGACTTGAGTTTTCGTATAACTTTAGACAGCCAAGGTAATTCCACCTGAATGGAAATTTATTGTTTGTTGTTCCTAATATTTATCCATACAAAAATAATAATTTTAAGAAACTATATTTCCTTCCTTGATCTCATTTTTTTTAAGTAGTCCGTATATTAAATAACAGGTAATACAGTGGGTATTAATTTGAACAAATTTAATAAATTGAGCATGTGTTGAAAGCATCTCGAACTTAAATCTCTGATTTTCTTAAATTACTCACAATTTAAACGGCTCCTGTTATAAAAACCCTCAAGGTCTTACTATAGTAAGTACGGGATTGCAAATCTCCAGATTCTATCTGAAATTAGACCTTTTTCGTGTAATCTTGGGTTAGATTCCTATATTTTTCATCTTTACTTTCTGGTCTCTCTTGAACAATTCTTGTTCCTTTCAGAACTGACGCTATTTAGAGTATTCAAGGACTAGAGTTATTACAAAAAGTTTCAACATCCCTTTTCCCATTGATCTTCAGAAGTGGTTTCCGACATTGTTGTCGTCCTTGTAAGCATGATTTCGGCCACAAAAATAAGATAGAAAAATTAAATTTAGTACAGGGGACTATAATGTGCTTGTATAGAAACTTCTTGAAATTCAGAAAAATAGAAATGAAAACGTCAAGATGGTGAGATTTTAAACAGTGTTTTCTTCATGTTATTCAACTAACACACTAAATTAGATAGAAAATTTCCGATTTCAATTTTGCATGTAGTGGTACCAACCCCACTACTTTACGATGAAAATTAACGAAATTATTGTAAAAAATATAATTTGAAATTTTTATATTCTAAGAAAATGTAATTTCCTATTTAATATTGTGAAACCACAATGTTCTGTGTTATATTATTTACTTTATTCTAGCTACTTGAAGTGAATAGTATGTGTTTAAAGAATGAGTGACTTTAGTGTAGGCCTACAAGTATGGTGTGCAATGTACGAGTGTATAATAAGTGTTAATAACTGGCCTGATGATGTCCCCTACGGCAACGAAACACGTTGTCAATAATTAGATGCTTATTTTTTCAAATTGTATGTGAAATTGGTTTCTAACCAATATCACCCATTGTAAATGTAAAACACTAAAATTTTAAGTGTTTAAGTGATCACTTTAGGTCCAAGATGTAGAAATCAACTTAAAAAAATCTTATACGAATACGGTCATGTGACATATCGTTTAATACTGTATTTCTTTCTCTAAAAATAGAGTTGAAATTATAAAGTGAATAATGTTTTACCGTTTTCGAGATATCCTTACCTAACCTAAAACTTCCAATATCTCGAAAATGGTCTAAACATTTTCAGTTCTGCTTCAACCACTGCTTTTAGGAAAAAAAATACGGTGTTAAAAAATATGTCGCATGACAACCTTCTCATTATAAATTTCTAGCCGACTCCTAAATTTTAAACAAACTGATATCTTGAAAACGGTAAAACTTTCTTCAGTTTTGATTCAACTACTGTCTTTTTAGGAAAAAAGACGATGTTAAATAATTTGTCGGAAAACCACCTTCGCATTAATATTTTTGAAGTTGACTTCTACATCTTGGGTTTAGAGTGATCTCCTAAAACTTGTAATCTTGTGGGGTTAAAAAATGATCTTATATAAAATGTGCAAAAAATACAAGGGAGGGAAAGGACTTTAAAATAACACTGCATGGGTTAAAATTAAATAACTCGTCAGATCCATGATCACTTTCTTTCCAAGTAGCTGTAATTTAATCGGGCTATCTTATTGTCTATGAACTTTATATTTTGTTATCTGGTTTAAAATAGGAATCAGCAGGTTTTCAATGAAACTTTTGATTTGTTTGATTGAGTGTATTGTAAAGTGATATTTTTCGATAAATTCCAAGAATATAAATTATTCTTTTTGATAATAGTTAGACAGAATTGTCTCGAAATTTAGTCTAGGAACTATAGTAATTTTATGTTTAAATAAAAAAAAAACAACAACATTAATCAAACGCGTTATCAGACTTCAAAATAGATCGGATTACATATTCATGATAATCCATCACTCATTAGGATTAACAAATAAGGCTCTCTCTCTCTCTCTCTCTCTCTCTCTCTCTCTCTCTCTCTCTCTCTCTCTCTCTCTCTCTCTCTCTCTCTCTCTCTCTCTCTCTCTCTCTCTCTCTCTCTCTCTCTCTCTCTCTCTCTCTCTCTCTCTCTCTCTCTCTCTCTCTCTCTCTCTCTCTCTCTCTCTCTCTCTCTCTCTCTCTCTCTCTCTCTCTCTCTCTCTCTCTCTCTCTCTCTCTCTCTCTCTCTCTCTCTCTCTCTCTCTCTCTCTCTCTCTCTCTCTCTCTCTCTCTCTCTCTCTCTCTCTCTCTCTCTCTCTCTCTCTCTCTCTCTCAATTTTTGTCAATTACTCTAGAACCGTAATTTTTCTTGGCCGGCGATTTCGTAAACTGGTTTGGATTATTATTCATCATTAAACCAAAATCCGCTTATACGTTTTTAAGAGCAAGTATTGAATATACAATAATTTATATATACAATATAGGTTACAAGGCTAGTCAAGTGAGAAGTCTACGCCCTGTGCTGGGAAGCGACTAGGATAGCTCAGTTGGTAGAGCATTGGCGTGTAAAACCAAAGGTCCTGGGTTCGATTCCCAATCTAGGTCGTATATTTTTCCCTTGAAAATAATATTGAATATTTGTTTTTCAAGTAAGTCTCTAACTCTATAACAAATTGTAAGTGAAAGAATATCAATAGTAGAGCGAATTAGAGGGAAAAAACTTTATTCAGTAAAATACTCGATTTCTATGACACCTTAAAAGTTTCTTTTTGAGCTTGTCAAGTTGAACTGTGTATAAATGTACCCCCTTCAGTGAATTACTTAATATTTGTCAATTCCGAGGACCCTTGCTGGATGAATACCTTTTAAAAGGCTAGGTTAGATTAGTTTAGGTGAGGTTAGGTTAGCTTAGTTTAGGTTAGGAGTTGCATATATTCAACTTGTTTAATATATTTTTAAATGCCATTTTAAATTAGAATCACAGATTTAAGTTCGGTGTCTACCAAATGAGTTTTTATTAGTACTTTTTAAAAATAAGAGTTTAAATTTGGGTACAGAGAAGACTGAAACTCCGGAGACCCCTGGAGACATAACATAATCTATAACTCTTTTTCTCTTTCGACCTCAGGGTCAACGGTAGGGTTCTATATTATATGTCGTATTTTTCCTTTTTTAATAAGACGATAATGACCGAAAGGTTTTACGCATTTAAAAAACAAGGAAAGAAAAATCATAGATCCCGATCTTTCATCTTTCCTATTATTTTTCATTAATCAATCCTTATTGTCTTTCGATCCTAACGCTATTAGATTCTTCAAGAGATATGTGTTCTTTTCTTATTTTTTCAATAAAAAAAAAATTGTTAGTTTTGTGTTGGGGATAATTTTATTCTCTCTTTTTTTGAGACAATAGTGAAAACGATATTTTTTGACTTTTTAAAAAATATTCCTATTAAACTTTTGTTTCTATAATCTATAATTATTTAATACGGCATGGTTTTATTTGTGAGAAGTTTTCCTCCTACAGTTTGTAACGGATTTTGACGCTTTAGATATCTTTGGTTTAAACTCAGCTTGAAGTTGTTTTAACCCAAATTTCAATGAAACATAAGGGAGAGAAAGTAGATGAGATGAAAGTTTGTGTCATTAACCCATGATAATTTTTATACACATCTGTAATTGAAAACACCTGGCTTTACGCTAAGAATTTGTTTTTTATAAAATAAATAAATATTTAAAAAACATATGTTGTGAACTTCACCAATCAAATAACATCAGCTGTTTACAAAAAATAAAGTAAGGCAATCTAAACAAAAGTTTAGTTATTCGTTTTAAATAACTATAGTAATTTGTGTTGTATTTATCAGTTCCTTTTGACTGGATTAAACTAAAAAATTTTAAATTGACTTTGCAATGTTTTTTCTCATGGAGTTATTTAAATAGTAACAATGCCACCAAATAGAGGGAACAGAAACTTATACCGAAGACGTGTTTATCACTGCAGCTACATGAGAATAATGCGTGGACTTAACAATGAGGAAGCGAACTATGATTCGTATAAACGAGCACTAAAAATACCAGGCGAAGTTATACCATTTTGGAACAATGAATGAACTCTTCAAATAAACTTTACAACAGGGGTTAAATTAAAAATATTTACATATAAGAAAATATTGTTCAATTTAGAGCAACAAGTAGGCTACTCTAAGTAGTTTAATTTCACCAGTAGGTACATCCCAGTTCTAGTCTCTCTGCTTTAATTTTAACAAAAATTTTTAAACCATTTCAAAATGTTCCAACACCCAAATATTGAAATAAAAACAGCTGGAAATAAAAAAAACAACACGATTGGTAGATATATCCAGACAATAATGTTTATATCCAAAATTGGCAGAGAACGGATTTGACAAAAACAAAAGTAAAACAACAGCAATGATTGATTTAATTAATTGTCAACGTTCCTTGATAATACATCATTTTTAACATATTTTCGGAAATTAAACTTTTGATAATTTTAATCTGTTACACATAAATCAATGTGGAATTAGAAATACAGCATTAAGTTGGATCATTGCATAGTCCTATTTCAAGGACCGCACTCAGGTTTGTTCAAATCCCGTAGTAATAATGCTAATTCAATCAATTGCAAATAGTAGCACTTTAAACCACTTATTGGTGTACCTCAAGTGTCTGTTTTGGGGCTTATACTGTTTCTTTTGTATTTAAACAATCTATCATCGTGTAATGTTGTATATGATACTACTAGAATATAGTTTCTTATAATTACCTATTATAGACAAAGTTTTATGATGGGGGGGGGGAGTTGTGACGGTTTTCCATCACTTTAAGTATGTCCGAAATTTGGATTGGTATATCTTAGCGGTATCTTGATTATTTTTATTAGATACAAATTTAGTGATACTACAGGACCAAAACAAAATTTTTTCGCTTTTCTCAAAATTGGATCTAACGATTTTGATCTTGCCTGTGCCTGTAGCGAAAATGTAATGTGAAATTGAATATTGGGAATAACAATGTCAAGATAGAGATTTTCTTGGATATATCAGTTTTAGATCACTTTGAAAATGAAAGATTTTCTATGAACATTAGATATTTGTTTAATCGAAATATATCTACATTAATACATATCTCGATATACTTTTCAAATCTATTGAATATATGTGATCCGTCTGGTATTTTCAAAAAAATTATGCTATTAATAAAAATTGTTTGTATGATTTAATAAATTTTATTTGATAAAAATAGAAATTACAGTATTATTAATTTACAAAAAGAACCATCGACACTGTCTTTGAAAAAAAAAATTTACTTGATTAGAGCCTGCACCTGCTTTGCTTCTTCCGTAAACATATACTCAGCCTAAGTTGTCTAGTTAGAATAAAACTCGAACACAAGATCTCACAAAAAATACGTTTATTTAATCAAACGCGTTTCAACGACAAAATCACCATCCTCAGTGATACATGAGCTATATAACTAAACTATACAGTTTGAGTTTAGTTATTATAGCTCATGTGTCACTGAGGATGGCTACTTAGTCGTTGAAACGCGTTTTATTAAATACACGTATTTTTTGTGAGATATTGTGTAGAGTTTTATTCTATCTAATATTATCTCGCAAGTCAAGCTTAATATTTATTTATAAATCGTCTTTGATTTAAATTGAAGTTTTAATGACAGCAGGTGAATTTTTAGTTTAATCAAATATTCCTGAATCATGGTATTTATTTCGCTTGGAATTTCCCACTGGTTTGAGTTCATATTGATATTCTATTCAAATTCACACGAAATCATTATCAGTGCAGAAATAAAATCTGCAAATATATATCTAATTTAGTGTGTCATAAATCAAATACAGAATATATGAAATAAAAAAAAAAGTTTAAAATTGCGTTAATTTTAACATTTTTAGATCGATTATTGAACTTCAATATGAGCACACTACAGTCTCAATGTTATCTTAAATTTTTTACCCTCCATTGTGATTCCGTACAGATGACAATGACGACAGATGGTTTCCGGTTTTCTGATGCTATGAAAGGGGAAAATCAGTCAACAAATTACTTATCCTAAACTTACTATACTGGAAAGTAATATATTTGTTTGTATTCATAAACAAACTTTAAGTAATATAAGATGATTTTACAACCGATTATATATTTAACGGAGATATAGTTTTAGTATATGCTTATCCTAATCAATCACTTGACCTAATCATTTCCTGGAGTGTGTTGATAACAAGAGTAACAAATCGTTGATTGATGAGTCTTTATGTTGAAAATTTGAGACCTTTATATTTAAAGTAAAAAAAAAAGTGCACTAATTTATATAAAAATATTTGTTGACATCCAAAAGTATCTCATATCAGTTTATAGATGAGAAAAAAACAGAGTTCCTCAACTTTCCTTACGAAATTCGGGGTATTGTTCCTTGGTTAAAAAGAATCCAAAAACTTAATACAACCAGGTCTATCTCGTTTCGTTGTTCGTTTCACCGTCCGAATGGTTTTTTTTTACAAAATAATTTATTTAAAAAAACTGTTCTACAAAATTGAACCAAATTGGAAGCATTGTGGCTGTTGTTAGTTTCAGTTAGTAGGCCTATA
This sequence comes from Aphrophora alni, assembly GCA_963513935.1. NCBI lineage: Eukaryota > Metazoa > Arthropoda > Insecta > Hemiptera > Aphrophoridae > Aphrophora > Aphrophora alni. The sequence goes on along the minus strand of OY740773.1, from coordinate 18,438,174 downwards.
TCAAGTTTCATTATTATAAGCCAACCCGTTTCAAAATGGCGGCCATACTAAACTTTTAAATAGTAATAACTCTAAAAGCAGACGTTTTACAAAAAATTACAAGAACAACCTTTTTTAGTAAATTGTATTTTAAATCGATTGTTTTGTTTTTAAAATTGCGTGAAAAATAAAATAGATTTGGATTGTCTTATTCGCTAAGGAATATCTGTGACAGTCACGTAGTTCTTTACTATAAGGGTCGATTTTAATTATTGAGGTGTCAAATTAAACAGTTTTCACTGCAGATTTGTCGAAAATTATTTATTTTCCTTAGAAACACTCATTTTGTAATATATTTACCATGTGTATAACATGTTTCACAACACTTGAAACAGCTGTTATAAATTCTCAAACACTTTTTATTTTATTGTTTTGTTGAGACTTTGTAGGTTAAGTTATATAGTGTTTACTTTATTTGTTGGGATCCAAGTTGTGTTGTGATTGATTGTTTACATCTCGCAAAATTAAATTGTTTAAATTTCTGCTTAAAAACTGTTTGAAATACGTTGTATCCAGCTGTTTTTTTTTTTTTTTTTTTTTTTTTTTTTTTTTTTTTTTTTTTTTTTTTTTGAGATGTATAAGAGCTGTTTTAAATCTTTTTTAAGTTAGCTTATTATATTTCTTTTATTATGTTATTGTTCATATTATGTTGTGATTGATTGCTTACATCTCACAAAATTAAACGGTTTTAATTTTAATGTTTATTACACCCAAACATTACACAATGAATAAAAACTTGTGTTTGTCTTAAAAAAAGGGAAAATATAATGTAGTTCTATATATTTTGCAAAACAACGGTTTTTGAGATATTCAAAGTTAAAAAGTTTAAATAGCCACCATTTTGAAATGAGTAAAGAAAATCGGTTGATTATTTTTCTCAAATTGCGTTTTTATAATACTAAGTATGATGCAAAATTTCAACTCCGTATCATTTACCGTTAAAAACCAAAATGGCGGATAGATCGAAAAATAACCATTTAAAGAAATATTTTTATAAACGTTTTCATTGGTTTTGATGAAGCTGATGATGTTTTGGAACGATTTTTGGAAACACTGTATATGGTTTAATGTAATTATTTAAATATTTTAGCTGTTCAAGTCACTGTCAATGTTGCTTGTTAGTGCTGCTGCCTAGCGGTTGAAAATATAAGTTATTAAAATAGATGTTGGTAATACAGCACTATATTAATGCATTAATAATATCAAAGTAGTTATAAAACTCCTAGAACATAAATTCATAAATTTTTATGGCATAAATTCTAGGGTTTTGTCAATTTTTAACTTATTATTTAAACATATTTGTTGTAACAGCGGATATTTCTTATTGAAACTCCATATTAAAGGATTAAATAAGGAAACAAAGCTAAAGTTTCATTAATAATTTTGAATGCATTTCAAAATACATTTATTAATTGGATTAAATAATCTTTAGCTTTATTGCTTTATTTAATCCTGTATCTTTTTAACTTGAGTTAATTGTTATTCCATCAGTTTATTCAAATTAAAAAAGTTACTTCTTACCGAAATAGTATGTAGCGAGTTCAAATATTCATCAACAGATAGCGCGTGAGGTACAATTAGTTATATTAGGAATGTTGTTTGAAATTCTAGCTATTGTGGGTAACGTCGTTATATGAGACCATGATATTTTCACCATTACCACCGATTTTAGTACTCTGGCACACATTTATATATTATTTACGTGTAAAGTTTAACTACCCATGCATAGGAAGCTAATAAGATTAGACACGTGGTTCCAAGTGAAACCTCACTATTTTGTACTTGAGGAATACTGGAATATAAAAATTAGTATTCCAAAAGGGCAAACTTTGGGGGTGAAGAAATTTCAAATGTAAAACATACGTTGAGTGATAGCCTACGTCATTTTAAAAGTTTTTAAAGTAAGTATTGAAAAAAGTTTTGACTGTACAATTTCAAAATGGTGGAAACTGTAAAACATTTGACGATTTTATTCTCAAAAACCAAAATTTTATCAAACATTGCTGTTGTGAGATACTTTTAAACAATATACAATGTCGGTATTTTTTCACAAATTTTCCAAAATTTAAATTTCCGGGAACTGAAAAAAAAAACAAAACAGAAACTTAACATTTTTAAAGATTACTGTAGGTTATGTAGTCAAATTAAATGTCCTTTAAAGTTGAAAGTTTTTCCTGTTTACAGATTGGTCATATCTCTAACCGTTTCAAAATGGTGGACACTTGGATTCTAAATCTACATTATGAGGAATAAAAATGTAAGTTTGTATCAAACGCTCTAAAAAAAATCAATTTTAAAATATTTAAATGTTCGAAAAAGTCTGTTTTAAAAATACATTGGGAGAATAACAAATAATTAGATATAAAAATTACTTTTGCCTCAATTTATAAATTCAAATTTTTGTTAAAATTGAATCAAACCAACTGACTTAATATTGTTTAAGATACTCAAATAATAAAAATATTAGAGTTTGATAAAAATCATATTATTCTGAATTTTTAATTTTGAAAAGTAAAAAATAGGTAATTATTTACTGTTTTTATGGAATTAAAATTTAATAACCATTGATGTTAAATGATGAAAATTGTGAAACTCACAATAAAATTAATTTATGTTCAAAATGTGTTAAAAAATTATAAGTTTCTTAGCAGCTTCGAGTAAATTTTTGGCAATCTCCTCCTTAGAATCTAACAGTTGGATTTTGATGAAATTTGAAGTAAATATTCATATTGGCTTGAGAAGTGCACACAGTGTGTTTACAATTTTTTGTTAAAAAGTTACAGTAAACTATGCTAAATATTAACCTCTCAAACTGAGATCCCCTGTACAAGATATTTAATTCTGATCAGATGTTCAAGACAGGTCTATAAATAATATAATAACAAATCACGTGTATTAGTATTGACAGATGTTAACTTTGTACATACTAATATTAATCACATGTTTAAAATTTATTACATTGGTTTTAAATAATAAGAGACATTTTTATGCTCACAATGACTATGCAACTTAGTAAAAGGAAGCTGATAAATATAGACTGATTTATTAATAATGTACCGAACAAAGCAAACATACAATGTAGTTTAACTAACAAAAATATACACGAATTAAAATTTACATGTTCATAGTAGAAAAAACATGTTTTTTTTTTAAAGGAAAACTTTCTAATTTTAATCTTGCTGGACATAGTGTAAAAGCAACTTTACCACTATCTTTGGAGAGTAAATATAATGCAATAATAAGACTGAAACAGATTTTAGGTACAAAATTATTATAAACCAAAAAATTTAAAATCCAATTGCTATTTCTTAGAAAATAGAACTTGCGGATGTAAAGCTAAAAACTGTGTTACATGGATTACCAAAAATATTAAAACAAATGCTATCGAACATTATTAATAACTCAAGATTTTCCTGGAATTTTTAACAAAACAGAAATGAGTAGTTATCTATGGAGAATTACAATTTCCGTTTAAAATAACAACATAAAGAAAACAGTAATGTAGTTCAAGGATAAAATAAAGCAAAAGCTTAAAGTTTCAAATATTTAATAGTATAAATGAGCTACAATTGTTTCGCCTTGCGGCATCGTCGGGCAACTATTTGAAACTTTAAGCTTTTGCTTTATTTTATCCTTGAATATGGAGTTTCAACAAGAAATATCTGCTATTACATTAAAGTTGAGTAATGTAGTTGTAAAATGATAATAAAACTAAGGGTAAAGATTGTTTAATATGGATTACCTATAATTATATTTTAAAAATTCACAATATACAGTACTTTCTGCTAATTGACAAGTCCAGGAGTAAACAAACAGCTTGGTAACAAACAATAGGCTATTCTAGATTTTGTAAACTGTCCAGATAAAAGAATAAAACAAGTTTAATCCGGAGTTAGTTAAACAAAAAGGAATTGCAAGACTAGAATCCACAATTTATAATTATATTAATCAAGATCTCCCTACAGAGGGTGAGTTTAATCTATTAGATGATTGTGTAATGTATTTAAAAAGAAGTAACAATATTTCTAAGATGTTTCGTTCTACTTTGTTGCATTATCCAGAATGTGGTGTAAACTAGCAGACACTTTAACAAATAAATTTGCTTGTGAAATAAATAACTTAATATATTGTTATTATTACAAAGATAATAAAATCGTTCGTGTATAGATTGTTTTCGTGAACTCGTTATACGGGGTGTCCCTGAACTCTCTGATAACCTTTTTAGGTATTTTTCTTCTGTCAAAGATAAATCAAAATATCATATTTAAAATATCTAAAACTCCTTCGTTTTCCTTACATTACCTCTTAGCTATTTACATCGGTGATTCAGCTCTGTTGGTTCTTGTAACTATACGAATTTCACATTTTCGTAAAGGTCAGAGTTCTAAAATACATTTTTGACAATAATTTGACTATTTGTCGCCTTGGAGAGGTAAGGTTGGTACCACTACAGGCAGAATTGAAATCTGCAAATTTATAATTAGTTTAGTGAATTAAACGTTGAATAATACACGAGATTTGAACAAAAAACTGTTTTAAATCTTTATCATATGTTAATAAAAAACCTTTACTCGATAATTTATAGATAATTAAATAATGAATGCTAGTTCTAATCACTGTTCTAAAACATTATTCTAATCCTATTTAAATAAAGTCTATAATATTGTCTGTGTATTTACAAGGCAATATTTATTATGTATGACATATTTTTTAGTATAGATAAAAAGAAATCAAAATATCGAATTTATTTCTTTGTAAATATAAAATAAATTATTGTTCTAATTGACATTTTGCATCCGTATACAAGTCAATAAATGTATTTATAAAACCCAAATAAAAGTTTTAGAAAACAGGAAGAGGTATATGTCTTTTTATGGACTATCGATTTTAATATATACAGTTAAATACAGAGTTACGAAATAGGGATAGAAGGGTTTATTAGTTAAATACTTACTTGATATATTTATAAATGTATATATTAATTTTTATTAATTTTTATGGCCGTTGATAAACAATACAACGAATAAAAATAACAAAAACTGTCCAATAATCAGTCAATACACACTAGACAAAATACAAAAACAGAAGTAAATTTCACAAAATAATTCCAATAATCAATTAAAAAAAAAAACCAGAAAATAATGACCGACAAAAGTAAATTAATATTAACATACCTAGAATAAAACTGGAACACAAGATCTCACAAAAATTGCGTTTAATCAAACGCATTTCAACGACAAAGTCGCCATCCTCAGTGATACGTTAGCTACAATAACTAAACTATTACTTATGTTATAAGAATTAAATTATATGTTATAGTTTACTTATTGTAGCTCATGTATCACTGAGGATGGAGACTTTAACGTTGAAACGCGTTTAATTAAGTAAACGTAATTTTTGTGAGATCTTGTGTTCGAGTTTTATTCTATGTAATATTATATCACAAGTTAAGCTCAATATTTATTTATAAATATTAACGTATACAATACAGAAAGATTTCAGTATAATCAGTCCTATATACAAATTTAGATACAAAGGAGGGATAGATACCACATCCATCATGTCATACAGTGCACAAACTCCTCCACAGAATAAAAGGATCTTGACAATAGTAGTTGTTTAAGGATGCTTTAAATAATGTATTCATGGAAATTTGTAAGCGCAAGAAAGTATTCTAAGATAGTAAAATAAACTAAGATACTGAAATTTATTACGTTAAATATGTATGTCCTTATTGAAGGATATATGAGTAGAATATAACAAGGTCAGACGCTGTTGATTACAATAACAATACCACAATCATTCACGTTGCACTTGTGTTTGTTATTTTAATAAAGTGATAAATATAAGAAAAAATTAAAGCAATTTTTACTAACAAAATATTTATTATGGTTAATATGGAGAGAGGTTCTACGATCGATTTAAGTGCGAAATTTATCGGCAATTCTTCTTAAAAATAGCGTTTTATCCATCATTTCGATACTTAACTTTGACGCATTTAACTTTTTATCTTTCACAATTTATTATTTCTGTCCGAAAATAGTGATTTAAAAGGACTGTTTTATGGCGTTTTGAGGTATTTTCGACAAATATTTCATCAGTTTGAAGTCAAATCTATCGATTTTTGTTTTTATTCCGAGCAGATAGTTCTGTTTTAAGAACTGTAAAATTATTAAGAACTGTCAGTTTAATCAGGTCAGGGAAGGGGTTACCTAACATCACCTAGTTAAAGATATATATGTATATCACCTTACTTGACCTATAGTTCTTTTACTAGGTCTGGGTTTCAGAGTCATCATGAATCTTATATCATAGAATCGTAGCAATATCAACCTGTAGAAGAGAATGAAGTGCGCATGCGCCCCACGAGTGTTTTCAATATGGCTATACGATTAAATAAGTTACGAATTTGTCAATTTCAAAGATTGTTAAGTAAATAATGAATTGTGAGAGATAAAAAACCACCTGCGTTGAAAATGAGTATCTACGATGGAAAAAAAACAATATTTTGAAGTTTTGAAACTGAGCACGAATTAAATTTTAAAACATCAATTTTTCAAATTAACATATATGCTTTCTCAACACATTTTAGGGTCACATGTTCAAGTTATTCCTCCTCAGTATAAATTTTAAGTAATGGTGATGAAATACATTTATTTATCACCTAATTAAAACAGTTAATAAATCTTCTCTATAAACACATTTTTTAATGTATTCATAACCAACTTTCAACATACTATTGTAAGAAGAAGATGATACTAGTGGCATTACACCGCACCACGTACATGCAATTTCTGATTACGTTAAGGAATTCTTTGGTGATCAAGTCTTATATCGTTGTGGCTATTGGGTATCGAGATCTCCAGAAAACAATCATGAACACTTCAAAAATTGAAAGTTAATATCGAACAAGATGTGTTAAATATCCAACCACAATCTCTTAAAAAAGTTGCAAGAAACATATTGAAAAAGGTGCAAGAATGTTTTTAGGGTGATATCGCTACTTCCAATATATAATCTAGAATTTAAGGTAATAGAAAATTTGATAATAAAACTTATTTAATAACTTAGAGATGCAATTTTTTATTTAAAAACATACCTCTAATGTAATGTTACGATTGATAGGTTGCATTTTATCTGGGACACCTGTTTATGAGAAATCAAAATACATTTTTTAAATGGATAAGAAAATTAATAAACTGATCGTGATGTATGTGTCTGAGAAAGAAAGAAAAATTCCAAAGAGACTAATGAGAAGAAAATTTCCCTCCAAATAATCCTTACATACAATCTTCATGATTACAACTGTACAATAAGAAAAAAAAACATAACTATTGCCTGTGGAATTCATTCCCATTGTTTGTATTTTTTAAGGAGGGGAAAGGTTAGAGTAAAGTTGTTCAACCAACCAACACTCATGTTTTAATATAATACTGACAGTGTATTCACCTCAGTTGTGGAATTATAACACGCAGACCAAACTGTAATTATAACTCAAAGAAAATCATCAGGCATGCACTAAAAACAACATTTTTAAAATATGTCAAAATGTATTTCTTCATTGTTGTGAAAAGAAGGCGTGGCATATTAATGAATAATGGAGGTTTGTTTCTTTTATATAATACAGAGGATGGAGAAAAAAAAAAGGTTAAGAATTGTTAAATTGGTTTTAGTTAATGGGCCGTTCAATATAATCAACACTAATGGCATCCGAGTTAAAAAAAATTAATGTGTGTTACTGTGAAAACTTGCAAAGTAATTTCCTTGAAATACTAGCTGAACTAATGACAGAGCTCCAGGACCAATGAGCAACGAGTTGATTCCTAGAATATGTTTTTAGTGTTAGCTGAAATTCACAATGTACGGTGTTAGAAGAGGATAGAAGTTGTTTGATAAGTTTAAAACTAAAATGACATATTTCTCAAATTTAATTCACTTTTTATGTAAAGTTCAAGATTTATTTCACAAGATAATATGAACCACTGTGGTAATTATAGATGAAAGAAAATTCCCACAAACCAAAATAAAATACTAACAACAAAAATGTATAGTTATGTTTATTCTACCTCATGTACATTTCAATAGCACTGCTATTATCTTCAGAGGTACAATACACACTAACCTTAATAACTACAATTAATCCAAATATTGTAGTTATTGAAGTTAGTGTGTATTTTACCTCTGAAGATGATAACTCACTTTTTATGTAAAGCCCAATTTCACAAGATAATATGAATCACAAGAGCACTTGGTGAATATACAGTGAAAGAAAATCCCCCCAAACCACAATAAAACACTAACAACACAACTGTATAGTTATATTTATTCTACCTTATGTACATTTCAACAGCACTACTATCATCTTCAGAGGTACAATACACACTAACCTTAATAACTACAATTAGTTCACAAATATTGTAGTTATTGAAGTTAGTGTGTATTTTACCTCTGAAGATGATAACTCACTTTTTATGTAAAGCCTAATTTCACAAGATAATATGAATCACAAGAGCACTTGGTGAATATACAATGAAAGAAAATCCCCCCAAACCACAATAAAACACTAACAACACAACTGTATAGTTATATTTATTCTACCTTATGTACATTTCAATAGCACTACTATCATCTTCAAAGGTACAAAACACACTAACCTTAATAACTACAATTAGTTCACAAATATTGTAGTTATTGAATTTAATGTGTATTTTACCTCTGAAGATGATAGTAGTACTATTGAAACATACATAAGGTAAAATAAACATAAGTACGGTATACAGTCTTGTGTTGTTAGTGTTTTATTATGTTTTTTAGGAATTTTCTTTCATTCACAAGATAAGTCAAAATTTTCGAATATAAATTTAAATTTTGTTAAATTTTTATTACAAGATTCCATATGAAATAATGTTTTAATATTTCTTAAATTCATACTATTTAAAAACAAGTTGATTGACGCCTTTATGGTACTTACCCAGCCAATTAATGTAATACAAACTGATGGGTGTATATATAATGTTCAAAAAGTCGCTTCTTTGTTCTTGTAAGAAATGATAAATTGTATTGGTAGATCAGGGGTCTTATTCTGTAGGGTAAGTTTGTTTGTTATTCAGTTTTTTTGGACTTTCTAATTAATTGTGTAATGAATAATTCCTTGACGGGGTTCGGGATGTGTAAATAATGGCTATTTTGAATAGTTACTCTCAAAATATTTTTAAAATTGCCATTATTTTTTTCTTTCATATCAGTAGAATTAGAGAAAATTATGTGATGTCTCAAAGAAACCGATGTAAATGTTTTTGCAAACATATACATTTTAAGATTTCCTGAGTCCGAAAAAGTGGTTTTTGGAAGGATATCTGTCTGTCTACCTGGTTCAGTGATTTTACAGTTTTGACTGATTTTAGTTGAATTTTATATGAGGGCACACTTTGGCCACAACTCAAGATTTATTTTAGTTTTTTCGGTACCTTCTATATTTAAAAATGGCTGCTATAAGAAAATATGAACACAAAATTACGTTTTTCTTTAAATTGGATATGGTGAGCTGTTTGATAAAGACATAATTTCTTAAAATCGGAAATAACGATTTTGTTTAAATTTTAGCGAAGTAATAAAAATTGTAATTCAAACTAACGTGAAAAATTTAAAATTAAAAAATATCACTGTCGTGGCAACGAAAAAAATACTTGACCGCCTTTAAAAACGATAAACCAAGTTTAGCCTCTTCTTGAAATATATAAATATTTTCAAAAATGGGGTCCATTCTTCATTTTCAATTTTTTCTTACTGACAACATTACTGTAAAACTGTTATTTGTGGCAATAAATATTATATCAAATACGTGTAATATAAAAGTCAATGTGTTAATTTACTGTGGAAATTAGTTGATAACCAAACAATTTTTACATTTAGACTATACTTCCACTTAGATTATGTATATTAGGTGCTGAATATCTTTCATAGAAGATGTACGGATCTACAATCAATATTTAATCCAAGTAGATTGTCTCTCCATTCTAAATATAACTATCCCACTCCTAAACCAAATCTAACAGGTTTAATAAATCCTATACATATAAAACTCCGACATTACTTAATGGACTATCTTAAGTAACTTTTTAAATTTAAAATTAAAATTAAAAGTATGTGTAGAAATGTACAGACGTATCGCTAAACCAGTACTGTACAGAATACTAATAAACCACTAAAGCAACTTTGAAGTTAGCCTAGTAAGTACAGTATTTGTACAGCCTATGTACAGTATTTCAAGCTGATATTTGTAAAACCTTAGCATGTATACATCAAGGATTAGAAGGAGGGCTTAAAGGAAAGGTAAGGACATTCTAATTCTCTCAGATAGCCAAACGACAATCAAAGCTCTCAGCTCCGTAGAAATATCATCCAAATTGATATGGAATTCATTCCGCTCCCTACACGTCTGGTGTACTGTTTAACATGGTACACCTGGAATGGGTACTTGGTTGGGCATTGGGGGATCGAGGGAAATGAGAGAGCGGAACAGTTGGCCAAAAAGCGGGACTTGCGAGACCAGAACCCACTTGCAGGATCGACAGGAAGAAGAGCAGTAAAAAATGGGCCAAGGAAGAGAATATCAAACAATGGAGACAATTTCCTAGCTAGAGGTCTTTAGAGTTTTCTTTTGTTTTCTCTTAAGAATATAACCCTCAAAAAATGTATTCTAATTTTAAATGGTATCTAAATGTTTCATTTCAAAAATTCATTTAGAATTAAAAAGTATACTATACAAAGTATACAATTATTGTTTAACTATTTGTATCTTGAATTTATTTACAGTTTTATTTAATTACCTTCTGAAATTAATGTATTTTGTGTAAGGCAATATTGGATAAATAAAATTAATAATAATAAATCAAATTCCTTCTGAACTGAAAAATTCAGCCTTTTTTTATACGCGAAATATAAAACAAACAACTATCTGATTTATAAATTCGCTTTTTCTGCGCAAATTATATGACTTTAAAATTGAATTACAAACGACCGATTTTCGGCTCTGACGAGTGAGACTCTGTTATTAACTGAACAAATTTGCAAGCCTAATTATACGTTCAGAAACAAGATTAGTTTTAATAAATTTGTAAAATATGCTGTTTGATTTCGACAGCAATTCTTAAACTGTAGAAGGTTGTACCAGGTGATCTAGAGCCACCTGTCTCTCATGGCGAGTGAAATCAACTTCATGTCAACATCAACAGTTGCAAGGGTTGAATAGTTTCTACAGTTTTTTATGAAGTATGATATTTAAAGATGGTTGTTTTACTTTAACTTTAAAAAGAGGTTTTGATAGGGAAAATTATTTTAGATTTTTAGTTTTTCACATACAGAAAGTTTTGCAACTGGACAAAAAATCGATGTGTTTTAACGATTTATCAATTTTGTCCTTTGAGAGAAAATTGGAGATTTAAAAAATATTATGTGAATTCAGCTTCAATCTGTTTAAGAGTAGCATGAAAAATTCACCAGAAGGTGAAACTAGAATGAAGTTTTTAAATTCCCATTTATCTATCTATTTGTTGGTAAATATATAGATCTATTTATTCCTTTGACATAAGTTTAATGAAAAATCAAACCTATAAGTTACAGAAAATTTGCAAAATGTTATAATATTACTTTTCTACTTATCAATTAAAAGTATATAAACACCTTATTTTGTAAACTAAGAAATTAAAATTGCCATTTTTTTCCTGTTTTCAAAACTTCGTAATTCTGATTTTTGAGAATCTGAATATATAAAGGGTGATGATTTTCTCTTTTTTATTTTCTAGCCTACATGTAGTATAAAGAAAGTTTTGTGATAGGTCAAAAAATCTATATCAAGTTTACTGCAGAGATATCCGTTCTGAGGTCATTTGAATACAACAAAATGGTTTTTAGAATGGTGTTCATCAGTCCTCGTCAAATTCTCTATAGCAGGAAAGAGTGAGGTGATTTTAATGAAATTTTGCATGAGGGTATATTTTAGCCATAATTCGGAACTTTTTGTAAAAATCAAAATTGGAAGCAGCTACCAATAAAAAAATCACAAAATTACGTTTTTATAAAAATTTGGTTTTGCTCAATTATACCTTCTAAAGACCCAATAAAACGTATTGTTTGCCATCTCTTTAAAATTCCCGATTTGTGAGATATAAGTAATAAAAACAAAAAATCGACCTAGGGCCTGTATTTTCTCAAAATCGGGTCTACCGATTTCGTTGAAATGTGAATATTAATGATCCAAATCCTTGTGGAAAATCCCATGTAAAAACATATAACGGTTTAGGAATAATTGGAAAAAAACTAACCTTGAATATTGTCATTAAAAGCTAGATATTAAGTAATAAAGTTTGTTAACAATTCAACTGTGTGATCTTATTACGTCATCATAAACCCGTTCGATCTTTAGATAGCTTCATATCGATACTGTAGACAGTGCCAATAGTCCGGTAGATACGATTAATTTTGATTAAACTTTAATGAGTTCAACTCTACAACAACAGAAATGCAAGTTAGTGCCTTAAGATTTTCGATCCACATGCTCAAAACAATTTAAATGGTCTTTTCAAAATATTAGCACGTATTAAAATAAAGTCATGTGATAGTTTTTACTTCTTTTCTAAAATCTAATCTAGTTATAATTCACTTCAACCATCAAACCAAATTAGGTATTAATTTGAGTAAAGTAGCGAACAATATTTATCCTGAAGAAACGTTTATGTCTGAATGGAAGAAGGTTAGGCGTAATTTAAATATATATTTTATTAAAAGACTGTGTCTATGGTTTATATTTGCATTTTAATTTTGAATAACCAAAATGGTATATTTATGACGTAATGGTCATTACGCATATCACCTATTGGTCTTAACTTAAAATTTGGGGTACTTGCTTTTTATGGAAAACACACTTTGGGTTTTATTAAAGCAACAATTCATGAGATTTTTAACATAGAAAAATATTTACAAAATATTTAATTATGTTAAATATTAACATAATTTTACAAAATATTTCCCTTTTTTAACGACCAACAAAATGGTTTTTCTATTCTTTCTATAACTTCAAGGATAAGTGATTTATCAACAAAAACTGAAAATATAAATTTTTGGCAATAGTCTACAACACTCACCCAAGAACCTATTTTTTTATTTAATTCTGCAAATTTTTATCTTCAAATTTTCTTGTACCTTAAACGACAAATAAGTTGTCAACACAACCAAAAATAATATGAAAAACTAATGTAACAAACTTCTGTGTTTTGTATTATTCTTAATACTACTGTAGGCCTACAGTGTATGGCAGACAACAATGATAAAAAACAGCTGTTTAATACACTCAGAAAATTACAGAAAAAAATTTTATTTGTCTTTAGAAAAGGGAAATATTTTGTAAAGTAATGTTTTTTGAGATATTTGACGTTAAAAAGTTTAAACAGCCACCATTTTGAAATGAGTACAGGAAATCGGTTGATTATTATTTTTAATTGGATCTTTGTAAACAGTACGTAACATGGAAAATTACAACTCCATATCATTTACCGTTGAAAAGATATGAATGTTTTTTTGTTGAAAACTCAAAATAGTGGCTGAATAGAAAACTAAGCATTTTACGATATATATTTACATAAATATTTTCATTGATTCCGATGTGTGGAATAAGCTCCTGTAGTTTTGTAAACACTCTGTATGATGAGCCTAAACAAGTAATTAAAACTTGTTAGTTACTTTCTCTGATAGTTATAATACAATATGTAGACAACAAAAAGTTATACTGACTCATTTGTCAAGAACACTGAACCTTGCTAGAACTTCCCCTTGAAACCAGTTTTGGGGTCGAGATTACTTGCATTTGCATTCCGAACCCTTTTAATTGTTTTTAATGCTTGAATGCACGGTAAACCCCACAGGCAGACAGAAGTGGTTATTCAGAAACAAGGAAGACAAAACCAACTTTGTTACTACATCTATAAACCTTTTACTATCTTAATTAATATTCGGGGTGATCACAAAATCCCAACCCCCTTACTAGTTATATTTATAATTGGGAAAAATCGAAACTTGAGAATCTCAGTTTAGGTACAGACTGTACTTTTGGTACAATACCTTTTCCATTCTTTCCGTGAAAGATAAACTTAAACATTACTTAAACAGTATACGAAGTTCATATGAATCACTAGTACACTCTTGTGAATATACAATGAAAGAAAATTCCCCAAAACAACAATAAACCACTTACAACACAAAGACTGTATAGTTATGTTTATTCTACCTTATGTACATTTCAATAGCACTACTATCATCTATAGTGGTACAATACACACTAACCTAAATAACTACAATATTTGTGAACTAATTGTAGTTATTAAGATTAGTGTGTATTGTACCTCTCATAATGATAGCAGTGCTATTGAACTGTACATAAGGTAGAATAAACATAACTATATATTCTTTGTGTTGTAAGTGTTTATTTGTGATTTCGGGGAAATTTATTTCATAGTATACGCAGTGAAGGGTAATTTGTTTATATTAAACAAATTTTGAAACCCAGTTTAGACATTTTAGTATACACACAATTACAAAGCCATTTAACCGATTACGAAGTTCATAATATCGGTGAGAGAATTACTGTTTTTAAAATATTTTATACATTTTTTTCTGTGTATATCAAAGCTTAAACTAAACATGCTAGATGTAAGAGTCATCATTTGTTAGAACTGTAGTATACAAAACTGCAATTATTATTGTTGCAATCATGGTTATGAATTGTCTTGTTTACTTTAAAATCAATATACTTTGTTTTGATAAGTTCGTTAGATTATAGCAATTATTAATTAAATTTAAATAGTTTTTCTCATAAATGTTGTCTCCTTTTAAATTAAAGCAGTATCGTGCAAATAGTATTAGCGTTTCATTTGTTGTTTTTGGTTATGTTAATATAAAATTAAAATAATAACCGCCCTAGACAATATCCTTGAGGTACACCACAGGTGATTTTTTTTTTAAAGTGAATTTTTTTTTATTCTAACATTGCAGAATCTGTTACCTATGATATATATATATATATATATATATTAATTCACATCTAGTTTAAAAATTAATCTTTTTTCTTTTTCGATGCTATATTTCATCCAAATTTTCGCCATTCTTCAGTAATTGACAAGCAATCAATAGATATGGTTATTTCCTTAACTAAATAGGGTTTCAATTTGTGTAATCTTTATCTTATCTAATGGTAACATACTTTATTTTAATTAGATCTATATTCTCAAAATTTTTATTTTTGGAATAGTTGAAAATAACCTATTAACCTTGGAAATATTATTGTCTCCATAATAACCTATTAACCTTGGGAACATTAGAGTCTCCATCTCTTTTTGAGAGACAAAAATTATATTTTTATCATTTTGTTTTATCTACAAAATTAACTGGCAAGTTTTTTAGAAAAAAATGGAAGTAATAAAATTATAATAAATTTCCCTTCTTTTCCTTATTTTCTGGTAATTTTAACTGTCAATTCGCCCGTAATAATGTTTCCCCAATAAACATATTGGAATGTAAAATATCCATAAAAACCAAACAACTGTTTTATAAAAGAGTTGTTAATATACACCACATTCTGGATAATGGGACAGAGTAGAATGAAACATCATCGAAATATTGTTTATTTCGTTTTAAAAGCTTTACACAATTGGATTAAACTCTCTCTCTTTGTCTGGAATATCTGATGTAATTATAAATTGTGGCTTCTAGTCTTGTAATGCCATTTTCTTTAACTAATTCAGGATTAAATGTTTGTTTTATATTTTATCTGGACAGTTTAAAAAAAAATTGAACATTGTTACTAAGCTGGTTGTTTACTCCTGGACTTATTAATTGGTAGATAAATTTAATGTAAATTTTTATTTTGGAATTAATAATCCATTTTAAACCGTCTCTACAGCCATTTTTAATAAATCTACAATTTTATTACATTATAGTTTTCTTTATGTTGTTATTGTAAACAAAAATTTAATTCTACTCATTTCTATTTTATTAAAAAATTCAGCAAAATCTTGTCTAATTTCTTGAGTTAATAATAATGTTTGATAGTCAATTTTTGTAATATCTCTGGTAATCCATGTAACACAGCTTTACATCCTCCAGTTCTGTTTTCTAAGAAATAGTACTAGGATTTTATATTTTCGGTTTATAATATTTATGTCTGTACATAAAATATGTTTTAATCCTTTTATTTTACTAAAAGATTGTGGAATTTTGTTTTTACACCGTGTGAAGCATGATTAAATTTGAAAATTAACCTCTAACTCTTAAAGGAACAGCATATATTTGGTTTTATTAACAAACTTTTTTCTATACAATCTGTTGTTTTTACTACCATTACGTTATCGTAAAATGGTTCGGATTAAATTCTTTCCATTCTTCATCTCTATCATTGTAATTAATATCTCTTACATTTGTAGCCAATTCGTTATTATACATTCTTCATGTAACTACAAGCCGAAGCCTAATTTTTCATGTCGAAATATCTCTGTAATAGAGTATTGGCAAGAGCGATGTATTTTTAGCTTCCATTTAATAAGAAAAATATTAATAAGACATTTAAAAAAAGGATAGAAATTTTTTTTTAAAGTAGCCGAAATGTTTAATTGAATAGCATAACAATATCTTATAGTATCTATTTCACTTCTCAAAAATAAAAAAAAAAAAAAAGAAGAACAATCGATACTTCTATAAATTTCAATTAACATTCATAATTCTAAAAGCAATAGAACAATAATTTTAATTGGTTTTTAAATGCAAATCACAGATAGAAATAGTATTTGCTGCGTTGTTTTGAGTAAAAATCACTAGAATATGATGTGATTAACAACGATATTTGTGAAATACATTTTTTAAATTATATTTTTAATCTATATGAGAAAATCTAACTTTTAAAAACAATGTAATAAGTTGGGAATTGTAGGTAATTTGATGACATTATGGTAACATAGTTTATATAAATTTAATAGTTCCCATAATTTAGGCCTAATTCGAAATAAAAAAATATTAATACTGCTTATCAGCTGACTAAAGTTAAAAAAAAAAATTCTGTACCGTTGGCCATCAAGGAAAATTATGTATGACTTTTTACGTGTTTCGTGATGTTTTATTTACTATAACAACGTTCAAATGTACTTATTAAATGTGAACTGTGTATTTTAGACATTTATGTATTTCGTTTACAGTGTTTGATAATGTGATTAGTCATGAAATAGCTGTAACCAAGTCTAACTCAGGTCAAGGATACGTTTGGCGATAAGAAATATAATTTTATATAGTTTATTGTGTGTTATATATTTTTAAAGTGTTCATGTTTGTATTTAACCGACTTTATTTTTTCCAAATCTATCTAGATTAACGCACTCATGGTACGACACAATCTGACAATTTATTACTGCGTCGTTTTTATTTCAAGTGTTTATTGTAGAAGTGAGTTTATTTTTTTAAAATTTACATTTTATTCAATTTTTCAATTTAAGTTGGTTTGTTTGTAGTTTAGTGTTGTAATTTTAACACTTTATTATATATATATATATATATATATATATGTAGAGTGGTGTTGGAAGGAAACTAATTTTATTATAAACTATTTTTAGAAATAATTATTAACTAAGTTCCCTATTAACTAATCTGGCCTAAATGAGGGACGGTATACGGCCCTTATACGTAATAGTAACTCGGCTTGTTCAGAGAAATTATCATCTCTTCCTCAACTAAAGATTGAGTATGTCCTAAATAAATATTTTTAACTTTCTGAGATTTGTAAGTCACAACTCTATCAACTGAGCTATATTGCAATGTTATGTTGTAACTGTATAATATATGTTGAAATAATTCTTTAATTCTTAGCTCAAGATCTCGCCCTTAGTCAATAAACTACACATCACAAATGCAATACAATTGCTATTATTTTCTTGTGACCTAAACTGTGTTACGTTTGTAATTTTAAATACAATATTATTCTATTTGAATTATATTCAATATTTTTCTATTCTATTATTGAGAGAGTTGATAAAAAAGTCATCAAACTCTTTGGCTACTTGAGGTCTATTACATATCCCATGGAGTTATTGAAAACAACATGTCGTGTTTTTACTTTTGATATATTGTGGGTTCAATAAGTAAAGAGACAAATGAATATAGTTTTAAAGTGATTGATTATAAACAAGTAAGACCATTACTATTTTTCAACATAATCCCCCGCCTTAATTTATACAGCAAAAAACGTTTGCTTCGAAGTCAGACTTGCACCGTTGCCTTCACATGATCATTGCTCTCAAATCTCTGCACTCCAGAGCTTTTTTTCATGGGTCCAAACAAGTGAAAATCTGATGGAGCCGAATCAAGACTATACGGAGGGTGAGGTAGGACTTCCCAGTGTAACCTTTCAATAGTTTCAAGCGTTTCGTAAGCTTTGTGTGTATGGGGGAAGGGAGGGTTTTAAAGAAAAGCACTTCCTTACACTGTAAGCCTTGTCTCTTACTCAGAATAGCTGGTTTCTCTTTTGTTTTCAATTTTTCCCAGTTGTACTCTCCATTCACAGTGCGCTGAGTATCCAAATAGTCATAAACAATCGGACATAAAATGGTAGGCTAATCATGATTTTTCAAGCTTTTGGTTGAGTTTTGAATTTTTCCTTACAGAAGTGGCGTGCTTCCACTCCATGCTTTGGCGCTTTTACTCAGGATCAAAGTGATGTATATAAGTTTTATCACAGGTTACACTTCTTTACAAAAATGCACATCCTTCTTCCTGATAACGTTTCTACAGTTTCTGACAAACGTGAAGGTTATTGTGGATGTCTGTCAACTGTCTTGGAACCCAACGTGCGCATGTTTTACGATATTTCAACTTGTCACGGATGATACAGTACCAATACTTGATTTACACGATTCAGCTATTTGACCAATGTAACTTATCGATAATCTCGAATAAGTGTTTCGATCCAGTTTTCCAGCAAAGCAGTTGACACCTCAATTGGTCGTCCTGAACTCTGTAAATCACACACATTTTTTTCGACTAATTTATTACCGATCCACCTACTTACGAAAGTTTGCACGGTTCATACATCACATTTCCCATATTGTGTTTTAATTTTTGTGTAAATTCAAATGATTTTGTTCTTTCAGAAAACAAAAATCCTTATAACTTTTTTTTCCTCTTCCAAAGTGCAATTGTTTAAGTGGACTTGACATTTTCAACACACTGTTAAAATAAAATATTCCTTCAACAATGACAAACCAGCGATTAAAAATATTGGCAGGGTTACCAACTCACAATATTGATAGTTGTGAAATTTCACAGGTGATGTTTTTTCGTCTCTTTACTTATTGAATGATAATACATAATTATGTGATGAGTATAGAGTTATAAAAATCGGATGCACTTCTTTTTGAATTTGAAGAATAATAACTCAAAACATTGTATAAAATTGCAAATGATAGAAAATTATCATTAAAGAATAATTAACCTCAAAATAAAATTGAAACTTGTTCCCCATTATTTAAACTTATTTTCAGCATATAATATTATGCTTTAGACAAATTTATGATAGAATTGATGCAAATATGGATCTTGTTAAATATATAACTCTTGTTTAAAATTATTTACAAAATTTAAGAAGCCCTCTATTTCTTTTAAATCTTTTAATGATAACAACTATAACTACTACGACAAATTTTGGTTTTACGTCAGTTACAATTAAATTTTTAGTTGTCAAATAAAAAATAACTGACTAATAATAACAATAGAAGTCATGAGATATGACCACAATATGACCGTATACAGAATTCATATAATATTAGCTTAAAACCAGTCTAATTTTAAAATATGCAGTTTGTTTCTAAAAATCGTTCCATAATCTGAGAAACTTTTCCTCACATTAACACCAATAAACGATTTATATAAACATATTTCCTAAAATACGTAGTTTTTATCTAGCCACCATTTTGTGGTTTAAACGGTAAATGATGAAAAGTTCAAATTTTGCTTGCTACTTAGTGCTATAAAAACACAATTTGAAAAAAAATAAGCAAAAGATTTTCTTTACTCATTTTAAAATGGCTGCTATTTGAACGTTTTAACGACAAATATATCAAAAACATATTTACGAGAGAATATATATTCCCTTTTTGTTAGTTTTGTAGCTTAAAGTATAACTGAGTTATAGAAAAAAAACTCTTAGTAATTGTCTACACCACTCAGAAATCCTGGGTGATTTGATAAACATTTTCATTAGTTTTGATACGAGGAATTACCCTGCAAAGTTTTGGAACGAGTTTTTGAAACACCCTGTATAGCCCTGATATCAATTTTTTTTACGGAACTATTTTTTTTTTTACAGTCACCCAACTATCAATTTTAAACTCCCAAAATTTTAACCGTTGATTTCGCACTCTCATTCTGAAATTAAAACAGCATGTGTTACATCAGAAAGGGTTCATAACCGGAAGACAAGGGATTGAAATCTGCATAGCCATACATAAGGTAATGTGATATGATTAAGGAAGCAGTGGAAGAAAAAAAAACACTTTAACAAACAGAGGTATGGTATGGGACAATACAACGTCTATAGTCTGTGTTTTAAACTGATGAGAACGGTTCCCCTTCGTATGAGCAAAAACAAGAGCAATGAATGAAGAGGAAATATATGCAAAAACAACTGAAGGGGTTGAGCGTGTGAATGAATGTAGGTCTGCATGTATGCAAATATGTATGTCAGTCTTTAGTACAGCTTCTGAATTACTTCCTTCTGCAACTGTGCAAGAGTGAGTGAAAGTGTTTTATTTAGTTTTTTAAGTCTTAGTTTGGAAGTGTTAGATTGGATATAAAGAAAAGTACACTTGTTTAATTTAAAATAATTTTGTCTCTATCACGCGAATTTAGAGCAGAGAAATTTATACGATGGATAAATCGTATTCCGTTTTGGGGGGAATATCTGTTTGAGGTTATATTAAAAAAAAAAAAAAAATTTGTTTGAAATTTTGCTGTCGATTTAAAAATTTTGCTGCCGAACCTACAAATCAAATCACTTGATCATGTAACGATGTGTTTTTTATTTTTAAATTTTAGATAACTGTAAATTTGACGATGCGAATTAGAACAAAAATACAATTTTAATTTTTCTAAATACCTTTTTTTAATGTAACTTTTAAGAAATCGTAAGCATAAACCCCATAAATAAAATTTATACATTCATCAAATACTTTAATGAATTTTTAAACAATTTTTGAGATATACCTTTAAGTAAACTAACTAATTAGCCCCAAAACAAAATTTGTATTTTCTCTAAAATAAAAAGTAGCTTCTAAGGAAACAAAAACAAATTTTATTTTTAATAAATACAAGTTTAGGGGCTGCCAATTAGCCCCAAAATAAATTTTCATTTTCTCCAAATCAATTTTACTGACATTTCAACTGTTTCGTATGAGATGTAGCTTCTAAAGGAACAAAAACTTATTTTATTTTTATTAAATGAAAGTTTAAGCATAGCTGCCAATTATCCCTAAACCAATTTTTATATTCTTTAAATCAACTTTAGTAACATTTTAAGAATTTTGTGTTGATTGTAGCTTCTGAGGAAACCTATATTAATTTTATTTTTACTAGATGAATAATTTAAGATTAGTTGCCAATTAGCCCCAAAACAATTTTTTATTTTCTCTAAATCAACTTTATTGACATTTTAACAATTCTGTATTAATGTAGTTTGGAAGGAAACATAAATTATTTTATTTTTACTAAATGAATGTAGCTGCCGATTAGCATTAAAACAAATTTGTATTGTCCATAAATCAAATTTACTGACATTTTAACAATTTTGCTTTAATGTAGCTACTAAAGAAACAAAATTGATTTTATTTTTACTAAATGGATTTTAGGGGTAGCTGCCAATTAGCCCCAAAACAAATTTGTATTGTCCCTAAATCAACTTCACTGACATTTTATAATTTCGTTTTAATGAGCTTCTAACGAAACATACATTAATTTTATTCTTACTAAATGAAAGTTTTGGAGAAACTGCTTAAGTTTGCATTGTCCCTAATCAACTTTACTAACATTTTAACAATTTTAAAAAATGGAGCTTCTTTTTTTGATTAATTTAAAATGTAGTGGTAGTTGTCAATTAGACCCAAAACTAAATTTTTATTGTTTCTAAATCCACTCCACTAACTTACATTTAAAAAAATGAAATGTAGCATCAAAGGAAACACAAATTAATTTTCTTAAAACTAACTGTAAATTTATGAGTAACTGCCAATTATTCAAAAATACAATTTTAATTTTTTGTAAACAAACTTTAACGACTATTTAACACATTTACTAAAATATAGCTTCTAATAAAACACAATCGAAACTTTTTCTTTTTTCATTTTTGGTTAACTGAAAATATAGGCGTAGTTGCCAATTATATTTAAAAAAATTATTTTGTTTAAATCAACTTTAAGCATTGTTAATAAATTTATGAAATGTGACTTCTAAGTATTCAAACTAAACATTCTGGCTGCCGTTTAATCAAATAAGTAGTTTCGAAAATCGATTTCAAAATTAAATTAAAAGATGAACTGTTTATTAAAAGGTCGGATATTTCAAAATCAGTTAAACGATTTTAAATGAAAAGTATTTGTCAAATGCAAAAGATTTATAATGTCTCCATATAATTGATATAAAACAGGCGAATTTTCCAAATTTAAAAGAAATGGGTTTGTACAGAATACTGCCTCAGCTATGATAACGATGTAATCTTGATTTTTACAAATATTCACTATCACCTTTAACAATATTTAAAACGAATTATTTCAACTAATTGTGTGTAATTAATATAGTATCACATATATAAAACATATTATGAATGTTTGAAATTTTAATTTGAACTATAATTTCGAAATTTTCCTTTCGAGATATTTGGGATTGATATGATTTTATGATCATTTTTTTAACATAGTGCAAGGTATTTTTGAAGCATATATTTTGAAAATAATATATTTTAGTCAATAATAATTCTAAAAATAACATGTGGAAGAAAATTATTTTAAAAATGGAGGAACAGTGTGACATATATAGTGTCAAATATGTATTATGATTTTTTTGATCATAGTCGTCTATAAGAAAAGGAAAGGAAATCATTTGTCAAATTGAAGGAAAGACTTCTAGCTCTGGAAAATATTAATAGCTTTGGAAATCCACAAGAATTTATCAAGAGAGACCTGATAGGAAAAATGAAAGAGAAGGAACTATCCAAAGGCTACATAAAAAAGGTGTAGCCCCTGTGGATTCTAATGGTATTTTATAATGTACTGATATTTGAATTTTCTTATCTATTTTTTAAATAAAATTTTAAGATATTTTTTTTTCAAATAAAATACATTTAAAAAATGTAACTTAAATGTATTTTACGTAAAAATGGTAAAGTACATTGGAATGGACAGCGTAAAATGGAATTAAAATACCGTTTAATGTATTTTTAATGCATCTATTTTGAAACGAGTTTGTTTCTTAATAAACTCGTAGATCCTAAAAACAACATGTTGACCAAACATTTTAAACAAAAATGAACGGACATATAGAGTGCCAAATATATATTGACATTCTTTAAAATATTTTTTTTGTAGGGGTCAGTATCTCTTAACACTTGTTACCTGTTGGAAATGCCACAAATTAACTAAGAAATGTTTACTTTTTTCTTGTTGTTTATGAGGAAACTACTTTTCAGTCATATATAAAAAAAAGTAAAGAAAATAACATAAAATAATTATCGTTAGCTCTCGAATTCATTAATAGTTTCAGGGTCTGAAAAGAACAAGAGTTGGTTAAGAGAACCTAAGGGAAAGATATGGGTCTAACCCAAGCCTTCATGAAAAACATGTAGATCCAGCTAGGGCGTCTCAGAATTATCCCTGAGGGTTCTAATTGTAATTCATAAGGTATTAGATGTTTTAACGTTTCTTACCAGATGTTATAAATATAATTTCAGAACCTTTTAAAAATCAAATTAGTTTTTTTGTTACTAAACTTTAAAAAAATATATTTCACTACGCGGTAGATATTAAAACGAAGGACTTAACATATGTGTATGTTAAATTAAAATTACAAACAAAATTAACATAGCAAAAATTTGTGATGACTTTATAGGGATGAGTTATTTTTAAACATTTTATAAATTATGCAGATTTAAAAAAAAAATTCTCCAACTAATAAAACGGCCATTAATTATTCCGTTATAAAAACATTCTGCTTGTTTGCTTATTATTAATTATGAAGTTTACATTATACGGGATATTGTTGCATATAATTAGAGTTCTGTTTTGAAATCACTGTTCAAAAACATCAATTGGTTTGATTTATAAACAAGTTAAATTTTGTGTGTTTACAAATATCAAATGCAGTGGATAATACGTTCAGCGTTTAATTAAAATAAAAGTAATGTTAACATATTTTAATTGATTTATTTCATTAAAAATATATGAATTGTAGTCGTTAAAATCTTCCCAATGCAGACCTTGATTACGAAATATTGACTGTAACTACTGTAAGACTTGTTAAGACCTTTTTGTGAGACTTTGTGATTTTGTGAGACTAGTGTGTGTTAACATATTATTAAAAATTCTTAAGGAAAATTTCTGTTTGGGTGTATTTTACGTAATAATAATTGAATAGACATTTGTCTTCAACTTCTTCATCTCCATGTTTTTCTTTTACTTCTTCTTCTTCTTCTTTTTCCACCATTTCTTCCTCTTCTTCTTAACATTAATTTTATACAGTGATGTTTAAGATTTGAAATAAAGTCTTGACTTATGTAAAGTAATATACATGTTCTACCTTTCACTGTTTTATTACATAAAATAAAGTTGCATCGCACACACCCTCACACACAGACACACTTAATAAATCATGTATAGTAAAATAAAAATTTCTTCTAGGTTTCCTGTTAAATTTATTTTAATTTTGAAACGATTTAATATAATAATTTAAAAATATATATTTTATATTAAATTACTCTCCCTTTTAAATAAGAAATAAAACACCCTCATAAAATGTTGTCCCTCATAGGAAAACAAGATCCAACCTAGGGTAAGTAATTAGATAATACCTATTCTTTTGAATAATTTTAATTAAAAATGTTTGTATTAGTGTTAAAATTTTTTCTTAAACTGTGCTTTAAATTTACACTGTAATACTTCTTAGGCTATTCAAAAATTTATAATGTCTGGGAGGTGTAGTTACGTTATTGTCCTTCATAAACGTAACGATATTTTCAATGGGATACACTTAACGATAGGAATAAAGTTTTTTTACTTGTGTTTAAAGGTAAAAAGCTCTCAGTTATCAAAACCGTATATAAAAAGGAAAAAAAAAGAAATATATTTTTTTTTTTGAGAAATGTAGACCAAACAGTTTTAGGGCCCTCAGAAACTACATTTCGAGCAAAATGTGAATTAAATCGTTAAAGTCGATTTTGAGAAAATTGAAATTTTGAGTGTTTTTAAAATAACAACTCAAATTTTGAATGATAAAAGAATTTTAAAATTATCTGAGATATAGCTTAAATATAAAATTTGAAATATGTCCAAGCATTGGGCTGTAGAACAATGTCCTTCAGTTGTTAAGTTGAGGAAGGTCGATGCACCATCAAACCTGTTTATGCTTCCCGAACTGATTTCGGGTTCAAAATAGATAATCCGGACCATTATTATAAATAGGTTTTTAAATGAAAATAAGAACTTGTGAAACAACATTTTAATTATTCTTACAATTATTTATTTCCCCAATAATAACATAATTCCATTATTGCACAAATATGAATATATTAAAAATGTATTATAGTTTGTTGCCAAATCAATAAAAGAATGCAATTCAGAGCGAGCCAACTATTGTTGCAAATAGGCCAAAATTGATTTTACTACTTTATGTGTTAAATATTTAACAAGAATCCACAATTTGTTTGATTACAAAGCCAGATTCAGCCAAGGTCCCGTTTTTGGAGTCTCGCAGAAAGTTAGCTTCCAATAAGTGCAGCTGGCACCATGCTAGTTGTCCTCCGGCTACCCTGGCAGTTTCTTCAATTACGAATGGCCATGTTAGTTGCCGAATAGAGCCATCGGCTACCCTACCGGTTTCTGTAATTACGAATGGCCATGTTAGTTGCCGAATAGAGCCATCGGCTACCCTACCGGTTTCTGTAATTACGAATGGCCATGTTAGTTGTCGAATAGAGCCATCGGCTACCCTACCGGTTTCTGTAATTACGAATGGCCATGTTAGTTGCCGAATAGAGCCATCGGCTACCCTACCGGTTTCTGCAATTACGAATGGCCGCGTTAATTGACAAATAGAGTCTATGGCTACCCTGCCGGTTTCTTCAATTAAAAAAATACCTGTGTTAGTTGCTGATTAGAGCTCTGCTTGTTTCTTCAATTACGAATGGCCATGTTAGTTGCCGAATAGAGCCATCGGCTACCCTACCGATTTTTGCAATTACGAATGGCCGCATTAATTGACAAAGAGAGCCTCTGGCTATCCTGTCGGTTTCTTCAATTAAAAAAATATCTGTGTTAGTTGCTGAATAGAGTTCTGCTTGTTTCTTCAATTAAGAATGGCCATGTTAGTTGCCGAATAGAGCCATCGGCTACCCTACCGGTTTCTGCAATTACGAATGGCTGCGTTAATTGACAAATAGAGTCTATGGCTACCCTGCCGGTTTCTTCAATTAAAAAAATACCTGTGTTAGTTGCTGATTAGAGCTCTGCTTGTTTATTCAATTACGAATGGCCATGTTGGTTGCCGAATAGAGCCATCGGCTACCCTACCGGTTTCTGCAATTACTAATGGCTGCGTTAATTGACAAATAGAGCCTATGGCTACCCTACCGGTTTCTTCAATTAAAACAATATCTGTGTTAGTTGCCGAATAGAGCATCTTGCTACTCTGTCGGTTTCTTCACAGAGCCTCTGGCTACACTGTTGGCTTCTTTAATTACGAATGACCGTGTTACTTGGCAAATAGAGCATCTGGCTACTCTGTTGATTTCTTCAATCATGAATGGCCGAGCTAGTTGTTAAATAGAACCTCCGACTACTCTGTTGAGTTCTTTTGCAACAGTACTCTACACTCTTTGTAATGCTTAGGGACTTAGAATAAATTTATAATGTATTAATAAAATAGTTGGCAATAATGATAGTTCCTAACACAGTCATCATTATAAAAGAAACATTTTTGGACTAAATGGATATATTCGCAAAATCCTCAAAAAACATTTTTTGACTCACCCAGAATGTGGGAAAATAAAATCCAACAAACAAAATAGCGTCAGCTTATTAGTTTCATAAAGAATTATAAATTTAATACTTGAATATACTTATTTCTCAAATTAACGAATTCAATATCAACATTTGTTGTAAACACTCAGTTTCTGAATGCAACACATGAATGTATTTCAAGAGTACATTTTCGTCGTTTAAATGAAAGCAAGATTTCTTGGGTTATTTTTACTTGGTGCGTTCCCCTCCCACCCACCCCAAACATGGCGATATCGATTTGGAGGCCGCCATTTCTCCATCTAGAACAGGGGACAACCACTCGCACAGAAATCAATGACTTGTTATATGCAAAAATAAAGCTATTATCCCCCGCCCCAACCCATACACAATCTTCTGTTCTTAGCATCTTGGTAGGACAATTAGAACGTATTTAAGCTGATAATACGAAGTATAAGTATAAATTAATGACAATGATGTGGGTTACTTGTCGAGGATTACTTGTGAATCATGTCAAGACAAGCGTACTTTCATAAGCTTGATTAAATTTCTTTAAATGGAGATTAATATTTGTGATGAGGAGTAGAGTATTTGATGGAATAATAATCCACGCGGGTAATGCGCTGTCGTAAAAAGATGAGAATTTATTTATCATGTTTGCCGATTTTGGTAAAAATATATGTATATTGCTAATTGCACAAAATATTTAGAGATATTCTGGAGAAGAAATCATACAGACATTGTTTCAAACATTTTGTCATGAACTGTGAACAGATCATTTTACATTTACTTCTACACACATCCACGCCAATAAACATTGTCTAAATAAACACTTCTTCATCTCCTCAAAAATGAGTTATTGTAAAACATTTTTCTTTCATGTTTTCTAAAGGTAAAAAACTTCTCGGTTATGATTGGATTAGAAAAGAAGAAAATAATATAAAATAACACCTCTAGCCCATACTCTAAGTTCGTCGTTGGTCAAGAGATACCTGATAGGAAAGATGAAAGAGAGCGATTTACCTGAAGACTACATTTGTTTATTTTTATGGCATTAGACAAAAACAATTACATATCTATAGTCAATTTCAAATATTACACAAATAATACAACAAATAAATTAACAAAAATTGTTCATTAGTCAGTCAATACACATTAAACAAAATATAAACACACAAAATAATTCTACTAATCAACTAATAAAAAGAGGAAAGAAAATAGTGAACCATAGAAAAGTGAATTAATATTAACGTACACAATACAGACACATTTAAGTATAATTACAACAGTATATCAATCCATTATATAAATTTAGATACAAAGCAGAGAAAGAGACTACTACAACATGTCAAGGGCCTTGGCAATCAGTGCACAAACTCTTCCATAGTGTAAAAGGATCTAGACAATAATAGTTGTCTAAGGTTGTTTGTAAATGGTAAATAATCCTGAGGAACTTATTTATCAGTCTAGCACCGACCTGGGAATGAAGTTTGCTATAAGAATAATCCACCACAATAGGAACTATATTGTCTGGTGCAATAACTATGTATATTTATTTTGAATATCCTTACATTTGAATCTATAGTAGAATATCAAGTATATATATACTCGGGAGTGTAAGAACTCCAAACTCTTTATACACAACTTTAAATGACTCAGCGTTTTTACGATCTGCTATAAGCAGCTTTTTTTGCAGGATAAAAACTGTTAGCACTTTCCGAAGTGACAAATCTCCCCAACTGAAAAAGGTGTAGAACTACCTAGGTTCCTTGTAATGTCAACGTTTGAACTCATCATAGTGTGTCTTTGAGTTTCGTTTTATAAAACTTTAATATATTGTTTTACTTATTAAAATAATTTAAAGAAGAAAGAAATCTTTATTTTTATTACTGACAAGAAAAACTTAGATTACATATCTTTATATTAAATGAAAAATATACGATCTAGACTGGGAATTGAACCTAGGACCTTTGGCTTTACGCGTCAATGCTATACCAAATGAGCTATCCTTAGTCGCTTCTCGCTTGACTTTGCTTTTTGCTGCAATTTTCGAGTTATTAAATAATTACCTCATTGAAAGACATCGAAAATTTAATTTAACAAAAACGTTAATTATAGCTAGTAAAAACGTATAATAGTTCAAATCAATAAATTTAAAACTTTAAAAATAATAACTTAATATTATAGAAATTTCTTATGAAAAATTTAGGAAATAGGCGCAGACTTTTTTGAGTTTTTCAGAAATAGAAAAAAAAAAGAAACTAAAACCTGAAATGCTTTAAAGTAATAAATATATGTAGGTTATAGTAATAGAAAAAGAATGCCATTATATAATTTTGAACAATATTTGAATAGAAATTGTTAGAAATGTTTGAGAGGAAAGTGTTTGTTGACTTAAGGACAATATACCATATATGATCTAAACTGGGAATTGAACCCAGGATATTTGGTATTACGCCCCAATGTTCTACCAACTGAACTATCCTTAGTCGCTTCCCAGCATAGGGCGTACACTTCCCACTTGATTTTGCTTTTTGCTGCAATTTTCGAGTTATCAAATTAATTACCTTGTTAGAAACGGCATCGAAAATTTAATTTAACAATACTAGCTGGTAAAAATGTATAAGCGTTAAAATCAATGAATGTATAATTAAAAAAAAAAGCAACTTTATATTGTACAAATTCTCATGAAAAATTTAGGAAATAGCCTGGTTTTGGTTTTCCAGCAACAGAAAAAAAAGAAGCAAAAACCTATTGTGCTTTAAAATAAGAAATATATGTATATAGAAAGAGAAAAAGAATGCCACTATATAATTTTTGAACAATGTATGAATAGAAATGTTTTTTTTTTTTTTTTTTTTATAGGAAAGTGTTTGTTGACTAGGGTTGTGTTTGTTGTACGGATGTGTAATAAATAGGTAAAATATTTAGTTTATAAATTAAGATACTATTAAGATTAAATTTATTTCAGATTTAAACTGCTTAATTTACAAATTATCTTCCTGCCTTCAATACTTATTCTTGTAAATCACTATCTTGTGTTTGTATACAAAGGAAGTTGTATAATATTTAATTGAGAGAGTGTTCAGGCTTGTTAATCGATGTTCTACTGTTACATATAGTGTTAAGAAACCCTTGCCAGATGGTTAAAGGGTTGAAAACAATCTTTAAGTTATGCAAACTGAGCCTTGCCGGAGGGTTAAACAAAAGGAAATATTTGTTTAACAATAATGGTTTTATGCGACATTCCATTCCGTACCCTTTTCTTAGTAAGGACTTCCAATACGGAATTATTGCGTCTTATCTTATTAGCAAATTTCCGTTGCAAAAATTAGCAGGTCTGATTGATAACACTCAGGACTTTGACCTTGAAACCTAGATTATTTAAATTTTTACATATACCGTACGCTGATGAGTCAGTATATTTATGTCAAATTTAATGCGGATATATCCGCTATTACGTCCTCTGTGTTTAAAACTGATTTCTGGAATGTCCATGCGTCGTTTAAACGTGTCCACCGATTTGAATAAAATTTGATGTGACTCTATTTAGGCCATATCTCGGAAAAATTTGTTCGTTAATTAAAAATTTGGAGGTGTTTGCTTTAAGAGAAAATTTACGATTTTCTCTAAGAACGCAAACAAAACATATTGGCGATTTCTCCAGAAATGCTGGTTTTTGAATTATTGTTAAGAAACCAAAAACACGTTACCATTTACTACTTTAATGAAATACGATTTACGCTAAAACATGCTTATGCCACAAGCAAAGCTAGTACAGTCCTTTTTTTTGTTCTTGAATCGCCGTGATTCATTTTAATTTTTAGCAAACTATTGAACTGACTTTTTTGGTGTTTTTAGTTTTGGTTGATTTGTATTTGGTTTTCTGGACGGATGAGTGAAATAGATTGTGCAATGTTTCTGGACCGTTTATTTAAGTGGGTTTTGAAAAATTATATAAACAGGTATACAGTGTGTCCCGAAAGTCCCGGACCGGTTCAATAACTTGAAAACAAAAAATGATATTTTATATATGGCTTCTGGTGATAATAGCCTAAACTACTTGTTATGATTGTATTTGAGATAAGATTAGGTTGACGACACTGCAGAGTCTGGAGGCAAGACGGGTGTAAGCAGGTCGTAGGCAACAGCCTTGTCTGTAGATAGTACATGTAATAAAGATATTGTAACAATTACAAAAATATAATTTTATTAACAATAACCACAAATATAACATGGTGGCAGTGGTGAACAAGTGAAGTGATTATTAATTATAAAATGCCTACTTTAAAAAGCATTATTATATAAGACATGTGAACAGCTGGCCGATTGTCGGTAAGTTTTAGTATAGACACGTAAGCCTAAAAAAGTGCAAAGCTAAATTTATAAATCGTTAGTGTTATATGGCTAAATTACAACAACAAGAATTAGATATTCCTGAAGCAAAAGACATATTTTTTACAATGGATTATCACTCTAATATTCCTAGTCAAATGTCATTTGAAGGAAACTTGACTGAAAATTGGACAAAGTTTAAACATAAATTTAATCTATATTGTGACGCTTTTTTAACTGAAAATGTACAAGATAAACGTAAAATTGCGTTATTATTACATTCAATGGGTGATCAGGGTGTTGAAATTTTTAATTCTTTTAATTTAACAAAGGAAAGTGCAAAAGTGTTTGAACATGTCATAACAGTATTCGATGAATACTTTCTTCCGTTAAACAACGTGACGTATGAAAGACATATTTTTTTCAACCGGAAACAGTTACATAATGAATCATTTGAACAATATATGGCTATACTTAGAAATTTAAGTTCTACATGTGAATTTGGAAATTTAAGGGACAGTCTGGTAACAGATATTTTCATTAGTGGAATTACAGATTCATCAGCAAAAGAAATATTACTAAAGACAAAAAATATCGATATAAAATCAGCTTTGGAAATTTGTAAAACAAAGGAAATGGCTCATAGAAGAGCACGCCATCTAGATATTAAAACTGAAACGGGTACGTTATCAACCGATATTGACTCTATCAACAAAACTAAGAAGCATTATTTATTATCAAAGTCAAGCAGCGATAGTAACTTCAAACAAAGACAGGTCAAAAGTAAACATAGGCCTAAATCGTCGTTTCAACAGAAGCAAACAACAGATGTACAAGTTCAACGACATAATCGTGTTATACAAACTTCTTGCGGTAAATGTGGTTACAAACATAAGTTTGGTGAATGTTTTGCTTTTGGAAAAAAATGTAATAAGTGCGGAAAAGCGAATCATTTTGCCAATATGTGTAGATATAATCGCAAATTAGTAAGTACTCTAGACAATACTCAAAAATTTAATAGTCTAGCATCAATAAGTGATCCTAGTTTAAACTTTATTATAGATATAGTAAATATAAATAGTAATCAAAATTCTGAAGTAGAACAATGGTATGAGAAATTAGTTATTAATGGAAAAGAATGCCTACTAAAATTAGATACAGGGGCACAAATTAATATTTTATCAATTAAATCATTTAAAGAACTTAAAATTAACCATAAATTTGTAAAAAAGACAAACACATCAGTAACGTCTTTTACAAAAAATTGTGTTCCTATATTAGGCACATGTAGTGTTAATTGTCAAGTAAAGGGTAAAACAGAAGTGCATAAATTAATATTTTATGTTGCAAATATTAATTGTTCTAATATACTTGGTTTAAAATCTTGTATTGAATTAGATCTCATAAAAAAAATTGAAACTGTAGAGATTTTTAAGTGTGAGAAATATAAGCAATTATTTGACGAAGGAATCGGTAAAATACCAATTGAAGTAAAATTACAATTAAAAGACAACACAATACCAGTTGTAAGTCCATCTCGTAAAATGCCAGTTTTATTATATGATAAATTAAAAGCAGAACTAAAAAGATTAGTTAAATTAGACATTATAAAAGAGATTAATGAACCAACAGAATGGCTTAATCAAATTGTTATTGTAGAAAAGAAAAATGGAGATTTAAGAATTTGCTTAGATCCATTTCATTTGAACAATGCAATCAAAAGGTCTCATATACAATTTCCAACTTTTGAAGAACTCTCTTCAAAGCTTACAAATGCTAAGTATTTTACTAAGTTAGATGCAAGTGCAGGTTTTTGGATGTTACCTTTAGAAAAAGAAAGTGCTAAATTATGTGCATTTCAAACTCCTTTTGGAAGATATATTTTTAAACGATTGCCTTTTGGTCTAAATTGCTCAAGTGAAATTTTTTATAAAATTATGTTACAAACCTTTGATGAAATACCAGGTGTAATTTTATATATAGACGATATTTTAATACATGCTGATACTATAGAAGAATTAAATAATAGAGTGAAGCTAGTGTTAGATAGAGCTAAAGACTCTGGAATTAAATTTAACAAAGACAAATGTATTTTTAATGCTAAAGAAGTAACATTTTTAGGTCATAAATTTAGTGCTAAAGGTATCGAAATAGATCAAAATAAGATAAAAGCGATTGTTAATATGCCTTCACCAAGAGATGCAAGGGCTCTTGAACGTATTTTAGGTATGGTAAATTACGTTTCGAAATTCATACCCAATTATTCAGAATTAACTAAACCGTTTAGAGATTTATTAAAAAAAGATAATGTTTTTGTCTGGAATAAAACTTTGGAGAATTTATATGTGAAACTCAAGAAATATATTACAGAAGCGCCTGTACTAACATATTTTGATCCCAATAAACAGAGTACGTTATCAGTCGATGCATCTCAATTTGGTTTAGGTGCAGTATTATTACAAAATGGAAAAGTAGTGGCTTATGCTTCAAAAGCACTAACAAGCGTACAAACGAGATATTCTCAAATAGAAAAAGAGTTGTTAAGTATTGTATTTGGTTGTGAACGTTTTAAACAATATGTATATGGTAGTATTAATGTACTAGTAGAAACAGATCACAAACCATTGATACCAATTTTTAAAAAACCTTTATGTGATGTTCCAATAAGGCTGCAAAGAATGTTACTAAGATTACAACCTTATAATTTAAAAGTTACATATATACCCGGTAAATACCTATTTTTGGCGGATACTCTATCCAGAACATGTAATATAGCTTCTAAAGAAATAGATCCTTTTGATGAAGAAATTGAAGTTCAGGTAAATCTTTTAATTAGCAATATGCCTATTACTGAGACCAACAAACTAAATATTAAACAAGAAACCATGAAAGATGCAGTAATGTGTAAATTAAAAAAATATATTCAAAATGGTTGGCCTAAATATAAAAAAGACGTAGAGATTGAGATTCAACCTTATTTTGAATTGCAATCCCAATTATGTATAATAGATAAAATCATATTTAAAAATAACGCAATTGTTGTTCCTAAAACATTAAGATTATCAATGTTAAACAAAATACATTTAGGACACAGTGGCATTTCAAGATGTAAGTCTAGAATAAGAAATATTCTATTTTGGCCCAACATGTCAAATGATATTGAAAATTTTGTAAAATGTTGTCAAACATGTGCTAGATACAAAAGAAACAAATCAAATGAACCATTAATATGTCATAAAGTACCTGAAATACCATGGCAAAATGTAGGTTGTGATATTTTTGAGCTAAACAAAAAATATTTCATAGTGGTAGTAGATTACTTTTCATACTTTATAGAAGTTTCCCACATATCTAATTGTACTAGTACAACAATAATTGATAAACTTAAATCATTCTTTTCACGTCATGGCATACCATTAAATTTCTATTCGGATAATGCAACTTATTATATGTCCGATGAATTTAAAAAATTTATGAAAGAATGGAATTTTAATCATATAACTTCTAGCCCCCACCATCCAAAGTCTAATGGAATGGCGGAGTCGGCTGTTAAAGTCATCAAAAATATTTTTAGAAAATGTTTAGATTCTAAGCAGGACCCCTATCTTGCGCTTTTAGAATTTAGAAACACTCCAAGACAAAATTTAAGTTCGCCTGCTCAATTATTAATGTCAAGGTCTTTAAGAACCACTATACCTAGACACATAAACCATCTGAAACCTAAAATTAATTTTAAGAAAGATAGACAAAAAATGATAAAAAACAAAAGTATCATGAAACAACATCATGATGTTAGAGCTAAGGATATGAAGGAAAACTTTTCTAGTGGCAATAATGTATGGTTTAAAAGAAATCCCAAATCATTGTGGTGTCCAGGTAGAATTGTAAATAAATGTGAACAAACCAGATCCTTTACGATCCAAGATCAAAATGGAAATTCATACAGACGTAATACTATTCATATTTCACCAGACAATACAATAAATACAGAACATGGCATTAAGAATCATTCTGATAATTACAATGAATTAAATAATCAAAATAGTCTAAGTAAACAATTGCCCATACCGTCAACTAGTACAGAAGACACTTCTGTAACAGACCCACACAAATATACAACTAAATATGGCAGAGTGGTTAATACTACTAAAAGATATCCTCAGGAATAAAAAGTTAGATAATAAGTAATAAATGAAAAAAGATTAAGTTATGAATATTTTGTTATTGATTAAGTTAGATATACAAGGAATTAATTTTATTTAAGTAATTAAATTGTTTTGTAATGTAAAGACAAAGAAGTTTAAAAGTGTTGTTAATTTAATTTTTAATAATAATAAGAGAGATGTTATGATTGTATTTGAGATAAGATTAGGTTGACGACACTGCAGAGTCTGGAGGCAAGACGGGTGTAAGCAGGTCGTAGGCAACAGCCTTGTCTGTAGATAGTACATGTAATAAAGATATTGTAACAATTACAAAAATATAATTTTATTAACAATAACCACAAATATAACACTACTTTTTGGCAAATGAAATATTTTTACCTGTCCCCGAAAAATTGAGGTTTTGGGGGCAACTCAATAATCTAAAATGAAATCCCCCAGAAAGTGACCCCTCATGTTAAAGGGCTTATTTAATGAAATAAAACTGCGCAAACTAGAGGTTTGCTTCTATCTAAAATGGTGGGGGTTCATATATTTGAAACGATATATATTCTACTTTATTTAATTCATTCACAATTAGATAACAAATATGAGATAAAAAAGAATAGAAAAGATTTGTCACCGGTGGGTGTAATCGTAATTGGGAATTATCAGTTTTAACTTGCTCAAATCATAATGGATTGGTATTTAATTCAATCAATCATTTCAAAAATGAAAGAATTCATAAAATTGCCCACACACAAGGGCTCCATATATTAAAAAATAATTTAATTTATATTAGAACAGAATTAAGTTTGATTTGTATAAAACTATAAATTGTAAATATCACATTACAAATCTTGCAGCTTCTTTGATATGAGCTTGTTTTTCACGCCGGACAGTTCTACCAAATCGGTTTATCTTTACCTCTATCTGTTTTGGGTTATGATATTTGGTATCCTCCTGGGGGAACTGTCTTGAATATTTGATAAATATTATTAAACTATTAAACGTAAATAATTTATATCAATTTTTTTTTTAATTTTATTATTTATTTATTTATTTTTTTTACAAAATTTAAATACTCTCATCTACATATACAGGTTCATTCACAAAGATATATGGATCAAATTTACAGTTCGTTCTACAAAAATATAGAAAAAACTTCATATAAACATAGTTCAGAAAACGCTGTTACCCTTCTATCCGCCATTTTGTGTTTAAAAAAAAAACATTATAACTGTGGAAAATATAAAATACCGAGTTCAGATTTACTATTCTCATTATATATTTTTAGTTTTCGAAGTGCACCATGAACACAAAGACTTTATTTTCAAAACGGCGGCCTTTTAAAATGTTTAACTTCAAATATCTCGAAAACCGTCAACTTTACAAAAAATGTAGGGGCTACAAGTGACAAAATATTTGTATTTTGTAATTACAAACAAAGCGGTGTTTTCATTTTTTGGTAGCTCAAAAACTAAAAACAATTTCTTGATAACAACTTCAATTAAATTTTGTACAAGTTTTATTTCTTTATATTGAATCCTTAATTTGGGTTTCTAGAACTTTAGTACCCTCTCACACCCACAGTAAATTAGTCTAAACTAATAACAGGCCTACCCTAACATAAAGTTATAGATGTCGTAGAGAATTATCAAGAATTTTGTTTTTACGTTTTTGTCGATAACTCGGATAAGCCATATTTTAAACCACCATTTTGTTTGTGATTAAAAAACAAAAACATATCTTTTTGTATATATCTTGTAAAGTTTACGATTTTTGAGACAGTGAGGTTGAACTATTTAAACGGTGGCCATTTTATTAATAATATAAAATCTATGTTTTTAATGCATTGTATATATTAACATAAGTAATGCGTACACCAAATTTGAAAACAAAATGTTGTTGATTTTCATAGTTATCATTTTTTTTTTTTTTTTTTTTTTTTTTTTTTTTTTTTTTTTTACATTTAAGGATAAACCTCTAACTAACTGGTTTGGGACCTAGGCTTCTATACAATTTTTTTCTTTATTTTCACAACTAGGATGAGGTCCCAAAGTCTCTGCATATACTCGTGAATATAAATACATATTCTTTTTAAATATTTATTTATTTATTCCTTTTTATAACTATTCGGTGTCCAAGATTTATTTTTAGTTTTCTATTGAGAATTATCAAAATTACAATTTTGTGAACTTTTAATATTGGCTAGTTTTTATTTGGTTTTGGGGATGAGTGAGTGGAATAGTTTATGTAGTGCGTTGTAATGGTTTATTACAATGGTAATAAACATTACAAGAATTTTGGTAGTTAGAAATTCGTTCATAGTTCATTATTATTTTTTTACATATAACAGATTTACCGAATGTGTTAAAAAATATTGTTGTGTCCTTATTTTGTGTAACAAAATTTTGCGAAACAAATTAGTTTTTCTTCACATTTTATTTTTTCTACTACAAATGAAATTCTCAACCCACTTATTGCGTAATGTTCCTTGCCACGTGGTAGTTGATAATTTAACCTTGACTTTGTGTACTGACCCAGAGAATGATGGAGGGTAGGGGAGGGGGGTAACATATGGAGGTGACAATAGTGATTGTACAGAGGAAATGTCGTAGCAGATGGTAGTTGTTAGGAACGGCCCACGTGTACTTTGCCTACATAGAGTTCATTAGAACAATCAACAATGTAGGCACGCCTCAAACTGTAGAAATATTTAGCAATACAAAATATATATATTATAAGAAGCTAGATATTATATCTATCAAACATTTATTTTCAATCAGTATAATACAATAAAATAAACATTGTGTTATTTGATAAAGATGAAATTATTGTGGTTTTTCAATTTTGCATATAGTATCTAACAAATAATTATTTGTTTATGTTCTATTATAAAGTCTTTACAAAAGTTTAAATTTCTGATATAAAAGAGTGACTAACATAGAAAATTGTACTTGAGATTAATAAATAGAAACTGATCTAAGTAGCTCCAGTAAGATAGATAAATATATTATTTTTTAAAAGGGAAAACCTTTCGGTTATCATCGCCTTATAAAAAAAAAAAAAAAAAGGACATAAAATTAAGACGCTTAACCCTCGAATATATTAATGGGTGTCAGGGTCGGAAAAGAACACGCGTTGGTCAATAGAGACCATTAAAAAGATACAAGAAAGGGATCTAACCCAAGACTACATGAAAAAAGTTGTAGACCCAGCTATGACCTACGGAACTATAGTGAGCCCCAAAGGGGTAAATATACTAAGTACAGTAATTAATATATACACAGAGTGATTCCTTTATTGTGGGCATTATTGGTATATCGTAATCTATTAATCTGACGAAAAACTTTAAATGGGGGAACATTTTTACTTTTTTATATAACTTAAAAACGTGTTTTCTTAACTTAGAAGAAATGCTGCTATTTTTCAGTATGGATGAAAACATAAAAATTTCTTATAGGAATATTTTACAAAAATTTAAGACAATTTTATTCTTGGTTATTATTTGATAAACCAACTAGTTTAGGCGCTTATTGATGTTTGAAGCTTTTGCCATACTTTCCATTGTTGAATCAAGTAAAAATGTAAGCAAGCATGGTCTAGAATGTGTACAATGTAGAGCTACAAATAATTTGTGGTACAAATAAAAACTTGTTAGAATCTAGTGTAAGCTAAGTATTGTAGTAGTCTAGAATAAGCTTAGTACGGAATTAAATACCCGTGATTCATTTCCTGGTAGGTTTTAAATTATATTTAAATTATATTTTCAAACAGATTTATATGGTAGGAAATATTATATTCTCAGGAAGTATAGAAAATCGCCTCCTGAAAATGAGTCTAACGTCAAATATTGTGAACTATAAACGCCTATTACTTATAAATGAGTAGGTTTATCAAACAATAAGCAAGAATAAAAAAGTCTGAAAGTTTTGTACAGAATTAGAAAACACTATGAAAGACAGAGATCCCCATAAGAAATTAAAAAGTTGACAGCCACATTAGAAAATGGCAGTTTGCAAAATTACAATATGCATTTAATAAATTGTAATTTGTTTACAATTCTTGACGAAATAGATTGTATTGGAGACACATATTATCCAGAACACTTTGGCCTCTTGTTCCGCGGTTACATAGTTCAGAAAACTTTTGTCACAACTTTTTTAAACAACATACTCTATACTATAAATACTGGATAAGATCCCTTGATCTACCAATACAATTAAACACTTTTTACAAGGCCCAAGATAGCAACTTTCGTGCATTACATTTAAATCATCTGCTTGTATTAGATTACATTATGGGTAAGTACCATGATGGTGCCAGCAACGTTATTTTTTGGCTGAAGATAATCTTTGTTTCGTTGAAATGTACCGGTTTTCTTATTTGTTTTTTTACAATCTTTTAAATAGTCTAACTACATAGTTATTTTTAAAGAAATTGTAAAAATGTTTGTCAGCGAACAAATTTTTTATCAGTACATAATGTATAGGAATGAGCAAGTGGAAAATTTAATCAACAAATGCAAGTTTCACAATCAACAATTTATTTGATCAAATCGATGTTTCAATGACTAAGTAATCAAGTTAATAATTGAATTTATTAAATAAAATATTGACTATGTTTTATTTTATTTATTGACGTAATATACCGGGTATTTCAAAAGTACGTTAAAACTTTAATTGACTAAAGTTTATTTGTTTTTTTAAAATAGAACAAAATAACGTAC
The DNA here is from genome assembly GCA_963513935.1 of Aphrophora alni. Classification (NCBI taxonomy): domain Eukaryota; kingdom Metazoa; phylum Arthropoda; class Insecta; order Hemiptera; family Aphrophoridae; genus Aphrophora; species Aphrophora alni. The sequence continues at coordinate 18,397,621 of OY740773.1, read as the reverse complement.
ATGGAATTAACCGGATTTAAAAAATAACTTAAAATTAAGCCAAATTTTTACTTGTTAGGGTTATTAAGACAAGTGTTCTAAGTGTCAGTCATTGTCTTTGTGGTGAAGCAGTAGTCTTTCCTCTAAGCTATGTGTGACATTTTTAACGTGTTGACATTTTATCTCAGCCACGTTTTGAATAATTGCTTCTTTCGTATCTTACGATTGATGACCTTCCTGACCTCTTGATGTTACCAACGGACCCGGTGGTTTCAAACTTACTAACAAGATTTTTATACCCGGCTACACTGGACGATCCGTCCCTCAAATCGTTGAGATTACAACTATCTTAACCTGGCTGATAAACTGCGTTCATATACATAATAATACTCAATAAAAGGTCGTTAGTAAAAGTGAAACCGTGATGAATAAAAAAAAATTAATTGTAAACTACTACAAGTTTACCACCTATTAGTTCCTGTGTTTGGCAATTATTCAACAATATGAAAACTCGTTGCTATAGCAACGAAATAATACCAATGCAAATATAAGCTGATGTCTTAACGAATCACAATTATATCTGCATACAATAAATAGTTTTACCTTACTTTTGAAAGACCCTGTATGTATGTTTATGTAAACTTATATTTGGTGTATACTTGGATTACACGAGTATTCAATAAGTTAATTAACCATGAAATCAGTCAATATATTTTAAGACGTTTAAACAATTTTTTAATTTGAAAAAACCTAAATTAAATTATAAACCGTGCTTGTAAAACATTTCTTTTTATACAGCTTGAAACTATGCTTGCGGTGATGTCTAAACGCGTTTTTTATGATAAAAAGGTTTTCATTATTTTGACTTATTTACAAATATTCAAATAGTCTCCTATAATGCAAAACAACAAAATGATGTGGTGGAACTTTCCATTTAAAGTTTTTATATAAATCTTAAGTCCAATTGTAGTGTAAGCACTTAAGAGTGCCTTCTGACAATCTAAACATATTATAAAATAATAATTCGAATTTGCCCCTAACCACAATCACTGGAACTTAATAAAACACAATTATCTGATTAATTGTTCTTCATTAATTATATCCACTTTAGTTCCAGTGATTGTGGTTAGGGGCAAATTCGAATTATTATTGTGAATTTCACCACAGTGCTCAACAAGATTGTATATTATAAAATGTTAAATAATAAAGAAAGCTTCATTTACCAATAAAACAATCCTACTAAGAATGGGGATTTAAAAATATTCCAGTTTAATGTTGTGTTTTTCTTCCTATTCATATATAATTACCACTAACTATAAATATTGACAAATTAATATTTTATTATGCAGTTTATGAATAAATTCCAAAATATTTCGATAAGAAAGAGATAAGAATTGCATTGAACAGTTCAATATTAGTAGTGAACATGTTTAAATGTCATATTGTTATGAGAGAAGTTATACAAAATTTTTATGTTTTTAATTGAAATTTTTAATTGGAGATGCTAATTCATTATTCTACAATTTTAAATGATGAAATACTAAAAATAAAATAACAAATATTCAAAACCCTTGTAAAATGAAATTAGTAAAAACCCCCAAAAGTTTAAATAAAAATCTTATGTCAACAGTTAAGCAGATTGTTGCATCTTTCGTTCACTTTTTTTTGTAGTATTGCTGTGAAATAATCAATTACTAAATTATTATTTTACATACTTTTCAGGAAAAACTTTACCACGTTTTAACTTTTTTAGGATAAATTATTCATGTACATGAATATACAACATCGTGTCATCCTTGGTTGCAAATTTAAGAGAAGACCATAATTTACATTTAATTTTATGTTACATACTATAGAAAAAGTTTTTAGCTGGGTACAAAAATTGAAGTGAGTGTTTTGGAGAAACGCTTATTTTAAGATCTCTCAATTTTAAAATGTGTCTGAATGTCATTTCTATACGGCAGTCAAAGCGACTAGGTAGGCTACAACGAGCCTTTCAAAAGTAAGTAAATTTAAATGATTGTGGTTTCATTATTTGGGGTACAATCCTAGAAAATAACTCAATATTGTATGCAGATGTAATTGGAATTTATTAAAACATCGGCTGTTATTTTTATTGCTATTTATTTGTTACCAAGGCAATGAGTTTTTTCATTGTTGACTATTTTCAAATACAGGAATCTACTTGGTGGTAAATTTGTAGTAGCCTAGTTTACACTAGTTTGATTTTTTGTATTCCATCATGACTTTACTACAAACACTCATCTGATTGATTCATTGTCATTATGAATGTGAACGGATTTTATCATCCGGGTTAAGAAAGTTTCGTGCTGGTAACGGTTTGAGGGAGCGTGCAGTGTAGTCGCGTATAAAAAGCTTGTTAGTTTGAAACCATCGGGTCCTTTGGAGACATTAGGAGGCCAGGAAGACCTTCAATTCATGTAAGAAAATATGTACTGAAATAGAAAACATGTAATAAAAAAAAAAGAAAACTCCTGAACTTTTTGAGGAGACAAAATTTATTTAGAATTGGCTTTTGGGAGTGGATGTGTGGGAAAGTAAATCCAACATCTGTGCACAGTTTACGACTTTACATTTCGCCATTAACTAACTTTATTTCCGTTTCTAACCTCAAAGAATCAGATAATTTAATTAATTTACATACATACTACTTCTTTAATAATACGATTGTTTATGTAATCCTTTAGAGTCCTTTTTTCCTAATTACAACTTATTTTAAATAATACAATTTTGGACATTACGAGTAGTTCCTGCTTGAACAATTTCATTTCCATATGAAAACAAAATGGCGGCGGAAGGAAACATATTTACATTCTCCTTTCCCCTCAACAATGTACACCTGGACATCCATCGCTGAACAATTTCTCACAGAAATTAATTATTTATTAAGTTGGTCAGCCAATGACAGGTTAGATATAGAGGCAAGTAGGACGGCGAGTGTATAGTCCAAGTGAATAAAAAGTCTAATAATAGCTGAGGTGCAACAGCTTGTTGTGGACATAGTCCTGCAAGATAGAATATGTTTAGTAGATCGTCGTAATTCTAACTTTCACAATAAAATTTAATAACAATTATAACTGCCAATTGATCCCTCGATGTTGGATCAACATCGTAACTTTTTGAGCATCTACTAATGGTTGCACAATATTTTCAAAAATGTAATGAAAAAAAGGTACTAAATCAAGCCGTTATGATTAATGCAATTCATAAACAATTTCGATATCAAGAATGTTTTTTATTAAATTCCTATTATTTTTATTTGTGGAGCTGATCGTTACCCAACTTATATTTTAAATAACTGTTTCCAAGATATTTAAACGTACATCCGCATAACCCAATTTTACTTAACCAGTATACGAAGTATAGGGTAAGTTTGGTGACACCAAAAAATGTCGACCTTCTATTTTGAGTGATCTTCACATTTCTTGTCTCAGTAAACCGAAAAAGTAATTTTCGACGTAATCGTTATCGTCTGAATGTAAACACTTTAGCGGCAACAAAAGGTAAGATAGGAAACATGAAATTTAGTACAATCTAAATCTCATGTACAATCCTCTTGAAATCAAGAAAAATCAAATTGAAAATATCAAAATGACGGATACATTACAGTTTTTTTATCATAACTTGTGTGTTATTCAACTTGTAACACTACAAATTTGATAAAAATTTATATATTTTAATTTTGTATGTAATGGTAAATACATTTATCCTTAAAAAAAATGTATATTTGGTACCGGACATATCTACGATGACAAATGAGGAAGTTATTGATAAAAATGTAATTTCGAACCCTTACGAGAATATTGTCACAAGGCTAGTGGAGGGGTCCTTCGAGGAAGACACTGAAACGAGTAGAGGTAGTGTTAAGTGTTATACATATCTACAAGGCTTGTTAGAGCCTAGCTGGTGTCAAGGAAATAGTGATATACAAAATTACAAGCTTCAGAAAACCTGTGTAGGAACTTCTTTAACAAAGTTACCCTACTGGATAAAACTCCCTGATTTACCAAAACAATTAAACATTTTCAACAAAATTCAAGAGAGTTAAATTTAGAAGATCGCTTGTATTACATTGATTGATGGATAAGTACCATCATGGCACCAGTCCTGTTTAATAATGTTGTTAAACAATGTTAGTAATCAAATATCTTTACAATCTCAGTAAATCACTTGAAATAAAACTACCACTGATGTGCTTAAGTCCACCCTTTCGAGCAAATCTCGTTTACTTGATTATTCCATATTAATGAACAACAATACATTAAAACCAATGTGTCTCTTATTATTAGCTAAGTAGAAGTTCTGGAACATTATTCATCTTTTTCTTATAATTTCAAAATATACAACGGGATTGATTTAAGATTTAACATATTGTCTCTTGTGTTTTTGATTACAGTAACAGTTATTATAAATATAATAAAATTTGTTGGACGCCATACTCAGATCCGTCATACAATGAAATACAATCACATTATATAGGGTGTCCGAAAAGTACTCCATATAACATATACTCCCGTCTTGCTTAGTTTTCGACCTCCCATTTTGTTTCTGACTAAAAGCTTAGGATATTGCCTTCAGATTTGGTGTACGCATATTTTTTATGTACAATTTTTACACGTGTACTTAAAACGAAGAGTGTATTTTGTGTATTTTCAAAATGGCTGCCGTTTAAAATTTATAACGTGGAATATCACAAATTGTAAACTTAAAAAAAAAAAAAAATACAAGAGTCAATAAAGTTTTCCCTTTTAATGACAAACAAACTTTTTTTTGTATTTTTAGTGTATTTTGAAGGATAATTGAGTTATTGACAAGTAAAAAGTTTTTTTTACAGGTAATTTATATAGATTTCGTTTAAAATTTGAGAAATCACATTGTTGCTAGAAAAATATATAAAGTATAGAGCTGATTTTTTGTTTCTTAATTTGTACATAGCGAAATTTTACTCATCATGGAGTATTTAAAAAAAACTTTTATTAATTAAATACTATTATTTTAGTAAAAAAAAAAAAAATTAACAACAAATAACCATATTATTATAATAGTTTAATCGGACATTTGCCATTATTTGTGTATATACGATTTAATTCATAACGTTTCGACAGCGTAAATCAACATCCATTATCAGGTGATAAAAATAAAGCATAAAATTGTAAAACACTATAGTCTATTAGATTAGGGCAAGTTGGAAACGAAAACCATCCCAAAAGCTAGACTTACTAAAGGTTATAGTTCATAACTTAGCCCTAAGATATGTTAGTGTTTTACACTTTTTAATTCCTGGTTTATCAATTGAGAACGAAAGTTGGTTTACAATCACGAAACGTAGAGTATTAGTTTTAATATACAGAAAAGTAGATTTTACCCGATTTTTTACCAGCAAATATAAGTTTAAAACTAAAATTAAAGTTGATTCCTGTCTAAAAAGAAATTTAAAGAACATTTTTCTTTCAAACTTTTATAAAATCATTTGTGGTAATAATAATTTAGATGCAAACATATTTTAATTTGGATGTAGTGCTGAAAGAAAACGTTTATTTTCTACTAAATCTCGAGTGTGTTGTTTACACAGGGTCTCTTAAAAGTTTGCTTTTATGAAAGGTCTTTTGAAAGCAGTACTGAAACAAAAATAATTTTTATTGTAATAGCAGATCATTCTTATGAATGTGTTTCTTGTACAGAGTTCTTCACATGTTAATTTTTGTTCGTATTTATTTGAAATGCTGTGATTTATTTGGTTTAATTTATTACTAATCTAACAAAAAGTTAGGAAACTCTCCTAAATTGTCAATATGTAATATATTTCTTTTGAAAATTTATTTATCATATGTATTTATACGTGAATGTTTCAGTTTTTTGGTGTGATTGTTGGAATTTTTATATATATTATTTTTTTTTTGTATTATTAATGTCCAACTGCTTGTTTAAAGGTATACCTTGAAAGCAATAAAAATTATTCATTCTTTTATTCAAAAATGATGAAGTTACCATGATTAAATCACATTAATAATATGAACTATTAATTAAATTTAAAATCATAATTAAAGATAGGTATTTTATTTTTTGAGATTTTTAAAAATAATTTTAAATTTGATAAATTATAAAAAAATTCTCTACAACTTTTATAAAAAAAATGTCTACATAAAAAAGTTAATTTTTCAATGGTTTTGCGTTTTTTTACTAAATAGCAAGCTCTGAAAAACTCATCTAAATAAGTGGAATTTTTCTACATTTCCTTTCACGTAGATTCCAACGCAAATACCGCTTAGATGAGACATCCACAGAAGTTATCCCTAGTTTCAAGTCAAACAACACCTTGTAGTTTTTTTCTCAGAAAGTCGGTCACAACAAAAGAACCGCCAACTATGATATAACGGTTAAACGTTGTCACACTATCTACGCTGCAGGTGTTTCACTAAATAGTTTAAACTTTCTATTCTTGTAATTATAGACTGACTTAAACATGTGTCTTTAGAACTTATACACAATAAACCAACTAGTCTTAATTATATAGTTCTATACATTTATAGACTTTGCCTCATAGATTATCTAAATACGGAAGTGTATCGTTAACCAATTATACGTTTAACGCCATTTTGCCAGTTTCTGAGGTACGGGCAGATGTTGTATTAATTGTGAGGATCACATTATGTAAATGAAAGCAATCCGATCCCATCTACAGCGCCATGCAAATGAGTTCAGGTCCGTTTTGATTCTTCCTCCGATCGCTTTTGTCTCTTTCAGCGGAGGAAATCTCGACTAGGAAATTTTTTTGTCCACCTCTTCTTGTTTTTATACGTTTATATACATAACAATAAGTTATAGAGATCCGAATGACATAGCGTCTATCATTTCGTTTGCCTGTCGGTTTTCTTGCAGCTTATTAAATGATTTATCTTGACACTATTTAAAAATTCTTTTCTGATGAAATTCTATTTCATTTAAAACACAAATACTCAGAATGTCCTATTTTGTACAATATCCTAATATCTATTCAGACACGTCCGAATGTGTTTTCAAACGTTACATATAAAAACTATTAGTTAAATATCTTGTTGAGTGTTAATATTGTTTAAAATATTTTAATTAAAGCTGAACACCAATATTAGATGAATTCAAGGCGAAACACATTACACGTACAAAATTAAAATGTAATTTATTAGGTTTTAAAATTGTATGGTATGTTTAGCAATTTTTTATTGTACTACTGAAGACATTGAAACGTGCTTGAATTAAAAACGTTAAATTTTTGGGAAAAGTTTTATTTAAAAATTTTATATAATCTATAAGTTAATAATTACTTAAAAGTGAACGTTTGAATTATATGTTATATTAAATTGTCACAATTTTACAAAGCGTAAATAAATTATGAAAACAGTTGATTTTGAGAGATTAACTGTTGATTTTGAGAAATACAAAAATCCATTGGACAATGGAACTAGATTATTGTTATACAATTCAAATTTTCTGACCGAAATTATTTTTCATTAGAGAGTGTGGATTCAAATTTTGAAATGAAAATTTATAAATATCATATCATTTTAATGTAATTTTATTTGTGGTGTAATTTTTATCAATTCTTTTCGTTTATATATGGAATCGTGAGAAAATATTTACACTTAAAAACTTGTTAAAAAATATATATATATATATTTTAAAACTAGAATACAAATTAAGCTTCTAATGAAAAAATTGAAAGAATAAACTTTTCTAAAACCGTTAAAAAAATTGAATTAGTGTAATATTTTTGAGATTTCAATGTACGATTTCACAAATAAAAATTACATTTTATAAATTTATAACAGAAAGGAATAGATTGAAAATATTTTAATTACACTATTTTAGAGTTACAATTTAATTTATTTAATTTACAATTATTTTTGTTATTAACTTTTATTTCAAGCTGTTTTGTTTTTAGATGTGAAAATTCGATAATTTCATCAACTTCTAAACATTTATTTGCAAATTTCATGAAAGTCCCAGAATAAAATTATGTTCAAATATAATTTTTATTTAAGTTTAACAAAATTTAAATTACACTGGGGGGGGTTGATTGTGTATCAATAGTTGTATCAGCTACTGATATTCTTTAAAGGTAATTAAGCAGTATCATAATTTATTTATACTATGCTTAAAGAAATAAATTTAATAAATCCATATCAAATATCAAAGAAACTCTTATACTTAAGTTTTTTTAAAAAACAAAACCATGTATCAAAAGTAAAAACAGAATATTTTTAAAATGATTTCCCATATCAATTATTTCTGAAAGTGTACTAGGAATAAATTTCATCCTGGAATATTCATCAGGCTATCAAGACCCTTAGTAAAAAGTGTAGGGTATCGGTAATCGTTAAAATGTTTTAACTATGATTTTTTGTCTGATATTTACATTTCTTGAACTGAGGAAACCGAATAGTCATTGTCGACATTCAATCGGTTAGTCGGCATTGTCTTTGTCTATATTATCTCTGTGCATAAGCACGAAGGAACATTAACGGGACGGACTATAATGTTATAATATAGAACCCTATTAAGATTCAGAAAAAATTTAAATGAAAATGTTAAAATGGTGCCCAAGTTAAACAGTTTTTTGTTATATCTCGTGGGTTATTAAACTTATAACACTCTAAATTAGATACAGACTAGTAGATTTATTTCTGGATGTAATGGTAACAACCTCACCTCCCTTCGATGAATCATAACGAAGTTGTGGTCAAAAATCTAATTTTGAACCTTGACTTTTCAAGAAGATTATATATTATATTCGTAGAGTTACGAGATCTGTACACTCGTGTCGGCGACTAAGTCCTGCCGGATTTAGTAATTCTAGGAATATCACAATTCCTTGAATGTTTGAGTATCAAAATTACGTTTTTGACAATAACTTCGCTATTTGTCATCGTAGAGAAATGTGATTGGTATCATTACATTCATAATTAAAATCTGCAACTTTGTATATTTACAGGCTGTCTAAACTCGAGGTTTAAACCAAAAACCTTTTAAAATGACCGTATTTTTGACATATTTAAGTGTTTTTTTTGAATTTCAATACAGTTTTATATGAGCACATTCAATAATTTCCAATGCTGTAGTCCCAATTATTTGTTCCTTTACGTGCTTACGTATAGACGACGGATGGACAGCACGTCGCAAATTAATTTTTCTGTTTTCTAAAGCAATGAAAAGTGTAGATTAGTCAAACAACGCAGTTCAAAATGAAGTTAATTTGAGAAGTGACGGTATGTTTTTAATACGGCTAGTAGTGCTATTTGATTTACACAGACAGTGCCGTTCTTACACTGCCAACTGAATATGAAACGGTGTATAATATCAAGAATTTTAGTTGGTTTTAAATAAATTTAAGAAATTTCAACCTATTAGTATATATATAAATCAAAATGGCTGGAGTTTGAAACCATTTTTTGTCAGTTTATCTTTACCTTGATCTTAAATGAGCCTATTAAAAGCTAATTTTGTCTACCTTGAAGAGTTGTTTGCAAAACCAAATTTATTTACATTTTTCCTTCTATTCAGGACCAACCAATGTGTTTTAAGTACCAACAGCTTCTCAACATGATGTTATGTTAACAACTTGATAATTCTCTTGTAACATGAGTTTTACAAGTTTTGTTAATTGACTTTAGATAATCATAAAATAGAGACGTTGGAATAATTTCTAAAGTTTTCAACTTGAACTTAAAACTTCAACTTGGAGTTTAAACTAACTTCTGGGAATTGTCTTTCTACTTCTCCACTCTACGTAGTATTCAACTTATGTTTTTCGATTGATCTTTATGTGTGTAAGTTGAAAGTTACGACTTTTAGTAGTTCAATTCAATTTGAAACGGCAATGTTGGATAATTTAAACTCAGTTCGATTTGATATGTCAGCTGTTGTTTTGTTGTTCTCACAGCAAATGAAGAATAAAGTGACTTTGATAAATTGTAGCTTCAGTGTTTTGATTCATATTCACGTTTTATGACGTCAGAAAACTGAAAAAGTAATTTTAATCGTCTATATGTAAAGACGATAGTGGCCTAAAAAATTAAGGTAGGAACATGAAATTTGGAATTGGGGACTTATAATGTGATCATTAGAATCATATTGCAATTCAGTAAAAAAAAATAAATTAAAAGTGAGACAATTTTAAACAGTATTTTGTACTATGTCTATATGAGGAGTGTTTTGGTTTATGTCTCTGAAATTTGTAAACGTTACACAGGAAGAGGTTTTCGTAAACTATAACATATTAAAAAAAAACTTTATGAAAGTCTACGTTAGAAATAGACCAATGTTGCAACGTGGAAATTTGAAAATGTAAACCTTTAAAAATATTATAATAATTTGTTTTCGCCATTCCGAATATTGATATATTAATTCAAATATATAAGACTTACCGTCGTCAATATTCTGTTTGCGTCGTTCAAACGACGGCCGTTTCGGCTATTCAGCCATTATCAAGTTGTAAAGATGAAATCTGGTTTCCCTTCGTCAATTACAAACACTTATACACATTACACAAGAGCAAAATTATTAATATTCGAGACTCTGTGCAGTAAGGACGTAGACAATGATTCATGAATCAATTTTAATCGTATGTACGTGTAAGTGTTTCGTGTGTAATTTTGCTCTTGTGTAATGTGTATAAATGTTTGTAATTGACGAAGGTATAACAGCACAAATAACATCTGAGACTAAGCATTATAAACTAATAAATAAGAAGAAATAAAAGTAGGGTAAAATAAAAAGCCAAAGCCCTATCGAATGAATTAGTAAATATACGCCCAGCTGATATTTGTAATCGCGATTAGAAACAAAATTTAACCATTTAAATAACAACTAATTAACCCATAAATTGAATTATTATAAACAATATGAATTTAAAAGTGTATCAGTATAATCAAAAATTGCCTAATATCCAGAAAAGGTATAAAATACCAGGACTATATACAACAGCGGAAGACGATCGGCACTTCAACAAACGATGCAGAGAAGAGATCCCTCCGCAACGAAGCAAAACCCGCTTAGATATGAAAATTATTATTTAACATTGTAACATTCGACATAGCAAGAAGCCAAAAATTCCACCTCCAAAGTTTTTTTTATAATTAATAAGTGTTTTTTTTAATTATTTTTTTTTATACAGTGAATAAAAGTAGTGCTAATACAGAACTTGGTATATTCTGTCTAATAACAGTTAAACGTTTTCTTTTTTTTATCAATTTAAAAGGAACCTTATTAAAGGCCTAGAACTATTAAGTAACCATTATAAGAACTTGAATATTTAAATTTTTTTTTCAAAATTTAATAAACTTTCACTACAATTTATATATGCGTTTTTAAAAATAAAATAATACAATCATCCCAGCCGAGTGCCTATCCCGAGATTAATTGAACTAATTAAAATATATTTCTAAATATAAATTTACTATATAGACTGAGCTAAGCCTAGAGGCATTTGAATTGAACATTTATTTCAATTGTAATTACTAAAGATCAAATACTAATTAAAAATATTTCAAATATGATTTTGTATTATAATAATTAATAAATAACTGTTTAAAGTGATATTGTTAACTAATCTCTAGTTTTTCATTTTTAATAATTTTAGACTTAGAATTTAAAAAAAATATTCATAAGTAAAAATTTGTTATAAAGGGAAACCAGATTACATCTTTACAACTTGATAATGGCTGAATAGCTGAAACGGCCGTCGTTTGAACGACGCAAACAGAATATTGACGACGGTAAGTCTTATATATTTGAATTTAAAAATATGTTTTAAAGGTTATATTTCTTCTACACTCTAAGATCGACTCTTCTGATCTGTTTGCAGAGATTTAATTTTAATGTATCCTTTGAGAGATTTTCTGGCATTTTATATTTAAAATCTTTTTGTAAACTATTATCTTAACACTGATATCATTAACTAAATCTGTGTTGATTGGAATACTTCAAAATCTTGAACTCTCTACTATAAAAAACCAAAACGAAATTGAAACTACATATTAAGATTTGTTAAAATTATTTGTTGTTTTTAATTTTATTCTCACAATTATTTATGATTTGATAACTAGTATGGTAATAATATAATTGGCTGCAAATATTTGACAAATTATCGTGTTGTTAAAATATTAAATACTATCTAATCCAAGGGTTATAAAAAGCAATAAAGCTAAAGTTTCAAAATTATTTTAATAATATAAATAAGCTACAATTGTTTCTCCTTGCGGCATCATCGGGCAACTCATCATTGTGCCGCAAGGCGAAACAATTGTAGCTCATTTATATTATTAAAATAATTTTGAAACTTTAGCTTTATTGCTTTATTTAATCCTTGATTGCGGAGTTTCAACATGAAATATCTGTTGTTACATTAAATACTATCTAATCCGTTGTTATACATCTTATAAGACACTAAATTTAACGCAAATTTTCAGATTATAATTCTGTTCGAAATGGTACCAAAAGCAACCTCTCTACGAGAATAAATAATGAACTTATTGGAAAAAAAATCGAACCTTAATCCCTCAGGAATATATAATATTCATATAATTATGAGATCCAGAAGGGCCAAATCACTGACACGAACATAGCGATTAGAGGTTCCTTTACAAAAGTATAGTTTTGAGTACTGTTAAGGACGAAACACTGACACGAGCGAAGTGAGTGTAGACTTTGTAATATATAAACATCTACTAGACCAGAAATTTGTTGTACGTCAAAAAAGTTGTAACGCACAGTTATGAGGTTAAAAAAACCTGTGTAACAACTGTAAACAAACCTACCCTACTGGATACGACTTCTTGATACAATAATGTTACTTCTAGGATATTTTAACGATAAATTGTAGAATGACTCGACTTACAACAATTTGAAACAAATTAATTTATACTAAAATCTATCCTGGAATAAAAGATACAACAGAATGATGATTTATAAAATAAAACACTAATTTATTTAAAACTAGAAAATTGAACTGAACTTAAATCTAGAACTGAGTTTAGGATTTGAAGTACAATTAATTGATTTAACAAAATTATTTCAAGTATTTAAAACTTTGGATATTGGTTTTTAATAGTCTTTAAAAATTATAAGTAAAACAACGAAGAATATCTGATTTATGTTTGGTAAATTTACACTGTAATATTTGGTTGAAAGTTAAATGTGGCTTCACAATTCGAATGTTTCAGTAATAGATGATTTAATTCAGTAGTGTTGGTTTGCTGCGATTGACAAAGATTGGAATTGAAGAATAATGTTTTTGATGCAATTTTGCAATTTAATAAATGTCCTGAAGTTGGTAATGGATAATGAAGTTAGTATTCCTTAACAAGTTTTCTTGTTTTAATAAATGTATATGGTATATTTAATTATATTATACTGGATCTTCCTCTGTTGTTTGGAATTGAACCATTCATCTCCCTATATTTTGTGGCATAATATTTAAAATTTACTTTTTAATTCATAATTAACGATTGTCTTGGATGTTTTAATTTCTTTTCTTCGTAAAATATGGAAGGCTGGTATAGAAATCCATCAGTCAGTCCTCTTTATTTTTTTTGCTTTTAAACATTTTAAAAAAAATTTTTTTTTTTTAGGATCAGTTTCACACTGTTCACATGATATTTATAATTAATTACAAGTTTCCAACGATTTTAAATTTCCCAATTTTAACGTATTTACATTATCAGTTATTGCCTGATTAATGATTATAATTAATTATATATTTTGTGACGTCATACTACCTATACAATTTAACATTTCCTACATCGCCTGTTAAGTTTTGAGGATATACTTGTATGATATGATTGAGTATTGTAATGACGCTCATAACTTGTCATTACGAGGATAATAAGAAATAATTTGTTTCCTTATAATTTTATGAGAGATAATTAATTAAATGTTTATATATCGTTTGTTTATTGTATTACTTTACAAAAATATTTATAAATAATTATAGAATTAATACAAACTCATTTTACAGTGATTTTTAAACAACTTGGAGGGTAATATTGAATAAAGGAAGTTCTAATAAACTAAGAAGAAATATTTTGTAGGGATCCGTTAAACGCGCATTGAGTAGACGACCCGTGAAGCCTTCTACTCGTTAATTACAGCCCTCCCAACCTTGTCAAACAGCAAAGATGTTATGCAAATAACATTCAAAGTTCAAAGCAATTCTCAGTGAGACGTCCGTCTAATAGGAAATAACAAAACACTGTAATAAAATTATTTAATTGTAAATCGTGTGAACGGAGAGCCTCAGGACCTACTGGAGACATTAAGGACATTTGCATAAGGTGTAACTGGCTGAATACAACTAATAGAATGTATAAAGGATAGAAGGGGTGTTCTTACTACCTGTGGTATCTCAACGTATGCAAATAAGGAGTATCCTTACACGTGGGGATTCTAACAGTAATTATGTTTCTTTAATATTAAAAGTAATCTTTGTTTGAGAATGATAGAAATAATATGCTTCAAATATAAATCTATCCCGCTCGTTGGGGTAATTTGACAATAGATAGTATAGAGGAAGTTACGTGATGGGGTTATAAAATTCAAAGTTTTGAATATCTCTCGGGAATAATTGCTGTTTAAACTCAAAATTTTGAGTTAAGCTCCACACAAAATTACTATTTTATAAATCTGTTCTAACGGTTTTGATCATTTTTTTTTCAAGTGTAGCTTCCAAAACCAAAAAAAGAGATTTCTCCAGATATCCCGGTTCTTGTATTAACGGTAGAAAAAATCCTCCTGTCGTAAAATACGCAGTTTTTAAAAAACCGACTCTAACAATTCCATTAAAATTTTCGAGAAACGTAAAAATTAACGACCCAACCTCGTTCGTAAAACTGCAAGTGTACAGAAAATACAATTTGGGAATAATTGACAAATAACAAAAGTGAACTACCGTTATTAAAAAATTCATCTCCTATTTAATTCCCTAAAAAATTTCTACACCAGTTACGTATTTCTTTACTATAGGACCGATTTTATTTATTGAGATGTCAAATTAAAAACAGTGTTACCTGCAGGTTATTATTAATTTTCCTTGAAACACTTCAATAAGTGGAAACACTTATTTTGTCTTAAACTTATCACTTAAATAACATGCCGGTTATGAGTAAATAGTATGTTTCACAACAAAAATAATTTTAAACAGCTGTTATAAATTCTCGAAAACTTTTTATTTCGTTTTGTTTGAGAATTTAAAAAGCTGTTTTTTAGGTTAACTTACATAGTGCTTACTTATTTGTACGGATTTAAGTTATGTTGTGATTGATTGCTTACATTCGGCAAAATTAAAGGTTTAAAAATACTAAATTCGTTTTATTTAGTTTTTTCATTGAGAATTATAACAGCTGTTTTAAATTATTTTAGGTTAACTTATATAGTGCTTACTTTATTTGTGAGGACACACGTTGTATTGTGATTGATTGCTTATATTTTGTAAAACCAAATTAAATAGTTTATATTGCTTATTGTTGAAATGTCCCAGTCTTATATTTAATTCATTAAGAAATTTCTGCCCCAGTCGAGTATTATTCAAAACTGTTGAAAATCTTAACCGCAAACTAGTTATATTAAATACTGTATGGACGCGTTTAAGGTACAAGGGAAACAAATTTTGTTTCAATTTAAATAAATAAATACTTTTTGATAAATGTACATATTTTTTTTGTATACTGTAAGAGGTAATGTAGAAAATGAGTATACTAAGTATGGACGCATATCTCGTAAATTTCTCAAGTTAAATTTGTTAGAAAAACAAACATGTAGTCGAGAAATTAAGTATTTTAGTATTTTATTGCTTATCTACTGGAAAAATACTGACACTTGCATTCTGTATACAATAATAACAAATGAATAAAAAAAATGTAATAGGTAGAATCGTCATCCATTTCATGACCATATCAGAGGATAACTGACAGCTAAATAAAATTAAAATCTTCACAGAACGTTGTCCTCTCGAGACCAAAGAATAAAACACTCCCTTCATGCCAGTAGGGAGTTCCTATCTTGAAGGGCAATATGCAGATGAAGCAATACTAGGTCTGCATATGCAGATCTAAGAACAATGCTTTAACCCTTTCCTTGTGTAAAAACTATTACATAGACTTTGATGAAGAGGGGACAGAGAATTAAAGAGGGGGGGGGGAGAGGAGCTTGTTTGGTTTTACATCTCAGTGTCCGGTCATGTTTCACTTAGTATAGGTGTGTCTTGCAAGGTATTTCATCAGGTACGTATTTTCCATTAAGTTTGTTTCTCTTCTAATGTAACGATCCCACCCACTCCACCCCCCACCTCTACGAAAACTCCCCCTTTTTCCACCTCCTGTTACATCAAATTTCCTACCGAATTTTAAACTGTTTCTCTCCCCGGAATAATTATAGATAAAATGTAAATCTTGTAATCCGAAACGGATCGTAATATCACGAACTACATTTTAATTTGCTTCTTAAAAATTATACCTTTTTGAAAATATTAAGGTTCAGATTTCTCTCTCTGATAACTTTATCTCGACTAATTGCGCCCTGTTGTAAAATGTATTCTGATTGTATAATTAAATAAAATTGTAATTTATCATTTGTAATTATACTCTGATGAAATGAAAGACGGAAGGTTAATTGTGAGATTATGCCAGTTTAAATGTACACACGCTAGCTGTGGCGGAATTTTAACGATTTGGAATATATCTTTGTTTGATTCATTTTAATGTTTGTACAGTTGTGTTAATTTATTTTTAAACGTGTTATTTTATTAGATATGTTAATTTAGTTATATCTACACTATACTATTTATACATAAATATGAAGAAGTTTTGAACTATAATAAATTATTTAATATTGTAATTCTTCTTCACAGAAGTAACGATAAAAAATATTATGAAACAAAATTTTACAAAAGTTAAAGGTTATGATTAGTAATACTAAAAACTATATTAAAATTTAGGTTATGTTTACTTGTAAGAACAAATAACATGCGATCAAGTTATAAGATTCTACTTTAAAATAAATCTTGATCACAATTCCTCACAAATCATTGTTGTATATCGTGCATCACTGAAGATGGCGACTTTTTAGTTGAAAAGCGTTTGAAATTAAACGTACTATTTGTGACAATTTATGTTCAAGTTTCTTAATTTAAAAGTGTATACAATTTAATTTTAAGTTCCGTCAAATTGTACCATTTTACAAAATGTTAATGGATTGATTGATTTTGAACAATTAACAGGTGAGAAACATTTGTAAATCGCTTGTTTGTTAAATGGAATTAGCTTTTTTATAGAATACAAATTATTTAATCGAAAACAGGCTACATTAGAGAATGTAGGTTAAAATTTTGTAATTAAATTTTATAAATATATTTTATATTTCTGTATAATTATATATATATATATATATATATATTTATTTATTTATTGCTCACATTCTTACAAAAAAGAATTTCCAACTTCGTGGCTCAGCTTTCCAGCCATTTAGCCTTATATACATAGCCCTTCCCCATAGTAAAATAACAATTCTTAAAATAACTAATAACTACAAAAACTTGATTTTTAACAAGTAATACATTCCACCAAATTCCACCTTAATACATTCCAACTTAATTACATAAATATAAATAATAACATATATATAAGTCCAACCAAAAAAACAATTATATCATACTTCATCCTAACACACCCTTTCTATAAATACATTATATATATAAATATATATATATATATATGAAATTGTTTTAAAAAAAGTAACTTAAAATTTGTTAAAATAATATAATTTATTAACACTACAATTCAAATTAAGTTATTAATAAAAAAATTTAAAGAATAAAATCAGTCTAAAGAAAAACTATATAAATTGAAATACTGCCCTCACATTTTTTTTTGAGATTCAAGGTACAGTTTCACAAATCAAAATTCAATTTTATAACAGGATATAATAGATTATTTTAATTATAACATTATTTTATTCTTACAATTCTTATATTTATTTAACGAAATAGTTTTTTAATTTTTTCTGTAGGTTTAAAAGATAACATAGTTATTGGAAAAAACGGGAAATTAATAATTTCTTGGTAGTTGGCTCCAACACTCAAGATTGATCTAGAACCAAAATATTTTTTATTCTTATACTTTTAGTAAAAATGTTTCCATTTCTCTAAATGGCATACACAGTTTGAACGTGAACCTGAACTATTTCCAAATGACTCCTATTTAATTGTTTTGTGTTAAATATCTCGAAACAAGTGCAGAAAGTAAACAAATGTAAATTATATTTATTAATCAACTTGCAAACATACAATAATTTTTGAAGCGTCGTTAGTTGATTGTAAACATAAAAAAAACCGTGTTGTTTGTCACTTTCTCGGTTTATTTCAAAAAGGGAACGTTTTGTCTTTTGTGAATTTTTTGTAAAGTTAATGGTTTTCAAGATATTCAATATTGAATAATTTAAACGGTCGCCATTTTGTAAATATAAAAAATGAAGTCATACACTTATAAAACGTAACATACAAAATGCGTATACTAAATCTGAACTCAATATCTTTTCTATTCCCAAAGTTACATTTTTTGGGGGTAAAAATAAAATGGCAGATATCTGGAAAACTAAGTGTTTTCGGGAAAAAAAAAATCTAAATTTTTTCTTTATTCTGACCCACGGAATAATTTTCTAAAGTTTGGCAGCTTATTTACGGTACAGCCTGTATCTATATTTTGTTGATATTTCTAATGCATTTATTTAGAGCTCTTTTCATTTAATCATCGATGTCGATGTAGTCATGTAATTTGAATAACGACTTTAGTAATTTAAATACTGGTTTGATTAGTCTCTTATGCTAATTTTATATTTAAGCAACCCATTTTCAATATAATATATTACACTTTATGTATATTAATGTACAAAGATAAATGACATCTGCCTTATGAATAGGTCACTTAATTTCTAACAAATTTGAATATAATTATTTTATAACACTACAACGGTTTTGAACATTTACAGTTGGTATAAAATTATATGTTGAAAGTATGGGGGCTGAAAAAGATAGAATCAAACTTTTAATTTGAAATAAAATATGCAATTAACTTAGTCTGAAATAGTGTACGCGACCAGTGCATACGTGTCCCATAATTTTCTTTTCGTTTTCTATACATTGTTTATTACTCAACCGATTCTGTTGAATCTTTACAACTTTTTATTTTAGTTACCAAAAATCTTGTGTGAAAATTTCAACACACTGGTGCTTATAGAAACAAAATGGCGGCAACACAAAAAACTTCTCTTCCTCAATACTTTTATGTCTTTTACTCTTGCAGGTTTAATTGTTGAACAGTTCGATAAATTGTTGGTAACTTTATTAAAAAGTATGTAAAGTTTCAAAAGAATCAGTTGACGAGTAAGCAATTAATAGAAAATCGAAAACGTGTACCTCTTCTTAGGACATAATGTGTATATAACCACAGCCAAACAAAGAACAAATTTTCTTACATAGGCGTAAACACGTAAATTTAATACGGTTGGAAAATTTTACAATTAAATATAGGGTGTTTCAAAAAAGAATGCTAGTTTGTAAATTCATATAAATTAAATCGGACTACTAGCAGAGCTGTATTTGCTGTCGTTTTGTAAAAAAATACCATCACGTTTTTTACATTATAGTTAGTTAGGTCACGTGACTTATATTGGTCATTTTGCAGTCATTCCATCTGAAGTAAATTTCCTGCCAAACCCGAAGCGGATGTCAGACGTAATTTCAATTGGTGCATAGATTCTTACTCCGAGCTTCGTGAATGAAGCGGGTAAACTTTATCCTTGTTGAATTCTCAGAAATAAAAATTGATAAGTATCCGATCCGATGAACGAGGTCATGTGTACATAGGCCCACCTCGAAGGATCCATGGTTCTGGAAAACGGTTATCTAGGAAATCCCGGACTTCTATAAGGTAGTATCCTACAGCACTGCTTCGGCGCACTATCTTACTGGAAGTCTCTGCGGCGTTTTTTGTCATACTTATCAACCTGTGGGATTAAAACGTTTTCCAGCATAAGTACACAATTTCGTTGATGAGTTTGAAAAAAGAACTGGCTGTAAACTTTGTTCTTAAGGTACAAAAGAAGTTAAATTTTGGGCTATTACGAACATGTTCCGAGGATTGTCGTGGATTTGCACTATCCTAAATCCGACAGTTGAGTGGATTAACTTTACCTCTTACATGGAAAGTCAATTCATCGCCAGTGAGGGCGCTCGGAATCAGTGATGGGAGTCATCTTTGTTACAACTTTTGCTAACGCTTGCGGTGGTGTTATTTGGTATTATTCACTACGAGAGGCAAAACTTGACCTTTACCATTTTCCACCTATCCTGCGAAATTAAAAAAAATATATATGAAAAAAAAAAAATTGAACTCCCACCATCTAGTTTTTAAGGGTCTCTGTTTTTTTCCATTTTTCTTCAGTCTGTAATACAGCCTCGTCAATGCCATAGCAGGCGAAACGATTGGTCGGCTAGACTAATAAAAAGAGGATGTTACAGAATAAAAACTTGTGTTTTATTATCTTTAAATTTATGTTAATTTACAAAGTTTTAAAGTCTTTTTTGAAACATCATGTATTTCAATTTTATCAAAATGTGTTGCATTATTTTAAATTTTCCTAAAATGTATAAAATAATCTAAGTAGACATATAAAATAAAATGCTGGTTCACGAGTTGTAAGTTGAAAAGGTAAATTCAACCAAGAGGGAAATCCATTCAGTTCCAATGTCACAAATCGACTATCTCACTGGCGGCTCTCAGGGTTCGTTGAGGGATTTCGCAATTACATATCATGATTTTCTTTTACTTGTGTTTTGGGACATTCGTTTGAGTTATTTTAAAGTTTCAGTGAAATCGGTACTTTAAATCTTGACAAATTCTATTTACAGTAGCATGTTTGATTTTTGCTGTTTATTTTACAAATAAATCCCAAATTGAATTATTTTGGGGAGAACCAATACGTTTTGTGTTTCCGTATATTTACGTTTCATCAAAATTGATAGAGGCGATTTTGAGAAAATCGTTGGTCTAATTTTATTGTCCAAATTTTTGAAAAATTTAATAAAGGTTGTAAAGATCATTAAAGAAACTTTGTTTTTTCGCTCAGAGAATAAGATCTCGAATGTTTGTGTGAAAAATTCTACATAGGTTTTATAATCCATCACATATCTTTTTATGTACTCCCCAATACATGGAAAAAAGTAAAACTAAATAAAAAACAAAATTAAAAAAACAAATCAAAAACACAAACAAACAAAAATAGGAAACAAAAAGAAAAAACAAAACAAAACAATCAACATAAAAAAATAAATAAACAAAACTAAAACTAAAAGACTATTTTTCACTTAGCAGACATAGTTTCCTAAAGTATTAACTATGATCTGAAATTAACCAGTTGTCAAATTGTATCAAAAGGAGTATTCAACTAAATGACACTTCAATTTAACGATAAGCAAACAAAATTGTGATTGTTAAATTTCATTTGACCCCCTTCTCCCCTCATAGACATCAAACGTTCTGAACGAGTGGAGATTAACTCTTTCAACATTTCATTTATAATAATTATTTCACATGCGAATATTCAAACGACAAGTATTGATTTATTTTTATTTGTATTAAAGACAAATAAAAAGATAAATTCTCAAATAAAATAAAAAGTATTTGAGAATTTGTAACAGCTATTTTAAATTATTTTTGTCGTGAAACATGTCATTTACCTATCGCAGGTACATTATTTAAATGTTAAAAAATGTATTACAAAATAAGTGTTTTCAAGAAAAATAAATAATTTTCGGTAAATCTGCAGGTAACACTGTTTAATTTGACAGTTCAATAATTAAAATTACCCCTTTAGGAATGAAATACGAGACTGGTGCAGAAATTCCTTAGCGAATTAAACATTAGATTTTTTCAAGACAACATCCATTGTTCAATTGTTTTATTTTATTAACAACTTGATATTTTTAAGACAAATAGTTTTGGTTGGTTTTGACAAAAGGTGAGTTTGTGCTATTTTATTTCTTTGCACAGTTTATTAGTAAAATTAATAGTTTGGATGAACATAAACAAATTCCAGTTGATCAGTTTAACTGTACACGAGACGGCTGTAGGATCAGTACTGGCACCCTTAACACGAACCCCGAGCAGTTGCCTAATATGAATAATATCTCTGTAAAACTGGATTGAGTGTTTAGACTAACCTAACCTGTCAGGTCACAAGTTTAAGAATGTTTATTCCAGTTTCAGATCTAATCTGACAAGAGTCCGACAGAATGGTTGGAGAAGATCTAGATGAGCAAGAGAGAGCGAGAGAGAGAGTTGAACATTTCCGGCGGAATGATTCTAATCTACCCCTGTTTGTATACAAGTTTACGATGAGGGTATCTATGGAATGGTCAGCTTGGAGTATAGAACATTAAGATGTTTTGAAGCAGAGATAACAGAAGGGTTTAACTTGGAATTTAAGGCAAAGGTATGAATGGGGATACTTCTTAGAGTTCCCGTAGAAGGCAAATAAGAAAGTAAGTTAAGAATGTTTAATAGTTAGACATCTGTTATTTTTAGGCTGAAGTAAATTTTGTAAAACATTTCCCCCCCTTGTTATTTAGAAGTGAAAAAAACTCTATGTCAATATTTCCTTAAAAAACGAAGAAAAGAATATAAAATAGAGACCTCTGGAATAACGTCAGGGTCAGAAACGAACAATAGTTGTTCAAGAGAGACCTGACGGGAAAGATAAAAGAGAGTCTAACCCAAGACTAGATGATTAAAATTGTAGATACAACTAAACTACTTTGGAGATTATACACCCGTACTCGTTGCATGTGTGACGCAGAGAGGACAAAGTTGGTGTATGTTTTGAAATTAATAAAACGTGAATTCAAAGCCAATTATCGATTTTAAGTGTAAAGTGCAAATTATCTGTTACTTTCTGTATGAAGCAAAGTAATTGAAAATTTTATTTTTTAAAGTAAAATTCTGGTTGATAACAGCAGACAATTACTGATTGATAAGCAAGTTGTGTGTGTGGGGGATTAATAATTTAATTTCAGAACTAGTTATGAATTACAATTCTGTAAGAGAAAAAATGTAAAAGGAACAAAATTATTGGAAGTATTTGTAAACGCGCACAAATTTAGGTTTGTATAATTTTTTTGCTATCGCTGAAGGATTTTATAATAAGAAACCAAAATTTTATCAAACATGCTAATACATTGTTTTAGAGTAAATTAAAAAAATATATAGGTACTTTGTCACAAGTTTTCTCAAATTTCGGGAAAATGATAAAGTCCATATAACATTTTAAGATTGGAAGGTAGGTCATGTGCCATATCAAATTAAAGGTCTGAACATTGTTTGTACTGTATTTATAATTTGGTTATATTAAAACCCATTTCAAAATGGTGGAGTTTCAGATTTTGTGAATTTTGGTATATTGCATATTGCTTGGTATCTCGCTAGTAATCTTTTGTTTCTTAAGAAGCCAATATAAGAAACATCTTATATAAATTTTTTTATTTATATAAAAAAATTGGACTGCCACCTTGAAAGAGGACAAAGTAAAAACTTGTTTTTTAAAATAATTTCTTTAAAATTAAGTACCACTCAACCAATGATTACTTCTGAAATATTTTGAAAAAAAACTTCTCCATCCCAGGAAATTTGTACTTTTGGAGCACTGGGTTTTTAGAAAAATATTTCCTAGATTCTTCAGGTACAAAATAGTGGAGTTCCAGTTGGAATATATGTCGCAAGTGTGGTCCATTACAATCGATTAGTTCCTAAGTTATAATGGATTTTATGATAATCACATATGAGAACTAAACATTTCTCAGCTAAGTTTTTTGGAAACCTCTCATCTCACAAATTAATTTCTTTTGTAATACCCCATATATGACACTGTAAGAAAAGAATCTATGAAGGAATTACTTGCATGAGAAAATAACCTCACTATTTACTCCATGAACAAATAAATCCAACCACGAGATAATCTCTAGCAAAAGCACGTATTTTGGAGTTGGGATTGCCATATTGCTCTCAGCTTGATTATATATATTTAGTAAGACAAGCAGACATTCGCTGCCCACGTACACTCAGCACGCATGGGATTCGACCTTGCATTTTATAGCAAGTTGCAAAAAGACATAACATAACAGCACTCAACAAAATAGAAAGTAGGAAATTCTCGGTATCCAGTTACTGCGCTGATATGATTTTAACGTTTCTACTTTCTAACAGAATCGAGAAAGTTATGTTATTAATTTAAAAAACCGAAGTCGAGGTTATTATGAATCCGTTTTAATATCTTATGTGTAACAAATTGGTTTTTGGAATGATATGCAATGCTCTTCGAGCAAAAACCAGTAGATTAGTTTTAATAAAATTTGGTTTGTGTGACTATTATGGGCACTTTTAGGGCAATATAACTCAAACTTTTGAGGTAGCTGACTTAAAAAAAAATACAACAAATTGCAATTTTCTCAAGATCGGTTTTCACAGTTTTGAGGAAATTTTCTCATGTGTAGTCTCTAAGGACACGAAGAAAATTGTCGTAATTTCTCAAAAATCGTGAGTTATCGGTACAAAATATTTAAAAAATCGACGATGAGGCAAAAAAGATGTCTTTTTTAAAAATCGGGTTTAAAGGTTTCGTTTAATTTTTATTGAAACGTGAAGATTACCCAATTTCCAATGTAAAATCGTTACAGTACTCTTTGTGCATAATAAGTTATTTATTATGTTAACTCTTCTTTGTTTTATAAGGTTAAGATGGGTGAAAGGGTCTTTTATCATTAGACAACAAGGAAAATATATATATTATTATCAATTAATTATTAATAACAAGGTCAAGATAGTTTTGGACAAAGTAAAAATCGCGTCTGAGGCAGTTTGAATTTTTTGAACTTTTCTTTCATTTAAATTGTAAATATTTAATTATTCACAATTTTTGTAAATTTAAAATGGAATAAGATAAACCGTTGATGTTTCTTTAAAATAAAATCCAATTACAAAAGATGAAACAATTTTTTTTACCAGTAATAAAAAGTATCTGACAGAATAAATATTTTGTTTCTGTCACAATAAACTCGATAAAATATCAATTATCCAATAATTTTTTTTCATATCTACTGAGTGATATTTCTCCTAATCAGATCACAAAATCCTTTCTTTCATTACAGCTAAAGTGATTTCCCAGAATCCATTCGATGACAACTTATATCTCGAACACTTATTAATATCTTCTTCTTCACTCCTTCAAACCACCAACGATTGTCATTTTCCAATCAATTACGATAAAGACTTTAACTTACCACTTTGCTTAATTCAATTCAGTGTCAATTCATTTCAAGACTTGTTATTTGCATCAGAGAGGTTTGTCATTTAAAAGACAGGATTATTTTACTAAAGCTAATCCTAATAACTTACTGACAAATTGTAAAATGTCTTAAAATGTAATCAAATATTTGTTGAACAGATCTGGTTACTTTCTCACACATATAGTACGAAAAAAGTGGTTTCATTTTATCAAGGATGGTACATGGGTATATTGTGGTTGCTTATATCTTTTGAAGATTTTTTTAAAATTTTGACTGTAGGTCAAAGTATAATCAAAATATTGATAAAAAAAAAAAAAAAAAAAAATATATCTTGGTGATTACAAAACGAAAATAGTTTTAATTGCTATAAGTTTTAATAATAATAATAAAATCTATTGTTAAGAAAAGTACTAAATATTATCTTTAACTAATTAAATATAGAAATGATTTATTTTCAGTCAGAAATTTCGCAAAATTAATGGTCAGTCTTAATATTGGGCGTTCTAAAATTACTAAAATTAGAAATACGTTAAGATATCGGAACTTAAAGTTTAAAAATTACCAAATCCAAAATTTTATAAATTATAAACCCCTAGAGTGATATTTATCATTTTGTATGTTGGTACGACTGGCCGGAAAAGAAACTAACTAATCTAACCTAATCTTTATTTGTAGGAAAAAAGTTAGGGAATTTGAATGCTCGAAAGTTTTGTTTTTCAAAATTTTTATCGCGTTTAATTATTTGTGTGTTATTTTGAATCTATTTTATTGTAACATTCTAAATAAATAATTATTGGTGACAGGAATGTTTATTCCCTATCTTGTACTTTATAAAATATATAGTTTAGTGTTGTGTGGATATATCTATTTTGAAATAAAAGAAGTGGTTTTTGTAATTATATATCATCTCTGCAGTGCTCTATAACCAAAACGAGTGGATAGATTTTAATGATTTTTTTATAGTTGTTTTTACCATATATCTTAGAAAGTTTGACTACCCTTTTTTTGGTAACTGAAAGTTTGGAGGTAATCACTATTTACCTAAATAGACTTTGATCAAGTATAGCTTGTAAGGACTTAAACAAAACGTGTTGTAGCTATTTGCTCATTAAACGTACATGTATATTCGGGTAAACATTTCTTAAATCTGCCATAGGGCTATTATAAAATAACAAAATTTACACCCGACTCTGAAGATTCACCCAAACCTGTATAAAAATCACAAAATCTGTTCAGGAATAATTAGCGAAAATCAAAATGAGCCATGACAGCTGTCTTTAAAAGCTTGATTTTATTTAAATACGATTTAATTTTGAAGACGAGTTTATAACACAAGAGAAGCAAGTTTAGGCCTTTATTAAATTTATTCTTTCAAAGATGGTGTCCATTGTTTACTTTCAGCATTGGATGAACTACTGAACTTACAATTTTGAAGATCTTAAATTTTATTTATTTTTGGGAGTACAGATGGAGTCAGAAAGTTTGTGCAATATTTTTACAACTTTTTGTTAAGCTGATGTTTAACTTTGTTATTTTATGATTTTGACAATCCTAAGTTACAATCAAGTTCGAATACATAAAGTAAATAGAAAGTATGTTTTGGATATACAATGAACAAATTATATAGGAACATATATAAATATGAACAATATATATATATATATATATATATATATATATATATTATACCAAATTAGGATAGGAGCACATTTCACAGTATAGTTGTTTAATGAAAGATGTCATACATTTATAATTAATGGATTAAACGTTTTCTAAACAAATCTGTAATTATATGTGGGGAAATAATGTACAAAAGTGGAATATATCATGACGAAAAAACATATATTATTAAAGATTAAAAAGAAATTAAGATTGGATAGTTAAAAATTTACCTTTTGAAATAACGATAACCACTGATGATATCTATACCTCCTTTTAAATCAATAACCACTGATCTAAATAATAAACATTGCAGGTGTTTTTAATTTTGACGCATAACTGATAAGCGGGTTTTAATTGGAGTTATAAAACACGAACTGTATTAATTGATCGATTACCATGCTGATAAATTTTGGATGTTTATTTAACAATAATTTACGATTTATAAAGTGCTTTACGATGTCCCCGCCTTACATTAATCAAAATAAAGTTATAATCATGTAAAGTGTTTCATATGCACGCATTCTAAAAGAACGATATAACACTCTGCGTGTAACTGATATACGGTGACGTGATTTTCACGTGTTATGGCATCACGAAACCGTTAAGAAGTGATTTTATACATGCCTTTTGTCCGTCGTCGTTGTCGCCTGTACGTAAGCACGATAGCGACCACAAAAAAAACTAAGATAGTAATAAAGAGCTTTCAAGAAACATTTTACTGTTTAACCTATAGTAAATTGGAAATGCGGGCTTTATGTACATGTAAACTGCAGACTACTTACTTCTGAAGTTTGAAGTACTGGAGACTATCGTCTGTCTCTTAATCCAGTAAATGTAAATGATCTAGTGAAGCAAGTACCTTACGAATAATAAAGAGTAAAGTTTGTTATATTAGAACATTAAAGGTAAACAATCATACTTCAAATTATTTAAAATAAAAAGAATTAATATCAACTCAAATGTAGGTTATACAAATTTTAGATAATTTTTCTTTGGGAGAATACTTATTACAGAGTTCTAACGTGTTCCCCCAAGAATAAAATAAAAGATTCTGATTCTGCCAGTTTATTTACCTAATATGTTTAACTTCTGAATGCGCTGTTCAAATTTGATGAAATTAGAAGGCGAGTATATTTTTGTTACATCTTCGTTCAATAATAAGATCCTGTTTTAATAATACGGCACAGTTTCAAAATGTCGCCGTTTTTAGCAGTGGTTTTGAGTTCGTAGATGTTTCAAGAAAGTGGTTTGAGAATTTCAAAAAAAAAGTTAATACAAAAAATTACAATTTGTTAAAGATTTGATTTTTAATTTTGAAAATTATATAAAAAAACATTCAAAAATAACTATATTTTTTTTTAAATTTGAATAATTAATTAATTTAATTATTAATAATTATTATAATCAGCAATTTATATGTTATCGGTAATATGTTAAAACAGGCATTGTATACAACGACTAGGCATTATATAAATTGTCTAAAGTTGGCAGGTGAAGTATGAAATCAAGTTTATTTTATACTTTGTTTAGTGATTTTATAGAATGCCCGTTGCACTTCAGGCAGAGAAGTGCAACCGGTTTTCCATGGCTTTCAGATTAGCGTATTTTAGGTTGGGTTGATTTACTTCAGTAAATATTTAGTACACACATTCTATTTTCTCTATTTCATATTTTTTATATTGTAAAGTTTTCTTAGTATATTTTTTCATTTAATACTTTGCCTGAAGAACCGTGGGCATTTTACAAAATACCTAGGCATGGTGGGCAATATCTAGTAGAAGTTAGTAAAGATCTAACAAAATTACTTTACTTCATACTTTGCTAAAAAAGGTTAGACAATTTATAGAATGTGTAGGTATTCTATGGAATGTCTGTAACATATAAAATATAAAATCAACACATTATAGCAAAAATTACTATTTCTTAATCGTTCATTCATTTAAAATATAACAAATCAAAACGCGATTTATTTTTTCTGTCGATGTTTAGATTTTTAAAATGTGTATAACTTTTTTATAAATTGTATTAACTAGAGTTAATTTTTGTCAACTTAAAAAAAATCAAAGCAAAGTTTTTTTTAAACGATAAAAAATCATGAATTTTGCTTATTTTCAAAATAAAAATCAATGATCAATTCATATGAAGTCATATTACGTTTATAGACTAACGCAATTTATTCTTATATCAATATAAAAGTTGTGAATTTATTGACAACATTTCTTGCAAACTTTCGCGTTGATTGAGCTCCCACCTCCCACCCACCTACGATGGTAGCTGATTGGCGACAAACGACGCGAGACAGCGTCTAATGAGCGGCAATCGACGTCGTTTTGAACTCGTAATGGCTTCCAAGAGAAAAAAAATACATCGAAATCATATTTCGTTTTTCTCTGATCGTCTCAGTTAAGATATTTGTTGATAATTGAAGTGTATTTATATTTTAAAAACACACTTTAAATCTAACTGTAAACACTTTAAATTTGTTTGAATTTCTAACCTGTAAAGAAAGCGAGGCTGATGAATTTTAAATATTGATTTATCGATATTTTTCGACTTTTCAAAACCCATTTGTTTTATACCCAGTAAACAAAGTTTCAGGTAAATCTGGTAATCTCAAAAAATGTGAACCTCCTGATTTTAACTTATCTTGGAGTTTCGTGGTTTTAGAAAATCGATAAATATTCCACTCACCGTCCGTCCGTCGTCGTTGCAGTTTGAACGTAAGTACAATAGCGGGATACAAATTAAGATAGGAACCTTAAATTGAGTATAGAGTACTCACACAGAAAAGAGATAAACATTTACTGATTTTAATTCGGCATGTAATGGTACCAACTTTCTAAAATGATAAAATACAAAGTTAATATCAAAAAAGTGTTTTCGAACCCTGAAAATCCAAGAAACTCATATTTTCTTATAGTTACGAGATACGGCGGGTTCTATTATCTGACTCGAGCGAAACGAGTGAACACATTGATAGAATCTAGCCAACATGTACAAATAATCGATTCACACATTTATGTTGGTTAAAAAACCGGTGTTGTAACAAGTATTTTAAACAAACTTACCCTACTGAACAAGATAGCTTGATCTATCAATACAATTTAAATACTCCTACTAGGCCCAAGAAACTAGTTTTATGATATTATATTTAGATCTGCTTGTATTATCTGGCTGGGTAAGTACCATAATGGCGTAATATTATTGTTTCTTGTAGTCTTCGGTTTAATCCCTCTCTTTCATCTTTCTATCAAGTCATTCTTGACTTCCTCTTGTTCATTTACACGCCCTGACGCTATTCGAGGGCTGTCTTTTTTACTTAAAAAAAAAACAAAAAAAAAAAAAACAGGGAGTAAGCCTTTCCACATATTCAACTCTCCACGTCAGATAATGATGACATCCTTTATCGGGTATTGCATTTTTGACTCATCTAAATGTTTGTGACAGAAGACAAATTAGATTTTTTGTTGCAGGGTTTTTTTGCAGTTCATGTTATTTTTTTGTCTAATATAATTTATCAGAGTTTACCATTTAATTTTATTGTTGTTTGGTTTTTTCGTCTTAATATATTATGTAGTTTATCTCATGGTTTCATTTATTTAGATATTACCAACCACATATCGTGGAAATTGAACTGGATTTATGCCTTTTTTCAGGTAGTCTTGTGTTAGTTTCTTCTTCTTCATATTTCTCTCTTGATCAACTTTTGTAGTCTTCCGATTCTAGATGGTATTAGAGCTAGGGATCTTTATTATATTATATTTTATTTTCTTCTTTTTTTATAAGACTATCATGACTAAGGGATTTTTCAAGAAAAACATGAATGTTTTTATTTGACTTTTGGAGTAGTTTTTGGTCAGGAGATTTTGGAATCTTGAAATAAAAAAAAAACTTATATAATGAGTGGGTGTATATTAAAACATTTATGTTTCTAGTTTATGATACCCTCAGTGTTACCGGCTTGTCAATCTTAGGGAGCCTAGTTGGACGTACACCTTCCTTTCATGTAGGTTTGGACAGGTTTCATCCCTCTCTTGACCAACTCTTCTTCTCCTCCGGCTCTGACGCTATTAGATTATTTACTAGGTGTCTTTATTTTATTATCTTTTATAAGGCGATGATGACGGAGAAATTTTTTAAGAAAAAATCAAATAATTATTTAGTTTGACATTAGGACTATATTTTGATTAGGAGATATTTGTTTTAAAATAAAAAATCTAATAAGTTGAATGTTCATACTAACTTTAAATTTACTGCGGTGAATGTGTGGGTTTATAAAGATATATATTTCTTGTTTGATACTCTCAGGGTACCGTCTTGGCAATTCGAGGGAGCCCATCTGGATCTACACATTTTTTTAAAGTTGTCTTGGATTATAAAATATCACTCTCTTTCTTTTTTACAATAAGGGCTCTCTTTACTAACTATTGTTCCCATTCGAACCTGAGGCCATTAGAGTTACAGGTCTAGGAGTATTTATTCTCTTCCTTTTTTTTTAAAAGGTGATGATGACTGAAATGCTTTTGCCTGTGAGCAACAAGGATCTATTTTATGATTTATCTATTTTAATTTGTTTTCTTAAACTTATACTAAAGTTCCCTAAAACATTCAAAATGAAAATCCGTTATCTGTAATGAAATCCTCTCTGTTTACATGTATCCAAAGATTTGTCAAATCCAGAATATATCCAAGCAAAATATATTCTACAAAGCGTTCGTAATATCCAAGACAGCCTCCGGGTTTCTAAATTTCTTTGATGTTATAAAATGAGTTTCTCAAGACATTCGTACAACACAAACCTTAATATGAATGTTTAAAAAAATGTATCTGCTTGTACATCGTCGAAACGTCTTAACGTTTTGATTTGAATTTAATCAAAAATACAATAAAACTGGGAATAACAGTAAATGGAAACTTGGTGGAATAGAATTTTTAATATGTCACTTTAATATCGTTGTTATTACATTCCTAGCGTCTGTAGGGATGCAAGCATACGTAAATAATTGAGAAAGGGGGGTTGAAAACGGAGGGGTAGAAAATGGAAAGGGAGTAACATCATACAAATGTAGCAATAAGAGTGATGGGTGAAGCTTTCTTTGAAATTTTTACTTGTAAAAATTGTGAATGTATTTGTAATACTGTGATGAAGATATATTATGAACGGTTTGTTTGTTTTATTTTATATTCTGGTTTTACATTTGTTGATGTTTATATAAATTAAAGGTGTTTTTTTATAGTGTTACGTAGAGAATTTAAAATAAATTGATAGAGGCATTGTTATAGTGACTTGATTTGGATGAAAGTTTCTTCATCCTGCTTTTGTATTTTCATTAGATTGTGTTTACGTGCAATTGCTAATTTTACAACATGGCAGATAATATGGTTGCCTCAATTTACTTTTAATTCACTAATTTAGTAAAAAATTCTAATTTTATTTTTATTAACCGGAATTATAAATTTAGTAAATTTTAATAACTAATTTAACCTCTATCTTCACTTAACTTTGCTTAAAGTGATATTTTAAACGGGGAGGGGAGCGCAATTTTTAAGTACAAATTTGTTGGCCATTGTGAAAAAGAAAATTGACATATTCTTGTTGCGAATAAAAATTATATCCATAGAGTGATTTTCTGATGATGGAATAGAGATCCGAAAGGAGTCTAAGTACGTAGATAATAAGTTCACATGGACAAAATCATTCTAGATTGAATTTTGAATAAAAATAGATTATAGTACTGGTTCCCCCCCCCCCCAGTTTTTGTGTGTTTGTTCTTTTAATCACTCGATCTTTTAGTAATTATAAATCACAGATTCACGTGTGTAAGAAGAAATTACTGAAGAACAACTGTAAAGAAAAGAACAAAATGAAAGACCTCTAGACATTCAGGGTCAGAGGTGAACAAATAAAAAAGATTGATCTAACCCAAGACTACGTGGAAAAAGGTGTAGATCTGCAAAGATCTCTGGGATTGCCAAGCCAGTAAACACTAAAGTGTTGCGAGGGAACAGAGTTGTATATTCAATGCAAGATTTTGTAAAACTAGACATTTTTCGTATGTAGAAATGATATATCTTGTGATTTCTAAAATGGCAGCCAATCTTATTTTATTGATATTTTCAAATTTTCAAAATATATAAGCAAACCCACAATATAAGACCTTTAGTGCGCTAAATTAAAAGAAAAATTCTTTAAAATTATTCACATGAAAATATTTACACCTAGTTTCTAGCTGCAACCAATTGCAATAATACTCTTGATACATATGCATTAATTTAAATCCCTCACATGTTGGTTACATCCACTCTGAGAAAAACGTCTACCTTTAATCAATTAAACCCTTAAAATTGTTCATGTAAATTTACATGAAATTCACAAAGTGGCAACAAATGTGATCATTGAAAATTCTTAATTGTTTGTCTAGCAATCAAAGCAAAAGGAGGGGGATTTGGTTAAAGAGAAGGGGGTGGACAATTCAATATTGAATCGTTTTAAGAATCGAGTATCATGTTTCTTCAGATTAATTAAAAAGATGAACCTGGAAAGAAGAGGGGGTGGGAAAAGCGCCAGGTTATCTGCATGCTATCAAAGGGATGATTTCGACCCTTATGATTCCAACTCCAGTTTTAATCAGTTGTTTGTTCACTTGGTTTGCTATATATAGACATCTCCCCAAGCTCAACTTCCTTTTCTCCTGTTCCTATATTATTTTCCCTACCTCTCGTATTCTATTATTCTTTATACATTTGCTTTTTTCTTTTTTCCAACGATGGAATTGAATGAATCTTTGTTGTAAAGTTGGTAATACATTACATTCTGTAGTAGCCTACATGTTATTATTGTAATAACTTTATTGATTTCTAGGTTGTTATAAAGGGAAGTGTGTTGATACTTTGAAAATTATTGATAGAAAAAAAGAGTAAAACAAATAAAAAAATAATGAATAAAGAGTAAAGGAAATAAAAAATAAAGAGTAATGCAAATTAAAAATTAAATGAGTAAAGTATTAAAAAAATAAGCGAATAGAGAATAAAGCAATTAAATATATTAAACGAATAAGAAGTAAAGGAATTAAAAAATGAAAATAATTAAGAGTAAAGCAATTATAAAACTAATGAATAATTAGTAAAGGAATTAAAAAATAAAAAGACTAAAGAGTAAACCAATTAAAAAAAAATGAAAAAAGAGTAAATCAAATACAAAAATTAAAAAAATTAAGAGTAACGTAATTTAAACAATTTAAAATAAACCAAAGACAAAATTAAAAAATAAAGAGCGAAGTAAATAAAATATGAAATGAATGAAGAGTAAAACAATTAAAATAATGAAGAGTAAAGCAGTTAATTGATAAAATAAAAAAAATGTAGAAATATGTATTTTTGCCTTTTTTGACAGTTCAGCTTCAAATTTCACAGCAAAATTATAGTTTGCCAATGTTAAAAATTCTATAATTTTCAGCAACATTTGTTGGTTACTCTCTTTCTCAAAAAAAAATACAGTAGAGTTTTATGCGGATATATTCGATTTGAGGTTCACAGAAATGGTTTCTAGTACGATGTCTGTATGTCTATCAGTGCTCTATAACTTATTAAACACGTGGACTGGTTTGAATCAAATTTGTTACGTAAGAATTTCTTAACCACACCTCAGTAGGTTTTGTTCCTTTTCATAACTTAAAACTTGTGGGTAGTTAAGGAAACCTAAAAACTACAATTTTCTTGTTATTGAAAAGAGAAGTACTCTTTTCCACAATTTATTTTAAATAAACAACCGTTCTAAAAATAAATTAAAAATTCAAAGAATTAAACGATGAAATGGCTGGAATGTTTATATTTATAATATACTTCACTCACTTTAATTGTTAACAAAGAAGTTTGTCCAGGAAATGCAATTAAATATAAAAACCAAATACAATACAAACACAAGTACTGTACAAATTAAAAAATACAAACACTACGCTTAATAATGTCTTTCAAGGTAAAAAATCTTTATGGTTCTTTCACATTCACGTGTCAGCCATTTATTATATACTGTGGTTAATTATATTAAAGTATTCCGAAATACCCTAGCTGCTTCTACACTTTTTTCAAATAAGATCCCTTCCTTTTATCTTTTATAATAAGTCTCTTTGTGTTCTTTTCTTAATTTTTTTATAAGGTGATGATCACCAAGATGTTTTCGCCTTTAAAAAACAAGAAGAAAAACACTTTTGTAAATTTTTTAAAATACTCTTATTATCTAAGTTACTTATTCAACATAACTGAACGTTTGATCACATTATCATAGAGTCTATCTTAAAGTTTAGACTTACAACACGTGTTTTCGATTAGATAAAGTTGTCTCTTGTAAGTTAAGTTTATAGATAAGTACTTGTTGATGTATGAAGACATCAGCTGGTAGGATGAATGTATGCATTATTAACAACTAGTGAGATAGTCTAATCATGGACAAAGTGAGCTATAGAATAATTTATATTTGATGGCGAAGATGATTTATAATGTAGAAAGCATTTTAAGAATACAATTGATTGCTTTCGTATAAAACCGAGTTGTAGGGCAGCGTTATGGAACTTACCCAGCCCTATCATACAACGTTACAAGTAGAAGCTTTAAATGTAATAACAATATTTCGTTTCGTAGGGTTGGTAGGAAATGTTAAATTGTTTTGCCAAGTCTCATCCAGTTGGGTAAGGTTTTTTGTATCGCAAATTCATATGAGCGTAAGTATAGTGGTTTAAAAACTATACATAAAATAACCGTAATTTTTTCGCTTCATATTTTGGAAAAATAAAAATGTATTAGATTTTGAAAACAAAATAATGTTACTTTATTTTACCAAAAGTCCTCAAAAAGAAAAATAACTACATCTATGGTAGTCTGATATTAGTACCGATGCCCCCCCTCCTTGGGAACTAGTCTTATCCAGTCAAAACTCTAATCTTTGAGTTTCAAGATTCAACCCGGAAACTACTCAAATGTTATGATAGACAGTTTAAAAGATAAAACATTTTAAAAAAGAGTACTTAACGGATTACTCAAAAAATCTAATTACTACGTACAAAGTAAACTGAATAATGGAAGGTTTGAAACTTAAAAGTGGCACAAACGTATTTCAATTTTGTAAATTATAAAGGTTTATCACTAAAATGGACTTATTAAGCTGAAAGTATAGTTTCAATATTCAATTCATTTTTAATATGAAAGTAACAAAATGTCGAACTGTTCGTTGAATTTTGCTGTGTGTTTTTGGAGACATTCGTTTACTAGAAAAAATGGAGGTTCATTGATAGTAAAATTTTACCTGTATTCACCATTGCTTATTTTGTTAACTTTTATAATTTACGTCTAATGCTACAAAAAAGTTGTTTTTAAATATTACAAAACAAAATTAAAAAACTTGGTAGCTTAAT
This sequence comes from Aphrophora alni, assembly GCA_963513935.1. NCBI lineage: Eukaryota > Metazoa > Arthropoda > Insecta > Hemiptera > Aphrophoridae > Aphrophora > Aphrophora alni. Next base: position 18,361,192 of record OY740773.1, on the reverse strand, counting down.
TAGCTGAATTTTTCATATTTATAGTTAGGTGTGTGGAATAATGGTTGAAAATATTCAAAATTGTAACGGAATTTAACAGTTTTTTGGTGGCTCTTCCTAGCTCTGGATAACGAGTTATACTAGCTAATTTTGTGCAGGATAATCTGTGTATACTTAAAGCAATATAGAGCTAGAAAAACAATTTCATTTTTTTTATTATATTTGTTTGTTTGTAGATTAGCCTAATCAGCTTTGAATAATTTAATAAAGTTCCTTAGTCCCTGAATAAATAGCCTAACGTTAAGGTCAGAAATAAACAAGAGTTGTTTCAAAAGGGAGAGAGAGAGTGAGAGAGAGAGAGAGGGAGAGAGAGAGAGAGAGAGAGAGAGAGAGAGAGAGAGAGAGAGAGAGTGTGTGAGAGAGAGAGAGAGAGAGAGAGAGAGAGAGAGAGAGAGAGAGAGAGAGAGAGAGAGAGAGAGAGAGAGAGAGAGAGAGAGAGAAATTAAGACGATGTTAAGAGTCTAGTGTGTAAAAACATACTCTGGTATTAAGACACACTCTGGCTTAATATGTATAAAATCCTGAGTTGTCTAAAAGTTACAATGTTGACTCACCATCGTGGGTTCAGCGAATCGTCAAGACCAGGATTATGGCGACGCTTCTGGTCTACTGAAAATCCGTCTATCGTGGTATATGTTCTTGAAGGGTTATGCTGCAATATTTTTGTAATATTAATATTGTACTTTTCACGTTTTTATAAATACTCTTATGGATAGTTAACTTTTCTTTTCTACGAACTAACAGTATTTTATCAATATTTCCTAATAATCAATGCATTTATCAAGTTTAGTCATTCATCTCAGCCCAACATACAAGTTTAATATTGTAATTTAAAATATAACGCTGCATCACAGCCCGAGTTCTTTCCACTACCCCTCTGTAAACATGTCAGGGAATTGCAATTTGCAAGATATTATGATACAACATGAGGGAGATTTCATAATTCATTTCACTTCCATATGAGAAAATCTCCAAGCTGACTAGTAAGCTTATTACGCTAGAGGATGGGAAGACATTTATTAATATTAACGAAAAAACGAGAGAAGGGAGGGTAAAAGACGTTGGTTTTGTGGGAGGTAAAATGTCTATTGTTGAACAGTCAGGAGTATCGAGTGATCCGTCACTGGGGGGAGTTTGCGCACTGGACTGTTGCCATGGTAACGCTCGGAAGCGAGTTAACGCCATAGTAAGGGTGGCTGGATAACCTATTACCAATACAATCTGATAAAGAAATAAAATGGCGCGCTCTAAGGTGGATATATGCTGCAGATCGATATCTGGTAGGCAACGTATTTGTCATTGCTTTCTTTAAAAAATGAAAATGTTTCAACTCGATAATTTTTTTTTCGAAATTTCAATATCAAAGCGTTGGAAAAGAATTGAAAAAAGTAAAATTTTAGAATTGTTGTTTATAATATAGTTTTGTTCCAAAAGTTTAAATAATCTTTTTACGTGAGGAATTCTTCTAATATTTCAGAAGAGTTTTCATGAATATTTGTACATAAAATATTGTTTCTCACATATTTATTTATGTGTTTCCTTATTTAGAAACCTTGTTTACACGAATTACGTTACAGATTAATACAATAAAAGAAGAAAAATCGCAATCTGTCATTCTGATTAAATTATTCATAACAAAACGTTCTGTAACACTTGTTAAAAATTACATCACAAAATGAATCAATTGTCAGGTCTAATTTATTGATTACTTGTAAAGTTCTATTTAAAGTAGAAATTGGAATTATTACACTGTTACTTCTTCTTTATTAAAAATAATGAAAAACACTCAGTTTATGTAACGGAATAGGAAAGTGTATATTTATTAGAACATTTGGAATATCGAGTGAACTGTTTAAAATTTGGAATAAAAATATCATTGAAAACAACTTACAGCTTGTTTTTAACGACACTGTGTAATAATAGATCATAGTTGTTTAAAAAAAAACAAAAAAAAAACTAAGTATTAAATTGTTTATAGTTAAAAAAGGGAAGAGAAGTTTTTGTATAGTTTTACTATATTATTATATATTTGTTAATATGGGTACCCAATTATTATTCCATAATCTATTTATGAACCTACTAAGAGAAAATATAATGCCTTTATCAACATCCATGAAAACTCGTTTCTAATAACAAATCTCACAGATTTATTGGCTAAGTTGATGACATATTTTACATGATTTTTATCGTTAATTTAGAATCAAAATGAATACCAAGATATCAAAAACTTTCTACCACTTCTGACGTCTTGTCAATTATGCTACTCCAACTGAGAACCATAGATTTATATTTAACTCTAGCTTGTATATTTCATTTAGTTTTGAATAAACAAACAATTTCTACAGTCCTATAAAATACATTTTGAATGATTAATTAGGTTATTACGTATCGTAGAGAATATTATAAGTTAGGTCAAAAGATCTATGTCTAATTTCTTGTTAATATATTAGTTTTCAGCTTTCCTGAGTACAAACTTTTTTTTTGGAAGTATGCCTATATGTCTGTGCAGAGATTTACGGCAATGTAAAAAACATTCTCTGAAGTTGTAAATACTACATGTTACTAAAAATGTCTTAATTTATTTTGTTTAAACTGTCTTATTTACATTTCGAATACTACTTAATGGAAAGTAATAATTATACTATATGATCATTTTGTCATTGCCACCATTATCTATATATTGATCTATTGAAAAACTTTAGAGGGAACTTTCATTAATTTTTAATGGTATTTAAAACTCCGTTAAACATTAAAAAAAAAAAAAAAAAAAAAAAAAAAAAAAAAAAAAAAAAAAAAATGCCATTTATCAAAATGACGGAGAACTTTAAAATTTTTCACAGTATCACATATTTTATAGTGATTTTGTATTTTACACAACATTAATTTTTTTTATTTTTTATTCTTTGTGAAACCCATTTATTTAGAAGTTATAGGAGCTTGAAATTTTGACAAATTGATGTGTGATTCATATTTAGTAGGCGATTTTGAATTAACTTAATTTAATTTATGTTTGACTTAAAATTTAATTTATATTTATAGTCATTTGTGTGTGTGAGTGAGTGTGTGTGTGTGTGTGCGTGCGTGCGCGCGCGTGTGTGTGTGTGTGTGTGTGTTAAAGCAAAACAGTATTCTATTAAGGTTTACTTTTTAAATTGTTTTTAAACATTGTTATTCCTTTCTTAATTTAAACTTGTTTTTCTCTGAAAAATATTTATATTATTTTCGTTTCATCATTAATTTTACTCGTGATAATACCTTAATACCATTTTAAACCTTAATTCATAGTTTCATACCATACGATATTTCTGTGTATTGATTTAGTTTGATTTTATTTGTTTCAAAAATTATTTATTGTACGTTGGAGGGGATTTTTTATTTTTTTACCTTTGCAAACCGGCTTTTTAAATATCATGAAACAGTAATGATGGTTCCCCATTTACAGTTTATCAACAGATCATTAGTTTAAGAGATACCAATGGTGGTAAAGATAAAATGATCAGTCTGTACAGATCTCCATGTTTGACAAAGCTGTAAGAGGGGAGTAGTATAATTAAATTTTTCCAATCTAAGATCATGTCTATGCTTAGTCATTTAATTATGCGTAGAGCCTTTAGATAGAAACTCATTAATATCATATTTTAAAATAGTAAAGTACTTTTTATATACCTAGAAGTAACAGGCGAAATATTTTTAATTTTTAATTGAAAGTTTGCAATTACGACCACTGCGTAATTTCTGTGATAGTTTTTTTGAAAATTTTAAAAATGTTTTAGAACTATTATTACCCATACGTTGAACCAAAATTCAAATAACGATAGAACTACAATCGAGGGAGAATATGTATTTCCAATTGTTGAAATTCTAATTTAATTATGTGTGTAGGTATCAAACCAGGACTATCCTTCCGTCAGGACGTTTCCTCCACCCTTCTCCCTCCTTCCTCCCTCACTATCTCGACATCCTATTGTAGGGCTATCTACAAAGTTTGCATTTGGTATTGCTTGTCCCCCTTTTATACAGGGGAATACACTTTACTTCTTTACTTTAGATATATCTTCACAGTACAGTAAGGATAAAAATATCGCGATGCCAATCTAAAGTAATATATTTTCACCAACTTTGGTTTTAAAATTTATTTTATTCTATCAAAAAGACACAAATTGTATGACAGTTATAAATTATAATGTATAATAGTAGAATTTAAATAACAAACATTGAGAAAAACTAATCACGGAAAACAACTTGCAAATAAATATAGAATTATTATTCTTTATTTTATGAAACCAAGTTAGGACCTCAGGTTCCTCTATTCTATTTAACCTCAAGAATTACAAAATATAATAACATTAAAATTATACTATTAAAATTAAAAGTATGATTATTGTAGAATATAAAATTTTCAACTTATTTATAATTGATTTAAAAAATATAAAATAAATATTGAGCTTGACTTGTCAGATAGAATTGGATAGAATAAAACTCGAACACGAGAACTCACAAAATTTACGTTTAGTTAATCACTGGCGTTTCAACGACAAAGTCGCCATACTCAGTGATACATGAGCTACAATAACTAAACTATAACTCACTTATATCTACTTAGACAATAAAATAAAGAACAAAACCACACACACACACACGAATTCAAACTAATTCCCCAAAACAGCCCAAACGCCACGAACACATGAAACCGGCACTTCAAAGTATTTTTAAATTGATCGCGATTCGTTTTTAATATTTTCCACTAACGAATTCCAAAACCTACATGCTATCATTGTAAATAATGTATTAAACATAACAGTGGTATGCCTTGTTATAAATAATAAAGAAGATCCTCTTCAGTATTTCTAGAATTGACTTTTGAACTAAATTTGCCAGATAGCGAACAGTGTGCGATAACAAGAAAATATGATCATTTCGAAATTGTTAGGTTTAAAACAGAAATTTGAATTGCCATTATGTAACATGATCACTTTTTAAATTAAAAAATGCAAAATAAACAATAATTTTTATTACGCTACAGTTATTGTCACATCATTAATTACAGTGTCACAATAGTTGAAATATGAATAAATTAATGTTTTCACCAACTCAAATTTAACATTAAATTCCATTAGATCTATACATGTTTTCAAAATGTGCATGCCAGTAAAAACTTTATTACACGTGTCATTTGCATTATCTTTCGAGCTGAAAGTCTACTAATAAATTTGTAACTGATCTATGTTTTTCCTCTCTACGTAAAACCTACTAAACCGATTTTTACGAATTGTTAAAATCATAGTTTCCACTCAGAAGGTTTAACGTTGGGGTTTTTGATATGTCAATTAGAAGTTAGGTTATGATGGTAAAAAGGTTTTTTTATGTATTTTTCTCATAAGGAAATTGCAGCCGTAATGGTCGATACTTGTTCGCGGCAATCACAACATCTGCTGGACCGATTTCAATGAAACTTTACGAGCTCGTAGTAGTATGTTTTAAAAGGTTATAAACTTTGTTCAATATTGATATCTTAAAATTAAATGAGTTATTACAAAAAATATTAAGTTTAGCAGTCAATGTTTGCGTATGCGTCGTAAATGAATCACGAATCAGTCCACAATTTATTCTGTTTGAACAAATCTAATTTGTACTAAAAAAACAGTTTATCTTTAAATTCAATGCGATCATATAACGATTTCTTCTTCGCGATTTCACATTGAGCAGATTTTTAAATCTATACTAATAAATCTGTAAACATTTCGTTGTTATCTTATAACAGCTGATTAGATCCATCAGCTTAAATAGTTCAACACAAAGATAGGTTAGGCCTAGCAACATTTTACTTACAACACTAATTAATTACATTACGTCAATCAGCTAAAATAATTCAACAAAAAGGTTAGGTTTAGTCTAGACCAATGTGAACGATTTTTAGGAATATGTTTTAAAATTGATTTTATTTTTACATACTTAGTTACCATAGCAACCAATACAATAATAAACATTTAAAACAGCTGAATAGTGTTATTAACTTGATTGATACGGAAGCAAAGTTTTGATGTATCAATATATATTTTATAAAGATGTGTGTAAAAATTTTATCAAAAGAAGATTCTTATAACCTATAAATGTCTAATTTCGATTCCCATATACCCATAAATAGGTAATTTAACGATCAATGTTGAATCTGAAATATTTGCTGGAGAAAACCGCGTGTAACAGTTAGTTAGGAATAAAAACAACTTAAATAATACATTAATTAGAATTGTTTTAGTGTAGCCTCAAGCATATCATCCACTGAGTAAATTCGTTTCCCTTCAACATCAGATTTAATTTATTTAAACAAAATTTTCTCTTCCACTGGTTTTTTATATTTTTGTGGAAGCTTATTAATGAACATTACACCATTTTCAGATGCTTCAAAAACGTCCAATCTGTCCTCAGAAATCGTATCTCCTACGGACATCAATATTAAGAGAAGATTAATTTTTAAATTATGCAATATAATATTAATCCTAAAATAATCAAAGTATTTGGTTTAAAATTATTTATTTCTATAAGGATCAAACCTTAGGGATTTTGTATTATGAGCACGGGCTAGGCAATCTCCAGGGAATCTAAAAGGATTTACATCCTTCTTCATGTGGTCTTTGGTTTGATCTTTTCATATTTCCTATTAGGTCTCTCTTGATCAACTTTGGTTCTTTGCCGACCTTGACGCCATTAGAGTATTCAAGAGCTTTGGTTTTTTATTTTAAGTTCTACTCTTCCTTTCTTAATTATCAGATAATGACTGAGAGTTTTTCATCTTTAAAAGATAAGAAAAATTTACGAAATGAGTCAATTAAACTGCTTGTTTCTGAAAACGAAATAGATTTAGTAGAATTACACCCACAAAACAATTTCATAATTTAAGAGGGTTGAACATTTTATAAATAGTTCAGTTAAGAACTAAGCTAGCGTCCTAATCAAGAAAACCACTGAACTGAGTTTTATTAATTCATTAAATAGTCTTTCTTTTGAATCTTCTTAATAACAATAATTTGTCTATATAGTGTTAAAACCGTAAATTCAAATTAAATTTTTATTTTAATTAGTCTTTAGATAGCTCTATTTTTCAGCACTTTTATTATTTTAAGAATGGAAAGTTGAAAGAGAGGGATCTAACCCAAGACTACCAGCTAAGATCACTTGAGATTCCTATGCCAATATTAACTACAATGAGCCACTGAGGGTGTCACATTCCATTCTGATTTTGTTTGTCTTAATTTTCAAATACAAGGATCAAACATATTTATATTCTTTAACATCATCACACTTTTTCTATTTTTCGATTTCAAGGAATAATTTATATATTATAGTACAATAAATTTAGAAATCGCACTACACTAACTTTTGTTTATTGTACAAAGAGTCTAACAATAACTTAGAATTGTTTTTGTGGTTTCAGATAAATAAAAGATTATTCAAAGTCAATGGAGGATTTCATACCAAATCACTGCGTCCTGGCTTCTGGTTTTATTCAAGAGCCTATTTCGTAATGCAGTCTACAGTATAGCAAACACATTATTGAAGTATTTTGGAAATTTTTGTTTCGTTTTGTAAATCTAAAGCGTAAGCCAAAGTAAGTGAATAATTACTGTTTAAAAAACTTATTTACTTTTAGATATGTATATTTTTAGTGAATTTAATTAGAAAAATTATCTACTAAAACTGCGCTTAATGTGAAACCCAGTCAGAAGAATGTGAGAACTGTGTTTCGATTAGTTCTAGTTGGATAGATTCTAAATAAATGAATCTGTGTTGCGATTTTACTTAGATTTTTGTATTAGGCTTTGTGTAACGGACAGCTAGGATATCCTTTAGTGATTTTTTCAGACACGATTAAAAAAAGTAGAGCTTTTACTCTCTTTATTTATAGAGAGGGAATAATTCGGAAAGTAAAAAAAAATATGCCGGTGAAGCATATTTCTCTATATATAGATGAAAATTATTGTGGAATAGCTAAAAAATATGCCGTAGAAGCTTTAACTTTCTTTATTTGTAGAGAGAAATGATTTTACCACGGTAAACAAATATTCCGTAACTTTTGTAGAATTTTCCTTGTTGTTTACAGACGAAACAATTTCCGATCATCATTGGTTTATATAAAAGGAAGAAAGAACATAAAATAAAGAATCCTAACCCTCGAATACTCTAATGGCTTTAGGGTCGCAAAAGAGCAACAGTTGGTCAAGAGAAACTCGATAGGAACGATGAAAGAGAGGTATCTAACCCAAGACTACGTGAAAGTAGGTGTAGATCCAACTGGGTTCCCTAGAGAGATTCAACCCTGAACTTACTAATGTGAGCCCATTAGGGTGTTATTTGTAGATATTATAGTTTTGCTTTATTATATAAACAAAGTATGGAGAAAGTTATGCGATGGACCAAAAAATCGACGTCCATTTTGAAGTTCCCTTAGTCGAAATATAAATATTTGGAATGATTTCTGGTGTGGACACTTTCAATGACTTTTGTTATGTGAGCTATTTTGAACATAACTCGAAAGTACCTACCATAAAAACAACAAAATACGATTTCCTAAAAATCAGGTTTAAGTATTTTGATTATATTTTGCTCAAGTCTAAGGACCTAAAAGAAAACCTATTGGTCGCCATCTTGGTTGGTAAAAAACAAAAAATCATAATGTAACTGTTATAAATTCGTCATTTTTTTAAAAATTGGCTGGACCCATTTTGTTCAAATTTTAATGAAATATGAAGCTTAACGACTAAGTCGAAGTTATAGACTATTAGAATATTGAACAACTTTTATATTTTACTTGTTCAAGATTTATCACTTGAAAACGTAAGTTGATCCCCTTAATGCAATGTTGAATAATTTTATATACACAAATAATGTAAAATTTCTGAATAAATTATACTAATTCCAAGGAAAATTAGTTCTTCCAGTAGGATTGGTGAACAAACCATAATTCAGAGTGTTTCTACGGGGGAAGATCTCACTAAGTTTTGTATGAAATTAAGGAAACACGATTTAATAAATAAATGCTATACATCTCAATTATTATTTTACACGATTCTCACTTCTCAGTGATTATGCTATCAACAATAACATTTTGTATAGTGATTAACTTTAACCTTTATCCTTGTGTTTAATTATATGGCTTCTAATTATAGCCTATCAAGCTCCTGTCATCATAATTGTTTCTTTCCCGGTGTAGAAAGATTTGCCTTCCATCTAACTTAACACTTCAACAATTCGAAATAGGGTGCGATTTTTTACTTTATGGTTGCAAAGTCTTTTACATTGAACTAAAATATTGTTGAAAACAATACCAGGACCTTATAATTTTAAGGATGCTTGTAAACGATCATTGCAGCCGTTTGCAATCGCACCTATTTGTTATTTATAATAAACCTGTAGTAGGTTTATACTTTTGTCCTCTCAGTTTTTAAAAACTATTGAACCGATTTTAATGAAAATGATGACGTCATAGTTTCTACTCAGAAGAAGGTTTTAACATTTAATTTTTTGTGTTATCTTCATTACAAGTTGAGTTACGACAAAAAAGTTTTCCTATGTATTTTCTCCCCCATAAGAAAATGTCAGTCGTAATTTGTTCTCGTTAATCACAGCATCTACTAAATCGATTTCGATGAAACTTTACAAGCATATAGTAATATATTTGAAGAAGGTTTTAGTCTTTGATTCATATTGATATTATAAAAAGGAAATGAGTTATTATAAAACAATGTAATTCTGTAGCAGTGAAAGTTTGCGCATGCGCAGTAAATAAATCACAAATCTGTCGGCAACTACTCTCTGATTCTGTGTTTGAACAAATGTAATATGTGCAAAAGAAACATTTAACTTTAACATTTAGTGTAATAGTACCACTAGTTCTTTTAATCTTCTTTACAATTTTCAGACTGAGCAGATTTTTAAATTCTGTAGTAATAAATATGTAGGCGTGTTTTTCTTGATAAAACCTTATAACAGCTGATTACGTCCATCAGTTATTATAATTAAACAGAAAGATAATACCAATAAAACCAATAATAATACACTCTTAAAACAGCTGATTATGTCTTTAATAATTCAACACAAAGGTAGGTTAGGCCTAAGCTATACCAATGTGTAACTTTTTGAAAGGTGTTATTAACTTTATTTCGGCCAAAGTGAACGCATGAGGGACGATTATTTTAAATTGTGCCTGTTACATAATGATTTTTAAATATTTATGAAGGAAAAACACTACTTTAAACAGATATATTAAAAAAGTCAATCATAGTTTGATTTTCTGATTTCCACGAGTTACACATTAGAGTTTTTTGAACATTTTCTGTTACACACTTCTGTTTGATTAAAAGTAATGTTGGTAGAAGAAACAGCTTAAGTATTAATTGCCACATCGTTCTATGTTTCTATTCACTGTGTATCCTTCCTATTTTGCGAATACCGGTATCTAATAAGAATTTTTATACTTATTCCGATCAATGGTTGGGTCCTTAATAGTTTACATCTAAGCAAAATCGTTATAGCCCATTTTGAGCAAAAACATTTTTATGTTTATATTTTTATTGTGATGTGGGTTGCTCAAAAATTTCTAATACCACAAATACCTCATTTTAAACGTCTCTATGAAGTAAGAAAAATGAAGAAAATGGCGGCCAAAATACTTATTTTATTCACGTAGCTAGATTGGTATAGTACATCCTTGTATGAAATGAATGTGATTTTACCTCATTAAATGTTCAAATTGTTCTCCCTGTGTCTACATCAGTAGAACAATCTTTGTTCAAACATGTTTTAATAAATTGGTCAGGTTAGGTTAGGTTAGGTTAGGTTGTGATTTAAGACATTCCTCACAAAACAAGGAGGTTTTGTATTTGAATCTGAACCAACATTTAGAAAAATCTATTTTATTGCCTTCTGAGTCGACCTCCCTAACTAGTTTCTGTCTAGCTTCATAAATAAAATAACTCTTTTAAACGCTTTTTTGATTAGTCAGAATTTATTATTTTCTTGCCAGAGAGGTTTAAAATGAGGTACACGAGCCTATATCTGCCATTTGAAATTTCTGAGTAACAATTAAGTTCCTAAATAATTTTGGTTTTTTAGGTTGCATCTCTCACCTAAAGAGTTTGCCACAAATAGAATTCAAATTACTTTAATATTTTTTAAAAAATAAGAGTTGTGGTAAATTCCTTTATCACCCACTCTGTACATCTGAACATAAAGAAACACCACGGGTTCTAAGATACTCACATATTTATACAGTTATAAAGAAATAAAATTGTTACTTTTTGTTCTATATCTTTCCTTTTTAAAAATAATTAAACAAAATCCTATTAATATCCAACGAATCATCATATTTCAAAATTTGTTTAATTGAAAATAAACAAACAAAAATTGTTTGATAATTTATATTATAGAAATTTATTCATCTAGTTAAATTGGGCATTCAGTGATAAAGTATCTGCTAAAGTAAACGGTTAAAGAAGAGAAATAGGGGCGGTATCTGCTAAAGTAAACGGTTAAACGAGAGAAGTAGGGGTGGTATATAAGGGGAAAGAGTAGAGAGAAAAACAAATAATGATCCAATAATGATGTTGGCTTTGTACGTCACACACTGTCTGCAAATAATTTAGTTGCTTTTATTCCATCAGAATGGCCGTGGAAGAGGGAGTGGAGAAGGGGGAAGTCAACTATAAAATGTAAAGAAGGCACACGTCGTTATTCTTTGCTGATTGGATTATTCTTTTATGTTTTGGATATTTTCTTAAAACAATAAGAATGTTGTAGAATAACTAGCTGAGGAGGACCATTAAAGTACTTCCCCAGCCCTGTATAGCAAATTAGCTGTTAATTAGGTTTAAGAAATTTCGTAACAGTAGGCCTACATACAGTGTGTCTAAAGATTCCTGAAGAGTTTAATGACTTTTAAACTAGGGGTTTAATCTATTTTTTAGCTTGAGAGGAAACCATTTTATTCTCACATAGTCTATAAGTAGTTATGTGATAGGTAAATATTTTAGGTATATCCAATTGTATGTCCACTGACTTCAAAACTGGCTTTTGGAATGACGTCTCTCGTCTGCGCAGTAACACAAAATTTGATGTTTTTCAAAAACATCAAAGTATTTAAGTTTTTTTAGTTTTATAAATATTTTTACAATTTATTTATATTTTTTATCAAAATTTCATGGTTAACATAGCAATGTACAGAGTGTGCCAAAATATAAATAATATTTATTTAACATTGTACAATTGTGCATATTGTGTGATAGATCATTCTAATGGTTTTGATAAGTAGACAACAATGGCGAACAGTGTTATGAAAAAACAATTATTTAAAAAAATTGTAACAAACAATTTTTAATACTTCTTTTGGGGTAGTTACAACGTATAATATATTTTGAAACCTCCGATAATAATTTGTTAGTGTTAGTTAGAACAATTAAATAAAACTTTAAGTCTAACATCAAATGTTTTTTCGACATTTAACGTTGCAGTTACGTTTTAAATATAAGTAAGTACATAAAAAGTGTTCCAGGTAGATAATAAGCGATTATATACTTGTTATATACAACAGTTGTTATAGAATCAAACAAAATTACAGTTTTCTGTACGTATTGCAGCTTTTGGACAGAAATCAAAATATTCTTTAAGGCCGAACTTAATTATTATTGAATTTCAAACACAACATTGCACATAGTTTACCCTTCTTGTTTAAATTAAAAAAAAAACTTTTCGATCATCAACCCCTTATAAAAGGAATAAAACAACATAAAATGGAAACTCCAACCTTCGAATAACTAATAACGAATAACTAAAAGAACAAGAGTTGGCCAAAAGACCTGAAAAAATGAAAGAAAGGAATCAACATGATTTTACACGAAACAAAGTGTAGATCCAGCTAGGATCCATCGGGATTGTCACAAACGTACTCACTACACTGGAGCCCTTAAGGGTCATTGTTGAACGTAAACTACTCCAAAAATAGCATTAAATCAAAATAATTTGATTATTATAAACAGGTTGTTTTATATTAAAAATTCGGTTGCAGAGTTATATTAACTTTGACGTTCCGTCATTTTAGATATAATTAATAGATTTAAGATCTCTACTTATCAAGAATTTTAAAATGACGTATAAATGACCCCCTATTCTTTATAGGTTGACTTCTACAACTTTTTCCAAGAAAGAAGTTAAATGAAAGGATTTAGAGAAGGAATTTGAAAAATTAAGGTTCTTGTGTGAGGGAAACAAGAGAGTTGGAACGGAAAATAGATACAAGTAAGAAAGACATAATGAAAGAGTTGTGGAAAGGTGAAAAAGGAGTTGAGAGGAAGTGATATTTAGTTGGTACTTAAATGGCCAGTACGCGGTAGAAAAAGTTTTATTTTTTGTACCATTTATAAACAAAAATAGAAAAGAGGGGATTAAAAAGTTCTGATAACACTGTATATAGAGTGAGAAAGTAATTAAGAAATAAGTAAGAAATTTAATCAATCTGAATATCTTACAATGAGAAAGATATAACTTCCCGTGACAGAAATAAAACAAAGAAGTAAAACTTGAAAGTAAATTACCAATTTTTAAATTCGCTTAATCACTTTTAAAGTTACGAGGACGTAACTTTTAATAAATGGATCATTCACAACGCATAGACTTTCTCACTCTTTTATTTACTCAGAAATAAAATAAAGAAGCATTTGAAGGTTCATTACAACTCAAATTGAGCATCCTTTAGTTACTCAACAATCATTATTTTAGAATTATCGTTAAACAAAAAATGAAAATAAAAAATATAGAAAAAATAACTGTCATTTATTATAATTTAATTTTTCTATAATTAACGGTTAAAAATTATAAAATGTAAACATATTTTAGGGAGCTTTAAAATGGTGGTTTGATCCACTCACCATTTTACCACAGCTTAGGGTTCGAAGTATCGGCGTTCAAAGTAAGAAATACACGGTTTCTCTTCAAAAATAAACTTTATAGACCCTTGAAAAATTAAAGTTAAATGTGAGATAATTTTTCTATCAATGGCTCCTTTTGGCATCATCTTTTTTCTCCCTATATAGATCTTACCAGATCAGTAGATGATCCTTTGTAGATGTAGATATACATACAAAGATGTCCTTGTAGACAAGATGTAGATATACATATCTTGTAAACAAATCGTTCATTTTCAAAGGTGATATCTTGTGTAGATATGCAGGGAGATAACCGTGACACAGCAGCCAAGCGAAAAATTTTACAGATAAATGTTTTGGAAGCGTCTTATTTTTTTTTATTTAATTTTTTTCTTTTTCTTTAAAAGGAAAATCTTTCAGTTATTATCGCCTATTAAAAAGGAAGAAAAATTAGCAACAGAGTCGGAAAGAAATAAGAGGGTTTAAAATAGACTCGATAGAAAATATGAAAGAGAAAGATTTAAACCAAGACTACATGAAGAAATGTGTCAATCCAGATAGGTGTTTGGACAGCTCAAATGGATCATACATAGTTATGTTCTTCATCTTAACCTTCATTAATACATTTTTGTTATGAAGATTTTTTTAGGTTTATTTTTATTGGTCGTAACGTCAGAACTGGTTTTTGGGGTGGTTTTTGTTCCCTTCTTAACAAAGCCGTTTGCAGCCATGTGAAAAAAACACTAGTGTTCTTTGGGGAACTCGGTACGTAAGTGACGTTAAACTAATGCCAAATTACTTCACCGAGTAATTTCATGGTTTCGTTTGTTTGGCAAAATATGATTTCAACTTAAAAATCAGTTTGAACAAAGTTATCATGTACAGAATTATTATGATTGGGAGGGAGGGAGAGAGAGTGTGTGTGAGAGAAAGAGAGAGAGAGAGAGAGAGAGAGAGAGAGAGAGAGAGAGAGAGAGAGAGAGAGAGAGAGAGAGAGAGAGAGAGAGAGAGAGAGAGAGAGAGAGAGAGAGAGAGAGAGAGAGAGAGAGAGAGAGAGAGAGAGAGAGAGAGAGAGAGAGAGAGAGAGAGAGAGAGAGAGAGAGAGAGAGAGAGAGAGAGAGAGAGAGAGAACGAGAGAGAGAAAGAGAACGAGAGAGAGAAAGATAATTATTTATTGTTTAAAAATAAAATCTACATCCTCAATGTTCAATTTCCTAGAATACAACTTTTTAGTGAAACAAAATCCTCTAATTAATTTGAAAATCGAAGTAATAAAGAAATAAAATATTATTTCCTCCGTGAATTGTTTTTTTTTTTTTACAAAAATGAACACGTAATTCGAGTAAAACTTGGATTGTTAAATTGATGAAATAGCGTACAATTAGATCTCCGCTGTGAGATGGTAAACGGTATAATTAAATAAATCGCTTGAAGGCAGTTCCCCTCTGTATTACCTTGGTAAATTACCTCAACTAAACTTCAGCTGTATTTATGTGATTGCTCCACTCGTATTCACATAATATAAACTAGGGCTTCTTTTAGAATTTTATATACTTTATAAAGTCTTGTTTATAGTTATTTAAATCGATTTGTAATTTATCACTGAAATATTACCTTTGAGGTCAGCTGAGTAAATTTACATATATTGGAATGATGTCGTTTTGACTTATGTTTTTCTACAACATTCAAACGATTTTGATTAAAATCGGTATGTGGGAATATTTTGGGAAAATAAAATTTGGTTTTAACTGCCATAAAACTTAAAAAACAGGATTATTTCTTTATAAACTTCAGTAGGTAGGATTTTGTTGAAATTTTCCAAAATATAACTCAGAGGCTTTCTTTAGTGAGTATGTGCATGACAATCTGAAAGGACCCTAGTTGGATTTACACATTTTTATTTTTTATTGATACTTATCTTTCATTTTTTTTGATCAGGTGTTTTTTGAACAACTCTAACAATTCTTATTAGATTTTAATCACTTGCAAAATCACTATGAAGGATACAAAGTTCGTACATACATAGAACGCTGTAGCACTTTGGAAGCTGTTTCTTCTACCAACCTTAATTTTAATCAAACAGATGTTTGTAACAGAAAATATTCAAGAAAATTCCAATGTGTAAACTCGTAGCTATTATAAATTCATTACAAAGTTTGACTGTTTCAACTACAGCAGTTTAAAGTAGTGTTTTTCCTTCTATTAATATTAAATACTATTAGTTGATATGAACAATTGTCCTTTCAAGCGTTCAATGTAGTGAGTACGGGAATGCAAATCCTGAGGGACTGTAACTGGATCTGATTTTTGTTTCATGTAATCATGAACTAGATACCTTTCTTTCACCAGGTCTCTCTTGCCCAACTCTGACGTTATTCGAATATTTTAAGACAGAGATTAAATTTTATGTTCTTTTTTACTATTTTTAAATAGACGTTAATTACCGAGAAGATTTCCGTCTATAAACAAGGCAAAATATTTTCTAACATGATAGTTTTTTTTGCAATTTGTGGTATCTCCGTTTAAAACTACTTATTACATTTAATTACCTTATTTAGTCACGTTATTTCTTTGTCGAGATTCGACATGTTTCGAAGCCGTAACTCCATCATCAGGAATAGTTAATCAGTCTGGAGAGATAGTCGAACATTAAAACAAAGTACACATAAAACACTACGCAATAATTTCACATATTAAGAAAAAAACACTGATTTGTATCTATATTGTTGCTCACCTTGTCATGGCAGATCGTAGATTGTCCTCAAAACATGATAGTTTTGATGATTAGAAACAAAATTCTGTACAGTTTATATATATATTTTAATTAGTTGTTACCCACGGCTTTGCAGGCGAATATTTCAGATTCAAAATTGATTTTTTACATTAGTTATATAATACATTTATGTAAATCGAAATTAGTTCAGACATTTAATTTTTTTCGGAATCTTTTTTATACTAATTTTATGCACATCTATATGCAAGTATGACACATCAACCGTTTAGCCAAAATCAAGTTAATAACACTTTTATAAATGTTAATCATTGGTCTAGCTTAGGCTTAAGCTAGCTTTGTGTTGAATTATTAAGCACTTAGTCAGCTGTTTTAAATGTGTATTACTATATTGGTTGCTACGGTAACTAATTTTTTATGTAAAAATATAATTAAAATATAAAACATTTTCCTAAATGTTTCAAACCTAACCTATCTTTGTGTTTAATTATTATGGCTGATGGTCATAATCAGCTGTTTTAAGTCAAGTATTTTACACTAGATAGGACTCTAGCTGGATCTAAATTTCCTTTCACAGAGTCTTGAATTAGATCCATTCTTTTCATCTATCCTCTTAGGCCTCTTTTAACAAACTCTCTTGTTTTCCTCCAACTGTGACCCTATTAGAGTTTTGAGTTATGAGTCTTCATATGTTCTTTTTTTCCTTTTTAATGATGACTGAGAAGATTTTCGCTTGTAAAGAAGAAATAAAATGATTACAAAAATTTACTTACTTCTTACTACGTGCGTCCAGCCTCGGTGCCGATTGCACGGTGTCTTCTATACAGATGGGCAGCATGTTGTACAAGTTTCGTGGAAGTGAGGATGGATCACATAAGATCCTGTGTGGCATTGCCAACCTGAAGATGATTACAAAAATTTGTTTCGCTCAAAATTGGCTATAACGATTATCTAATGTAAACTATAAAGAACCCAAACAAAACCTAATTGATCACGAGTTTTCTCATTGCAAAAATTCTCATTAGATATTAACCAGTAAAAATGCAAATAAGGAAGGATACAAAGTGCGTACAAACTTTTCTTCTACCAATCTTACTTTTGGTTGTGTAACTCGTAGAAACAGAAAATCATTACTACGATTGACTTGTTAATTACATCAGTTTGAAGTAGTGTTTTCCCTCCTACTTATATTTAAATATCATTAGATAACAATGACAATATAAAATAACTGTCCTTCAGGCGTTCACCATAACAAGTAAGGGCGTGCAAATCCCAAGTGACTCTTGCTGAATCTAAACCTTGTTTCATAGAGTCTTAAGTTAGATCCTTTCTTTTATCTGTCCTGTCAGGTTTCTCTTAACAAACTCTCGTTTTCCTCCAATTCTGACACTATTAGAGTGTTCGAGGGCTATAATATATACATTTTATGTACTTTTCTTCTTATATATGGAAAAGATGACATTGAGGTTTTTGCTTTAATTTTTTTTTTTCTGAAATATAGTTTCTAAGAACGTAAAGAAAACACATTGACCATGTTCTCAAAACTCCAATAGTTCGTTATTAGTAAAATAAATAACAAAACATCATACAAGAAAGTTGTTATAAATGTAATTACTTTAAGCTCGATTTCGTTCGATTTGGTGATTTATAAACAAAATTAGTATGTCAAATTCCACTTAAAAATAGATTTCAATGAAATACTATTAAGTATAATAATAAAAAATATACTTTTTCTGGTTTTAAAGTTATTTATTAATGACGAAGTTACTAGGTCTAATTGATTTGGGTTCTTTATTAGGTTATAGATTTAGTTATCAACATGACTAAATTTAGCTATCTATAACCGTATTTTTCACTTTTCTAAACATTACTTGTTAACGGAAGTTGGTACATACTTTCGAAACGTCTTGTATTAATTAGTTTGTATATACACAAATGATAATACGTGCTCTATTAAACTATGTGAATGAAATAAACTTTATTATAAAGGCAAAGTTAGGACCATAGGATCCTCTATTCAGCTTTCAAGTAGCAAATATACGTTTAGGGGTAGTCAATGAATCAAGAAAAGCAATCTTACAGACTATTTAAATATTTTCAATTTTTAAAAAATATTATTTTTTTAAAGTTCACAAAAAATGATGGATAAGGTACATCTAGACTAACTTATCTTACATAAGAAATACAAGGGGAGAGGCTCGTTAATTATTATAATTAGTACATTTATTTATTTCTCGTATAATAGATTTTTGTTTAGGATTTGGTGGTTTTTTAGTGCAATGTATTGTACTGTTTATGTTAACAAAGGGTTATAATACCAACCTCTAGAACAGAAAAGTTCCTATACACATTTGTCTGAAATAGTTTTGTTTAGCCTAATATATTAATTTTAGTTGTGTATACAAAATAAAATATAGCTTCGGAAATAAACAATATATTGAGTCAAGGGTTGGTGTACTCATTTTGAATGCAACCTTTTACCAGTTCACCAAATCCCCAGACGCTATTTTGAACATTTTCAAAATGGCGGCTGTTAAAATGTGAATTTCGATTATGTAGAAAATCATTTAATAGGCTACACAATATATAAACCTGTTACCGTAATATATAGCAAAAAACCTTTGGATCATAATAGCCTTATATAGATAAATGATGAAAAAACAAAGTCCTTGAATGCCCTGATAGCGTAAGGGTCAGAAGAGAGCAAGAGTTGGTTAAGAGAAACCTGATAAGGAAGATGTAGATCTAGCTAGGGTCCTTCGGGATTGCCAAGCCCGTACACACTATAAGTGAGGATTAAGGTATGTTATAATAATAAACGTGATGACATCTTTAGTTGTTCTGTAGGTAAAATAGTAACCAAGTTATTGATTCAAATAATATTTTCATTATTTGTAACAAGCTACAAATTAATTATCAAGTGATTATTTGTTATTATTTCAGCTCAGAAATAGATCAGTCATTTTTCAGTTTCATTTAAATTGTTTCTAATTTTCCAGTACGTTTAAACGAAGGTCCTATTGGTTTTTATTGTCTACATTTAAAACTATTAAACTTAGTTTTTTTTTTAGTATTACTACACATCTGTTAGGCTATTTCTAAACTTAGGGTTTTTATATACTCATTTCAGCCTACGTTGACTCAATTTTTCCTTCTCTCAAAACTCCTTAATCCTTTTAACTGGCTTCGTTTCAGTTTTTTCAGATCAGATCCTTCAGCTTTGTTGTTTTACTCTTGAACTATTTTCCGTTGTTCGTCTCCTCTCCTGCTACTCCGACTTCTTTTAGGTCTCTGTGCAGTTATTATTACCACTGTATTGGTATCTTTCCTCCTTCTTTGTTGTTCAGCTCTGTTTGCATGTATCTGTGAAATGTCAGTCTTTTGTTTGTCATTGTAGTTTCTTGTTTCTTAGTGTATGTGTGTCTTTTGTCACTTCTCTTGCAGGATTTTGTTAGAGGTTTTGTTTGTCTTATTTTGTATATTTTCGTTTTTTTAATCTTTTTTTTATTTCGTTCGTTCGTTCAGTTAAAAAGTGGAAGTTTATTGTAACAGAAACACCGCTGAGGGAGCTTAGCAGCTCAGTTCTACTATGAACGGAATCCATTCAATATCAGCCCGTTCAATGAATTTGTAATTATTTGCATAAAAGTTTTGTCTGAACTTTCATCCTTCATGTAATTTTCATTGGAATAAACTAAGTTGGTTATCATTAATTAAAGCTACATCCTGGAAAGTTCATACTTTATCAAATATTCACAGGTCAGAAAGTTGAATAATGGAGTAGAACAGTCCATCTTGGGTTATATGATTCGATTAACTTCGAGAAACATAATTTTTTATTTATCGCCGTCAGTTTGTCTCGCCGTTCTTGTAGTACATTCATAAACTAAGGTTATTTAATTTATTAAGTCTAAACTGGGTTTGCCTGCGGTATAAACGCTTCCTCAGTGTAAGGCTGATTGACTAGAGCTTGTGTTCAAGGTAAATTTAATTTTTTTTCTAATTTTACCTGAACTTGTAAAGTACAATTTTTTTTTAATTCCTAAACTGTAATATTTTTACACTAACCTCTTTGCACACGGGTTTGATTTGTTAATCTTCACATTTCGCTATAATTTGAACGAAATAAAGCTAATTTTGAGAAATCAGTGTTTTTCTTACTGGTTTCTCTAGAAACAGCCCTATGACAGATTTTTTAGTGGTAACACAAGAAGCTGCTTTTACGGAGAGATGACGATCAAAAAGTTTTATTTGGCTTCTTTCTTAGAGATTAATGAGAACAGTTTGTTTAAAATAATGAGAGTCGATTTCGAGAAAAACGTAATTTTGTAGTACAGACATTCCAATTTTTAGTTATATAAAATGATATGACCAAAATACGTTCTCTCATGTCTGTAGAGTGTATGGAGAGTATCTGGAGAGTATCTGGAGAGTCATCCACGAATTATTAATAGTTCTGTAGTAATCGTGTTGTGAAAAGTAATTTTAAGAGTTGAGACTGCTTCCACCATTGTTTAGATTTGCTATTTTTAAATTTGTTTTAAATCTAAGCACCTATGTTTAAATTTTAAATATTTTTTATAAATGTTTTAAAATTAATTATTTATTTGGTGCCTTGTGTCAAAACAAATGGAGTTGTTTCATGTAATTTTTGACGTATCTTATAAAATTTGTATATTGTCTACATGATAAATAAATAAAATGAAAAGGTTTAACCTAATTTTAATACTTCATAGTTCAGGACTTCTTTAAATGTGTTCACCCTGTGTTATATGTTACTATTTACTATGGAGAGCAGGGAGGGGATATAACCTGCGTAAAACGTTATTTAGTTTTGTTGTATTACACTTAAACTTTCAAATTGATTCAGTAATGCTTTTCTACTTATATTAAACTCGTTACCTAATAAAAAGAAGTTTTTTTTCTTTCCAATATTTTAATTGGTGTAATTGAGATGTAATTTTCAAGTCTCATATTCCTTACTTCATTACAGACATTTCTTAACATTTCATTCAAAAAAATTGAAATGTTAAACGTCAGATTTATTAAGGAAGAATAGAAGAGAGGGTTGTCGTCTGATATTACGGTAATTGGGCGTATGTTTCAATGAGGGTGGGGGAGGGGGAGGGGGTTGCTCCGGGTTATGGATTAATAAGTAGCCATTAGTAAGGACAAGCAGAAGTGTGGTCGCTCGGATCATTAGGTACACTGGATGCATCGTTATGTCTACCCCTACAATGGACAATGAATTTATTAATTGCATTAAGTCATTTCCAACAACCAATTAAATGACATAACTATATTAAAAACAAAACAATATATATATATATAAATACGCAAAATAAACATAACTATATTTTACAGGTGTTAAGTGTGTTTGTAAAAATTTTAAATATTTATTTTAAGTGCATAAACTGGATTTTTTTTTTTTTACATTCTCATATATAGAGAAAATTATGTGAGGGGCCAAAAAAATCGTTGTCAAGTTTATCGATGAAAGTTTCGTTTCAAGACAGCCAGAGTCTGAGAGAAGTGGTTATAAGGGAGATGTTTGTCACTAATTCGGTGTAGATATATGTAATACTTTACAATCACATTAGTGAACTGATACCAAATTTTGTCTGTGACCATAGGTACAGACTTGTGTGGTTAACTTTATATGAAATTTCGGAGTAGAACATAAGGTCAACGCTCAAATTCATGTTAAAAAAAAATCATGTAATGATTTTGATAATATTTAATATAAAGTACTCTAAGGGCTCTAACCCAACCTCATCGTACAACATAATACAAGCAGATCTTATAAATATAATGCTTAAAATTTCATTTTTGTGGCTTGTATAAAATGTAAAATTGTACTGGTAGATCAAGAGATCTTATCCTATAGGGTAAGTTGGTTTAAACAGTTGTTAAACTGGTTTTTTGAATTTAAAAATTGGACACATCACTACTCTTTTTGACGTTGAATAAAATCGTAGATGTGTACATAAAAAACAGCATCCGCTCGCTTCGCTCGTGTCATTTTAAACGCTTTGGTAACTCGTCCCTGCCCTTTCTCGTAACTATACGACTACCAGAGAGGTCAAAATTCAACATTCCATTTGATCAATAACTCCACTTTTGTCATCGTAGACAGGTTGGGTTTTTACAATTACAAGCAGAATTGAAATCAGCTAATTGTTGTTGGATTTGATAAGTTGAATAACATATAAGATATTAACAAACATTTTTTTAAATTACCAACATTTTGACATTTTCACGACTTGCCTATGTTTAAATATAGTCATACATGAGAACACTATAAGCCCTTATACCAGATTTCATGTTGTTATCTTAATTTTTGTAGCCGTTATCGTGCTTACTTACTGGCAACAACGACGGCCAGACGGCATGATGAAAAACGATTTTTCAGTTTCGTGTTGCCATGAATCGCAGACAAAAAATGAAACTCGGATTAGCTATTACCAATCTTACCCTATAAGAGGTGAATAATAGCGAAAGAAATGCTCGTCCAATCACGTCACCGTATATCAGTTACACGCAGTGTGTTATATCGTTATTTTACTAATGCGTGAGACACTTTACATGATTATAACTTTATTTTTATTAGTGTATGGCGGGGACATCGTAAAGCACTTTAAAAATTGTAAAAATCACACTTTAAAAAAATTACTGTTAAATAAACATCCAAAATTTATCTGCATGGTAATCGATCAATTAATACAATTCATGTTTTAAAACTCCAATTAAAACCCGCTTATTAGTTATGCGTGAAAATAAAAACGCCTGCAATGTTTATTATTTAGATCAGTGGTTTCTGATTTAAAAGGGGTGGATATCATCGGTGGTCTATCGTTATATCAAAAGCCAAGTTGTGAACTATTTAATCTTAATTTCTTTTTTAATCTTTGAAAATAAATGGTTTTTTTTTGTTTTTTTTTTCATGTTAAATTTACTTTTCATTATTACCTACATTATTTCCCCATATGTAATTATAAAGATGTTTAGAAAGATTTTAATACAGTAGCTATAAAATATTTTGATATTAAAAAATCTATATTTTGAAATGTGCATTGATCCTTTTTTGCTATATTTATTCTCACTGTTTGCAGAGTGAATGATATAAGTGTGAAATTTAAAAAAAGGTTAATGTAAACTCCCCTACACTTTTCATATTGTTTTATTTGGGGATATTTAAATTTTGATACCATCAGCCATTACTGCACTATGGCGGCCACTTTAAATTTTGTATAGTGGCCAACATTTAACCACTACTTTTTATGATGGTTAAGAAATTTAAGACTTTTTATTTTTGTTTTATATATATATATATATATATATATATATATATATATATAAATATTTTTTTTTATCCAACTGTTTAGGAGCTACAGAGGCTCAAAGTAAAGGAAAGACATGATGTTACGCGTGTTAATGGTCCATTTTTGTAGTTAAAACAGTTGACCGAGGTTAAAATTTCTATTCTTTTGTTTTTTATAATAGTGATTTAATCATCTACAGTATGTGCATTGTTTTATTATTTGCGTAGATATAATTTTTAGTTCCTGAAGATGTAAGAAAATTAAAAACTTAAGAAAAGCTAATTTAAATTTTCTATTTTATTGTTAAAATCTCAGCAATTACAGAGGACCTAATTGTTATATATTGACCTACGTATTGCAAATTTGTATTTATGTATGTTATGTTAATATATTAAGTGAAATATCATGTTTTTTGGTTTTATTGAAAGAGGAAGCTATATAAAAATTATTTTAAAAATTACAAACGTCTTTCCTATCTGAAAAAACCACGAACATGTTCTAGATTAAAAAAAAAAAAAAAAAAAAAAAAAACAATGAATCATTTTTTTTGTAAACTACTGAAATAATTTTAATGAAATTAAAAGTATAAATTTCTTTGATTAATATCTCAAATGAGTTTAAGAATCGGAACACGAAACATTTCAACCTGTTTCAAATTTATCGCAGTTTAATTAATTTAAAAAAAAAATTTAGTCAGTAGATCTTGTTATAGCTCATTTTATACTGACTGAAATTCTGTACCCAATGATATCACTATTTAGAATGAATGATAAAAATATTAGTCTAATTAAAATAAATTTTAACTGATTAAAATCCAATAAGTTCATAATTTTACCGTGTATGAGGTAGCACTGGATCCATTCAATATCAGTTGTATTTAGCTACTTTATAACCCATAAATTATATAAAATATTAGTTTTAATCCCTCTCCTATGCTCCATATTTTATTGTCAGTGTGTATTTACAGCTGAATTGTAGAAGAAACAGTCGGTTCAGTTCGTAATCATTATTTTTGTGAAAATTAACAGTAACTCTATGTCCCGTTTCATTTCAAAGTTTTCTATTAGTAGAAATTGTATTTAACATTCAATAAGCTGTATGAGCAAAACTAGAACAAATCATTTTGATTGGGAGCGTAAAAAAGTCGGATTCAACAATTCACTAGAATCCAGTTGTAGCAACTGTTTAAAATAAATGTATTCTATGATAAATCTGAATGACTGTAGTAGTTGTGGTTAAATCAGTTTTTATTTTTCATTATTTTTTTTTGTTGTTGTTGTTTAAAGGGGAAAACATTCTTGGTCATCATCCAAAGAAGAAGAAGTACAGAATCAGGATCAGAAAAGATCAAGAATTAGAATCGTTCCTATCAGGTTATCGACCTGATAGGAACAATAAAATAGAGGTATCTAAAACAAAACTACATAAAGAAAGATATACTATAAAGAAAACTCCAAATAACTATATAGCCGTACTTACTAATAATGGAAAAATAAAGTTTTAATTAAAAGTTATATCTGTTTTAAATATAAATTTCAGCCCATACTGTGGTATTCATTTTTCAAATTTATATTTTGTAACTTTTAAATCTTAATATTTCTCATTTTCCTAACCTACAATTTCGTTATTTTTTTAAACACCTTGTTTTTTCTCCGTAGAATGTAGTTCTGTCGTTTTTTGTTACTACAGCTGTTTCACCTCAACACGAGGCATCGTTTAAACACTTCATATACACACACTACACTTTAAACACAGTACAATTATAATATTTATTGTTATACTAAAATTGTACATCAAAGATTATTATGTTATTTTGCTTGTAGGTTAAGGCCATATAATCCCTCTACTAATACTATTACTGCATAATAACACGAGCCAACTTATAGTATTGGAAATGGGATGATATGGTCTTAACCCACAACAAAAACAAGCTGACGAAGATAAAACAAGGTGTTTAAAAAAAATTATTAACTAAACATAGTATTCGATAATGCTATAATGGAAACAAAACTACAATTTTGTTTGAAAATTATGGTAATTTGGTAATAAACATGACAACACAAGAAGGTTTTCAGCTACGTCTTTCACCTCTCCTATTTCACTTAATACCTGAAAATTCTTACTTGTCCATAGCGTATTTACTTCAGAGAATCAATACAATTTTGTATTTCTTGTTTTCTGAAGAAAACTATATTTTAATTTCCTCCTTTTATCATAATATTGGAAGTTGTGTCATCACCAAACATGAGTCTGCTGCTGAATAGCTTCCACTTTTTTGTTGTCCTTTTGCTCCTTTTGTTCAAACTTAAAAAAGGATAGAAGATTATTTTTTAGAACAGATTGTAATCCATTATTTTAAACCAGCATGAGCCTTCATTTAAAAAAATTTATTGAAAAAATATATAAACTTTATTAATACCTCCCAATAGGTATATTCAATGTTAAGTGAAATCTGTTAACTTTTTGTCAATTCCAGGCGTTGGTTATGCAAAAACGATACTTAAATTGTATCAATTATTGCAGAAGGTGCGCCGTGTTACCAAAAACTGTTGCTATTATAGTTTCAGGTTTTGTCTCAACATTGCCTGTAAATCTTTAGGATTACTAAAACTCATTTCACTAAGTCAACTGACTGACCTACAAATATGGTTTACCTTTGTACGTATTATTTCCCCAGATATATGTAATACAGAGAAAGTTACACTATGGTTCAAACTTTTATGTCGCGTTTTATGCAAATATATCCTATTTGAGATCTCCTGAGTACAAAAAAGGATATTTTTTCGTGACGTTTGTTCAGTGTCCTACGGATTTTAATAAAATCTTCTATAAGGACTTTTCTCTCTCTCTCTCTCTCTCTCTCTCTCTCTCTCTCTCTCTCTCTCCATATTATGGAACTTTTATATTTTTTTTTTAAATAATTCAAAATTTGGGGGGGGGAACAAAAAATATACGATTTTATCAAAATGAGTTGTAACGATTTTGATCAAACAAGGCTTCAAAGAACCGAAACAAAACGTCTTTCCATAAACGGTGGTTAGTGATTTATCGGTAAAAAATGAAACAAATCTGTGATACGATTTATTTAAGTTCAAGAGGCTGTGATAAAAGACCTTATTTTGTACATTTGGTACTATCGATTTCGTTCAAATTTTAGAAAATGTGTAAATTAAAAACGGGGGAAAATATGAAAAATAGCAAGAAAAATGATAATGGGTAGAAACAATAATGAATCTTAGCTGAAGTTATTAAACCTTCAAATACTCTTTACGCCATGGAAGCGTTTATGATATAAGCAAAGCAAGTTTAAGCTCTTATTTAAATATACATATTATTTGAAAGATGGCGTCCATTGTTATTTTTAGTTTTTTACTAAGAACTGACATTTTTGTTGTCAAATAGTTTTAGTTTTTTATTTAGTTTTGAGGATGTGTGATTAAGAAAGTGTGTACTATTTTTTCTTTATAACTAAGTTAAGTATTATTGAATATTAGTAACATCAGCTAATTTAAATTATTGTTTCGTTGTATTAATACGTTATTTTACTTTCACCAGACTGTACAGATATTAAAGGATAAAAACCTCTGAGGACATTGCATCAACAAGACATTAGTGGCAGGAATCGCTCAGCCCTAAAAGAATGATCGGAAGTTGAGGTGGGGAGAATGAGAAGGGAAAAAATGGCGTGGGGAATTCCCACATTCGCATTAGGCTTAATACCTCCCCCTCACCCCCCTATAGAGCGTCGCCGGCAGCCATATTTCTTTTGGAAACACCAGGTCTCCCCCTCTCCATGATATCATGCATCAAGCGATATGTATGGAGTGATCCTGTGCAGTTATTGATCAAGGGTGAGGGCGGAGGGTGGTTTGAAACCACCGCCATTTCCCACCCGCCTTGCAATCACACATGCTCCAAAACACTGGAAAATATTGTGAAGTGGTCAGTTTATTTTGATAATAATAGAAGACTGACCTCTGGTGATTTACACGATAACTAACTGATATTTAGATGTGTAATTTACCCGCACTTTGTCCTTTTGCTCCTTATAGACAGTATTCAGTTAATTGTTAACAAACAATTGTTGAGGTTTCTAGGTTTTATGAAATATTCAATCTGAGGTTTTTTAAAAAGGTTTTGTCTGTCTTCAATACTCAATACGATTCAAATAATGAACTTTAAATTTATTTTTAATGACATATTATCATCATTACAGTCTGTGAGATATATTTCAATATATATTTCAAACGATTTTGATAAAGTTGTATTCTCTAAAGGCTTAAACAAAACGTTTTGGTAAACCATCTCTCCAAAAGGCCCGATTCACGAATCATTGATCAATAATTAAAAATTCATGATAAATTCTGTTGTAAACTTCTGTTTAGAAATCGTCTTACAATTACAAAATTGACATCTGGGCATATATAGACCATATTTTCCTTATTATTAGAGTTACTTAAAATGTAGGTTTACTTGTAATATATTAGAATACACTATGTTCCGAAAGTAGTACTTAACTTCAGTTATCAAATAATAAATCTAAAGCATAAAAGTGGATAACACCAGCATAGCGTCTAGAGCTAAATTAGTTGCTTCCAAATGGCCTTAGAGTATGTTGGGGTTTCTTACTTTTATGCTTTAGACGTTTACACAAATGATAGTAATTGTTCTATTAAATCATATTAATAATATGTACAATCATCATTATCAAATAACTTTTAAACCACAAAAAACATGTCATGGCTTTTTCAAAAAGAAAGTATAAAGGAAACTTGTACCTAACCTAACCTGTGAAAACACATTACAAATACGGTCAGCGTTAAGCAGAAACTGTGCAATTACGGTTCACCTCTAACCTAGTTGAGGAATATATTTTTGACCCGAGTCTTTTCACGCAATGGCGATCAGTACTGCTTAAGAAGATCACGTGACCTAACACCATGTGACTTCTTCCTCTGGGGGTATTTAAAATCACAAGTTTATCAAAATAATCCTTTAACAGTACCACAACTAAAGGAAAAGATTCGCAATGTCATCTCCCAACTCGAGGAGAACACCTGTCTGAAGGTTATAACAAATTTCATTGATCACGTTACAACCTGCAGAGGGAGGACATACACTAGCAATGCATAATGTATCCTTTGTATTGATGTTGAAATATGTTACATTTTGTAAAGATAAAGTAACAACACTTAAAAACCCTCTGATATTGTTTTTGTTGAATCACTCAATACTTTTAATACCATGATCGACTGATATTAATTAATCTGTGATATTGGAATAGTTATAAGCAAAATATAAATAGTTAAAATTTATCAATTAGAAATATCTGGAAGTGTTTAAAAAAATATTATTACAAAACAGCATATTTTTTTAATACGACAATATTTTATTCTATAAACGCTGATGGATAATATAAATGATTGTTGTTTATTAAAACATTATGATTTTACAAGATAGTTATTTTACAGGTTTAATTCATATAAACACATTTATTTTTATTCGGGTATTTCTTTTTTTAAATTTCCTCGGATAGCCCGTTTTTTTGTATATGGCTAAAATATGATAACAAGAAAATAATCACTGTTTCCAATAAAGCTTTTAAAGAACAACTTAATATTAACAAAACCATTTGGTGATACTTATGTCTATATTGGTGATACGCTTTGGATGAATTTATGGGATGATGGATGATTATTTTACAATTCTGAATAATATAAATAATCAACTATGGATTAGTAGTCTGTCGGTGTGTCATTTAATGGTTTATAGTTTATAAACACAAGATGGTATTGTTTAAAATAGCTATTTTTGATTAATGATTAATTGATGCTTGCACTTACCAGATAGCTGATATTTATAGTTACCAAATGTTTTTGTAGAAATTTAACTGTGATTATTATAACTGTTCTTAAGTGTCTTTTATCTGAGGTGATAACTTTATGCCTCCTTTTGAATTATTTAATATTATTAATTATTTTCAGAGCCATTGTTAATGATGTCTATAGTTTGATGTTCTCTCCAACAATAATACCAATAATCCTCCTCACCTTTATTTCTTCCTTAGCCTTAAAAATCTCTTTTCTTACTTCTTTTTTCTTTACATCCTTTTGATAGTATATATTTGCCTGAACTTTAATAACACATATATGCAGTGGGTATTTTAAAATTGTACGGGTTACAATTATTCTGGTGGTTATATACAGTTAAATTTGATGAAGAAATGGGACATGAACTAAAATGGGTTATGTGATGGGAAGTTTGGTGTTCATGACTATTTAGGTGGCGGTCAGGTTGATGGCGTTGTACCTGGGGTGATAGTTTATTTGAAACCTGATTTATGTCATCATTTTAATTCATACATTTATTATCTTAATGTTTAAACTATATTCCCCGATCCATGTTCTAAAATTCCTCGTCACGAAAAAAAGATTAATTTTTTTATGATTAAGATTTTGTTTATTATGTTAATAACACTAAAAAAGTTTAAAGAGAGAAATATTTAACCGCTTTTTAGATATTGAAAAGTTGTGGTTTAAAAATAAAGGATTTGTTGTTGAAAATTACGTTTTATCTTAAATTGAGCGATTGGTATATTTAGAAGTATTACTCATTTCAAGTTTGTTTGTTTTTCTTTTTAATGACATATTTTTATTGAAATACTGGATTATTACAATCTTAAGCTACTGCTCAAATAAGTAATACATATACAAGAAATCGAAAAACATGTTTTGAAGCCTAAATCATAATCTAGGTTTTAGCTACGTAAACCTTACTAGGTATCTAAAAATTTCAATATTAAGGTAGATCCTGTGGCTTCAGCCGGCCAAGTCTTCTTATACACAGTTCCGTGTCCAGCAGTTGTAAAGCTTCCACGTTAACATGATTTAGGAGTCTCTTCTCATGTCTATTTGCATAATCCGTTATAACGTCTTCTACTGATTTCAGATTTAAGTCCGAATGTAGCTCATCATTTCGCTGATACCATCTTGCGTTGGTCATTGCACGAATTATACCATTGTGGCTTCTTTGTACCAACAATCGATTAGATTTTTTTATACATCCCCAAAGTTCCACTCCATATGTCCAAATTGGTCTGATTATTGTTAAATAAAGTAATCGCTTATTATAAAGGTCCAGTTGCGATTTCCTGCCAATTAGCCAGTACATTTGACTTATTTTAAGGCGAATCCTTTGTACTTTTTTTTTCACGTGGAGTTTCCATGTAAGGCGTTTATCAAGATGCATTCCCAAATATTTAACCGAATCATGTTGCGGTATTAGCTTGCTATTTATATAAACACATTGCCTATTATCTACGTGTCGCAAAGCAAATGTAACATGTGTTGATTTTTGTTCATTGACAAAAATTCATTTCAAGTGAGTTGCTAATTACTTATCCAGTATACGAAGTATAGTAAATTTGTTAATCACAACATTGTTTAATAATCTTCAAGTTTCATGACTCGGGGAAAAAGTGATTAGTACCGTTGTAGTTGTCATCTGTGCATAGAGACGATGGCAACTATAAAATCATGAGACTACAGTGTGCTCAGATAGAACCCTATTGAATTCAGACAAATCTTATTAAATATGTCAAAATGACGGATTAAAATTGGGTTTTTTAAAATTATTTAACGTACAAATCACTAAATTAGATCATTTACAGATTGCGATTCTTCACGTAATAGTTCACTCTGCGTTGACAATTAGCGAAGTTATGCACACAAATTTAATTTTAAACTCTGTAATCTCAAGGAAAAGTGTAATTATTAGTTACAAGATCCGGAAAGTGGAGGCTTATACATCTTCGAGGCTCTAGGTTCGAGACACTGACACGAGCGAAGCGAGTGTAGATTTTTAATATAAACACATCGACAAGATCCGTTCCGTTCTAGCTGACGTCATTAAAGTAGTGGTATACACTACAATTGGTAATCTAGAGCAAAATTAACTGTTTATTACTGTCAAGTACTGCCAGCAATCCTTTTGAAGTTTTCTTCAAATTAAATTATTATTTCATAACACGTGTTTCGGACATTATTCGTCCATCGTTAGGAGATTAAAAACATAGATAACAATATCCAAATATTGTAAAAATTTACAAAAGGTTATTATATGAACCGCGTAGAAGAGTATCACATTTACAAAAATGGAATGGATCACCCAACTGGATTCTTAAATAAAAAAAAATATATTGATGCAACCCTCACTTTTGAATTGATAAGCCAACTGATTACATTGCCGAACTCTTCTGAAACGCAGTGCACTATGTAACGCCGGCAAGAAGACATGTATAGAATGGTAAACATTGTTAATTAAGCACGAGTGTTTAATTTTGCTTATTTTTTAATGTTGAATATTTTAAAACTTGACGATGGACGAATAATGTCCGAAACACGTTGTGTAATGAGAATTTAATTTGAAGAAAACTTCAAAAGGACTGTTTGTGGTAAGTGACAGTAATAAATAGTTATTTTATACACTGTTCAGAAAATCTATGTAACAACTGTTTTAAACCCTACTGGATAAGATTCCTTGATCTATCAATACAATTTAATATTTCCTACAAGGACTAAGAAACCAACTTTTGGGCATTATACGCAAAGGATCTTCCTGTATTACATTATATGATGGGACTCGGTAAGTATCACGATAGCCCCATAAACCTATTTCTATTTATTGAAATTACAGTGTTTGTTTTTTAAAACATTTGAAAACATGTTTGGTTATGGATTCAACTTTTTATCGTATATATTTTATCCTCATTCAGGAGGAACTGTGGGTGTGGGTCACCTCAAAACATTAAGGGTGGGCATAGATACATCATTTTGAAGGTGTTGATGAGTAGAGAGAAATGGGGATATGAAATCCTAATTCCGTTCAGCAAATCTAAAATGGTGACCGGTTAAAATTTAAAACGGAAATATGTAATTGGATTTTTTTCTAAAAGACAGAGCAGTTTGCAACAAAAAATACTGTCGTTTCATGGTCCTTATGTTAGTCACAATATACAATTCCAAGTAATTTGGAATAAACAATAATAGTTTGTAACTTATTTGTATAAATATAAATAGGTAAAGTGAATTCGTAAAAATAAAAAAAAATTACTCAAGAAGTTGTTGTTTAAGAAATTCTTTTAATTTGTCATAACAGCTGTTTCGGTATAGCTTGTACCATCATCAGGTGACGAACATAATGAACATTGTATATTCATTGGACAAAAATAAAAACAAATTAATATGTTTGGTACTACAGGACATATCAAAGTCTGCAGCAAAACATGTTTTAAGAATTGTGGCCAAATTCTGCACGTAAAGTAGTCAACTACTTAGTGTTGTTTTAATTGTTGACTACAGTAAGTGTAGCATGTGGCCACAACTTTTAAAAACATTTTACTACAATCTTTGACGTGTACTAAAGTACGAATTGTATTTATTATTTATAGTTATTTGTTTTATTTTTGTGCAATGAATATTAATGTTCGTCCCCTGATGATGGTACAAGCTAGACCGAAACGCTTTTATGACAAAATAAAAGAACTTCCTAATTAACGACTTCTTGGAAAATTTAAATAATATTAAACGAAAGGGATTATGGAAACCATTAAAAGAATACGTTGGTCGTACTCACCTTATCGTACAAATAGAGGATCCTAACTATAAGTTGAACAATATTGGTACAGCCGATTTTGGGAAACCACGTCGTTTATACACTCCCGTTCCGACTTTTGGGTTTTTTTACCGATAACTCACCAGCAGGAATTTTTTTAGAGATGGACAAATTAGTTTTGTTTAAATTCTTATTGGTTGCATGTGAGCAAAATCGTTTGAACTCATTTTGAAGAAGATTAAAATTTCGTTTTGTCCTTATAACAGCTACGACTAAATTTTATTTTATTCTCAGAGGACCTTAAAAGTACATCTCTTTAAAAATTCCAGTTGGTGAGTTGTCTTTACAAAAACCAAAATATCAGCCATGGTGCTTCAACAAAAAAAAACCATTATTCTATCAATTTCATAAAACGTTTATTAAAATATAAATATTAATAACCCAATCCCGTATGAAAAATTACACATAACACATTACTGTAACAATAATTAACACAAAAAACCAGTTAATTTACATTGACTGCGTTAATAAAAAACTAGTTTTTAATCAAATACGTTTTACGCTAAGGACCCGCAACAAACAGCAAGTTCATGGCCTATTTAAATATACAGGGTGTTTGAAAAATATTGTCTAATAATACAAACAACGTGTTTATTCCATTATTTTAAGGAAATGAGTTCATAATGGTCCTAAAATATTTAGTTTTCCGTCCATTCGCCATTTTGTTTTTAGAGTAGACTAATACATACACTAATAACTAGAAAAAAATATGATATTAATTTCAAATTTGGTACAGTTATGCTATTTCTTACCAGTAAACTAACAACTAAAACTGTATTTTTTAAAGTGAAAACGTGACAGTGATTTACAATTTTAATGATAAATTTTATGTAAATCGTTCGTTCGGTTTAAAAAAAATTCAATAAATACAAAATATATCCTATTTAATGACAAACAAAACTTTTATTAAATTTTTTTATATGTTTATCTTTTTATTTTTGAATTAATCATTACTGCATGATAATGAGTTAGACCACATCTGGACCTGTAAAATTTTTAATTAAGTTGTACCGATTTAATAATTATAAGAAATTATTTTCGTCAGTCTTTTTTACCAAACACTTTGCTATTCTTTATCCTACAGAAAAATAAAAACGTAAACTATTTGGTTTGTTATAAGAGGGAAAAAAATTAACATTAAACTGGAAGTCATTTTTTAAATTTAAGTAATAAAGTTTTGGTTGTTGGTATACTGGTACGAAATAGCATAAACAATATGTGTATACAAAATTTGAACCCAACATCTTATTTACTGATTTATATCTGTAATTATAATGTTTTTTGAAATAAAACAAAATGGACGATTGACTGAAAACTAAACATTATATGACCTATGTTCGTAGGAACTTTCTTAAAATGATGCAATAAACACACTGGCAATTAATTAGACTAGATTTTTCACAACACCCTGTATACGACTTTCATGATTCTTTTTCACTCTGACTGACAACTACTGTACTGAGATTGATAAAGTATAGTTTTTCTTTTAGGGTTGACTGAGTCAGAAAGTTTGTGCAATATTTTTGAACGCTTTATTTGTATTGTCTGTATATTTATATGATTACGTATCAACAATCAAATAAAAAAACTGATAAGAATATTCTGTACAACAAAATAATTGGTTACTCAATTAAAATGTTACATTTTAAATAGAGTTGGTATTTGTCATGACTTGTCAATAATTGGTGTTTTATTTGAACAAACAAGTGCTGTAATTGGAAAGTCGAGTGTTTGAAGTTGTACTTTAATTGGAGCTTGTTATAATGCCTCCCCCACCCAATATATACTGTATGAGACTAAATATCACAATATCACTTGTTGACATTTTAATAAATCTTTTAATTCTAACCTGTAACTCTTTGATAGCTTTTAAATTGTCCAATTCAATTACAGGTATTCAAATTTATCGTATAATTGTAACTTATGAAAGCACCTCCACAATTAAACTGCATTGCGTTTTTAGTATATTTACAATTCTCTCTGACAAAGTCTTTATTGGAGTTCTTTTTCATTTGATTTTAATTAGTTTATTAGAGTTTTAAAAAATGGTTTTTTCAGTTTGAACTAGATGGTGAAAAACTTATCTTATATTTTTGAGGTTATGTTGGGGAACATTAAAAGCACACTACTTTTCTAAGCCTCTCGATGTATTCAGCGACTGGCCAAGGTATCACTTATTAGTATAGTTTCTTCGTCGGTCAAATCGTGCTCATATTTCTTCTGGAGTAAGATTCTTTGATCTTTATTTTAAAACCTTAAAGTTAAATATGAACTACAGTTTGGTCGAAACTAGATTTCAAACTTCTAAAATTTTCACGTAATAGTTTTTTACCTCAAGATTGAATGAAGATAATTCTCCCTACAGATTACAACTATTATAGGAAATAAATGCTATTAAAACATTGCACAAACTTTTCATCTTAAAACCAAATTTAATCATCACCACAAAGATCTATTGAGTTTGCCAGGTAAAAAGTTAAAATGAATCAAGGATATCGTCTTCAAAAAAAATAAATAAAAAATTACATACGTAAATAAGGCCATCAACATAATTTGATTGTTCCATAAACAAGTCTACAACGTAAGTCGTATTTAATTTGTGACGTTTTAGTGTCATGGCAATTTGAATCTTGCACCGTGTAGCAAGGGGTTTTACATTAATCACATTGCACCGTAGTTCCACACACCGCAGCGTGTAGCATTGGACTTATCAGGTCTGGACTGTCCGACGAGAACATAGAACTTGTATGTAGACCTTCCAGGTTAGTTGAGTATTTTTAGTAAAGGTAAGTGTCAATAAATGGCGTTTTTGGATTCTCAAAAAGGTCAGGAAACTTATAAGACCGCAACAATTTTATATATATTTAAATGTGTGAATTTAACATTAGGCCTACAGCCTTGACCATCCGTAATGCGGAGATAGTTTTATAATTAGTTGTAATCCCTCTAAATTAATTAATTATATTTAGCTTTAAAGAAAGCTAACCTAAAATGTGTTTTAGTCAGACGGGGAAAGGTTATATCGACCTGAATGGATATGGTCACACACGTTTGTTCTTAGATAAGTGTATGATTGGTAGAAAAGGTTTACAAAATAAAAACCCGTAGCCCTATAGTAGCGTCAGATTCGGAAAAGAACAAGAATTGGTCAAGAGAGACATGAAAAGATGAGAGTTATGAACCCAAGTTTACATAAAAAATGGTTCCAGCTAGGATCTCTTAGAATTTCCACACGTACTTATTACGATAAGCCCGTGAGGGTCATTGTACATCGTAAACTACTTCAAAAAGAGCATTAAATCAAAATAATTTGATTGTTCTAAAGGGCTTGTTTTAAATTAAAAATTCGGTTACCGCGTTATATTACTTTATTGCCATTTTATATTTCTTTTAATCAATTGTCTCTGTTCATCAAACGCTGTAAATTGATGTATAATAACTCCCTTTTCTTTATGGATTGACTACTACAACTTGCCACAAGAAAGGAGTTAAAAGGGTTATGTAGCAGTTAAGACACCGAGGTTTTTGGGTGAGCAAAACAAGAGCTTTGCAACGGACATTAGACAAAAGAAAGAAAGGCACAATAACACGAAAGAATGAAAGATGTGTGAAAGAGAAGGAAATGTGAGAAAAGAGTCGAGAAGAAGCGATATTTGGGTGGTACTTAGATGGCCGGTACGGATAAAAAATAGATAAATAATTGAATAAATAAATTGAAAAAATGAAAGTACTATTTTGTGTTACAATTAAAAACAAAAATTATAGAGAGAGAAGAAATAAGTAAAAAAACTTAATCAATCTGGAAATCTTACAATAAGAAAGATACAACTTTCGTCATCAGAAATAAACAAAGAAACAAAACTTGAAAATAAATTCGCTTATTAACTTTTAAAACTGATAGGGAAGATGAAAGAGAAAGGTCTAATTCAAGACTACATGGACAAGATATAGCTCCAGCTGGACCATCGAGATGCTAAGTGTGTTCTCATTACAGAGAGGCTCTGAGGGCACTCGCTGTATAAGAACTAAAGATGACAACTTACTCATTGAAACATAGTCTTCTTTGTATATTTTGAATTTTAAAAAAATGATCAAACTAGTTCAATAAACTAAAAATATAGAACGTAGAACTGGCGTGTATGATGGGAGGCAATTTTTATGCATTTGCAATAGTTAAAAAAAAAGTAGTTATTTCATCCGAAATCCAAGTTGTAATATACCATTTTTTAGAGAGAGGTGTATAGATGAAATTTAAAAAAATAGTATGTCAGGAATCAAAAAATTTTCAGTAAACGAAGCGAAAACGCCACAAAAACGCATATATATATATATATATATATATATATATATATATATCATATAATAAACATTTTCAAGATATACAAACGTTGACTAATCTAGTTGTGAATATAAGTGTATAAAAAAAAATATATCAATTTATAAAATTTTCATTAAAAATCTCACAAATTGGCTAAGTAGGACAAAGCAAAGGAAATTTTCTTTTCGGAAGTACGACATTGGATGTACAGTACAAAGAAAATCATTGCAACACTGTAAAACTGCAATATTTAAAAAAATAAAGACCCAAACTTCTTATTTCCAGCCATATAAGAATTATTATCAAACTCGAAATATTTCTAATCGATATTTGACTTCTAGTTATCGAAAAAAGTTTTCTAACGTCACTTTGAGTTTCGTCGCCTTTATGGTCTAGCAGAACGTCTGTACACGGCAAACTATAAAGGTAATTTGGAAAGCATAAAACAAAAGAAGAAGAAGAAAACTTTAAGATAGTGTCCATATAGAGTAGATTTAAAATGTAAATCTGAAATAGAAAAAAAAGGTAATGTGATGTATTTTGTAATCTGCTTCGTCAAATGTTCTATCCACTAGCGGCGAGACACATTAACTTTAGCGATTTATTAATTTAATTTTGTACATTTTATGGATTCTTGGTCGTATGAATATAAAAATAAGGAACATTAGCTTTATAATGGTACCTAAATTATTGAGATAGAATGATTTTTAGTGAGTGAAATGTTGAATGAAAAAATCTATGTTCTCCTTCTACAAAGACTGTCGAAGGGGATTTTGAAATCACTTCCTTAAATAAAGCATTGTCAAAGAACAGTTACAGGATTAAATCAACACTTAGGATGAGTTTACGGTACGATGAAAGCATGTTAAAGGTTCTCTTTAATTGTATATGTGTTGGAATATATTATGCAAATTTTCCCAAAAAGTTAATGTTTATAAATTATTAACACACTTTTATACAAACGGTGTAATAAATCAAATTATTTTATTTGTCCGCATGTATACTTATATATATATTATTTTTTGGGGGAAATTTGCAAAATATATTCTAACATATATTTATACAACTAAAGAGAACCTTTAACATGCTTTCGTTGTACCCTAACTCATCCTAAGTGTTGATTTACCTAAGTGATGATATATATAGTCATATTTTCTGAGGTGCAGGAAATATTATGGTTTTCAGGATGAGTGTGTCAAATCCAATGTTTTCATAGTTCATAAACATCCTTTTACCTATGGAATTTTCATCTCGACGTTATTTCTTCTA
The DNA here is from genome assembly GCA_963513935.1 of Aphrophora alni. Lineage (NCBI taxonomy): Eukaryota > Metazoa > Arthropoda > Insecta > Hemiptera > Aphrophoridae > Aphrophora > Aphrophora alni. Next base: position 18,321,928 of record OY740773.1, on the reverse strand, counting down.
CTTTTTACTTTTAAATACAGATTCTATAAAAACTTGCGTTACGTATGAATTTACAAAACTATAAATTAGTGTCTTATCAGCTGAGTTCCGAGTATAAGAATCACAGTTGCCCCAAATTTTGTATTCACCTTTAAATGTCAAGGTTATTAGTAAAAGCAATATCGAGACTTTACTGGATTTGAAATGTCAAAGTCTCGGCCTACTTGAAATTTGCCCACTATATTAGTTCCCTCTAAACAAGACTTAATAAGTTTATGGTACCTACCCAGTCATAAAATGTAATAGAAGATCCACTTAATGTAATACCTAAGCGTTTGTTTTAGGGCTGTTAAATTGTTTAAATCAAGGGTTGTTTTTCTCGTGTCAGTGTCATGGGACGACAGTTGGTACACAGGTTTTTTTGAACCTCACATATACAAAGGTTATTAATATTGTTTTAATTAATATTAATAAGTTATACCCACTTGGATCTCTCATGTCAATGTCTGGGAAAAGCTGGCCTCGATTCTGTACATATGTGAAGATCTCTCCACTAGCTACGCTCGTGTCGGTGACTTCGTCATAGAGAGGAGGGGTTGGTACCATTAGACTACAAGAAGAATCGTAATTTGGAAATATTTGTTTTCTATTTTAGTGTATTGTAAGTTGAGAATATACGATATAGAACAAAAACTGTATAAATTGGCAGATATTTTGACATATTTAATTGGATCTTTCTGAATTGACTACTACTGTAATCCTTTTTAACAAATTTCATGTTCCTCTGTGCTTACGTAAAAACCACCACCACAACAATAACGATGGACGGACAGCATGTCGAAAATCTCTTTTCAGTTTCCCAGACATTTTTGATACCAATATTTCCATTTAATGATTGGAATACATGTTGTATTTATAAATACTAGAAGTGTAAAAACAACATTGTGAGTATTGTTCAAAAAGGAACATCTTTTCCCTCTTTACTTTTACTAAAATTAATAATTTTCGATTAATTCAACATTAAAATTGTAAACTGCGATGTTTAAAAAAAAGTACAAAACAAGCGTCATCATTGTACTTACCCATTTCCAACATACAATGTAATACAAGCATATTCTTGGGCGTTGTAAGATTGTATTGTTAGCTCAAGCAGTTATCCCAGTAGGGTAAGTTCGTTTAAAACAGTTGTTACATAAGTTTTTTGAATCTCGTCATTCTGTATATCACCACGCCTATTTAACGTTGGTTAAGCCCTAAAAGTTATCGTGGATATATTTATATTAAAAGCCTTCACTCGCTTTCCTCGCGTCAGTCTCGACCTCAGAGCTGTACATAATATGTGAAGTAGTGTTAAGATTTATGGTTTAAGGTTAATTTACGTTATAAAGTTAAGTTAGAAGACAATAGAAAATATTCTATAACATTTTAATAGACACCAGGGCATAAACAATTATTACGACAGCTACAAAATGTTAGGTAATTCCTTGACTTACAATCTTCCAGGAGCAACGAACATATAAACCTAGGTTCATAGGCCAGACCTAGCAAGGAGTGATCTACGGTCAGTTATCCGCAGTCGGGATTTGCAGGGAGTTGCTGGAAGGTCGGTTGATAAAGAACTGGACCAGGCAGAGACTCTGCCGTATGAGAGAACGTGACCAGTGTACTTCCATGGGATTAGATTGTTTGCTGAAGAGAATTCACTACTAGGGATCACGGGATTTCTAAGAAGCACTAAGAAGGTGAGAAAGCGTCGCGTGTAAACCAATTTAGTAAATCTTTGTAAATCATGTCAAAGTCTACATTGTGTCATAATCATTGGAATACATCTGTATCGATAGAATACAATATTTAACTAATAAATTAGTTTGGTATTACGTGTCAATATTTTATATGTATTAGAGTTAATAATTTCCTAAAGAGAAACCCAGATTGACAATAATAGCATTTTTAGAACTAAACCATTGCCTGCCTAAATCATTTTATTAGAATCAGACTCCAGGAACCCCTTTGAGTCCTAACAGAAGCTTCCACTGGTTACACCCATGTCTCGGTCTTTATAACTATGGAAATGTAACATTTTCATGTGGGATCAGTATTTAAAATTACATTTTTGACAATAGATTCTCCATTTGTCATTATAAGGATGGTCCCATTGCATTCAGAATTAAAATATAAAAATATTTATCTAATTTAGTTTGTCATAAATTGAATAACACACTAGATACGAACATGCTCTTTTTAAAATGTCTGTCATTTTGATATTTATAATTTGATTTTTCTGAAATTCATAGGAAATACGTATGAGAGCACACTGTATCAAATTTTATCTTCATTTTTGTGGCCGCTATCGTTCTTACACACATACTACAAACACACTGGACGGTAGGCATGTGGAAAATCACTCTTTCGAATTTCCTGAGGTGATGGAACGTTAAAACAGAAGTCGGCACGTTCGGCGATTCTCAAAGCTACCCTACATTCCGTAGTCAGGATAAGGTAGGGTACACCAAACTCAATAGCACATCTATTTCTAAAGTAATTTTTTTTTAGATAGACGGAAAAGATACCCTTTTTTTTTCAAATGATTCAAGGAACATGATGGCAAAATACGTAACATAATTCACTCTGGTACATAAAGAGAAACCAAAAACATGTTAACATAACATAAACGTATCTAAATAGGCTATAAACTTCAACGAATACTGGAAACATTTTACACAAGTCATAATTAATGCTTAATGGGGTCATATCTAAATTTACCGCCAAGGCGGCTGCAATGTCTCTATTTCCAAAGGAAACTTGCTATTAATTAATACACATAAATTAATAAAGTTTTTGTTTAAAACTTGAATACAGTAAAATATAACTTGTTACTTCCTTCCAATAATCTTAAGTAATCAATTATGTTTATTAAGTAGGTCGTAGACAAAATGGAGGTACAAGAGAGTAAAATAACGTTTTATTACTAAATTTAGAAACCAGCTGCTAAGAGGAGAGCGGCTGCAGGCTATTTGAAGTTGTGCCAAATAGTCTTCCTGTGCCTACCTGACCTTTTAGACGAAATTTGCATGGAAATGTCGCAAACCATCATCACGGCTTTTTATACTGCCTACTTTTCAGTTTATAGAGAGTTATTTATAGCTTTATAGGTGTTGACAGTGGGATGTAAGCAGATATGTTTCTACTTGCAGTTACATTTACATTAAAAATAATAATTTGGATTTTGTTAGTTTCAGATCATTTTAAACAAGTCGATCTTGGTACTTATCTAGCCCCAACATTAATATAAACAGATCCTCTAAATGTAATGTCCAAGTTGATTTCTTGGCCCTTGTAGGAAATGTTAAATTGTATTAGTAGACTAAGAGGTAAATTTTTATGAACAGTTGTTACACAGGTTTTTTTTTTAATATCGCTACGTTCTTCATGTCGGTTTGGTCCTACCGTTTTTGTTCAATAAGGAAATGCTCATATTTTATTTCAGTGATATCTAACTGTCGGGATTATCTATACTAATAAATCTTTAGGGGGAGATGTCTACTTTGTCCTTTCAGATCATAAAAACTATTAAATAATAATTAGTAACATCAAATTTTCTACTCAAAAGAATGTTTTAACGTTGAGACAAGTTGATTTATGACAATAAAATATTTCCTTTTTATTTTTCCCATAAAGAAATGGCAACTGTAAAGGTTGATCTTTGTTAGCGCTAATTACAGCATCTACTGGACCGATTTCAATGAAACTTTGCATGCTTATAGTATTTTTGAGGAAGTTTCAGACTGTTTCATATTGATATCTTCAAAAGGAACGGAATTATTACAAACTCAATTGTAGTGAGCCTTCTCGTATTCGTAATAAACAAATCACGAATCAGTGGGAAACAACTCTTTTTCTGTTTGAACAAACCTAATATGTGGCAAAAAAAATTATCTGTAAAAGTCAGTGCGAATGTATCACGATTTTTCTAATCTTCTTTGCTATTTTAGACGATGCAGATTTTTGAACAGTTGGTAAGTATCAATTCTATGATTACTAATAATCAGCGGGCCTCTTTTTTGTTGGTAAGTATTAATTTTATACCGATAAATTTCCAACCTCTAAGAAACCAAGAAAAATAACAATGTTGAATCAAATTACTGAATCAACCAAATATAATAATACTCATTTATAACAGCTGATAGATCCATAGCTGTAATAGTTCAACATAAAGATAGGTTAGGTTTAGTCAAGATCAGTGTGAAATATTTTGGAAAGTTTTTAAGCTTGATTTTATTTTTACATACAAATTTAGTTACCATAGCAACCAATATAATAACACAGAGTTAAAACAGCTGATTAGTTCCATGAGCTTAGGTATAATCTAGACAAACGTGTTTAATGTGTTATTTTAACTTGATTTTGGCCTAAAATATTAAAATCCATCGTATGGTCTTAAGGACGACCGATTTTTTGTTCGCGCTAATCTACCGAAACTAGTAGGCCGATTTTTATGAAATTTTGCATGGTTATAGTGTTAAGGACCATGTTTATCATTTTATTCGCTAAAGCGCAAGTAACAGTTAGTAATAAAATAATTATTATTTATAATCAATAAACAATTCAAAATGCCACCAAATCCGCTGGATGAAATGGATTACCTTATAATTAAATTGAGAAACTGATATCTAGTTTTATGAGTCGAGTTAAAAAAAAAAAGTCGACAATAAGCTGGCATCATAAGTGACAACGTACAAAGGGGATACGGGTTTAACATCCTCTAAATAAACGAATCCATAAAAAAAAACACACATGTAGCCGTAACATAGACGGTATAAAGCAATACCCTATCTCTCATATTTCACATGATTTATCATGCAAAGTTTACTGTTTTTTACTACCTTTAGACCTCTAATAAGGATTGTAAAGGTGAGCAAAAACAGTGTTTAAACAATGATATAAATTCATATTTCCTATTAGCTCTATTGTGTGATTTTTTTGTAGTGTAAAGGGAGAGCAGCTTGGATGGGTTGCCTCACAACAATTGGTCCCAATCTGAACCCTTGTGGTCTCTCTATGCAGACAAATAAAAGTGCACAAACACGTATAAAAACAAGTTGATTGAGACTATTATGGCACTTACCTAGTGTTATCACACAATGTTTAATAGCAGATCTTCTAAAAGTCGTTCACAAAAGTTGGTTTCAAAAACCTTGTGGGAAATATTAGTTATTTTAGGTGTAGCTTCGCTGATGTCAGTGTCTCGGCGCAGAATCAGGTCTTAATTCTGTATAAATGTAAAGTAGCTTCTATTTACTACGCTCGTGTCAAAGACTCGGCTCTGTATCGTGTAACTTTACGAATTGTTACGTAATAGTGTTTAAGATTAAATCGACAATACTCAAATTCAAAATTGGGTTAAATGCCACAGCAACTTTCACATTGTATCTGGGCACATTTTGGTCACTCTCTTTCTATCTCTGCTTGGAGTCAGATGCATTGTCTGTTCCCACAGCCTTTTCTCATGGACTTAAGTTCCGGCTACCTCAGATTCATTTACTTTTTACCTCACATACTTTTATGTTTCTCTTTTTAAACATTTTATATCTTGTAAATTGTCAAGTGCGGTCGGCGTGAAGTGATTGCAAGAAGAAGTACTGGCCAGTTAATACACATCAGAAGTGGAACCGTTCGTTGGCACAATATAACGACAACCTCAGGGAAGGTAAACTCAATGACTCTGGTCCTCCGGTACTCAAAACTAGTGAGTAATAAATTCATACATTAACAGTCATTAATTATCGAACACGAATATTAAATGTTTTGTGAATTCAGAGATATAAATTATATTTTTGACAATAACTTGTCGCTTTGTCATCGTAAAGTGATGGTACCATTATATGCAAAATTGAAATATGACTTTTTGTCTCTAATTTAATATGTTATAAGTTGAAAACTCATGAGATATAACAAGAAAACTGTTTAAAATGACCATATTTACATTTTCAATTGGATTTTTTGAATTGTTTTTAGCGTTTAAGACAAAGACACTGCACTGCAAATATACCAAATTTTATTTTCTTATCTTCATTTTAATATATCGTACTTACATACAGACGACTACGACGACGTCCAGACGACATTTGGGAAATCATTTTTATGGTTTCCTACGACCAAGAAACGTGACGATTGTTCGAAAAACGGAGGTTAAAATTTTTCACGATTACCAAAATTATCCTCTATTTGATAATAAAAATTGAAGTAAACTTAAAATTTAAAGCGAAACTCATAAGTTAAAGGCAAAGTTGGTTCTAACGATATTTATAAAATTTATGTAAATTTAAGCTCTAAAGTGTTAACAAAAGTACGGTACTAATTGTTATTTTGCTCAATATTTTCGGTTCGGGGGTCATCGATTAAAAAGCGATAGTAAACGATGGGCATCGTCGTGAAGAGAATGTTTGAAAGTCCCTTTAACCATTTTAATTTTTTTGTTGCATAAAATAAATTAACAGAACTTTTTTATATATCTTGTGGTGCATAATAGGATGTATTTTTTGAGATATATGACTCTTTATATTTTGGGGGGATTGAGGGGGAGGATTAAATATATTAAATGTAAAGGTAGGTCATTTGGCACTTTATTATAAAGCTTATTAAAAGATATAATAAATGGCGCAAACTAGAGTTTAGTATCTTTTTCTTTTTCAAAGCAATGGTCAATCAAATTTCTGAAAAATACCAATTTGATTTTCTATTAAATTTTAAATATTTTTTAATGTTTAAAATAAATTAAGAGAACTTTGCATATTCTTGTCGTGCATAACAAGAGATATTTTTTGAGTTATCTGACCCTCTATATTTTTAGGGGATTGGGGGGGGGAGTTAAAAATCTTAAATGTAAAAGTAGATCATGTGGCACATCATTGTAAATCTCTTTAAAAAATAAAGTAAATGCCGCAAGAACTTCGAGTTTTTAAAACTAATATTTAAAAACTAAAATTTGTATCTGCTGTAGAAATAAGATATAACCAGTTACAAACATGACAAATTAGAATTTCGATTCTTTAAAAAGAGATTTTATACAAACACAAATTTATAAATAAATACCGAGCTTGATTTGTGAGATGGTAACTTGTAGGATAAAACTTGTGTACAAATTCTCACAAATATATATTTATTCAAACAACAAAGTCGCTGAGATAGAATAAAACTGGAACACAAGTTCTCACAAAATTACGTTTACTTAATCAAACGCATTTCAACGACAAATTCGCCAACATCAGTGATACATGGGCTACAATAACTAAATTATAACTTACAATCGTTATAGTAATAGTTTAATATAGTATAGTTATACGGAGTTATAGTTTAGTTATTGTAGCCCATGTATCACTGAGGATGGCGAATTTGTCGATGAAATGCGTTTGATTAAGTAAACGTAATTTTTCTGAGAACTTGTGGTCAACTTTTATTTTATCTAATATTATATCACAAGTAAAAAGTCATTATAATCGGCGATAATAACTCAGTTATTACTGAAGATGGCTATTTTGTAGTTGAAACGCGTTGGAATAAATAAACGTATTAATTGTGAGAATTTCTGTTCAAGTTTTTTCTGTCTACTAACAGAAATTCGTTAGGAGATACTATTTAAAAAATCGAGATTTGTCCACAACATAGCTACAAGAGTTCGCCAAAACCCAACAAAAGCAACAATCACAAATAGCTTAACTAGTTCAAAATTAATCTCTCGCAATATTTAACGAAAAAAGTGCCCTTTGCAACATCCCACCCCTTAGATTCAGAAAAATGTAGTAATTAGTGAAGTTTAAAAGCAAGGGCTGTTTAAAAGCTTGAATAGAAAAGTTTCTTTATTGCATTCAGAAGGACTGACTTCGGTGGACCAGTTTTTTGCCTTTTTCAGGAGACCGGATTATTTCTGGTGATTAATTTACTTTAGTTGGGCAATTATCTCATTGATTCAATTAGAGACGATGATTGAAATTTGATTTACAAGTTAATTTAGATTAAGTATTAGGATTATTTGTTAATATTTATGTCCTCTACAAATAAGATGATGTGTCACAATAAATATATTACAATTAAAATGCCTTAATAACTTGTACAAAAGGTAATATGTACAGGGTGTTTGGAAAGACGTTTTAATGCAGCAGGAGTTGACATGAGATATAAAATGTTATAAGGACACTTTTGAGAGTTGAAAAAAGTTAAATTATCTCTCTTTTAGTTTTTATGTTTTTATAAATCAAGATTCATTTGAGATATTCCCTTCAAATTAATTACACTAGTATTTTTTTTTTCAGTTATATTTCTGAATTGCTTAATATATGTGTATAAATATCTTAATGTGTTATTTTTCTCACTACAGCTGTTTCGCCCAGCTGACGTCAAGAAAGAAATGGTACCTATTCAGCTTCAGAACATATACGTAACAAGAATAAACAAACTTATATCTTCTACCAACACAACTTAAGAAGAAACCAAAATTTGGGCATTTAATTTCGTTAATATCCTTGTATTACATTGTAAAATAGAACTGGGTAAGTACCATAATGACGCCCATCAACTTTCTAGATTTCCACTTAACCTAACGTTTTGAAAAAAAAATTTAAAACTAAAATTCAACTAACTTAATCTTTCGAGTAAGTAAGAAAAATTAAATTTCACCTAACTTAACCTTTGAAGAAAGTAAATTTAAGTTCTTCTATATTAAAAAAATGTTGAGCTTGACTTATGAGAAAAACTATACAGTATAACAAACACACAGAAGACAATTCTCATAAAAAAATACGCCTAAGTATCAGACGCGTTTCAACGACAAGGTCGTCCTCTTCAGTGATACACCAGCTACACCAACCAACTTGTGGTTTGGTTGGTGTAGCTGGTGTATCACTGAAGAGGACGACCTTGTCGTTGAAACGCGTCTGATACTTAGGCGTATTTTTTTATGAGAATTGTCTTCTGTGTGTTTGTTATACTGTAAGTTCTTCTAACTTAACTTTTCAAAGAAAGTAAAAAAAATGAAGTTCATCTAACCAAACCTTTCAAGAAAGTAAAAAATAAAGCTCACCTATCATAGTCTTTCAAGAAAGTAAAAAAATGAAATTCACCTAATCTAACCAATCAAGAAAGTTTAAAAAAATGCAACTCCTATTTATATAACATGAGTTACTCACTTCATATACAGAACATTCAAAGTTTGAAACTATAAAGTACAGTCTGTTCTAACAAACAATATAACCTAATAATTGTTATAATAAACAAGTCAGTACCTACTAAATATGCTTCCCGCATAACTAAGGTTGTTGATAACTGGATGAGGAGATCACGCAAGAACCAAAACACATGCCACGCCACACGCTAGTCTTAAGATCACGTTTTAAATCCTGCCGCATTTAATTCTCTGGAAAATAATCCTTTCCTTCTTCGAACCGACCACATGCAATCTATCATTTTGCACCCCTCGTACTCCCCCCCCCACCTCTCTGTTTTATTGCTACGTTTTGTCTCTGTCCGATTTCTCCGGATCAACTCTGTTATTATCTATGAATAATGAAACTATCTTTTTCTTTGTCAATGACACAGACAGAATGACATTAGGACGTTTGTTAATTGATACAACAAACGTGGAAGTTTTTGTTTGTTTCCGTTGGTCGTCTGTCTAATCATTATGTGTTAAAACATCTAATTATCTGAAACATACGTTTCAATGGAGACTTATTCCAGGTGGCAAGTACCCTAGTTATTCAGTTGGTTTTTTTAGGTTGAAACTTTTAATAACAGGTGAAATATTTCACCAAATTGTGAAATATAAAGTGTGTCCCGTAAAATATGAACTGACTATTCATTTTCGGATTATATCGTCGGTTTACTGCAAAAAAATGACCAACTAGCAAATTGTTAATTTTGAGAAAACGAAGTTTTTATTTTTCATATAAGTGTTAGAAAGAAAAAGATGAACTTGCTTTGCTTGTATCATAAAAACGACTTCCACTTAAATCGGATTTCATTACTACAGTCTAGATTCTTTATTTATTTTTTTTGACAATATTCCAGAAGGGTAAATTTTTCTTAGTTATGGTTTAAGTCATTATTGTTCACATTAACTAAAATTTGAAAGAAATCAGTAGTGACGTTTATGAGAAATAATTTAGTTTTCAACAGACCGACAGACGATGTTTTGGTTTTTATACTGATATTTCAAGAACCAACATTTATGTAACTCTGGCGCGCAAGTTTTGTTTCAGTTCTTAGAGACTACCATGAGCTAAATTTGATCATAATTGTTGGAAACTTTTTGAGATTTTTTATAAGGTATCTGGCATTAATTAGGTATATCACAAAAAAAAACTGTACGAAAACACCAGAACATGACAGACCTCCGCAGTTTTAACTCCAACAGACACCAGTCTCGCTTTATTGCTTCTGTAATGTTAAATTAATTTTGATTTCTTGTTGTTTATAGGTAAAACCCCATTGGCAATCTTCACCTTTGAAGAAAATAGAAAGATAAAATAATGGTCCCTAAGAATCTAGGTACAAGAGTTGGTCATGAGAGATGTCATAGAAGAGATGAAATCTAACTTAACCTAACTAATGATTAGATGAAGAAGAGTGTATATCCAGCTAGGTATATTCGGGTTTGCTACACCTGTATTCACCATTAGTGAGCTCATAGGAGGAGATGTTAAATACACCATCTTACTGTAACCGTAAACAAAATTATTTTACAGTATAGCAAACACACAGAACACAATTCTCACAAAAAATACGCCTAAGTATCAGAAGCGTTTCAACGACAAGGTCGTCCTCTTCAGTGATACATGAGCTACACCTATCAAACTATAACTAAATTGTGTTCTGTGTGTTTGTAATACTGTATAATTTTTCTCATAAGTAAGGCTCAACATTTAATAAAAATTATTTTGATTAACATGATTTGACAATTTCATAAAACCGTCATCGGTTCATAGTTATTAGATTATTTTGAATTTCATTTAGTTTTTACAAAACTACAGTCGTGTATTAAGTTTATCTTCCAATACACTGTGGACTAACTTCAAAGGAAACTGATGTCATAATTCGTACAGTAGAGGTTTGTAAAATAGAAAATACTTCTGAGACCTTTCCTGTTGGCGTTTGGAATTGTGAATAAATACTTCGGCAAGGAATTGTGTATTGGTCTTCTTACGAACTGTTTTGAGTAAACCGTTTTTAGGTCATTATTAATTGAGTTGGTAATACTCGTATCAAATTTGCTTTGAATGGTGTAACTCGTTTTAATTTGGGGCTTGAGTACCAAATGTTTAACATATTTTTGCAACATTTTCAGGATTTTCACATTTCCAATATTTTGTTTTTACATGAATTTTCTTTTACGAATATTAAATTTTTTGGTATTACGGATTTTGTAAACTATTTTAAAAGAGAAAAGTAATTAAAAGTAATAAACTATTAATTTATACATTAATAACAAATAATTAGCGATAAGTGATGGAGGAAAACATTTAGCATTTTCAATGAGTAGTAAACATTTTTTGAGAACAAACATCATATAAAATTGTATCAATTATATGGAAAACTTGAAGATTCAAAACAGCAAGCTCTACACATAGGGCCTATAGGTTACTATGGTGATATGTGTTATTTACTTGTTTATTTACCTATGTACAAAAAGAAACGTTTTACTTATTTTGTTGGAAAATAAATATTTTAATAGGCAAAAACATTACATAAAATTGTATCAAATTTGTAGAAAATTTGAAGATTCAAAACAGCTACTAATAGAATAGTTGCTGTTATTATAAGTGATATGTGTTATTTGTTTGTTTATTTACCTATGTACTGAAGTCAAACCTTTACCATTTTTTTTTAAAATAAATATTTTAATAGACACAAACATTGCATAAAATTTTATCAAATTTGGAGATTAAGCAATTTTAGAGATTTAAAATAGCTTACAAGAGAGGTCATTGTTGGCGTTACTATGTGATATGTGTTGTTTATTTGTATACTACTAACATATTTAATTATGGAAATATTTTAGTTTTTTAAATAATAATCAAACATTACGTACAAACATTGCATAAAACTATATCAAATCTTTAGCAAATTTGGAGATTAAAACAGCTTACAACAGAAGTCATTGTTGACGTTAGTATGGTGATATGTGTTGTTTATTTGTATGCTACTAACATATTTAATTATGGAAATACAATAGTTTTTAAAATAATAATGAAACATTAAGTACAAACATTGCATAAAATTGTATCAAATCAATAGCAAATTTGGAGATTTAAAACACCTTACAACAGAAGTCATTGTTGGCGTTACTATGGTGATATGTGTTCTTTATTTATATACTACTAACATAAATATTGTTTAATTATTAAAATATTTTGGTTTTTAAAATAATAATCAAACATTAGGTAAAAACATTACATAAAACTATATCAAATCTTTAGCAAATTTATAGATTCAAAACAGCTTACAACAGAGGTCATTGTTGGCGTTACTATGGTGATATGTGTTGTTTATTTGTATGCTACTAACATATTTAATTAGGAAATACTTTAGTTTTTAAAATAATAATGAAACATTAAGTACAGACATTACATAAAACTATTTCAAATCAAAAGCAAATTTGGAGATTTAAAACAGCTTACAACATAGGTCATTGTTAGCGTTACTATGGTGATATGTGTTGTTTATTTGTATGCTACTAACATATTTATATGGAAATACTTTAGTTTTAAAAATAATAATCAAACATTAAGTACAGACATTGCATAAAACTATATCAAATCAATAGCAAATTTGGAGATTCAAAACAGCTTACAACAGAGGTCATTGTTAGCGTTACTATGGTGATATGTGTTGTTTATTTGTATGCTACTAACATATTTAATTATGGAAATATTTTAGTTTTAAAAATAATAATCAAACATTAAGTACAGACATTGCATAAAACTATTTCAAATCAAAAGCAAATTTGGAGATTTAAAACAACTTACAACAGAGGTCATTGTTAGCGTTACTATGGTGATATGTGTTGTTGATTTGTATGCTACTAACATATTTAATTATGGAAATACTTTAGTTTTTAAAATAATAATGAAACATTAAGTACAGACATTACATAAAACTATTTCAAATCAAAAGCAAATTTGGAGATTTAAAACACCTTACAACAGAGGTCATTGTTAGCGTTACTATGGTGATATGTGTTGTTGATTTGTATGCTACTAACATATTTAATTATGGAAATACTTTAGTTTTTAAAATAATAATGAAACATTAAGTACAGACATTACATAAAACTATTTCAAATCAAAAGCAAATTTGGAGATTTAAAACAACTTACAACAGAGGTCATTGTTAGCGTTACTATGGTGATATGTGTTGTTTATTTGTATGCTACTAACATATTTATATGGAAATACTTTAGTTTTTAAAATACTACTTTGCTTTGTACTGGTGGAAGCCTTTTAGCTCTTCTGTAGGAGTCATTAAGCACTTATTAATAATTTATCAAAGACAAAACTATATAAAATTCTATCAAATCTGTAATAAACTTGGAGATTCAATAAAACTTGAAATATATTTCATTTATGTTCTTACTATGGGGACACATGTTGTTTTATTGGTTTAGTTTCCTTCGTACTGGTTTAACCTTCACAGTTTTTGTTTACAAAACTTAATTTGTATTAATCAACAACATTTTGTAAAAAATCAAATCTGTAAGAAAACTTGGAATATTAAAAGAGCTAAAATTAAATTTAATTCTTGCTGTTAATATGGTGACATGTGTTATTTATTTATTTAGTTACCTGTGTACTAATACAATTAAAAAAATTCTTGAATAATAAACATCTATTAAGCACAAATATTACATAAAATTGTATCACATTTGTGGAAAACTTTGAGATTCAAAACACCTAGCAGTAGATTTCGTTGTTGCTGTTACTATGGTGACATGTGGTATTTATTAATTTACTTAGATATGTACTGGTAATATTTACAAGTTTTGTGGGATAATAAATATTTATTTAGCACAAACATTACATAAAATTGTATCACATTGTAGATAACTTGTTGTTTCAAAACACATAGCAATATATTAAATTTTCTGTTACTATGGCACATGTTATTTATTTGTTTATTTATATATGTGCTGGTAGAAAATCTTAACAAGTTTGTTGGATAATAAACATTTATTAAGAACAAACATTACATACAATTGTAAAAAAATTGTAGACAACTTGGAGAATCAAAACACCTAGCATGTATTTTATTGTTGCTGTTACTATAGTGACATATTATTTATTTGTTTACTTACCTATTTATTGTTAGAAATTCTTTATAACTTTTGTTGGATCATAAACATTTATTAAGAACAAACATTACATAAAATTGTAGAAAATTTGTAGACAACTTGGAGAATCAAAACACCTAGCAATGTATTTTATTGTTGCTGTTGCCATAGTGACATATTATTTATTTGTTTACTTACTTATTCATTGTTAGAAATTCTTTATAACTTTTGTTGGATCATAAACATTTATTAAGAACAAACATTACATAAAATTGTAGAAAATTTGTATACAACTTGGAGAATCAAAACACCTAGCAATGTATTTTATTGTTGCTGTTACTATAGTGACATATTATTTATTTGTTTACTTACCTATTTATTGTTAGAAATTCTTTATAACTTTTGTTGGATCATAAACATTTATTAAAAACAAAAATTACATAAATATTTGTAGACAACTTGGAGATTCAAAACACCTAGTTACTGTTATTTCGTTGTTTCTGTTAGTATGATGATGTGTTATTTATTTGTTTACTTACCTATGTACTGGTAGAAATTATTTACAAATTTTGTTGGATCATAAACATTTATTAAGCACAAACATTGCATAAAATTATATTAAATTTGTAGAAAACCTGGAGATTCAAAACACCTCGCTATAGATTTCATTGTCGCTGTTACTATGGTGACATATATTATTTGTTTGTTTAGTTTCCTTTATTCTGGTTTATTAAGTTTACAATTTTTATAAAAATAAACTTTTATTGTGCAAAAACTTTATGTAAAACTTCATAAAATCTAAAAGAAAAAACTCTAGGGAGATTCAAAACAGCTAACAATAAGTGTCATTGTGGGATTGGTATATGTTATTTATTATTTATTTGTTAACTGAATTTGTACTCCTGGATGTTTTAAGCAAATGTATGATCGGGAATGTGTTACAGTAACTAATTCTGTACAGCTTTAATTTACATCCAATGAAATTATATTTTATTGATAAAAATTAACATTTGATTGTGGGCCAACATTGTACTTGCCTAGCCATATCGTACAATATAATTCACTCAACCTTTTAAATGTAATGCCCAAATGTGGTTCATTGTAGGATATGTTAAATTGTATTGGTAGATCAAGGAATTATATTCAGTATGGTAAGTTTGTTTAAAACATATCTTACGCAGGTGTCCTTATAATGGTAATTGTATTTGTAAATTCTTGTAAATCACTACGTCAGTTAGGTCCTAAAAGGCTTCAGAAATGTGAATATATTAACAATCTCTACTCGCTTCGTTCGTGTGGCTGTCTCGGAGCTAACGGGGCTCGAAGCTGTACAAATTTGAAGGGGCCTCCATTTACAATCGTGTCAGTAACTTGGCCTTGTCGGAACTTATAACTATCCAAAAATCACATTTTCTTGAAAAGTCGAGGTTCGAAGTTAGATTTTCCATTATAATTATAATTATAATTAATTTAGTCAAAGACTAAAAAAGTATAAAAAATATTAACAACTGAACCAAATACAGAAACATCCAAAAGATCTAACTAGTATATAGCCCTCAAAATATTCAATTATTTACCATAGTAAATAAATTAAAAAAAAAAGTTTTATATTTATTATTATTTCTTAAAGAAAAGTAAAACTCTTTTTTGCTTACTAAAAAAAATAATTTTACATCATGGTACTCAAAAATTTTAAATCCAAAAACAATCTTATTTATCTTGTCTTTACTTGTGTCTGTCATTTTTCTGTCATATTCTTCGATGGTAACCCCAAAACCGGAATTCATTCTTTGGGGTACCTAATTCTACCATCTAATAGCTCATAATGAATATGAATCTCCGAAGTTAAATATAGAATCTTTTACGCGTATATTTCCTCCAAAATACATAATTAGTTACCGGTGGAAATTACTATGGATATTACCATTGCAAATAAATATTAAAAAGTTTTATATTGGTTATTTCAATATTCAGTAAGAAGAAGAAGGGAGAAAAATTATTTTGAAAAATGAAGAATAAGAGACAAAAATTCTTTTTATTAAAATATGAAAAATATTAAAAATAAAAAAAATAAGGACTGATTTACTGTACCCCTGAGGTTGGGTGAGTAACCAGACTTTTATCGAGTGATCACCTTCTCGACCTCTCGACCTCGGAGGCCAGTTAGAGCTTTAGAGATTTAATTCCCCCAATAGAAAAATGGAGCTACTTGTATTTAGTTAAATTTGTTTCTGAAGCGTTAATATCCTTTGAATATGTTTCGTTTCTCAGAAATAAAATCGATAAGTTTAACAAAAAGCAGACTTGTAAATTAAAAATAGTACCGTTGGGAAAAAAAATAGTCACGCAGTTTTGCGTGTACATATCTTTTGTAAATTAAAAACAAAAATTGAAAGTAGTAGATAGAAAAAAATATTTGCATAATTGTACATAAAAGGAAATCGCAGAATTGTAATTTGAGAAAGGAAATGCTTAAAAGGCAATCAATCAATTAGCAAAGGTGGAAGCAAGCGAGGTCTGCTATGAATCGTTAATTTGACAAACACACCTTTTTTGGAGTTAACATTTCCTAAACTAATTATGAAACGCGGGATAGGTTGGCACACCTGGGCTCTGTATTAGGACAGGGCAGGAATGTTTTGCATTTGAATTATTAGCGGTAACGTTTTGTCGTGCTTAGCACATTTCACCAAACACACACGGTCTCATTTATATAATAAAGAACTTTGTCACATAGAAGGCAGTTTGGCAGTTTGACCCGATACATGGATTTCAAGTACAGGAATGTAGAAGTCGTTTAAGTTCTTGTTTGTATGTATTGTACATGTAATTAGAGAAAATATAGGAACAATTTGATGGAACCGTTCAACAAATATGCAAACAAATAATTGTTACAGACATCACACACACACACGTACACCTACACGCACACGCGCGCGTAAATAATGTATTTAAAAAAAAGCAGAGAGACGTAGTGGGGAAAATGAAAGAAAGGAATCTAATCAAAGGTGTACATCCAGCTGGTATCTCTCGGGATTATAACACTTGTACTCACTACAGTCATGGGTTGCATTACATAATGTACTATATTGTATTACTCTTATGTAAGAAGGTAAGCTCAATGCACTTCAATGTGGAATTACTTTCTTAGAGTATTTTAAGTTTAATAATAAACAAAAAATTTTGATTACATAATTTTTATCAATATATTTGCATAAACTACTCAGACTTGCCTCACAGTTCTAAGCCTAACAAACACACATGGTAGAATGTCTACACATGTGTATCACATGGCCAGTCGTTTTTTACATTTTTTTATTTAATGAATACAATTGCGGAAGTTTACAAATAACTATGACGCCATCTTGCTGTTTATATTGTCAGTAGTTATTCAGTAGAACCATTTCCTTCTTAACTGCCTTCATAATTAATAGAAAACAACTCTGAACATTCCCAACATTTATGAACTGGTAAAAGTCTAAGATACTAACAGTCATGTAACTTAAGTTCATGTTTGAAATACTTAATGAGGCTTTGTTAAATAACGAAATCGTCGGAAGTATTTGTTCTCAGAACGTGGTTTTAGAAAGGTGTGCTTTTCAAGTTGTGAGAGTTTTAGTTGAATTATTTATGGTTTAATAGTCGTATTGGAAAAAGGAGTAAATTTATATTGATTTTAGTTTTTCACTTGTTCGAAATATAGAGAATGTAATGTGATGGGTCGAAAAATCTACGTTGAGTTTTGAGGTCACCTGAATAACGAAAGTGATTTCTAGAATGTCTCTCTGTCGTACGTACATGCACAAACGCATGAATAGATTTTTCAAATTTGGTACGTTGGGAAATTTTGTCATATCTTGGGTGGTTTTTATCATTAGATAACACGAAAATTACTATTTACTCAAAATTGGTTCAAATTTTAACCAAATTTCTCGTGTAACCTCTAAACGACGCAAATAAAACGTATTGGTCGTCATTTAAACACTAGTTCGTGAGTTTTCAGTAAAAAGAAAAAAATATTTATCATGGTTATGAAATACGTAATTTAGCAGAAACAGCTCTACCGATTTCGTTAAAACTTTAGTGAAATGTGAATATTAATGATCCACACGTCGAGTGATAGAATGAAACTATGAGATCGAAAACGCAGGGTAATATTAGTCTGGTATATTTATCTTGTATGTAACAAATGTTTGATAGATTAAAACTTGAAAACAAATTCTAACAAATAGTACGTTTATTTATTCAAACGCGTTTTAACGACAAAGTTGCCATCATCAGTGATGCTGGAGGTTAAATAACTAAACTATAGTTTTATAGTTCATAGTAAGTTATAGTTTAGTTATTGTAGTTCGAGTATCATTGAAGATGGCGACTTTGTTGTTGAAACGCGTTTGAATAAATTCAACAAACGTCATGGGTGGTAACAATTCACGTCGGTAACATTACGATTCAAAGGTGACCATCTTGGATTGCTCAAGTCGAAATTCTAGGTAAAAGAATTTTCTTCTGGCCTTCTGGTTGATGTTATCCTCAACGTACGGGCATGTTCAACTTGTACTGTAAGCAAACCGAGCCTAAATACCAAAGTATCGTTTGAAACTTCCAAGGACAAAAAGGGTAACATTATGATTGTGGTCGCAACAGATCAGTTTTACAAATTCATCTGGTTTGTCCCTGTCAGAAATGTAACTTCAAACATCACAATCATGCCCTTAAGCCAACCCATTTGTTTTCAGAATTTCAGGTTCTCAAAACAATATCCAATGCTTCTATAGTGCACGGTTTTGTTTTCCCCATGGTATTAAGCATGATGCTTAGTCCCCTTATCATCCACATCCTTCCGTCTTAACCCAAACCTCAAGCTTATAGTTTTCATTCCAATATTCAAACTTCTTGGGACAACTCACTTTGCTGGCTTTTAATTTATCACATCATGAAACTATGAAAACAACCTCAATCAAAATTCTTTTTAATTTTCTGTCCGACACACCGCTGAGTCTTAGTTGGATTATTAAGATTCTCCAAAAATCTAATTCCAATTCTTTGTAATCCTGACGCCAAACAAAACATTTACGAGCTCAACAGAAAAAGATCTAGAACAAATCTCGGAAACCCTATAATTTCAAGATATGAGATCTGGCGTAGTGCAAGGCTCACTATCTCAGTTCTGCAGCCAACAGAAGGGACCTGCAACTCATACCAAGGTGGTCAAGTCCTTTTCGAATCATCCATTTCCTCACTCCTACTTCTTTTGCGCTCTCTTTCTCAAACTTCCAAAACTACATCAAGAAAGCACATGTTGAGTAACTCAAATCTCATTATTGTCTTCGAGACAGTTTCTCCATGAACATTTCCAATTTCAAATGGTTCGAACATTTTCAACTCCACTTGAGCTAGTCCGAAATTTTATTAAAGCATTCTTTTCTCCTAGGTCTTCAAGCTCAACATTTTCTCTTATACTATGGTACACAAACCCTGACTTGACTTTCAGGAACTCGTAGACTGGTCAGTTAAAGAGTTGTTTGATCGTTTTATTCTATCAAATTTACCACGTCACAAGTCAAATTCAATATTTATTTATAAAAAACGTTATATAAATTTTTGTTTAATTTGGAATAAATTGTATTGAAATTCTATCTACCTATTTTCTCTTTTTCATTTTAATAATAATAGCTTCAATTATCTCGCCCACTCCACCCGTCCATTATTTCAATAATACAATCAAAGTGACATTTATAATTTTTAAATAACCCCTTCCTACATATCATATAAGCTTTATGATTATTAATCGAATAGTTGATTAGGTAATCTATTTCCAGGTAAGATGAGCACTCTGAAAATATTCTTAAAATTTATCTTTAAAGAATCCACAAACATTAAATAAGTTCCCATGAACATTTTGGTATATATATATATATATATATATATATATATATATATATATATATATATATACAGCTAAAAGCAGTTAAAAAAACTGAAACTGTTTTAGATTTTTTATAATTTTAAATCAAACATTTCCCTTAGAAAATAAAATATTTTAAACTCATTATAAAACTTTTGCTTGGATGAATACAGTATAATATCTTTCAACATGAAAATTTTCCACATTTTATTCGATGGTGGCAGCAGAAAGTTTTCTTAAAATGATATAGAAAAGATAATTTTGAAGCAAATCATACCTCCAAATATTTAAATATATTAAAAATTTTAATTGCCTTTGGAGTAAATAGTATAAAACTTTAATTTTATATTTTTTTAAATAAAAAAGAAGTTTTTTATTGTAGGTTAGGTTTGATAGTTTGCACCCAACTAGCACTATATAATTGGAGGCTCACTTTAGTACGGGATTAGCATTCTCGAGAAGTGAAGCTGTAGTTACACCCTTTTTCATGTAGTTTTGAATTAGACCCCTTTCATCTTTGATAACCGATCTCTCTTGACCAACTTTTGTTCTTTTCCGACCCTGGTGCTATTATAGTATTCAAAGATTAGATGATTTTATGATATTTTCTCTTCTTTTTTTAAGATGATGATAATGATCGAGTTATTTTGCTTTTAAACAACAAGAAAAAAAAAACCAACAAGCATGTTTAATTAATACTTGTTATACTTAATTTTCCTTCGTTACTTGTACTTTCGGTTCCCCTTAAATGTCTACTTAAGAGCTGTGACAATACCAAGGTTTCCTATCTAAATCTACTACATTCTTTATCTAGTCTTGGGTTACATCCCTCTCTTTTATTTTTCTTATCAAGAATTTCTTGTCCAACTCTTATTTTCTTCCGAGCCTGATGCTACTAGAGTACTTGACAACTAGAGGTCGACTATTTAATGGTTAAACATGTAATTGGACAATAAAATGTGGTAAATTCAGGGCTGTGGTGTTGGTATCGGGTCGACTTGGTGTAGACAAACCAGCAAGGATGAAACTAAAAATAGGGAACATTCAGGAACAGATCGAATAGAACATTATTTGTTAATTTGTCAACTTGACTTGTGATGATTATAATTATAGTTCGATTATTGTAGCTCATTCATAACTGAAGATGACGACATTGATGTTGAGACGCGTTTGAGTTAATAAATTTGTGAGATATTATCTTCAATTATTCCTTAATTTTACTCTATTACTCGAAATGTTAAAGCTAGGATGATAACATTTATGAACTGTTATAAATTCATATAACATATTCATACATTCTGAACATGAATAGCTTTTTAAACAATATCAAATTAAAATTAATTAACAACAACTAAATTATTTATGAAGACAATGCAAATTGAATTTACCTAATATCCTACGCATTTGTTTCATTCTAACCTATACTGGATAATAGAGTTAATTGTAATTTAAATAAAATACCTATTTTGAATTCCATTTGACAGAATATTAGGGAGGCAACGGTTTTCCACCAATCGTCGTACTGCGATATAATCAAGTCGCTAGGGATATGCTTCAGGCAACACGGCTGGTTGCCATGGCAGCCGGCGACAAACAAAAACTGCAACATTGGAAACAACTTCCTGTTTTAATTCCAGATAAAGGTTACCTTTCGTAACTAAATGTTTGCTGATTAACATGTGCATTACTAAATATGAATATATTCTGTTACATAGCATTCCTTTTTTAATTATACAATGGGATGTTTTGCTAGACAAATGTTTGTATGTTTTAAACCGAACCCCTCAACTTATTATGAATTTATAATTAAAACAAGTTGATAAGTACCATATTGGTACCTAACCAGCCCTATCAAACGTATTACAAGTAGATTTACTAAATTTAATGCTAAAAAATTGGTTTGACCTTGCAGGAAATGTCAAATAGTATAGCCAGATCTTAGGTTAGGTTAAGTTAGGTTAGGTTAGGTTACCAGCCCCATCATACATAACACAAGTAGAATAACTAAATGTAATGCCAAAAATTGGTTTGACTTTGTAGGAAATGTCAAATAGTACAGCCAGATCTTAGGTTAGGTTAAGTTATGTTAGGTTAGGTTACCAGCCCCATCATACATAACACAAGTAGATTAACTAAATTTAATGCTCAAAAATTGGTTTGACCTTGTAGGAAATGTCAAATAGTATGGCCAGATCTTAGGTTAGGTTAAGTTAGGTTAGGTTAGGTTACCAGCCTCATCATATTTAACACAAGTAGATAACTAAATTTAATGCCAAAAAATTGGTTTGAACTTGTAGGAAATGTCAAATAGTATAGTCATATCTTAGGTTAGGTTAAGTTAGGTTAGGTTAGATTACCAGTCCGATCATACAAAACACAAGTAGATTAACTAAATTTAATGCTCAAAAATTGGTTTGACTTTGTAGGAAATGTCAAATAGTATAGCCAGATCTTAGGTTAGGTTAGGTTACCAGCCTCACCATACATAACACAAGTAGATTAACTAAATGTAATACTCAAAAATTGGTTTGACCTTGTAGGTAATTTCAAATATTATAGCCAGATCTTAGGTTAGGTTAAGTTACTAGCTCCATCATACAAAGCACAAGTACATTAATTAAATTTAATGCTCAAAAATTGGTTTGACTTTGTAGGAAATGTCAAATAGTATAGCCAGATCTTAGGCTAGGTTAAGTTAGGTTAGGTTAGGTTACCAGCCCCATCAAACGTAATACAAGTAGATTAACTAAATTTAATGCTCAAAAATTGGTTTGACCTTGTAGGAAATGTCAAATAGTATAGCCAGATCTTAGGTTAGGTTAGGTTACCAGCCCCATCATACAAAACACAAGTAGATTAACTAAATTTAATGCTCAAAAATTGGTTTGACCTTGTAGGAAATGTCAAATATTATAGCGAGATCTTAGGTTAGGTTAAGTTACCAGCCCCATCATACAAAACACAAGTAGATTAACTAAATTTAATGCTCAAAAATTGGTTTGACCTTGTAGGTAATTTCAAATTGTATAGCCAGATCTTTGGGCTTTACACAGACTTTCTGAACCTTGTAATTGTGTATTTCTTGATGTCGGCTAGGCCCTAACTGCTCTAGTAGATGTGTATATATTACAGTGTCTTGGCCCTAGGGGATCTCATAGCAGGAGCCTTCCACTCGCTACTCTCGTCCAAATGACACAGTACTGCTGGATCTCGTAACTATACGAATATCACATTTCTTTTTGAAGTCGATGTTAGAAATTACATTTTTGACAATACCTTCGCTATTTGTAATCGTGGAGAGGTGGATTTGTTACCATTATGTGAGGAATTAAAATCTCCAAGTGTTTATATAATTTAGTTTGTTAGTCTACAAGTTGAATAACACACGAGATATAGACGGAGAATACTGGAGAAGACCGACTGAGTAGCTAGAGTTTTTGAAGTATATCCTTATAATTGAAATCTGTCTTATCAGATCACTGAAGGTGGTTAGGTTAGGTGAGCTCAGCGAGAGGAGCCAGTAACGGTGGTTTATAAACGTTATCCTTGATAAATCTCCTGATGTAAAACTTGAGGGTGTGAGATCCTGCGAAGGAAGTAGCCATGCATCTATTTTGCTACAAACAACACCAAAACCAGGTCTGTAAGAGGTGTGAATAAATTTATATGAATTTACGAAGTTTACATTTATTTAGGTATGTCGTCTATGTTGAAATGACTATATATTAAGGATGCCTGTTGACCATATTAGAAGGGGGAAAAAACACTTTAGGAGGATCAGATATTTACCAGAAGGATTGGTAGCCACGTTTTAAGTGTTAGAATGATTTGGCGATTTTTTCCATTTTGGGTCTGAAGTATTGAAAACAGTAGCGCAAAGCAAGGAAGTTACAATTGTCTCTACAGACTGTAGTGCTACAAAAAAAGAAGAGATTAAATATTTTGAACGTTTCATGTTTTTATTTCTCACTGTTACAATCCCAATCTCCAAAGTTTATTACGGACGCGGTAATTTCAAAACTAACCTCAAAACTATTCTGCCCATAATCAGAGCACTCAGTTTTGTATAAGAACGGCACCAATAGCCATTTCGGTCATACCCAGACTGTATAAGTTACCGTGTTAAGGTGGCGGTAGTTTACATGCAATACGAACATTAATGTTAATTTAAACGCTTCAAATTAATACATTCCAATGATAAGTCATACACTAATATCATGTTTTATGATAAGAATGTGTTTTAGCACGAATGTTTGCATGTCGTCTCCTTTTATACGTCTTATTTATATTAAAAAAAAAATACAATCTGAATATTGTATACGTCAAAGATATTTCATTTGCATCATGATAGGAAGCACATTTTGTGTGTCTGTTTGCTTATCTATATATTATATGCTAATAGTCTGCGTTTTTTAGTAATGGACATTGTTTTGGCACTTCCATATCAAACTATTGCTTAGAGAAGTCTCTTCAGGTAGACCTGATGAGACAGTAATGAACTTAGGTAGGGGGAACTTAGAAAAAATCACGAGACATATTATTCTACACTGTGTTCTGTGGATGTACTTGCAGATCATAGGAGCTCACCACTGTGAAACTGTGTGTAGACCGTGCGGGGTGGGTGAGGAGACTCCATGCTATCTAATCTTTGAATATAAAGCTCTTGCCAATTAGAAGTATAGGGTTTTAAACTTCCAAACTCCTGGTCTACTTTCATTGGACGAGGTAGTAACAACTCGTAAAGCTGATTAATTTACTGAGCTACAATAAAGAGCCACAATAGACGTATGCTTGCAGTGCCCAGAGCTGGTTTAATCTCTTCACCTCTTAGTTTAATCCATTCTAATCTACTGGGTAGTTACAGATTTCTACTGAGGAAAAACCTCTTCTTCTTGCCTTGACATCCTGATCCGGAATCGCTTGTGCATTACTTCAGATTAGGGCTCGTCTTTTTTCCAGCTCTGTGGCTTTTCTGACTGTGGAACTAGCATAACAGTCTGTTATACTTGGACAAAATTGAATACTACACTTTCTGGACAAGGAGGAACCTTATTTACTTCCTTACTTCCTCATTCTACATCCATTCTATACCTTCCAATGCCGATAAGAAGTCAAATTGAACACAGTACAATTGTTTAATGTCTTGTAAACCTTGGAATCAGCAACATTTATTTCTTTAGTTCTTATTTCTGGTTTAAAAAAAACGTAAGCTTATTTCTTTGAATAATTTTAAATTAAGAACATAATTTTATGGCAATTAAAAGGGATTCGATTAAAAAAGAGGGATTGAAATGTCAAAAAAGTTCCATTTAATTTGCTGAC
Source organism: Aphrophora alni (assembly GCA_963513935.1). Taxonomy (NCBI): domain Eukaryota; kingdom Metazoa; phylum Arthropoda; class Insecta; order Hemiptera; family Aphrophoridae; genus Aphrophora; species Aphrophora alni. The sequence goes on along the minus strand of OY740773.1, from coordinate 18,296,399 downwards.
CGATTTTTCTAGTTTTCAATATTTATAAATTTGTGAAAAACATGACTGAAATTACTAAATATACGGTGTTTACTTCTAACTTTCAAATGTATATAATACAGTAAGTTAAAAATGGTGTCAAAACACCCCAATAGGTAGGGTCAGTGGATTTGTGTGAAGGTTTTGGTTGATACCCTAGAGTTTTATTTCTTCTTGTTAAAAAGAAAAAACCTCTGAGAAACATTACCTTGTAAAAAATAAAAAAATAAAAGTGTATAAGAAACCCTTAGCTCTCGAATATTCTAATAACGTCAGGTCAAAAGAGAACAAGAGTTGGTCAAGAAAGACTTTATAGAAAAGGTGATTTTCGTCTTTATGAGATAAAGAAGATAATGGAAAAATAAAATAAAAACCTTTAACCATCGAATACTCTAATAGCATCAGGATCAGAAGGAACCAACAGTTGTTCAAGATGAAAGAGAAGAATTTAACCAAATACGATATAATGTAAGTTACAGATCCAGTTAAGTCTCTACAAGTTTACCACACTCGAAATACCTACAACTCTTTATTATAAATTCACCAATAATTCAACTGAAATTCATTAAACATTTAGTTTAATAAATTTGCTTTGATCTTCAAATAAAAATAATAATAACGCTTACCATACTATAAGAGTAAGTCATGTAAAACGTGATAACTGAATAAAGCTAATTTTTAATTTAATCACCATTGGCAGTAGAAGGGGTTGGGTGATGTAACTAATTAATGGTAATTCGTATTACTAAAATTGACAGGAATTAGTGCAATATTATAATTATAATTAAACTCAATTATGTTTTTATTGTCATCAAAGGGCGCCGTGACAAGGGTCTTGCTGAAACACTTTAGTTGGGGGAGAAGGATATAATTTTGTTCAAAATTTTTAGTAACTTATTTTAGTACGTTCAGTAATCGCCAAACATTTCTATCATTGTTTTTTGACTGATCTTCATATTTAGCGATCTTATGAAATAGAAAAGGTGATTTTCGATATGACGTCCGTCTGTTGTTGTTGTCGTCTGAACCTAAACAAGATAGTTACTAGAAAAATTTAGTTAGGGGATCAAAATAGGGGATTATAGTGTGCTCATATAGAACCCTATTGAAATTCAGAAAAATCTAATATTTTAAGTCAAAATGTTTGCCATTTAAAAAAAGTTTTCATTATTATCTCGTGTGTTATTCAACTTAAAACACAATAAATTAGATACAAATTTAACTTTGTGTAGGTTAAATTCACATAACCTTCTCGAGGGGTCTGATAGACGGCTTAAAACCGCTTGGATATCCTCCAAAGAAGTGTGGCTAGTCAGTACCAAATCTTCTCCAATATTATCCGTTCATATCTCATGTGTTTTTTAGCTTATAACAAACTAAATTTGATACAATTTTGACTTTAAGTCGGTTAAATCCAATAACCTTTTCCAGCAATCTTGTAAGACGACTTTAAAACCGCTTGGCTGACCTTCAAAGAAGTCTGGCTACTAAGTAACAGCTCTTCTCCAAGATTCTCCATTCAAATATTGTGTATTATCCAATTTAAAACACATTAAATTAGATGAAAATGTAACTTTACGTTGGTTAAATTCACATAATCTTCTTCACAAGTATTCCAACCGTTTGGATTTCCTTGGAAGAAATCTTGCTTCCTCAGTACCTGCTTTTCTTCAGGATTCTATGTTCACATCAACTGTGTTATTCAACTTATAAACACACTAAATATAATACAAAATTGACTTTATGTTTGGTCAAATTCACGTAACATCCTTCTGGGGTCCGATATGACGGGTTCCAGCCAATATGACGTCTTTACTCATGTTATTCAACTTATAACATACTAAATTAGATAAAAATTTGATTTTCTCTTTAGTCAAATTTTCATAACCACCATTAGGGGTCCAAGAAGGCTTCCTTTCTTCTGGATGTCCTTCAAATAAGTACGACTACTCAATACCAACTCTTCTCCAGAATTCTCCGTTCAGAACTAGTGTGTTATTAAACTTATAACACACTACATTTGATACAAAATTGACTTTATGTTCGGTAAAATCCACATAATAATCCTTCTGGGGTCTCAAGCTACTCAGTACCAGCTCTTCTCCAGGATTCTACGTTCAAAACACGACTGTTATTCAATTTATAACAAACTAAATTAGATAAAAATTATAAGATTTCTATTCTGTACCTAATAGTATCAACTATATGGTGACAAATCGTGAAGTTACTTTCAAAAATATAAATTTATAATTTTGACCTCCCAAGAAAATGTAGTGTAGGCTACATATAGTTGCGAAATCCGCCTTGGCGGAGTTACCAACACTTATAGGGAGTGGAGACTCCCTATAGGCTCACTTCGAGGCCAGGTAGGGCCGAGAGACTGACACAAGAATATCTCTAAATTTGTAAGAAAAGCTTAGCAAAATTTACACCGAAATCATTACAACAAATTTTGCGTTCATTTCTTATATCAGGAATTGTGAAATTTTGAGTTACTATTTTTTTTTTTTACATGCTAGAAAAAACTTCTAAAAAATGCGAATTAACAAACAAACAGAAATTGATTTAGACATTTTTTAATGAACCTTAACATTAATTTCTTCTACATCACAATACTTTCTGTCCCAGTATATACTTACAAAGTCAAATGTTTCCACAATAACTTTATATTAAAATGAATAATATTTCTATAGGTAGATATTTCATTCCGCATAAATGTTTTGCTATTTATTTATGTCTTCTTTTGGGAAAGTTTTATAGTAATTAGGATTTTTCAAAGCTTTGCAGATATTATACAAAATATTTCATACAAATTAACGCTGCAACTGCCCAAACATAAAAGAACTTGTTCGACAAATTCCTAATATAACTTTTATCTTTTCCTTGTTAGTACATTTTACTTTCTACGATTTATTAATGGATTGACTTCAACACTGTCGTAAAAACGTTGCAATACTTGTATTTCAGTTTTCTTTTGATGTAACTTTTGAGTTTATTTTTTAATATCTATAGAAAAATATAAAGTTTCTCTACTTTTCCAATTAAGTTTCCAGCTATTCTGTACTTCAATCCTGGAGTTTTATTTCAGTTTAAAATCAACTTTAAATTATTTGTGGTGATTCTAAAATTAATCTTTTGATTTTTGATTAAATAAATAAATTGTATGTACTTTTAATATGACATATAGAAACTCACATATTTCTATAACGAAGCGTGAGTGGAACGTTACGAGTTAGCCTACATCAAACTCCACTCTTGTAGGAAACTCCTTCCGCCACGTCATCATAATTAACTTAAATAATACCAGTTAAGTATATTTACAACTCCAAATCGTTTTTTCCACTTGTGACTTTCTATTATGGTTTAACTTATTACGTTTGTTCACTCATTTACTGAAATATAAATGTGGTTTAAAAACAGTTGCGTATTTTAAAATTTATACATGGCATTTTGAGAGTATAAATCAACTATCATTATCAAGCGTGAAACTAGAACATAAAACAGAAAACCCAACTTAGCCTAGTGGTCTAAGTCCATGTTAAAAACTAAAACTACTCAAATTATAAAATTCACTGGCATCGCTGAAGATGGCGACATTGTCGTGGAAACGCGTTTGAGTTAATAACGTATAATTTGTCAGAAAGTGTATTAAATTTTAACTCAATAGAAGGAATTTATTCAAAAACCTTCAAACTATTATTTGTAGGAATTAAATTAAATTTCCAATATTATTTAATTATATCCGGATTATACAGTATAACAAACACACAGAACACAATTCACATAAAAAAATATAAAAATACGCCTAAGTATCAGACGCGTTTCAACGACAAGGTCGTCCTCTTCAGTGATACACCAGCTACACCAACCAAACCACAACTCGTAACGTTCCACTCTAATATGTCAGTTGTTGTTTGGTTGGTGTAGCTGGTGTATCACTGAAGAGGACGACCTTGTCGTTGAAACGCGTCTGATACTTAGGCGTATTTTTACATTTTTTATGAGAATTGTGTTCTGTGTGTTTGTTATACTGTATAGTTTTTCTCATAAGTCAAGCTCAACATTTAATATATCCGGATTAGAAGAAAACCTACTTTAAGCTGATATGATTGAAAACAGAAAATCGTTGTTTCGGTTTTATAATTTCTATACAATTTTTAGTTTTCTTCAGAGTCTTTGCCAGAGTCTAAAACTGAAAGTAGTGTTGGTAGAAAAATCGGTAAATTAGGTGAAATTTGAAGATTAATAACCAGATTTGTGTATTAAATTACAATTAAAAGAATCACAGATGAAAAATAATGTTTCAGTAATACATTTATTAAAATGTACATATCACAAATGTTTGGTTTTGAACCTTAAACCAGAAAAATTAAAATGAAATTCAATCCTAACAGCCGGTATTAAGACTTACTCTCAACCAATACTTCTAGTTTATGGGACAATCTATGGTAGTTTATGCTTTATTTAAATACGTAAATATATTTTATAAAGTTTTCTCATAAGAACTGTTATCAGATAAAGCTCCTCTTACCAATCTAGCTCCCTTAAAAAATAAAACGTGAAACATTTAGAAATGGAAAAAACCCTTCACGGGGTTTGCTGAAGTGAGTACGAGCGTGGCAATCCCGAGGATGCTAGCTGGATCTACAATTTTTTCAATGTAGCCTTGGGTTGGATCGTTCCCTTTTCATATTTATTTTTCAGGTCTCTCTAGACCAACTCTTGTTCTCTTCTGACCCTCCCGCTTGTAGAGTATTCGAGTATTTATTTTGTGTTCTTGTCTTATAAATCGATAATTACCGAATGGTTTTTCGCCTTTAAACAACAAGAAAAATATTTTTGTTTCACTTTTTGTGACAATTTTTGTTTTAGTTAGTATTTGTTTTGTGTATTTTGATCAACGTTTAAATTTCATACTATTTTAAACATTGTTTAGGACTAAATCAATAAGGGACGGGGATGTTAATTGCTACAGCTCATTACTCTGTGTAGGGATGAAAGGAAGATTAGGAAAATGCAAATTGCCTGAACATCTAAATACGAAAAAATATTTTCTCTTGCATTTTATGAAAGTGTTATAAAGGCTTTAATCCTAGTACTTTTAAATTTAATTTAGACTTTTTAAAGTAGCTGTGGTTATGATATATATTATTTTCAATTTTGACCATTTTAAATTGTTTCAAAAATATTGCTTTAATAGTTTATATTTAAATGTTATTGGAATATAGTAAACTTTATTGGGAGATCGTTTAATAGTTTAAATTTTATAGTTTAAATTAATTTTATCTCATTTAAGTTTAAGTAATATACAGAAATAATTGTAAATAAGGTAAAAAATTACTATCCCATATAAGTTGTATAAAGAAAATTATGATGGGACAAAAAATGAAGTACAGTTTGCATCTTCAAGTTTTTTAAAATTCATAATTTGTGTATTATAGTTACCTTAAGACTGAAACTATAAATAAAAGATTTTCATCAAATAGTATTTGTCACCCAATTAAAAATAATAATCATAATAAATGGTTTAAACCAGTGTGAAAAATTACAAACAAGTTTTGCAGTTCACGTAAAAAAATAGAATAGAAAAAAATATTATCTTACAATGAGTTTAGATACTAACAAGCTTATGTATATTTTATATTCCCTAAAAGTTCATAAAAAACCTATAACTCTCTTAACAAGTAGAATAACCTTGAACATGAGGTTCTGGTTTTTAATTTATTTGATGATTATAGAGTGTTCATATTATAACCCGGTTTATTAGAATATTCATTTGTGTATAATAATTGATGCACTACATTTCGGAAGTATAAATCAACTCCCGTTATCAAGTGTTAAACCTAGTATAAAAGTGAAAAACACCAACCGTCATCATGAACAAGTAGAATGTTTACTGGCATTTTTTGGTGATTGTTTATCAAGTGATTTTTTTACATTTCAGGGTGATTCTTTTTTCTTGGTCTTCACTGATATATCGTAAACTTTTAATCTGCAATTGGGGAACCGTTGATACATGTAACATAAAATCTGTTTTCCAATCTCTGAAAAATGCCCGCTATTTCCTTTAGAACTTTTTGGTCATCATCGCCTTTAAAAAAAAAGAAGTTAAATAAAAACGACTTTCTCTCGAATACTATAACAGTGTCAGGGTCGGAAGAGAACAGGAGTTGGTCAAGAGAGACCCGATAGGAAAGAAGAGAGGGATCTAACCCAAGAACACATGAAAAAAGGTGTAGATCCAGCTAAGGTATTCGGGTCCAAAACACCCGTACTCGCTGTGAGCCCCCGAGTGTACTGGCGTTCTTCAAAATCGCTGTAAACGTTTTAATTTTGTATAGCGACCATTATTTTATATTTTGATTTGATTCTGTACACAATTTTAAGACTTTATTATTTTATAAACCTACTCGCTTAGGAGTAAATAGGGGTTTAAAAATTCGAACATTTGTAGTTTGAAACATTTTCAGGAGGAAATTTTTCATATTTCCCATTGTTGAATCAAGATAAAATATAAGTTAGTATAGTCTAGGATGTGCAAATAATAATATAGGACTACAAATAAGTTGTGCAACAAATAAAAACAGTAAAATAGTAAAACATCTTAGTCCACACAACTGCCTTACTCAGCTAACACCTAGATTACAGCAAGTTTTTATTTGTTGCAATAATTATTTTTTTTATTTGTATTCCTACATTAGTATTTACACATCCTAGACTATGGTTACTTATATTTCTATCTTGATTCAACAATGTAGTCAGGAAAATCGTCTCCTGAAAATGCAAACGTAAAACTGTTATTAATCCTAGACGAATAAGTTTATCAAACAATAACCAAGAATAACAAAATCTTAAATTTTTGTACAGTATCCGACAAAAGGAGTTTTCAAAAAAAATTAAAAATTGGACCATATTGAAAAATGTCGGCCATTTTTTATAATAATCAAGACAGATTAAAAGTTTTTAATTTAATATTTTTCATTAGGTTATATTACTAGTTTACAATACACCAATAGTGCCCTGTCCATAATATATAATAGACTATAGAGATGATTTCAACTTTTCATCACTAACTAATCAAACCCATACAGATTCTAATCCCTCTGCCATTATAATTAAGAACGTTAAAATTTCCAAATACTGTTGATAAAACCAATAGTTGATAATTAATCAATCCCAGTCTAGACCGGAAGCGACGGATGAAATATTGCCTAACCTCCGCATTTTGTCTGGATAAAACAATAAATCAGGATTGCAGCCCCAGTTTATTTGAGTTCGCACATTTTCAACTCCACACCCCATCCCCCGGGACATTTTGCTCGATTATTCAAACGTTTTTAACATTGTATGAAACATTTATAGGGTTCTAATTGGAGTACATCCTCAATCTATGTAAATATGTTAAAAATTAATAAACCAGAGGTAAAATGTTTTTAAAGAATTAATTGTGAACCTAATAAAAATACATTATCTTTACCTCTCGCGTGAACGATGTAAAAAAAATAAAATTTAAAAAAATCACAATCCAAAATAAGAACAACAAAATTATAGTTAATCTAAATCTGTAATATTTTGTTTTTGTAATATCGCTCGTATTTTTTTTGCAGTTGAAAATGTTGTCATCGTTGGATGGAAATTATAAAGTTATACGAAACTATTTGTTTGTTTTGTTGCCATTGTTTGTATATGTAAAACTGGATTTGGCAAAAGTACCACAAATATTACAATATCAGTTTATAGTTGGTGTAGGAAGGTGATACACATATCAATAGAAAACTCTTAATAGGGGCTATCTACAGAGTGTGTCTAAACTCAGGTTATATAAACAGGGTATACCGAAAAATATAAAATATATTTCCCCTATTTTTAAATGGTTTCCCCTTCAGTTACTATTAAAATATCTCTTTATCTTGGTGAAAACAAAATCACTTTATTTTACTTGTATACTACATTATGAGGAATCAAATTACACAGTTTCATTTTACTTTTACCCGGCCATAACACGAGAAAAACTTTTTATGTGACAACTGTTTGGAAAGCTGTTTATTTTTCTATCTGATAATGTAACTAAATATAATGTTTTCGATAACAGCTGAGAGTCACGACAGTTACCGTTTCCCAATCTCAAATTTATAGCAAGGGAAAACTGATCAGCTAACTTTCCATTGCTTTAATTTATTTTCGTGTTTGGCCACCAGGAGCATTAATGTTTCTTTCCAATACTTTTGTACGTTTGGAATAATCTGATTTTAAGTAATTAAAAATAGAATTGTCAAACTGTAGAACTGTTGTATTTACGTGTTTGAAAACGACTTGAAAAAAAACTTCTAAACCAAAGAATCAATGTTGACAATAATCAAAATTACACAAAAACATCAATCTGAACTTTTAAATTGTATGTTATTTATGTTTTTTTTAGTTCTATAACTCATTTAGGCTATGTTTGTTGAGATAATTCTGTTTGTAATAAAAGTTAAATCTGTTAATTAAAGTTTATATTATGAGAAATGTATTAGTATTTATTTTGCTTAGCCCTATTGTGTGTGTTTTTTTGTCATCATGATGGAAATTATCGTTCATAACTCGCACAAAAAGTAATTTTCAGGTACTTGATCGAATATCCGTAAAACACGATCACATACAGGAAAATGTCATTTTCCGGTACTTTTAATTAAATATACTATTTTGCACAGTGTTCCAAAAATAATTTTATAATGGAAATTTGGGAGTGGGTGTTAGGTATAAAATAGAATAAGACAATAAAACTGTAGAAAAATTGGTTTTTAACTCTAAATCCAAAGATTGTCCTCATTCTCTAGAAGTTAACTTTTTATCAATTATCCAGAAACCACTTTATCTAATACATGATTACATATGTCTACTTATCAATTTCGAGTGATTTGTTATTCAGTCAAGTTCTCAATTTTGTTGTTGACTTATTATTCACTAAACGGAAAAAATTGAATATTTTAAAGTTATTTTTTGGAACAACCTGTGGGGGAAAATAATATTTATACACATTAACAGATACCAAATTTACATAGCTTTCGAAAGAGTTGTTACATAAATGTTTTTCTTGCGTTATGGCCGAGTAAAAATGAAATTTTATTTCTCATATTTCTTAAAATATTCTGTTTTCACCAAAATAAAGGACGTTTTTAGGAATAACTGAAGAGAAAACATTTATATGCTTACGATTAAAACATAAGGAAAAAAATAGGTTTTTTATTTTTTGGAGCATTCTGTATATGTAACCTGAATTTTGGCACATGCTTTTGTTTTCCTTTTTATGCTGGTGATTATTATTTATTAGAATAAATCAGGTGCCTCACAAATTAAAGTGTAGTTCCATAGCAGACTTAAGGTGCTTGTTTTGTTTTGTTTTGTTTTCATAACAGTAATTATTATTTACTTTGAATAAATCAAGTGCCTCATTGATTAAAGTGTAGTTCCACACCAGACTTACAGTGCTCGTAATTTTTTTTTTTTTTTTTTACAAATAATTTTCCTAAGCTGTAATTTTGTAGTTGTTTTCTTTTGATAACAGTAATTATTATTTATTTAGAATAAATCAGTTTTTCTCACTGATTAGGTTCCATACCATTCTTAATTTTTAATAATTTATTTTCTTTTTTTATTTTGTGTAGGCCTACACAGAGTAGGGCCTAGTCATAAGTTGTATATTTTTTAGTTGCTTTCTTTTGATAGCAGTGATTATTATTTATTTTGAAGAAATCAAAAGCGTCTCTGGTTAAAGTGTAGTTCCATATTATTAATTTGTATTAATTGATTTCTTCCCCCCCCCTCTAATTATCATACTCCTAATTATCATTACAGGATCCAGATGACTAGTTTTTTTTAGTAATATTGAAATAAAATTATAAGCATAAAAAACAAGATTATAAACAATACCCAATTATTGTTATTAAGTTAATTAGGCTAAATTAGTGTTTTAATTTACTATTATTTCATTTATAATATTAATACTAACTTTAAACCCTATAAATCCACTTTTATTTTTTAACCTAAAAGTGGATTTAGTAAGTGATTATTTAAGTAATAAATTCTATATTTAAGCATAAATAACTATGTGTACCTAGTAATTACCTTTGTAGTGATTAGTGGAAATTAAAAATTAATTTGTGGTTTGTATTGTAGCATATTAAATACAATAACTTTGTTTAGTCACCGACTACAATTGAAAACAGTCGTTAGTTACTCCACCACAGCGTTAGTATCGTACATATTGATCACAAAGTTGATATATTTCACTCCTAGGTGGCGGGCGTGTTCATCTTGTACGTTCAGCATAGTAATCAATTCAAACATTAACATTATTACCTTCTATAAAAACTTCAATTTTAATATAAAGTAAGACGTTTATAAATATATTAAAAATATAAAAATGGAACTTTTGTTAAATGAAATTATTTTAAATAATAGCTAATTAAAGTAGATTAATATGAAATCAATAATAGAAAATAGTAAATGTGTAACAATTTTGAACGAACTTTTTCAAATACGCATTCATCAAACCAAATGTTAAAAAAAATCTATTCTGATTCCCCAAAAATGTCCACATTATTTGAAAAAAGTTAATTTTTTTCTTTTTTAATTAACTCTTCATAATACAATTTGTATAATAATATAGTTCTTAACAAAAGTAGGCTATAATGATTTTTCAAATCCAAACAGAAATACAGTATAGCGACTTCGCTCAACACAAATCCTCAAAGATCTAAAATTAAAATCGAAATTTGATAATTTCACTAAGGCATCATTTAGAAACGCAGGCTTTAAAGTAAAATTTGTTGTTTAAATAAATGTCATACTTTGAATAAAACTAAATAAAAAACTTATTTCAAAAATACATTTTTATATTTACACTACAAAAATGTATAATTTTATTGAGGAATGGCTTTACAAGTAATAAATAGTATGTTTAAAAAATGATCTCTAAGTTTTTTACCAATATTTTTGCAACCCTATGACGAAGATGAAAAAGAAGAGAGAGATTTTTTGAAAAAACAGAAAAATCATCACGAAGTAGAATAAAAAGAAAATGATGAAAAGTAAAAATACAATAAAAATAAAGATAACATCTTGTTCAGCATTAAAAAAACTAAAAACTTCTATTTTTGTATCATTTTGAAACCTTTAAGTGAAAAATTATAAGATTGTTTGGAACAGTTGAACTGAGATTAAAATTTCTACGTAGAGTATAATAAACCAAAAATTACTAAAAAATTGAAAACTAAGACTTCATTTAGAAAATTAGGCTTTAAAGTAAAATTTGTTGTTTGACAAATTAATGCCATACTTTGAATAAAATAAATACCTAAAATGTACACTACAAAAATGTATAATTTGATTAAGGAATGATTTACTTTACAAATATTAAATAGCATCCAAAAATGGACACTTAGTGTGTTGTAATAAATAATCAAAAATATTTCAATTATTTTTCCCGAGATCTCTGCTAACCTATGACGTATAATAAAAGTAAAGTTAACATTTTTGGTTAACATTAAAGGAACTAAAACTAATTTTTGTTTTGTAAAGCAGCAATTATAAAATAGGTAAGTAAAAAATTATAATTTTTTTGAAACCGGTAAACCTAGATTAAAATAAAGAATGTAGATAGAGTATAATTTAATAAAAAACAACTAGGCAATTGAAAATCACAACTAAGGCTTCTTTTAGATTAGTCGCAATAATTGTATGTAGGTTTTAAAGTGAGATTAATTGTAAAACCAAGTAATGCCATACTTTGTATAAAACTAAATTAAAAATAACTTTGAAAACAAATTTCTACAACAAATACCTTACAAGAATGTATAAGGTTTTTGAGGAACGATTTCTTTTAAAAGTATTATTACCATTATGGTTATATTTTTATAGAAAAAAAAAACTAAACATAATAGACACAGCATATAAAAGAATCCCTTACAATTACGTTTACTTCAATTTTTAATTAATTGTCCGTTAAATATCGCCACTAATTAAACCTGCCAGGTGATTAAAAAATTTATTTTGTTATTTTTCAAATTTCAACTAGTTCTTATTATATTATACTGACCACAAATTTAATCTTGGTTTAACTGTTTTAAATACATAAAATGAACTTTTATAAACTTCTAAAATCATCTTTTTTCCACTACTTTGATCGTCTGTAGCTCCTAAACAGTTGGACTATCAAAAAATACACAATAATAAAAAACCCTTTAAAATATGTGTTAAATCGAAAACTATCATAAAAGTTAGTTTATCTATGCAAACTGGATATCTATACAAAATGTTTAAGTTAACCGAAATGTTGTAAATATGGTATCAAATTTTTAAAACCTTCAAATAAGGCAATATAAAAAGTTCAAGGGTGTTTGCTATTTGATTTTTTAATAAAATAAATATTTTTCAACACAGCTGCCATTTTTCTATCAATAACTCTGTATATAAATTTAACAACCTTGTAAATCACCTTTCTCACCATTAGACCATTATAGGGAGTATGGGCGTGACAACCTCGAAGGAACAATGTAGTATTGGGTTAGATCCTTCTCTTTTCATCTTTACAATCAGGTCTCTCTAGTCCAACTCTTGTTCTCTTTTGACCCTTCCGCTTTAAGAGAATTAAAGTATTAAATTTGTGTTCTTTTCTTATAAAGCTACGAAAACCGAGAGGTTTTTGCCTTTAAACAACAAGAAAAAAAATCTTGGCAAAAATGTTCGTTTCAGTTTTTACGACAATTGTTGCTTTAGTTAGTATTTGTTTGTCTGTATTTTCTTTAACGTTTAAATTTCACAGTATTTTAAAAATTGTTTAGGGCTAAATCAATCAGGGATGGGATGTTAATTGCTACAGCTCATTACCCTGTGAAGGGATGAAAGGAAGATTAGGAAATATACAAATTGCCTGAACATTTAAATACGAAGAAATATTTTCTCTTGCATTTTATGAAAGTGTTATAGAGGCTAAACCTTGGACATTTATTAAACTAATTTAAACTTTTCAAAAGTACCTTAAGGTATGATTGTTATTATTTTCAATTTAGACCATTTTAAGTATTAAGTCGTTTCAAATTATTTGCTTTAATAGTTTATATTAGACTGTAGTAAACTTTATGAATGATTCTTTAATAGCTACATTATTGAATGTCTTTTCTTAAGTTTAAGTATTATAGAGAAAGTTATTTGATCAGTCAAAAAATCGATGTAAAAGTTTTCACAGACATATCCTTTCTGAAGTATACAAATATGGTTTTAAAATTATATCTGACTTTCTACATTGAGCCTATGTAGCTTTTTAACTGTTGCATATATAAAAAAATACACAAGTGGAAAAATACAAACTATAGAAATAAGAAATTATATAAGAAATTTTAACTTTACTGTCTTCTTTAGCTTTAAATGACTTATAGAATCAAAATTTTAAAATACCCAAATAAGACAATAATAACACTTCATGGGAGTTACTGTTTGACTTTCTTTACTATGTCAATTATTTTTCTATTAAAACAGCTGGCACAAGTATATCCCTTCATATACATTTAATAACCTCCTCAACCCCCACTCTCACGATTAATCGCTCACTATAGTGAGTATGAGAGTGGCTATTCCGAAGGACTCTAGGTTGGTTCTACACCTTTATCATATAATCTAGAGATCCCTTTATTTTATCTTTTCTATCAGCTCTTGCTTGACCGATCTCTTCCGAATCCAACGCTATTAAAGAAGAAATAACGCGGGGTCTTTATTTTATCTTCTTTTATCATTGTTTTGTTACTATAGAAGTCTTTGTTTTATCTTCTTTTCTTCAATTTGTTGTTAGGATAGATTTTTATATTATCTTCTTTTCTTCATTGTTGTTAGGAAAGGTGTTTTTATTATATATTTTTTAATTAATTTTTAGGAGAGTGGTGTTTACTTTATCTTCTTTTCTTCATTTTTTTGTTAGCATAGTGGTCTTTATTTTATCTTCTTTTCTTCATTTTTTATTTGGATAGTGGTCCTTATTTTATCTTCTTCTCTTCTTCTCTTCTTTTTTGGCATTAAAGCTGTCTTTATTTTATCTTCTTTTCTTCCTTTTTTTGTTAGGATATGGGTCTTTCTTTTATCTACGTTTCATCATTGTTTTATTAGGATATGGGATTATTGTATCTTAATTGCTTTATTTTTGTTTAGGATAGGGGTTTTTTTATCAGCTTTTCGTCATTGTTTTGTTAGGATAGGGGGTATTTATTTTATTTTTTTAAATTTTTTTTGTTAGGATAGGGGTTTTTGTTTTACCTTCTTTTATTTATTTCTTCGTTAGGATAGGATTCTTTATTTTATCGTTTCTTCTTCACTGGTTTGTTAGGATAGGGGTCTTTATTTTACCTACTTTTCTTAATTTTTTGTTAGGAAAGGGTTTTTATTTTATATAATTTTCTTCATTTTTTTTTATTGTTAGGACATGGGTCTTTTTTATATTATTTTGTTCATTTTTTTGTCAGGAAAGGGATTTTTATTTTATCTTTTTTACTTCATTGTTTTTGTTGGGATATGGGTCTTAATTTTGTTTTCCTTCTCTTTTTTAGAGTAGTGGTCTTTAATATTCATCTTCATTTTTTTAAAAGGATATGTGATTTTATTTAAATCCTTTTCTTCATTTTTCGTATGACTAGGGAGGGGGGGTCTTTATTTTATCTTCTTTCCTTCATTTTTTTAGACGCTCGTTATTTTTTTGACAACTATCCCTGAACACTTATTTTAATACACGAACAAGGAGTGTGTTCTTGTCATTACTTTGACTTCCTTTAAACAAATATCTACGATGTATTAGGTACAATTAACGTATGTTTTAGTTTGGGGAATATATAATTATCGTAAATAAAAAATAAAAGCTTAATTATTTGTGTAAAAGCTTCAGAAGATTTTGCAATAAATTAAAAGTTTTATTGCCTTTTTGAGTCCGTCACAATCTTTATTTTAAATAACTCCATTCATAACAGTGAAAATACATCATGGAGTTTTAGAAAATTGAATATTACGATTTACTACAAGTAATTAATTATTCAAAATGACTTTTCTACACTGATGACATTAAACTATAGGACGGTGAGGGATATGGGTGACTGCTTGTTTATTAAAAAACAGCTGATTGAAATATACAAATGGTTTATATAAACCAAACTAGAAGGAAATATGGATAATTGTAAGTTCATGATTAAGGATAACTGGTTGTAACTAGGTGATCACAGTTCGACGCAATTTATTACACAATTAATGGTGACAAGTTGGAACTTGTAGACCGTGATCTTCGTATTGATATCGACTATAAATTAACTTACATAAATTATCTAAAATATGTAATTAGTTTTTTGAATGAAATATTTTTGGTTTGTTATTAGAAACTCAATGTTTCACGGATGTAGAGATTATTAAGAAATAATTTTTCACTTTAGTCTGTAGTAAAATTGAAGTTCTACTAAGTTTTAACGTTTCTTATAACACGAGAAATTTTTAATATAAAAAGTGATATCCAAATCACAAATAAAACATTAATACAATTAACGTTGGAAAGTTTCATAAACCCTTGTGTACGTTTCAGTAATATAGCTACCATCCTCAGAGGGTAATACCTTCTGATTGGTTTATATCCCTCTGAGGATGATACCGAAATGTACATAAGGGTTTATTAAACTTTCTAAAATTAAATTAATTGTGTTAATATTTTATTTTTGGTTTGGCGATTACTTCTTTCGTATTGTTATTAACTACAAGGCTCATGGGTGGTTTTAAAATAAATTTAATAATTCCTATGGATCTCCTCAGGTGTATTTTTAAAGATAAAAAGGAGATACAAGTTGTCTCTGTTTTTTTAAAATTTTTATTTAATATTTTAAACAGTTTAGTTGATATTCAAATATCCTGACGAAATTTACTTTCGTGTACCGGTACAGAGGTAGACTTTTTTACTATGTATTTTCAATTCAAAGAACTGTAATATTTCATCATTCAAATGTCGACTTCAACAAAACTTATGTAACAAATCAGACCTGTCAAAATATCCATTGTATGACAGTTTACCTATTTTCAGTAAGAAATGTAGTAGAGTGTACTATATTATTAATACTTAAATAAAGATGGAAGACTGCTTATTATATTGTTTTTCCTTCTTTGTTTTTTTAGGGGTTTTCTGTTGTTGTTATTTACTGTGTAACTCTGTATGTTTTGTATATCAAAACTGTTTGTAAATGAGGAAACTCTGGTTACTTTAATATAAATAAATAAATTTCAAAATCTATTCTATTTCGATTTTTGTGAAATGAGAAGGTTCATATCTAAAGGTACCAAACAGCATAATATTGTAGAACTTTATAACGCAAAACGATTGGAAACTTCAACACTAAAAAGTAAAAATGATGACACATGTTATTCTCTGAACTAAGTATGTAAACGTCACTTACATTGCCAGTGTTTATCATTCAAATTATTCACGATTTGTATAATTGTCTTGCTGTTTTGTATATTACTTTACATTATAGATTTTTTAATTTTTTAAGTCGCCCATTTTGAGATGTTGAAATATGTAAAAGAACGTCTAAAGTTCATTTACTCTCTTCAAACGGGATTTGTGAAAAAATAGGATCAAAATCTTTTAGATCAGATTTTACATCTTTTCAATATTTGATCAAAATAGACTTTTAAATAAAATTAGTATTTGAGTCACAACAGTTACCCCTAACATTTACGGTATCCTAATTTATTATTTGAATAAAAGAACACAAGGTAACGTATTACGTAAAATTCCAGCAAACCTACCTTTTATTCCAACAATACTAATAAGGACAAGGATATGTAAAAAGAAAATACAACTTATGTTACATGTTACATGCATTTATAAATTGACATGTAACATTTGTATTAATAGCTATGATAGACAAACTGTTTGTAGTTTCAATATTAGATTACTTTAACATGAAAGAAGAAAAACATTTTTTTTTTAAAACTAAAAATATACAGGGTGTTCAGAAAAATCGTGTTAAATTATAACTAATGGTTTTATCTATTATTTTTCTAAGATTATTCAGAAAAGATGTTGTATCTTTTTATTGTATGAAAACAACGTCAACTAAAGTTTCATCGTAATTTTAAACTATTGTATTTAAATATAAGTATTTATTTATATTTAATATATATCTAATATATTGTATTATATCTAAAATATAATTATTTCATTTTCATCTCATCATTAATTTTCTTTTCTTCTTTATCTTTTCCCGCCTATGTTTGTATATCTTCTCATAAATGTATCGTTTTCACTTTCATCTCCTGATTGTAAAAAATCGTCTCGTATATACATATTCTTATGATTGTGTTTATTACTTATTTTTTCAAAATAAAAAATACCCTTCCTATATACATATGTCCGGAATCGTTTGTTTTATATCTTTGGCGATTTCTGTGTTTATTGAAGTTATTAAATATCGAGTCAAAATTTTGTGTACTAATTTTAATGCAAAGATTTACCAGTATAATATAAATCAAAACTTTATATCGTAAAGATAAAGTTTCGATTCTTGATATACTGATAAAAATGTAGCTTGAAAATCTGTGTACCAAATTTCGACTCAATATCTTAATAATTTCAAAAACTATAATTATTTTTCAAAAAACATAAAATATCAGACAGATGAAAAACGATGGTTTTCCGGACATATTTATATAGGAACGATTTTATTTATTTTGACCCATATAACATCCACTTAAAGTTAGGGACAACATTTCTGAATACTCTCTATAAATTTAATAGTTGCATTTGCACACAAAAGGGGCGTAGGAAAAGTTAAATCGGTAAGGTTATTCTTTATAAGTTATTAGAAAAGATAAAATTTCATAGGGCAGTCTATTACAATGGAAATTATTTTTTACAGTATGTATAATTTGTAAAGATAAGGTAACAAATTTGTTACAAAGTGGTGTGTAAAAATTCAATAAATTTGTAACTCAGATTATATTGGACACTGGTAGTTTTAAAACTAGGTGAAGAGAATATAACCAAAGTTGGTAGTTACACTATGAAGATTGTAGGTTTTTTTATCAAACTTCACACTTTTTAATAAAATACAGATTTCAATATTTTCAGTGTATATTGTAATGTTAAGAAGTTGCAACCATTAGAAATTTAGAGGTTAATCAATAAGAACATAAGTTTAGTTTTTAGCGAACAATTAGACCTTAAGTTACATCCATTAGAAATTTCGAGGCTAATCAATAACGACCTAAGTTTAGTTTTTAATGAATAATTAGATCTTAGTCTCACAAGTTACATCCATTAGAAATTTAGAGGTTAATCAATAAGAACATAAGTTTAGTTTGTTCAGCTAAATGTTTTTAGAACAAAAAAAAATGGTGAAATTGTAAACTGTAAGGATCAGTTTCCTGTAACTTACTAATGTTAACTACACATTCAGTTCACATTTCATCTTCCCCTCTGAGGAAGGTCAATTTAAATGCAATATATTATGTTGGAAATTAAGCTGAAAGATCATAATTTACAATATTACACTGGTAAATTAAATATCTCTAGACAGGTCGTAAATATAGGTAATTGCTCAATCTTTGAGGCTTGAGTAGGCTAATTATTGTGGAAGGAAGTGGGCTATTCAAGATCAGATAAGCTGCCAAGGATAATCTGCTTTACCTGAAGTGGCAGGTGGGTCTGAGACTATGTCGTGGGAAAGGGTTTCTCTTGACCTAGATAATGCTGTATCAAAGGGTTAGAAAGGGTATTAAGAGTACCGTTAATTTATTGAAATAATTACTTTTTGAACATTTCTCCAACTAGACATATAAAGTTGTCTATTCGTACCACATTATATTGAACATTTATCAAATATGCAGGTTGTTTTAGAGGGGAGGGTCAATGAAAGTAAAAGGTAAATAAGGTGTAAGACTTTTTATGGAGTGTTGTTGAAAACCGTCAATCCGTCTGTACAGATTTCTAGAAATAAAATTTTTAATCGAGACACATTTGAAATATTCGCTTACTCAGTTTGTTTTATGAAAATTTACGAATAAAAGTTGTATTATTTTATTAAAAATCCAAAAAGACAAGTTTCTGAAAATTGTTTTCAAGTAAAAGAGAATTATTTTTTCGTATATTCATAAAGATAATTGTTTCGTATTGATTATGGGAAAAGCAGTATAGTAATATATTCTTAAGTACAGGGTCTTTCGAAAGTAAGTTAAAACTATATTTGACTATAGTTTATTTGTTTTTTAATACAAAATGAAGTACATAAATTCCTTTAGAAGTAAAATCTATTTATTTTTTTAAAAAACTTAAAATTAAGCCAAAACTTACATATTAGTGTTATTAAGACAGTGGCCATTATCTCTTTTGAGAGAAGCAGTAGTCTTTCCTCTATGCGATCTTTAATTACGTGTTGACTTTTATCTTACCTACGTTTTGAATAATTGTTTCATTTAGTTCTTCAACACTTCTTTAACTCTTATGATTGAAGGTCTTTCTGGTCTCTTGATGTCTTCAACGGATTCAGTAATTTCAAAATTAAACAAGCTTTTTATACGCGACTACACTGCACAGTCCCTGAAACCGTTGCAAGTACGAAACTTTCCTAACCCGCCTGAAAAACTCTTTTCACTTTCATAAAAATACTGAATCATTGTGATGCTCACTTGAAAAGGTAAAGTCAAGATAGTATAAAAATATTAATTGTAAACTACTACAAGTTTGCCACCTACTAGATTCCTGTGTTTGAAATTGGTCAACTATGAGAAAACTCGTTGCTATGGCAACATATAAATGATAATAGCAGTTGATGTTTTAACTAATCCCAAATATACTTTCATTTAATAAAGTTTTTCTCTGGTATTGGACAAAAAATAACGAAACCACAAACATTTAAATTTTTAACTTAATTTTGAAAGACCCGGTATATCCTCAGATGTATAAATCCTGATTTCTCTGATGAAATCTAAGTACGCAAACAGTAGCAAAGTTTAAAAAGTTTTTAATAGAATAAATCAACTTTTATTATACTTGTAAATTTTCCGTAAAAGGAACGCTTTAAAATTGAAGATTTGTCATTTTGATAACATAACTAATTTGATTTCACTTGGTACATGCATATGTACCTCTGTATATAAATTTTGAAGTAAATATTAATGTAATAGCAGATATTACTTATTGGAACTTCTTATTTATTTTCAAGGATAAAATAAAGCAATAAAGCTTAAAGTTTCAAAATATTAGAGTTACCCGATGATGCCGCAAGGCGAAACAATTGAACCTCATTTATATTATTAATATTTCGAAACTTTAAGCTTTATTGCTTTATTTTAATCTTGCTTATTTATTAGTATTTTAAATAAACAATTATTTTTAATAACTACCTGAAATAAGAGTTTATGTTAAGTATCGTCTATGATTCCGTAACGTTATTATTACTTAAATAATTTGATTGCGTAAAAATAATGACAATAATTTTGACACCAAGTAAATAAAATAACTTGACGCACTAATAGCCAGAGGGTACGCATTTTATAAAAGTATATTAATAGTGAATATGTAGCAAATATGCAGTGTAGTCAGGAAGAAAAGGACAGTACTGTGTAAATAAAATGCTGAATTTCGTCTAAACCTACTATTTGAAGTAGTTTCCGCTCTGTGCACTATGAGACTTTTAAGAATAGAATAGAATAGAATAAATTTATTGCAACAATAACAATTTTTACAACAAATAAAATACAAAATTAATTATGTTGCAAAAGCAGCCCCAACAGGTTAAAACCCAATTACTGGGGTGCCACATATAACAAAATACCTAAGTCTGCCTAAACTATAGTAAAAGTACAACAACCAAATACACAATTACAAATACTAAACATTATTACGAGAAAAATACAATAACTGTAAACACAGCCAAAATCAATCTTTGAGAGACTGTATAGTGATCTTGGAACACGTGTACTAAGAGTGCATTCATACAACGTTTTGATAAGTTAAGTGTAGTACATTAGAGTGTGTGAGTTAAAAAAAAATATTTAGGAGTTATCCTAGATGAGAAGTTGAATTCGTCTTCACATATTGACGACGTCAAAGTTGCTGTTTGCATTTATAGAGAAGTTGTTATCGTAATAAAAATTAATGAAAACAATATTTCAAAATTTACAACAAACGTTTGAGACGAGTCATAAAAACAGTTTTGATTTTATACTACCGATATTATTTATAGTATTTTAGTTATAATTACTTATTATTCTTTGCATGTTGTCTGTAAAAAATTTCCAATTTAATAAAAGAGCCATCAATAGTGATACTTTTAAACGTTAAGTAAACTACTGTTGGAAAGAAGACAAATGTAGACTCTATTGTTGAAACTGTTTATATACTGGATAACAATAGTTTATTATCCTTAATTAAAATAAAAAGGAAATTTTTTATTAATGTTTTAAAATTTTTCAATAAGTATGGAATTTTGGATTAGGATTGTGGGGAGTCCTATGCAACTGTCTTCTCAATTTAGTTACATTAATCTTGTAAATTTGTATTTGTATATCTGTATATATATATATATATATATATATATATATATATATATATATATATATATATATATATACATACCATATATACAGATATATAATAATAATAATTGTTGTTATTCCGTAATCATTTATTTTAAAAATATCTTGTAAATTAATTTCTGAATTATTGCTTTTGTTTAAATTTTATTGTTCAAATAAAAATATCAATATGTGTTTACTAAGGACGAAGAGTGTATGTGGAAAAGAAGTTCTCAATTTAATTTTTATTTACAAAAATATATTTTAAGAAATAAAAGTATTTGAATTTGTTTGACAACTTACCTTCTCTCGACCTACCATAGTTTCTCACTATATCCAGGATCTCCGTGACAGTGTCATCCAACTTCTCACACCGGAAACTCTAAAAGCCTGAACAGCCATATACATAACTTATTGTCTCATTCTACCTTTACCTTGCAGATCCGTCATACCTGTGATTTGCAATGACTATCCAGGGAACATTGCTCCGTCTTCCGCCGAGCGACCAGTGGTCTGAGAGCCACATCTTCAGTTAACAAGTCTCAAGGGTTTGGGTGGTCTAGCAGCTTTCCGCTGATAGGCAGATTTTTCTGCTGAAAGAAATGTCTAAGATAGCAGATGGTAAGTTAGATTAGGTTCGAAATGTTTTAACGTTACTTTAGTTTCTAAAATTTACTTTGAAATATAACATTAATTCAAAGTTTAAAACAGTGTATTCGAAAATATTTATTAGAACATCGTTGGTTGTGTATTAATACTACCAAAAATTAAAGAATGTACCATTCACAAACCTTTAGGCAGTGTCAGTTAGCAACATGTATTAGAGTGTAGGGAATGAATGAATGTAGCAGAAAGTGTGCTGCCCTGCCGATAACTTGAGCGAATAAACCCTTCTGACACTTGTCAACTGGAGATGCGGCACTCAGACTACCGGCCACTTGTTGGACACAAACTCAATTTCCATCTTATAGTTTCCTCTATACAACCTGATGAATGTCTACACTCTTGCCTTCTCATCAGTCTTCTAAATTTTCCAATGGCACTTTCACGAACCCCAGTTACAAGTAATCTTCTTGCTATTATACAATCGGCACATTGCTTGGTATTCTCTCTTAATCCAGTGAACCACCTTCTTGTTCTCTGTTCTCTTCCACTGCAGAATGTCCTGGTAACTCCAGACCTACTTATTTTCTTCCTGGCGTATGTTGAATTTGTTTGCATTAATCCACTAACATGGTTCGCATAGTGGTTAGAGCTTTAAAAGCGTCTGACCTCAACCTGTTATAAAAGAAATTCACCCGATTATTTCGACAATTAAAAAACAAAATTATAAATATTCGACGAGAGAAAACTTTCTTCCACAAAACCATTTTGTGATCAAATGTCTTTACAGGTTTTTAATGTGATTATCTGCAACGAAATTGAATTAGTTTTATTAAAATATTTCAACAGTTCTAGAATTAGGTGCACAAGGATTTATAGAAACGATAGACTTGGAACAAAAACAGTTTGTTTTGGTTTTAAACAAGAATTTAAGGGATTTTTGTTATGGGACAGAATAATAAACGATACAGTTTTTACTAGCATCCTTCAGAAAACAAAAAAGTTGCAACAAATAAAAACGCTAAAATATTTAGTAGCTTCTGTCTGTAAACTAATAATTTAAAATTTTAATATTTTAGTAAATGGGTGGCGATATAAAGTCCATTTTTTTAACAAAAGTTTAACTCGTGGGATATTAGTAAGTGACAAATCATTGTAATTTTAAACTTTAAAACCTTGGTAAATAAATTTATGTCGAATGTTTTTAAAAT
The DNA here is from genome assembly GCA_963513935.1 of Aphrophora alni. Taxonomy (NCBI): domain Eukaryota; kingdom Metazoa; phylum Arthropoda; class Insecta; order Hemiptera; family Aphrophoridae; genus Aphrophora; species Aphrophora alni. The sequence continues at coordinate 18,272,994 of OY740773.1, read as the reverse complement.
CATTCGAAGCAGGTTTTTACTCTTTTACAGATAAAATAGTTTAGTATTTAAATTGTATAACGTAAGTGAAAGAATAACTGAAGAATGGATAAAACTTAATCGTGAAATCAAATCAAGATAGACTTTGTATCAACAGTAGTTTGATAAATAAACTACACGTCTAGTCAGTTATCTATTTTATTAAATTGTACAAATATATTAAAGAATTTCAGTTATTCCTCCAGAATTACTAAACATACTTATATCATGTAAATAACTCTGTCCATCATTGCAATTCTTTCGTTTTGTTTCTCACTACAGCTGTTTCGCCAACCAATGTGGCATCATCAGGTGAAAATTACAGAAAAATCATATACCTACACTAACACAAACATTGGACACAAATTAAACCACTCCCACAGCCCGTAAAACGTCCTAGATCAAAATATTCCTGAGTAAACACAGCAGTCGAATTTATAAAAAAAATATAATAACACTATTATGGGCTTAGAGAAATCCAAAATTGATGCACCTTCATAAATATAAACATCGACCTTTTCTTTTATTACAAAACATGTTCTCTCTATATACGGTAAGTTAATAAAAATCATTTTTATTATAAAAGCAAGGAATATGCATCAAATACCAGATACAATGAACAGGTAAATATTTGGTCCTGCTTTACTGCGCATGACAATTACATCCATCTGTAGCAATACGTCATCTGTCTACTGCATGACAAGACAATTATTAACTGACCTTCCTGAAAATATAATTAAATACACTTTTATATACAATCTTGTTGAGCACTGTGGTGAAATTCACAATAATGTTTCGAATTTGCCCCTAACTAAAATCACTAGAAAATTTAAAATAATAAACATTTATCTGATTAATTGTTCTTTAATAATTATTTCCACTAAATGCCCTTATTCACTAAAGGGCATTGAACACAATGCATTTTGAAGTATTAAAGGTTAACCGCGAATTTAAAGTGTCTATTTCAAGTATTGTAGTTAAATAAGTAACGTGACTCAAGTTAAAATTTCCAAAAAAATGTCCTAAATCGGGGATAAATTTGTTAACAGTCCTTTGGTTTTACATATTTGGGTTTTATTACTATTGCATACCTAAATTAATAGTGTTCCAATTAATTTGTTTTAAACGCGAGAATCACAAGTTTGATTAACACGTACTTAGATTAAATAAGTAAGAGGACGTAACAGATTATATATGGTACGAAATTGCAAGCAAGGTATTTCTATGTAAAGGAGTACACAAATTTCAAAATTGCCAGGATTATTAAAAATGACATTTATACAAAGAAACAATGTTGAACGAATTGCTTCGACAGTGAATAATCTCTAGGTCAATTACTCTATTCTGTGATAAATTGTTAGTCCACAATCCTATAAAATGTTCCGAAATCATGTGTATACATTTTGTATAATATTGAAACAATTTTTTTGCCACATTATACAAAATTGAAAATAAAAAATAAAAATTTCAGACTGCCTGAAATCTGAAAATTTGGTGGAGTAAATTTTATGTAGGGCGATTTGATGTTACTTGCATAATAATTAGAAAACATCTATCCTTCATTTTTTTAGAAAAGTCATAAAAATGTCTGGCAAGTCACTCATTTTTTACACTTTTGGTTTGTGTGTTTTAAACAAAAACACAAATAATTTTTTAAAATGAAACCAAAACTTTTCTTATAATATTGTAAAATGCTTTTGTTCAAAACCAAAACATAATTGTTTTATTCCTTAAAAGAAACTATTTAGATTACTTTTTTTTTAAACACATGTAAATTTTTGTAATTAATCTTAAGCAATAATTAGTAATAATACAAAAAAATAAAAATCTCCTAATATCCAAAATATTTGCTTTAAAAACATCACAATTGTCCCTCTTTATTTTCCATTCATAGCATTAATTAGAAAACTTATGTCATCTAATCTTAACAACCAACTTATATTTCTTTCTAATTGCTGAATCTAGATAGATGATTTTATGAAATCCAGAATGTGATAAAGTAGGTTTCAGCTATTAATTGATTTTTTAAAATAAATTATAGAATTTGCCTAGGTTTTGAAATGAAATAAGTAAAGTTTTAAACTCATCAGTTCGAACAGAAATGATAGAATTGTACATTGCAAAACTACCGAATCTAATATTCTAAAAATTCCAATTATTTACATATAATAAATTAAAACAAGTGCTGTAGTTTGTTTTAAAAGTAGAAAAGGAAGGCTTAAAATTAGTTGTAAAATTGATAAAAAGTTGTATTAGTCAAAACCTCATGCACAAAACCCTTTAGTAGAATTTAAACTAAATATGAGAGAAAAACAAAGAAATTAAAACAAAATTTGGATATAAATAAATAAAATTTCTTTAAAGTTATAATTTTGTGTGTATATGATACACCATTTAAAATTCTCCATGCAAAATTTTGACTTGTTATTTAAATCAGTTTCTTAAAAAATTTAATTTTAAGTAAACACTTAGACAGATGGACACTATAAAGATTTTCATACACAAGGTCTATAACATGGTTATTTACACTACTTGAACAAATGTAGTAATTATTTCCTTTTCCTTTGAATCACTCATCGTAGTTTTAAAATGCCATAAACAAAAAAATGTTTTATTGAGTACTCCAACTATACTATAACATAGAACACTCTTTATCAAGGTACATAAGATTACACAGTAGGATAGAACACCCTGTAGCAGAACTACGCATGCAAATCAACGGGTGCATCAGAAAGGGGGTTCCCCAGGAACAACGGGTCTGTTATGCAAATCTCTAGTCAGTCAGTATATTTTTTTATTGTACAACGGCATTTCTACAGACCTGCATATTAAACGTGGTTCCGTTGCTAATTCTATATGCAAAGATTCAATGACAACAAGGCTGATTTTTATTTAAATTATGAAAACCTTTTGTACGGAACGTGTATTCAAATTTAGCTGTCGACTTGCGAGCAATTGACTGGGGCTAAAGGGTTGATGTGATTACCATAGGGTCTAGCATCTGCGGATTGTCCTTACGACTACCTGAAGGACTTGTAAGTGTACAGTGCGCCACAAATGACGCCAAACTGTTTCAGGGTGATCAAGGAAAAAATATGTTATTTATTGTTTCTTCCATATTGCTTAAAAGTAAAACCCTTTGGGTCATCACCGCTCTATAAAAAAATAAGTAGAAAAATTTATAAAATAAAGACCCCTAGCTCTCGAATAATCAATAGCGTCAGGGGTGGAAGAGAAAAAGAGACACTATACAGCAAAAAAAAAAATAAAGGGATCTAACCCAAGAATACGTGAAAGGTGTAGATCCAGCTAGCCACCCCAGGATTTCTAATCCAGTTTTTACTATATTGAATTCCTTAGGAACTGTATCATTTAAATTTACCATTTATTAAGCACTAAAAATACATAAACCCATATTAAATCATCTGGAAAATTCAAAACAGCTAGCCTAAATTTAATTATAGCGGTTGTTGTGATGATATATTTTAATTATTTATTTACTTATCTGGTGGATAGTTGGCAAGCATGTAGTACACTCCTGAACAGCTGGTTTTATGGCTAAAAACTGAATTACATGAGAACTTGAGTTTGGTTTTTGGAATGTTCACATTTTCTATCGACCACAGTGAAACAGGAAACAACTTGGCCTCTCCTTAGTGTGTACATAATATATACAGATTGTCCAAGAACATTTGCACATCTTCGAAAGAACATTTAAAAAATTTGGATCAATAAATGGTAATAACTTTTGGATACAAAAATTGAGGTTAGGTTATCGAAATAAACGGTAACAAACTTTGTTTCCAAAGCAACCAATTCCTTAGAGAATAATATTTAACAAGTTATTAAATTTGTACTCTAATTCTACGTATTGCCATTAGCATGAGTTCCGTTATTTATTCAATTATATTTAACCTCAAATATATTAACTCACAGTAAATGTAGAAAATCGTTAAACGCCACTTTACTACAAAATTCATTGAAATCGGTTACGGGATTGTTGAAAATAATAGAAGACATGGCAGAATGTGATAGACTACACCAATGATTTTACACATATAATCTATATTGTATAGTCTGAAGCTCAGAAATTAGAAGCTTTAGTGCTGTCGCCTAACGTTCCACTTATGGACTCTAAGGACAGTATTAGTCTTAAAATTAAAATTAAACTTATTTCTCATAAATACTCGTTTCAACAACAATTTTTCCATTTTCAGTGATGTACCAGTTATGTTAAAGATTGATTTATGATTAATGAAAATGGCAAAATTGTGTTTGAAACACGTAATAAACTTATGTGAGAGAAATTATGTTCATTTTTCATTTTAATTTTAAAACATTTGACAAGTCAAGCTTAATAAGTATGTTTATTGTATTCACTATGTTTAAACATTTCCCACACTGGCGCACTCTGATCTGAACCCACAGAACTACAACTGTTTGATCAATTTATTAAAGCCTCTCATTGGTATAGGCTATGAGTCTTTCACTCATAAATTCATCAACGACACCGAGGTTAAATAAATTTTAAATACACGTATTGAGGTTAGGTTACTGAGATAAAAAATAACAAACTTTGTTTCCATAGCAACCGGTTCCGTATGTTTGAAAGCTGATTAAGCTTTTATTCTAGTTCTACTTATTGGCACTAGGAGCGATCTAATATTGCATAGAGTTATTTTATGAGTGAATTTCGAAAATCTTGGTCTACTTTAGTTATTCAAAAAATTTCATTTAAATTCGTTGCATTATTTCTGAAAAAAAAAAAAAAACACTAATAATTATAAAATTAGATTAGAACAAAAGCATCATTAACACCTTGTTACAATAAATTAATTCTCAATACTACCCATTCGTAAAATTCTTATAACTTCTGGTGAAATATCAATAATCAATTTACCAAAGCCGTCCATCCTACAATTTATTTTGCCTCTAATATGCACACGTCTTTAAATGCATATTTATTGTTATAAATTTTTCCATCCTCAATTCCACGTAGAGCTATATATCACATAGTATACGTGATATTTTCTCTATAAATAATATATTATATATATTTAAATCCTACAATATTTCATGCTTGGTTTACTTTGCATATATATGAAGGGATAAAATGTAACATTAGGGATACACAGGCTGCATTCCACAGAGTGTCCAGAAATTTCTCAAACATCAGGAACTGATTGGGTAAGACAAATATACCAGAAATGCCATATAACATACAGGAATCTTGCTTAGTTTTCCATCAATACTCCTATTTTTTTTTTTTTTTTTTTTTTTTTTTTTTTTTTTTTTTTTTTTTTTAATAAAAACGTTTTAACTTTGGGGTCAGATTTGTTACAAGCATTTTTCACGTAACGTTTTAGACATCTGAAAAACAAAGGATTTATTTCGTATATTTCCAAAATGGCTGCCGTTTAAAATGTTTAATGTCGAATAGCTCAAAAACTGTGACGTTTATAAAAAGGTATGTTTCCTTTTATAATGCCAAATAATATAGATTAAAAAAATTGAAGCATCATATAACTTTCTCTATACTAGATCCGTTTAACCAAATAAAAGAAACAAATCATGAATTCACACAATGATGACGTCATTATCACTGCCTTTACAATTTCGTATCTGTTGGAGTCAAATTCCAACTGTTCGCTTACACCTCTATCTTCCAATTCGTAAACTAATCTAGTTTTTAGCAGTCACTCGACGATGTATGTCTTTTTAGGTTATGTGCCTAATAACCGTGTAAACTATAGTGCAATGTGTATTTCTGTGTAGTAATTGTGTTTATTAGTTAGTGTTCATTTTAAATTTGCTTTCGGTTTAATACATTGCAATAATTTTAAGTAACTGGGCTTATTACTTCATTTTGTGAAAATTGCGTTGTTAAGAATTACTGTAATTGATTTATTTGATGATTAAAGGTTAGGTTAGGTTTTAATTAAATCGAACAACAATTATTTTTTCCGATTTCCAAAAAGTTATTAGATTACCCGGTATTACATTTTTTTAAAAGTATCAATTATTATGTAAATTTATTAGAAGAAAAATTACTGATTTCATTAAGGAATGTGACATTTTTGAAGATTTGAACGAACGTTCCATTCAAATTACAACGGTTTTGAATTCAAATTGTATGATTTTTATTTACACTTGATAAACATATCTACATTATTTATGAATTGTAAGTCAACATTTTAAAATATAAATTGATTGTGTTACAAATTCCAATAGAAGAATATATTTTTCTTGTAACATTTTAAAAATATGCAACCGTTTAGAAAGGAGTATAGTTGTTAACATTATAGAATTTGCAACACTTGAGAACAAAATGAAGTTTGTAATTAAATTTGCAGTATTCCAAAAAAGTCAAATTTCATACATTTCCTGTGAATTTTCGTGAATAATTGAAGATAAGTGAGAGATATCAGAAACATATTTATACCTCTGAAATCAGGGTTGAAAAACATTGTATCAAAACACCATGTTGCCATTTAAAAAAACTACTCAAATCCAATATGGCGGCCAAAAATTTTAACACATCACAAAACCTTTGATGTAATGGAGTACTTATGCTCAAATATTGTTTAGTCCGAAATCGATATGACGATAAGTGTGAGAAAAAAGTAGGGGGGGGGAGATTTTATGTTCACTCTGTAGACATTAAAGAATATAGAGGGCACAAAGTCTATGCATTCAAGTTTGGATTATGAATCTTCACATTTTATTGAAATTTGAACGAAATCTGTGAAAAGAATTTTGAGGAAAAACGTCATTTAGTGCTTCATGACAGATTTTTAAAATACTTTACTGAGAACTTACGAACTGGTGTTTTTCGGGGGATAATTTTTTAGGTCCTTAGAGACTATACTTGAGCAAAATGTGATCAAAATCGTTAGACCTGATTTTTAAAAATCGCAATTTTAAATTTTAAATCGATTTTTTATACCTCACCACTTAAGAAAGTATTATAAGAGATTGTAATTAATTTACAACAAGAAATTATTTTAAAATATTTTTTATGCATATTTAGATTTTGTACCAGTGTTTACCACGATGTTTTTATAAGTTAAAATCAAATATTCTTTACTTTTACCCTCAAGGGCTTATTACAATGTGTACGTGGTTGGCAATCCCAAGAGAACCTATCTGGATCTACACCTTCTGTCTTGTAGTCTAGGATTAGATCGCTCAAAAAGTTATAATGTGTTTTACAAAAAAAGGAGTCTATCTGGAAAATTAATTTTTTTCGGAAATTAAATTCTTTAATTTTTTTCTTTATCCAGACTCGCAGATACCCTAAAGTTTGGCAGCTTAATTATGGGACACTCTCTATTTAACTAAAATCAAGAAATAATACGTTATGTATGAAAATTTTATTAGTTTTTATTTTTAATAGAGAGAAAGAGTGAGTGTGTGTGTGTGTTACAAATGTAGGATTCGAAATATAACAAAATTTATTTATATCTTATTTATATTACATTTTCATGGTAGTTTATTTTTTGGTAAAGTTACATTTATATAGTCAAAATTAGAATTAACGATTATATACATAATAAGTTGTCTATTGGAAATGTATGATTCATGTAAAGTGTTGTGCGCCTGCGCGAAGGGGATAGCCGCCATTAAAAATACCGTCAGCTGGTCAAGGCGTCGCGCATCAACGCTTGATGGCTCTGCAAATATTGTCATTGTTAAAGTTACTATATAAAACAAACAATCTTCCTTATCGATATAAATAATACTCTCAGGTTCTTGTTTGTTTGTTGAACAAAGGATATGGAGAGTTTCGTATCCAATAAGAATTTGTAAAGACGATTTTAATGAAAACATAGTCAAGTAGGCCTTCCCGTTGAAACCTCTATGAGCGTTCAAGATTTATTTTTTGGTTAGATTAGAATTTTGGTTTGATATTTGTTGTGTATAACCATTTTATTGTTTTATCGTTTAATAATTTTTATTGTATTAATAGTTGTAGATTTTTATTTTATTTCAATGTTGTTAGTTTAAAATTGTATTGTGTATATACATATATATATATTTGTTTATAATTTGATGAATTAACAAACTATTTTGCATGTACAATTAATTCGAAATTAGGTCCACAGATAGTTTTGTATTGATTGTAAATTCGTACACGGTTTCATGAGGGTTTTGCAATAATGTTATAGGTGTGTGAAAAGTAATTTTGGTTCTGTTTTTGAAATTTGATTTTTGATTTTTTGTATTTTTTGAAATCATAATGTCAATGTGGATTTTTCAGATTAAAACACTGATATGCGATCATATTAAATGTTCACATATGCTACCTCTATAATATACAGGGTGTTCCACGAAGTTCTGCCGAAGAGTGAAAACAAAGAAATGAAAATTGATAAAACATATGTCCTAAAACACTTCCCTTTTTTGGCACTCATCTTTTTTTTATTATATAAAAAGTTATAACTTTATAACTAGATAAGATATTGAATTCAAATTTTGGTTACGTATTTATATCACAACGGTTTACTTATGTACCAAAAAGAAAGTCTATTTTAAATATTTCCAAAACGGCAGGCGTTTAAAAATTTTAACGTCACACATCTGAAAAATCGTTTACTTTACAAAACATTTTCAAGAAATAAATAATGTTTATATTTTGATGATAATTAAAACAGTTGTTTATTTTTTGTAGCTTGATATATAATAGAGTTACCTACGAGAAACTAAAATTTTAATATCTTGGTAATTGTCTACAACACTAATATTCTATTAAGAACAAAACATTTTTGAATTATGAAAACCTTATCTCCAAATCTTTTTTATTTTAGACCTTATGAAGCGAATAAAATTAAATCCTAATTTGAAGTTTGGTGAACAATACATAACCGTGCTATAAAATGGATTGATATTGACAGATTCATTTTTGAAAACTTATTGTATATTATAGTATTCTGTGTATTTGTTTTGTTGTTATTTTTGTCTGGTTTGTACTCCATAAAGTCGTATTTTTCTCACTTGTTTTTTATTAGCTTGTAAACAAAGTTTATCTACACCAAACTTCCAAATATGAAAAACAAATATTGTAGAAAATACTTATTTGATTCATAAGGTGTAAAATTTAAAAAAAGTAGAGATAAAAATTATAAGAATTCAAAAATATTTTCTTTTTAGTCTATTTTTGAGTGTTGACAATTAACAAGAAATTAAGTTTTTTTGTAAATAACTCGTTTACATTTTAAGCTATAGAAATTAAGAAATATTTTGGTTGTCCTTAAAATAGAAAAATGTTTTTTCTATTCTAAATGTTCTGGAAAGTTAACAGTTTTCAACATATTTGATGTTAAGCATTTTAAACTACCGCCAGTTTGAAAATGTTTCAAATGGGTTTTTTTTGGTACACAAGTAAACTGTTACATTATAAATTCATGCACAAAATTTGAACTCAATATCTTATTTATATCCGTAGTTATTATTGTTTCCATAATAACACAAAATGGCGAATAGCCGGGAAACGAGGTGATACCAGAGATATGTTTTATGAACTTCAATAATTGATTATTTAATGTTCACTTGATCGGGAGAACTTTGTGAAATACTTTATATGTTAGTAAACTTGCTAAATAATGAAATTTTGGATTTCACTAAAATTTAATATATAAGGTCAGTTTTAAAATCTATTTACAATGTAGTTAATCAAAATGGTTGTTTAATGTTCAAATCTTATAAAACAGTTTCTCGACTGTACCCACAAATAACATATTTTAACCTAAGTTTACAAATTCATACATTGATACCCTGATGTGTTTCCTAGTAAAAAAAAAAAAAAAAAAAAGTTCTCAGGGCCTAAAATTAGAAGAAATAATAAAAGCTGTGACTAAATTTTATATTATTTTTACATGTATCATTTAAGATTTCATTATCCTTTGAAAAAACTGGTCGATTTGGAAAACTTAAAAATTGTTTAGCTTGAAACGGTTTTTCGTAGTTCATAATAATTATCTAAGCCTTAGGGTCTACATAAAACTATATCAGTTGTGAGTAAGTACAAAAACACAAGTCTTTCGTTATTAATATTGTTTAATAAGACATTTCCCATCATTTCTGTGGTAAAAACTAACACGTGATGATTAGAAAGAATAAATCTACTTTCGTAATTAAGTGTTAAACGTAAATCTCATTTGGTTGTATTTAGTATTAGTTTTGACCAATAAGAGCTTGGGTTCTTATTTTAGACAGACTTAGTTTTAGTTTTTTTTTTTTTTTTTTTTTTTTTTTTTTTTTTTTTTTTTTTTTTTTTTTCCATATTCATTAACACTAGATAACGAAAGTTGATTTTTACTCTCGAAATGTCATTAGTTTGTTCATGATGACAAATGTCTAATTAAACTATATTTATGACAATCCATCTTTATAAAATAACTTTAAAATCAGAATTATTGTTTTGATTTTGAAATGCAATAGGAAAAAAGATTTTAATGCTAAATAATTACCCAGGTTCTTATTCATCTCATGGTAATACACAGTTACCATACATAGATTTGTAATTATATATTCTTTCCGCGTCTGTTCAACTAATAGTTGATAATAGTGTGAACCAAAACTGAAAAGAGATAAACAGTCTCTATAGTACAACAAAAGTACATTTAGATTTATTTTGTAGAGATAATCAAATTTGGACTATTTCGACATAACGACATTGTAACTAAAATTCGAAAACGAATGAGTAGATATTAATGTGGTAAAGAAAATATGAAAATAGACAAAGATAATAGCACAACCTTTGTTTTCAGTATTTTTGGTAATTTAATTTTTTTTTTTTTTATTAATATTTTAGAATGGGAATAAAATATCGCATTAGCTTCAAATATTTAGCTACATATTTGGCGTTTTTCTTTTAAGGTAAGTTTTTGAAAGTTCTAAACCTCAGGGCCTCACTTGTAGTGTGTATGACCTTGGCAATCCCGAGGAAGCCTATTTGGATACCCATTTTTAAATACAGTATTGAATTAAATCTCTCCTTTTCGATTTTTTCTATTTAGTTAGTGATTTAAGGGTCCGAGGCAATTCAGCTTTCTGTCACTGCGACACAAATGGATCTTTTGTGACTTTTCTACAAGGTTTCTCATGACGAATTATTGTTCTATTTTGACACTAATAAAGTATTCTAGAGTCTTTATTTTATGTTCTTTCAGCGAAACAGTTTTCCCTTTACACAACAAGACAAAAAAATTGTAATAAAATCAAGTTTCAAAGTGGATTTTATTTAGGCACACATACGAGTGTAAACACTAAATATTTGAACGTCATAGTAAAGAAAGATAATTGATATTTTAACTCAAAGGTCTTTAATAAGATTCAATAGGAAATAAACAAAATCAATATATCTCACAGGAAAAGAAAATTATCTACCTAATTCTCTGTTTAAGATATTATGAAAGCAATTTGGTAAAAAAGGGAATACATTATTCTAAATATATTCTTTAAAAATAATATTTTATTTAATAGATATTTTATATAATAGACGTATTACGTATAGTTGGGAAACACTGTATGTAAATAAAAATTAAGTAATTAAAAAAATATAAATAAAGCCAAAGTATGCTCATGGGACCGGAAATGACATTTCTATGAAACACGTAGATTTATCATATCAATCACAAAGTTGATCAATATGTATGCATGGTAAAGTAATTATGAACATTATTTTAATATAAAGAGTGTTATTTATTCTGTGCCAGCCATTAATATCTCTGCAACTGTTAGAGAATATAGCCTATATAAATAAGGGGTTTTTTTTTAATTCGAAGTATAAATTTGTAAACAAATTTACAGAGAAAGTTTATTTCAGTAAAAAGGATCGAAAATTAAATTAGTAACCTAAATTGTAAATCGATTAAAATGGATACAGGAATATTTCATACAGGAAATGCAGGTTTGGCATCCTGTCGTCCTGGATCTATAAACAGGTCGTGGCTTCAATTCATAATATTAATGTTTAATTATAGAGTTTTTTTAAAGATAAATATCCGGATAAATATGTTCTATTATAATTTGTTTATTTAAATCACTTGAATCCATCTGTATGATCAAAACGTAGGTTGTAATTTAATCAATGTTTCAATCCGTTATTTAGAATTTAATGTAAATTCTGTACCTAGATTCTCAAACAAAATATTCCCCAATAAAAGTGTTTAGTAACTTACATAAACACCCTGTGTTTATCATCCCTTAAACATATGAACTAAAACATTTTAACTATCAATCAATTAATAATACTAAACGAAATTTTAAAAAGTGTAAATTAAAAAGTAAAATTAAATTCGTAAACAAAACATCGACCCAACTTGTAGGCCTACCTCCACTTAACTCATAATTCCCTAATCTTCAACCTTTCATTCAACAATTGTCTCCTAATTAAATGCAAATTAAGCTAATGTAAGAAATACTGTTACGCACACGCACACGCCTGTAGTTACTATGTAAGCGTCGTCTGTGACGTCACCACCTTGTTCGATCTGTTACTTGCGTCTGCGTCTTACAAGAAGGATCGCGACGTCGTGGTCTTGCCTCTCCACTTTCAACCCGGCGTCCCTCGCATGTCCTTCATCTGCTCTGCTCCGTAAATCTACACATGGTAAGCAAGTCATATGTTAAAATAACAATCATACGGTATGGAAATTTGTATTGTCCATTATTTAATGTATGAGAACTCATTGGTATTTTGTAACTTATGATAAATTATGATTTAAATAAACATTGCAATTAGTTTCTTTGGTTTAAAGTAGGCATTCTCTCGTGTGTTTTAAGTTATGATATAAATACCATTTATTTGTAAACAGCTTTATAACATAATAAGTAATTTCCTTGAATTAAAGTAGGGTATCTCGCTTGTATTTTAAGCAATGATATAAATACCATTTATCTATTTAAACTGATTTGTAACATAATAACTAATTTGTTTGAATTAAAGTAGGTTATCTCGCTTGTATTTTACATTTATTTGTTTAAACAGCTTTATAACATAAATTGAATTAAAGTAGGATATCTTTCAAATCAATTTTAGGTTATGATTATAAATTTGTTTCAACATCTTTAAAAACAGAATGCTTAGTTTAACTAAATACTTCCTGTTATTTTTAGATTCTGTAATAAATCAATTTGGATTTTTTAACCATTTTTTTAAATAGTAATTAATCTGTTTAAATTAAAGTAGGCTATTCCAGGGGTGTTTCTAAGGTTATGAAATACGTTCGTTCACTTTTTCTTAACAAAATAGTTTTGGTTAGTTGTTATGATTTTTGTACATTATGTAAATTGTACACGTTTAGTTGTAGACTACTTTCTACTATCAGTGTATGTCCCTTTTTAGCTATACCTTTAAAAATAAGCCCTCTTTGAAGTTGGAACTAAGAGAAACTTTCAATTTTACTAGTAAATGAAAAAGTATTTTCCAAGATACCATCATTCGAAAAATTGTTTTGTAATAATTTGTTATTTAATTTAATAACACCTTTTGTGCATAAATAATTAGTTATATAAAGTAAGCAAAAGACAAAACTAATTAAATTATTAAATTCTCAAAGAATAAAATAAAATTGCTAAATTGTTTTTATTGTTCCAAAAAAATTTCATTTTATCAAAATAATTATCGGCTTTAATTTCGTTATGGTGTTTTAGATGAAACAATTACTTTTTAATGTAATTTTTTAACTAAAAATGTAAAAATAGAACAACTATAATAAATAATCATTTAGTAATTATAATAATCTCAAAGTTAATCAAAATATAAAAGTATAACACACATTACTTACAATTTTCTGTGAATTTGATAATCTTCTATTAAATAAAAACTCACCTAATCCCTCCTAAAGCCGGGTTGATGTCGCGGCCGGTATCTGCTCTTTTACTTGCCCTGCAGTTTTGTCGTTTTCAACAAAATGGTGAGTTTCATATTTATTACTGTATATACTTTATTATTATTGAAAAAATATACGTTGTATAAGAGATATGTTTTTATTCTATTTAACCATGATAAATTTTGTATGATTTGATGTCTTTTACAGGTTGTTTTACAACGTCATTTGTATTGTATATTTGTTTTTAAGTGTTGTGGAGTATTTGATCATTTTATGCTTTTAATATAAGTTATTTTTAAATTACAATTGATATTATCAATATATGTTACCTGTTTCCTATTATTTAAATGTTTTTTTTTTAAACAAGTAACAAAAAAACTGAAATATACACTATAAATGGAAGAATGTTTTAACACATAATATTTTTTATATAGCAAAGTTTATTTACTAAAAAAAAAAAAATTTGCTGCTACTTGTTATACACTGAAATTAAATTTTCTTTGTTGAAGCAGTTTTGTGCTAATTATATTATTGTGTGTAAAAAAAATTATTAATTAATTTATAAATCAAACCTATTTTTTCAATATTTAACAAAATTCTGTTTATTAATCAAGAGACAGTATTGTTATTACTTTTTAATTAACATTTTATTTCGTAATTGTATTTTTCATTTAATTATTAAAAAATAAGTAACAGAAATCTTTCCGAAAGACTGCAATGCCAATTATTTTTGAAATAATTGTTTAATTTACCCACTTAAGCACTAATTAAATCCTTTAATTAAACAGTGACAATAACATTGCAAAATTATATTAAAATCTTAATTAATTACGACTTAATTAACTTGCCTTTAACAGCGCAGGTATTTCACGTGTTCCACACTTAGAATCTAGGCTACAACTGATGAGTACATTATCTTTAAGCCAACTTTCATTACTACGGGGTAAAAGGGGGTGGGTTTTCAAGGTCACAAGGTCAATGTCTCATCAACTAGTGAATGAGTTGCGCGCGATCGTCAAGGGAGGGGGTGTTAAACACTGGACCAATCAGAACCCGACTTCGCTACTCACACATTCTCATTATCCCCCTTCTATACTTCCCCTTGATTTTAATAACCAGACGTCCTTACAACCCCATTGTTTTCCCCCCTAACCTTTCCCAACAGGCGTTGCTCTACTTGCGCTAATTTATGGTACGAAAAATAAATCGATAATTTCAAAATGTAGACTAACGAGGTTTAATGATCGACCTTGACAGAGTTTGTTCTACTATGGAAGTTACGATGGGTGGAGGAAACACAATAAGATTATTAGACCAATTGGTAATTCTATATTACGTGTTTGTTTCGAAGCTTTGAAATAAAGCATAAAATATATGAAATCTGAATTTGATATAAATAATTTCAACGATCATACCATCTACATTAAAAAAAATCAACTTATAAATATTCCTATAAGACATCTAACTCAATTTCTATGAACCACCTCAGTATATAATCCCTATTTCCGATGTATTGGTGGTCTGTAACCATGTTTCTTGATTCAATTATCTTCTAAATATTCGTTTTCATACATTTAATCATTTATAGCGAGTAGAATCAGTTATTTAATCAAAAGTATTTGTTAAAACTTAAATTATGTTCTTTCTTGAACAAAACACGAATAGTTAAAAATACACAATCGGTTGAAAAGTAAGAGGTTATTAGACAAAACCAATACATTAGAAAGATGAAATAGCGATGCGACAAAAAACAATTATTTTAAGTCTATATTGGAAAAAATGAATAAAAACGGTGATAGCAATTAAAGATGGAAGATAAAATTAGTAAATGAAAAAAACAGACACAGCAATAATGTGAGAGAAATATATTCAATTGATTAAAAGTAATAAAAAGAAAGGCAGAAATTAAATATAAAAGACAAACTAGCATATGAAAAAGACGAAATAGTAAACCGAAACATTTGCTATTTGAGACAGAAGACAAAACGTAAACATATAACACAAAAATAAAAAGTTAGACAAGAGTTAAAGACCTACACCAGTACACAAAAGAAGATACAAAAATTCAAATGAAATAGAACCATATAAAGTAAAAAAAAATGTAAAGTGGGTGACAATTAAAATGAAAGAAATAATAAAATAATACAAGGATAAATCAGTAATAAGAACTAAAAATGAAAACAAGAATTTAAAAATAAAAAAAAAAGTTAATTAGATATAGAAGAGATACAATATTCAACAATAAATTGAAGTAATGAACACAAGTATAAAAAAGAATAATTGTAAATACTTATTAGCAATTGAAAATAACATTGCAATCAGTTTTATATAAAAAGACGAAAAATAACAAACAAAAAAGTTTTACAACAATTAAGGAACACTAATAAAGTAAAATTTAAAAAAACCCAATTCAAAAATAACAATATAACGTTAAACAAAATATAACACTAATTTGTATTATTAATAATCTAGCATTATTTTCAAACTTATAATTATTCCTTAATAGAGGAAAACAATTAATACAAAAATTGTTGACATTAAAAAAGATGTATACAGGAATAAATCAAAGTACAGCTTAGTATGTTTAAAGTGCCTAAGATCTTACCTGTCAATCTAGCTTCTAATGTCAGACACTTTTGTAATGACAAAACTTGAATAAAACTCCAATTTATGATTTGTAGAAACAGGAAAATCATTATAGTTCCTTCCAACTACTTAATATAATGATTTCCTTTCTTTGAATATGAATATCATTCAGTAATAGTGATAATTTAAAATTTCAATTGTTTTCTGCAAATGATAGGTTTTTAACAAACTTCCTTTTATTACATCAGTGCATTTCTATTAGAAAGTGTTAAGATTAGAGAAGGCTGCCTGGGTCAGTTTCATTTTGATTTTATAGACTCTTCAAATGTTTTTGTGTTGAACACCTTTGTATGTTGAAAATCACGACCAACGAAATAGGTTAATTTACCTGAGGCACGGATTGGCTTCTGTGAGGTCTTTTAGAAGTAACAAGATGATTATAAGCTGCGATTATTTTACCAAAATTACCGGTTGTCTTTCTAACTGACACCTACATTCCAGGCTGCATGGCATGCAACAGAATCCATTTTTATCTTAATCTAATCTATAATATATCGCACTTACTGTCTACCGCCATTCTTAAGCTTGGAAATACCTACTTGTGAAAATATGTACGTTGATATTTCTAATTACAAAAATAGATAATGCAATAATTACAGAGGAGTGTAATTAATTGAAGAACTGTTTTTATTCTCCTTGTTAAAAAGGAAAAATCCGTTGGTTCAAGATCGTTTCAAAAAATAGGATAACAGAAAGAGATCTAACTAAATACAACATGACAAAATGTGTAAATCCAGCTAGGGTACTACGGGATTGCCACTATAAATTACTCCTGAGTATTGTGATTCTTTTTATAACCTACTGCAGTTATTGAATTAGTATATATTAAAAAATATGGCAAATTTCCAGAATGAATTTGGAGTAGAAAATAGGAACGCGGATTTTAACATTGTAAATTTTAAAAATTCCTGTTATTCCTGATAAGGAAAATTTTCTGGTTCATATAAAAGTACCACATAGCAAAACTATTAGCACATTTTATGAAACGTTTATCAATTATTTTTAAATTCAAATGGTTTAAGTACAAAAAGTAGACTTCACAGTGAACAACTAGAGGGTGTAAGTAAGAGGTGGTGAAGACGTTTTGAAAATCATCTTTTAGATTGTAGAAACATCAATCCGGTAATCCTTTCATTTTTGAAAGGATTTTTTCTTACAATAGATCAAAAAAGTAAAATTAAAAAGTTAAAAAAAAGCAAATTATTAATTTAGTTAGTGTCAAACATTTTTGCACGTTTTAGATATCATTGAAATATTAAGTTTTATGAAAAATGTTTAAAAAAACTAATATTAATTATTTAAAATATTTTACTTGTGTATTTCTTACGGGAGTTAAGTACGGTCTTATAGGCTACAATGACCTCTAGAATTCACAACTTTTTGTGATTAAAAAAAACCTTTTGCTGTTGAGGGAATAGCAAAATAAATCCTGCTCGTCCGGGTAAACTCAGATCATAAATTGGGTAGACACGATCTTAAATAGGTTAGAAATTTATATACTTAGTTTTCCCCAAGATTTTAAATGTTTGTCCGTTTGTTTTCAAAATTGCAAACAAAAATAATTATTACAAAAATCTTGAATCTCCCCTGAGGGCGTCTTCCAACTTTCCTTTCCTTGATCAACTTTTGTTCTTTTCTAAACCTATTAGAGTTTCGCAGCACTAGTGGTCATTATTTTATGTTTTCCCCTTTTTTTTATAAATTTATGATGAACGAGAAGTTTTACATTAAACAAAAAGAAAAATATTTTGGATTTTTAAAATGTTACTACAGTTATTATAAGGTAATGAAAATGCACGTTTAACTTATTAAAAGTTCATAAGCCCAGGAAAAATCCCATAAAACCGTCTGTAGTCTTAAAACTTATCAAATTTTAAATATAAACTAATGTATTGGCAAATGTTTTTATAACGTCCAGACTATCATTTGTAGAATTGAGAAATTTTAAGTTGTCAATGTTATTTATTTTTATTTATATGTGATCAGTAGGCGGAAAACTACTCCAAACTAAATTACTTGAAAACCGTTGTAAGTTTTCCTTCCTTACGATTTATACATTTCCCGGAAATAACATCTTGAGTACTGTATGGAACGTTTGCTGTTTTATCCATAAAGAAATGATAACATTTATAAAGTAAAAACTTTATACAATATTTACAGAATCTTACTATCAAACAATTTAAACCTTTTAAGGCTAACCACTGAAACAATTATTACAGTGGAGAGATTCGATAAACACGCGTTATCAATAACGATCGAGACGATGTTGATAAGTCTCAAGAAGTTGTAAGTAAACTTCAGCTAAGAATAAAGTTGTTTCTAATCTTTCTACACAACAAAGCACTCGCAGATATGTACGATTCTCACATGTAACGTCATGTGTGTAGGGTGAGAGCGGCACTGAATCGATATGAGTTGAAGTGTAGGGTCGGCCATTTTGTGCGACGGGCCAATCAAATACACAGTCGATATCAACAAAATGCGCCTTGGAGGGTTGAGGGTGGAGTGTCATTTTGTACGTTTGATTACATCAAACCACCCTACTGAATCGACAAGGGATGAGGGATAAGACGGACTAGCCCTACACGATGGAATTTCAACGATTTTATGTCCTGAAAGTTTTAACAAAGGACATGCGATGGAGTTTTGTGATAATACCCTGTTTGTTACGTTCATATTTATAGGTTTATATTATCATATGTTTTTGAATTTAATAATACAAACTGACGTATATTTGCGACAATAACTTGCATCGGATAATTTTTTCTGATCAATATATTTGAACGCTGCAAAATTCATTCAAACTTTAGCACAAAACTAAACAAATTATTGATCACCTTTTCTCCACCAAAATCGCCCCGATATATTTTTGTCAATAAACCATAAACTCCGTCCGGTAAGGTCAGATATTTTTAGATCAACTACAGCAAGTGGAAATAATTAATAAAGAACAATTAATCAGATAATTGTGTTTTATTTTAAAGTTTCTAGTGATTGTGGTTAGGGGCAAATTCGAATAATTATTTTATGAAATATAATTGTATTTGCTTCTAAACAACGTGTTCAAATTTTACTAGAAATTTGTACAGTCATTTGTAAACCGGTTCATTTTGTATTTTGTCCAATATACTAGTAAAACCCAGTATGTTTATATTACGTGAAGTTTTGTAATTTAATTCATTCATTTTCTTAAATCCAGTCACTAGTTGTATAGAATATAGTATAATTAGTATTGCCTTACTGGACTGTTATAATTAATTCCACTGCTCAAAATCCTCTCTTTTATTTTTATTTTATGTGACAATCGTTTCTATTCTTTCTTCAGGCATTAATATTTCTTACATGTAATGCGCGTCAGTATTTTATAGCATTAACGATACAACCTATACACTTAACAAGATACATTACGTTTACAAATATTAAAATAAAATTAATAGTATTAATTATAGTCAAGTGTACATTCGGTCATGGTTATGTTATAACTGATAATAAAAAGGGAAGAATAAGATAAGGGTTTTGTATGGAAGAGGTTCAATTTGAATTATTTATAAAAAAATAGTTAGACTGCAAATTGATTTTTAAATTTAGGAACGCATAGAGTCTATTATTGTGTGTTTATAAATTTGATTTTTTTCTAAAACGTTCATTTTAGGTCCTTCATTAATGCAAAATTTGTGAATTATTCTCGAAATCCAATAATGGCCGGTTTCAATTATATATTATGCTAATTTGAAAGTTTTTCTCGTTGTGTTCCTCAAACATTACTTTGAAGGATCTCCCTGTTTTTTATGTAATGATCATTGCAATTGTCAAGCGACATTATTAATTAAACCGTAAACTTCAATACCAAAATATTTTATTTTTTCTGTTATTGGGTTTCTTTTGTTTCTATATTTTGTTATATTGTCTACAAGGACGTTATCATATCCGTTGGAAACTGTTATTTGTTTTATTGTGCTAATTTCGTTTATGGGATGGTTCTTGTCCATTGTTATGCTGACTGTTACTAGTGTAAGCTGTTATTTTTGTTTTTATGGATAATTGATATTAATAATTATTGTTTATAACGTCTGAAGGAAGAGGCGAAACGATTGTTACATAAATAAAAAACGAGATAGGACTGTGAGCGTTTTAATGAAGGTAATTTGTAGAATAAAGTATCTTACCTTTTATATCAGACACGTGACCTATTTTGTTCTCTTAAAAGCGTGTTTCGGAACTTCATCATCATCAGATGAATACTGAATTACACAAACGAGGTCGTCAACATATAAGAATACAATACATTTGTTTTTCGGAGTATAGTATTTTTTTTTTTTGTTGCGCATTCTGTGGCTAGCGGACGGTAACTACAATTTTATAATTTGATTTCAACAAAATTAATTGAAATAGAACCAATTTTAAGAAATTCAAAATTTTAAGAGTTATTTTAATTTTTGTGTCTGCAATTACAGACGTCTTTTTTGACGAATTATTTCACAATACGTCATTTAATCCTTAAAGTCAATAGTTAATTAGAATTTTGAGTTTGGTTTTTTAGAAGTACTTTCGAATTTTCATTTATACAACAACAAAATTTTTATAATAATCTGCAAAATATGCCCACATCCTAATTAGACACATCTTTCTGAAAACTACCAAACTCTAACCAGATATTTCTATTAAAAGTTTAACATTTATATTGTTTCAAAATCACAAAGCTTTCATTATGTACGGGGTGTTCCACGAAGAGGTTACTATTTTTGAATTAATATGTTGCAGATATGGAACAATCTACAAATTTGACACTTCACAGTTGTGTTAAAAAAACCACGAATTTCATTTTCTTACGATCAATCAAAACAAAATGGCGGAATAAAAAATAATGGGTACATTTCACCAAAATGATCTTATTTGTATAACCATACTAATTGTTGATTTGCATATAACATGAAAATTTGTAACACTTAATAAAGAAAAATAGAGACAATAATAAACTATTAATGATCCAAATTTGACCATTATTCAATTTGATGTCCATCAGTATCGTTGCACTGACAGCAACGAAACAAAAAAGGTCAAACGCGCTGTTGAAAAATTGCCTTGGTATCAACAGTAATTCCGCTTCAATCAGCCTCAATAGTTCATTATTTTTTGCTATAGGGTGAAAATAAACTTTTTCTATCCAAAATCGCATACAGTCAAGTTTGGAATTTTGGAAAAAATGACGCATGGTGTTTATTCCTTGTGCTTCCTTATATCTATTAAAGTTTTTTTCTTCTTAAGATAGTTTTGCTGCAGATTTGCTTATGCCGTAAACAGGTTCTACACCAGTGACTGGAGTCTCTTTCTTTTTCAGTTCATCAACTTTTACGTTACACTCAAGTCCTCTATGACTCTCACTGCAACTCTACCAGGTTGAGAATTGAGAGTTTTACCAAGGCACGGTAACATTCCCACAAGAATAAAAAATTCATACAACTTACTCGGTATTGATTACTGATTGTTCAAAACATCGTATTAATGATGTTTGTAGTTCATTACTCAAGTTTATTATTGATCAACCACCTGTGGCAGTTACACATTTGACGAAATTATTAACTGTTATTATAACAAGCGTATGATCCAAGATATTCTTACTCATTATCAGCATGAAATTTTAAAGAAAAAGAATTTCAATAATTGTCGAGGTATTCAATCTTTTAGTTATGAAACTATCGTACTCCTTATTTGCTTATTAAATATTTGTTTACTTATCTAATTACCCTAGTATTGGTGACACTTTAGCGTATAACATTCACTAAATTTAATGGTTATGTTGAATCTAAAGTTTATTGACACCAATCACATTTAGAACCTAAGTATAGGGAGACATCATTGCTATAGCAACCAATGTTTGGAGCTCTGTAAGGTTGTGTATCTACAGGTAAGTCTTTTATCAATAAACGTCGATGGATTATTTGTTTTTGTTGAAATCATTATTAAACTACATCAGTTTAACAATAAAGTTTGGGCAGAAAGTCAAAAATAATTTAAAGGTAGAGTCAGTATTGATTCATTTTATACTGCTTCATTGTAAAAATTAAGTGAAAATATTGAATTTCGGGGGAATTGTTTTGATGTTTTCTTGTTTTGTACATTTGTATTCCCTCCAATGAAACTTATGTCTGTATGGCCGTCAGCAATTAATTAAGGGACTCGCATGGATCTCTATTAAAATTCATAGAACCCCAATTTAAAATATTAAAATTGTAGCCATTTTAAAATGTTCTTATCTTAGTGTTATTTAACTTAAAACACACTAAATTAGATAAAAATTCCCACATTTCAATTCTGCTTGTAATGTTACCAACCGTACGATTACAAATATCGAAGTTGTCAGATATGTAATTTGGAATCCAATAAAATATAATATTGGTACAGTTACGAGATTTACACCCGAGTCACCGACACGAGTGTAGGCTTCCTCACTATATAGTTTGCGGCCCGCTAGGAACGAGATATTGAGACGAGCGAAGTGACCCTTGATCTAGCAATACATTTAACATATCCTACAAATCCCAAGAAACCATTTAGAGGATCTGCTTGTATGATATTGTATAATGGGGCTGGGTAAGAACCATGATGGCTTCACATCAACTTTTTTTCCTTTCTTTCCTTCCTTAAGTTCTTCTTTCTTTTACATGATTAACATTAAAAGTTAAAATGGAAATGTACAAACAAAGCGTTTGTAATGACCAAGTTAGATTTTTAAGTTTTGACCAGTTTCAAAAGTTCCAAGCTACAAATCAGCTGTCTTTTTCTTGAAAGTTTTAACAGTTTCAACATTCGTTACCACAACAACCTATTTTACAAATTTAATAACAGCTGATTTAATAAGGTAATCATAAAATCGAATTCAGGATTCAGGTTGATAAATATTGTCATCATAACAAATATCTGATCTGTCACAGATAGACCAGAGAGCAGTTCAATAGATCCAGCTGTATGAATGTTATTAATAACTTCTGTAAAAGAATGCAATTTTTAATTTTTTTCTATAAGCTCTTCTCTTTTCTCATCACTCATTTTGTAGTACTCACAGAGGCTCACTTTTAATGAGTAATAGTACTGCAATCCCGAGGGTTTTTAAGTAGTCTTGGGTTAAATGACTCTCTTTCATCTTTCCTATCAGTTCTCTCTTGACCAACTCACGTTCTTTCCCGACCCTGACGCTATTGGAGTATTCGATAGGTAGAGATCATTATTTCATCCCCCATTCTTCTTTTTTATAAGGCGATGATGACCGAGAGGTTTTTCAACTTTAAACAACGTGGAAGCAAAAATAGACTTCTAGTATGTACCAGACATCCTGGTATTCTGTTCCACAATTAATTATTGTAGCGACAGAAACACTACAATATAATGGTTCGAATAAAATCATTACTTTTTAAGTTTCTCTTTTAAAATAAGAACCCACCTGGACGTGACACTTCCCCTGATCATTCTCGTCTTTATTATCATTTCCATCTAATTCATATCATTTGTCAAGCCCATACGTGACCTTGGCTTTAGTATTTTTAATACTACTAAATTAATTTGTAACATATCGTAACAACCTCCCAGGATTTACTACCGTCCTTTGTGTAAGTAATATTTAATTGGTATTGCACTCTATTCCCATTTTATAGCCCCAAGCTGTAACTTAAACACTGCAAACACTAAATAATTATTGATTAAAACATTAACAAATGCGAAATGTAAATTTAATAAAATATAATTTAGAAAAAAATATTTTTTCTTTGAGTCATTGCTATTTCAAATAAAATGGTTAGGATTGGTTAGCTTAAGTTAGGTTTAGATACAATTCCTCTAAATAACCACAAAATGTTTAACATTTAATGCAATTTATAATATTTGTTAAAGTGTTAATAACTTCAAATTAGATATAAGATTTAAGTATTCAGTTTACTAGTTGTTTAAAAAGACCTATTTCTATTTTTATTATTAATTTGAATGAAAATACAAATTTGGTAAATCTTAATTTGGGTATTGACGTTACTTTTTTATTACAACTTTAACTACAATATACAGTAATTAAAATTGATTGCTTATATTATAAAGTTAGAGATTTAGTGTAAAACAACTCCTGATAAGTATTTGAGTTTAGGGTATTGCTTATTTTTCAAACAGTAAAGGCTATTTACTAAAAAAATTAATAAAAGTGTAAAGAACAAAATAAATAGTCCGAGCAAGTTTTATATTCGTATTTATGGTTGAAATATAATAATAGTGAATAGTTACATTTCCAAAATTTTGTTAATCACAATCATTTATTTATTAAACAACTGTTCTTACTGCTGAAAATGTAACAAGTTAAGTATCTCGACAACTATTTGTATGAACTATTCTACTTAATTGGAACTGATAGATGTATTTATCGATTTTAATTTTTAGTCAAATTTCTGATTAGCCAATAATTTCAATACTTTTAGGCTATTAGAACTTATAAACCAGTTATCTCGTTGTTGAATGTTTAATCCATTTCAAAATTCGTTACCATAAGCAATTTTAAAAATTCATCAACAGCAGATTCAACAAAAATTACCATCAATTTCAGGTTTAGATTGTTATCACACCCTGTATTATTCATTTTGTGTCACGATTAGGTCAAAGAACAAAGTTTAACAGATATTATCGATCAAAATTGTAATTTCGAACTCTGAACCCTACAAGAAAATGTGATATTCAAATAGTTACAATATTCGAGCATAGCGAGTGAAGATCCCTTCAGATGTGTATAGTTTCGAGACGCTGACATGAGTTGAGACTTTTTAATATCGAATATTTACAAGATCCATTAGGGCCTAACCGTCTTCAAGAAAGTAGTGATATACACAATTACAACTTCAGGAAACCTGTGTCACAACTGTTTTAAACATACTCACTCTACTGGATAAGACCTCTTAATTTACCGAAAGAATATCACATTCCTACAAGGTCAAAGAAAATAACTTTCTGATGTTACATTTATTGAATCTGCTTGAATTATATTGTATGATAGGGCTGGGTAAGTACCACAATAGCGTCCGTTACCTTGTGATTTGTAATTATTTCGATTCAATATATATTCTGAAATTTTCTTCGTTCCAGTCTGGCCTAGTTTATGACTAAAACAATGCAGTTCCAAGTTTATTAATCAAATAGAAGATACGAATGTAACATTCACGCATTTCTAGGTTTAGCAGAATATGACAGACAGACATGCAGAAAACAAATCTATATTTGATTTAATCTGAGTTTTCCCCATGTTATTTCCCACTGGCGGCTTTATTGGTTTCGATTAGGCTTTGCAGTTCGAGACGACGCATATGTGCTTCCCGCACGCGATGCCAGACCGTCTTGATGATATCACAAACTGGATTTACTTTTTACAATACTAAATTTGACATCACGTGTTTTTAACTTACAAATTTGTCTGATGTGTTTCAAATGGAAGCGAAGGAAGTTTTGTTTGAGATCAGGAAATATTTGTTTCAACATGTTGATGTACAGAGTTGCCCGGAAATTCCCGCATTTATTACAATATCACAACTTTGTCGTAAGAAGGTGATTAAAACATAAATGGAAAGCTTTTGATTGAGGTTACAGAGTGTGACAAAACTCAGGTTCCATATACAGAGTTGTTTGTAAAAAATATATAACGTGATGTTTCCCCTCTTTTAAAAAAGTAATGGAATCAATGTGCCCCCCTAGCAGTTAATGTCCTTTTCTTTAGTGAAAACAGAATAAGTTATGAGGAATCAGATTTCACAGCCTTATTTTATTATTACTCGGCCATAATGCAAGCAATACATTTATGTGGAAATTCTTCCGAAAGCTGTTTACATTTCCTATCTGATAAACTAAAGATTATTTTTTTCCATAGCGTGTTCCAAAAATGATATTTAAAATGACTTTTTTTGCTTTTACAAATAAAAACATAGATAGAGTAACAATAGCGTAGAAAGTTTGATTTTTAACTATTGGGATTTTTCCCGATTCTCTAGAGGTACTTCAGGAACCACTTTGTCTAATACGTCTTTACTTATGTCTATTTATTGATTTTCGAGTGATTTTTTATTCAGACGTATTCTTAATTTCGTTGTCGACTTGTTACTCACATTACTTTTGTATATGCAAAAATATATTCTCTTTTTAAACAATATTTTTGGAGCAAGGTGTGCAGATAAAAAGTTTAGTTACATTATAAAATAGTAAATGTAAACAGCTTTCCGAAGGGTTGTCTCACTAACGTTATGGCTGAGTAATAATGAAATAAGACATTTAATTTATTCCTTAGAACGTAGTATCTTTCTAAAATAAAAATATTCTGTTTTCAACCAAATAATGGGAGTTCTTAGAAATAACTAGCGGTACATTGATACTTTAATTTTTTTTTTTTAATATTGGGAATAATATGTTTTATATTTTTTGGAACATTCTGTATACGAAACCTGCGTTTTGGTACACCCTGTAAGTTAGCCCCAATTAAAAGCTTTCTATTGATGTCTCTCACTTCCCTACGCTAACTAGAAGCTGATATATTGCAATATATGCGGAAATTTTACACAACTATGTATATAAAGTGTTTTCAAAATACGTTCACAAACTTCAAAATATAGTTTCTTGGTACAAAATAAATAAAAACGTTCCTATGTGTAATAACATATGATCTAAAATCTTTAGTTTTGTGTCTGCCCGCCATTCAGGTATGGTTCCTTGTGTTAAAATAAGTAAAAAAGTGTCTGTAAACATATGTTATAAAATGTTTAGTTTTTCTTCTGTACAGCATTTTGTATTTTTTATAAATAACATTATAATTTTGGAAATAAATTAGATACCAAGTCCAAATTTGGTAGACATATTTTTTATGTGACCTATTAAGATACCAAAAACCACCCAGAAAATGTTTTTGTAAAGTTAATAGTTTTTTATATATTTGATATTAAAAATTTTAAAAACCCACCGTTTTGAAAACATGGAAAACAAAATCCTGGTTATTGGTATTTTGATAAAAGGTCACAAAAAAAGATATGTATACCAAATTTGGACTCTATAACTAATTTATTTATTAAAATATAATATTATTTGTAAAAAACACAAAATGCTTTACAGAAGAAAAACCAAACATTTTATAACATATGTTTACAGAAACGATTTTATTTATTTTATCCCAAGGAACCATATCCTGATGTTTCAGGACATAGTTTGGAAACACCCTGTATTTATAGTTGATATACTATAGGGGATCTGAAATAATTATCAAGAGATGTATGATGGTAAATTCTTTGTCATACATAAACAGAGCCATTTAAATAAATATGACACCTGACTGTGAAATTAAAAAATTTTATAGGAGACACCAGAAATTTATTACTTTACTGAAATGGTGGTCTTTAAATTTTAAAATTATCCACCATTTATACAAGAGAAAAACATTTATGTTTTATTAACCCATTATAGAAAGTACAGGGTAGATTTGGAATCCCAACAAAGACGATCTCCGTTTTTGACTGATCTTTGTGTTTCATGGCTTTAGGAAACAGCGAATTTCAACATGCCGTCCGTCCATTGCTGCCGTTTAAATCGGTGAATCTACTGTTTTCGGGTGTAGAAGAGCAATTTGGAGGTTAAAACTAATTTTTGAGGTTAAATAACTAGATAGTTTTGTACAAAATACTAATCCACTAATGAAATAAAACAACTGGTACAAAAAAGCTTTTTACATTTATACTTAAACCATCGACAACGCCCCTAATGTTAAATAAAAAATGTATTGCCTAGGCCAACCAAATAAGAATAGCCTTACCTATTTCTGTTATCACAGATAGAATGTAACGAAAAGTCAAATAATTTACACACTGGTGTTACCCCGGCGCGCCATAATTCGCAACTGTCTTACTGTTAAGCAGTTTTGATTCTAAAATTGTGCTTTTTTTCGTTTAATAAATTAATATAGTTTATTATCTTTAAAATTTCCACCATTAGTGATTATATTGGGCAATATTGAATATCATTTATCATTGTCATCTTTTGTGTTTTACAATTTTTAAAAATGTTCTTTTTATAATACAAAAAAAAAGTTGATATATTAGCTTCGAAGTTGACTGATTACATAAAAGTGATATTTTATATCTGTTTGTCACCTGTTATATGTGTAGTGCACTAAAACTGCACCGCGTTACGGATGAATCAAATTTCTGCCAAATCTCTGGACTTTTTCCTAATTTTGTTTGTTAACTTAAAATTTGAAAATATACAAAGTTATGATTTATTTTAACAATTTGCATCAAATTATGCTCAAGTGTTATCGCCATTCCTACAAAAATTTCGTTCTTTTTAAGTTATCGATTAAAAGGTTTGGGTTGTTTTAAAATACTCAATTTTTGAAAATAAATTATTAAGTTTGAGTAATTTTCCATTGATGAGAAGGAAATAAAAACGCAAAGCGTACCTGGACCACTGATTGAAGAGATTAGTAAAAATCGTATGACAATCGGTTTAGCTGTTTATGATGTACATGTTGTCAATATATCCTTAGCCTTTCCTTATAAGTCTAGTAGGAAAAGTTATCTTTTTTAAAAATTACAGGCTGTATTAAAAATTTACGGACTGTAAATATTGCAAGTGCATGTCAGTTATTTTTAATCTTTTAAAGCTAATATAAATATAAATTAAAAACACATACTAATGATAGGAAAAGCTAGTTTTCGTGACGTAAATTTGGTTCTATAATGTACGATTTTGTTAAATGGTTCCATAATTTTTTATTTTTTTAAATTTTTTTTTCGAAATTCAGAATTTTTCCAAACCAAAAATATAATATTTTTATGGTTTTCTTTTACGTAAATCAGAAAAAGTCGGTACGAAAGTAAAATAAATAATTGGTCTTGTTTTTGGCAAAAGAATGGAAATAACGTTAAATTAAACGAAAATTTTGCAGGCACTGATCTGAAGAATTGTTACATTTTTGGCAAAATCATATGCACGAAAATTTACATTGCAAATTCAACGACAATGTTTAGTAGATGAATATGAGACTTATCGAGTATTTACATGTATAAATTTGATATAAAATTGACCAAATTCAAGTTTGTGGTAAATTTTAAACAATTGTTTAACAATTTTTTGTTGTAAATTTACATTTTGTTACCAATTTGTAATTTTTAAAATGATTATTCAGAATTTGACAGAAATTTTGTCTTACTCAAGAACAACGAACAAGATTGATGAAAATTAGGTAAAAGTATATATTTTTATTTTACAAAGATTGGGAAATAATTTATTCTGAAACTATTTTCGAAAATAAACGATTTCTTTTTTAAATAATACTTCTCATCACAACATACATACATGTTATTAATATGTTTTGATCGGATATTTTCCATCATTTGTGTTTATAAAAACTAATAAAACTGATAAAAGACGTTTCGAGAGAGTGAACAACTCTCGTTATCAAGTGTGAAACTATAACGTAAAAGAGAGAAAAAAACACCAACATACCCTAATAGCCTAGGGTCATGTTGGAAAGTAAAACTAAATTTATAATCTAAGAAAAGAACTCAAGCCTAAAACTAAGTCAGAGCAGTCAAAGTAAAGAGCAAATACAAACGTGATTAGACAAACCACAACACATAGTCCTACAATGATCAATTCATCACTCTGAGATAACCTTAAAACTAGAATAATTCTATGTACTTTTTAAATTTTTCCTTATACTCTTAAGAGAGTTTAAACGCGAGAAACATTTTGTTAAATTAAAAAAAAAAATACTATTTAAATTTTACGGGAAAACCTAATTTTATGTTTATTACTGAAAAAAAACAACTTTTTATTCTAAAACAAAAGAAAAATTTCTTTTCAATAAAATTCCTAAATTTTTGACATCACAATACTTTTAAATCAATTATTGACTAATCAAA
Organism: Aphrophora alni; assembly: GCA_963513935.1. Lineage (NCBI taxonomy): Eukaryota > Metazoa > Arthropoda > Insecta > Hemiptera > Aphrophoridae > Aphrophora > Aphrophora alni. The sequence continues at coordinate 18,242,573 of OY740773.1, read as the reverse complement.
AATTGTATAATTTTTTCCACTTTTAAAAATTTCTTTAATAAATATTTTTTTTAAAATAAAAAATAATAATTTAAATAAATAATACAATTCATTTTCATACCCTCTTAACTACAACTTAAAATACATTTTCTTAAATATCACTGCAACACGCAACTCACAAAACTAGGTTGACACTTGGAAGGTCCTGTCAGAACTGAGGTGAGGTATGCCGCATGAGGTCTCAAAGGGTTATACCACAGGGGTTACTAAAGGGGAGGGGGTTGAAACCGGTAGAGGGAAAGGTGAATCACTGTGAAATTAAGCCTCTTGTCTCGATGAAAAGGGTTTCATCTTCGCTTATTTTACAAAAGTAACTGCGAGGTGAAATTGATAGTTTATCTGCTACCCCTAATCTTCCCTAAGGGTAGGACAGATATTCTATGAGAAATAATTATACAGTCATATTCAAGTCTAGCCTAAAGAAGTTATTTTTATGTTTTAAAGTTTGTTAATGATGGATTGTTGTTATACATTTGTGTATGTAAAAATATTTAAAACGATATTTTGAGACTTTTTTTCCTTTGACAGCCGTTGTCTGTACGTTAGCACCAAAGCGGTCACAAAAATTATGAATTATATTGTACTTTTACAGAATGTTATTAAAATTCGGAAAAATCAAATTGAAATGTCAAAAATTCGTCAAATTTAAACAGTTATTTGTTCATTTATTACATCTAGTCGCCTTCCAAATAGTAGTGATAAATACAATTACAAGGTTCAAAAACCTGTGTAACAACTGTTTTAAATAAACTTACCCTACTGGATAAGACCCCTTGATGTACAAATACAATTTAATATTTTCTACAAGACCCATGAAATCAACTTTTTTGCCATTATATTTAGAGTATCGTCTTGTATTACATGATGAGACTGGGTGAGTACCATGATGGTGCCGTCCATCAACTTGTTTAATTAACGTTTTTGATGAAATTGTACATGCGATATATTCGCAATTTTATAACAAGTATTTATAAAAATTGTAATTTCTACTTCACAGGTTTATGACATTTAAATTTTATAGAAAGAAGAACCAAATAATTTACGTATACTTAACTTTTAATAAACATGTGAGTGGGATTGGGGTGCCGGATTCCGGTTTGTTTAGCAGACATGGAGGTATAAAGGGAGTTTTAAAAATAGAATCGAATTATTATAAATTAGAATAACATTTGTTTGTATATCTTACAATGTAGTATAACTATGTATAAGAGTTGCAGCTCCTCTTCGTTGACACGGATATTTCATCCCCGTGGGTGGCTAATTCCAGCACTACTCTTTTTACAGATCTATAGTTTGTAAATTTTAGTTTGTAGAATATCTATTCAAGAATGGTTTATGGTAGCAGTGGAAAAATACTACCTTTTTAACAACCCTAAAATATCTGGCTATTATGTTTATAGATTTTTTTTAATAAATGTATCTCCTCTTAAAACTCTATAAAATTCTAAAATTTATTATATCTATCTTAACACAAAGTTTTTAGTTTACTAAACTTATTTCTGACACTGTTTGTTAATCTGGAATTAAAATAGTTTCCTTTGATGAAATGGAAAGTTTTCAAAGTTTCAACAGCCTTTGGCAAGTTGAAGGGCAGAACTTTGCAATGTCGGTCAAAAGTTTGTCGACAATGTGTGAAAAGTTGACTTTCAGAAAATATAAATTCTGAGATCACATGTGTGTCTTCAGACAACATTGCCAGTGCGGAACATATGGGATTATTTTTTATTAATGGGAAATAATCATATGACTTTGGAAATTACAGTAATTAATTAAATAAATATATAATCGTATTTTTTTCAGATATAAAATTGTTTGTAGGCGCACCAACAGAGTGTTCCGAAAAAGGTGAACTAGCTATTCATTTTGTTTACATCGTTTACATTCATCAAAACGAACAAAAAATGTCGAGTAACATATTGTAGAAATTCTGTTTAATGAGAAAAAAGCATTATAACTCCAGAAATTGATAGATATTGAGTTTAGCTTTGGTATAACCATGTTCACGTTTTACACGTCTACCAAACACAAATACTACATTTTTATAATTTTTAAAATAAAACCAGTTAAAAAGTTTTTTTTCTAAAGTTAACCGTCTAAAGTTTTAAACGACCAACAATTTGAAAATTATAAAAATATCGTTTTTATGTTTGGTATACTTATAAAACGTAATATACAAAATGCTTATACCAAATCTGAACTCAATATCTTATATATTTCTCAAGTTAAATGACAGATAATGAAATTGAATTCGACTATATGTTATTGACATTTATTGTTCCTTATGATGTAGTCTATATAATTTAAAAATGTATAGCCAGTACGCTTTTTACGGGACACACTGTATAAAGAACATTTGATATGAGAAATGTCCTTTTTATCGACTTGTGCAACACAGAATGTAGTTTTGAGAGACCTGTTTATCGTTTGCATAATTTAGTAAAATTTAAATTAATTTCTTAATGTGATGATGTCGATTTTCTCGAAATAGCTATAATATTTTTGTTATAATTTTGCTCAAATGTAGTTCTTGAAGCCTTAAACAAATCGACATGGCGTCTTTGTCGTTGAAATGTGTTAGAAGAAATAAACATACTGTTTGTGAGAATTTGTATTGAAGTTTTATTCTATCAGTATACCATCTAACAAGTCAAGGTCATTATTTATTTATTTTTAAATTGTAGCCTATATTGCACACACAAATATATTTTACCAATTTATAAATTCGAACTCATGTATGTTATAAATGTACAGAATTGTTTTACAAGCACTAATTCGGAGGTACAACCATTAAGCCGCATGGTCTGGGAAATTACAATTTATTAAATATAAATTATAAATGTATAATAATATTTTTCGTATTCAAAAAATTATAATATATTATTATTACTTGTATCCACACTACTTATATGAAACTTTTAAGTATGAAATTCCTGTTTTAAAGTCTTATATGTACACAAAATGTAGCTATGAGAGTACTGTTTATAGTTTCCATATTTTACAAAAGTTAGAGATTTTAAAAAAATTATTGAACGATTCAATACATATCTATTTTCTTGAAAATAACTATAATAATTCGATGTAATTCTGCTCAAATAAAGTTCTCGAAAACTTAAAAAATAAGTGGCGCCTGCAAATATCGTTAACCAATTTAAGAATTCAAAAACATGTTCGTTATACATTTCATTATTTACAGAACTTTTTTTTCAAAGTACCACTTAAAAACATCCCTCCTTTATAATTCTAGAATTACCCTTCTTTCCAGTTATTAATATAATTAAGACATTGTATTCAAAACAACCGTTTCTTCATCCATACAGGTGATGATTGTTTGTCTACCTCATTATTTCTCTAACATGCAAGTCATTCCTGCCTCATCTATTCCTATGCAAGGGTAGTAAAAGGAAGGGTTGTTTGATTAGTTGCCCAACCTTCCGTCCATCCTTAGACACCCTACACAAAAAAAAATATCACATTTTCCCAACGTTGTTATTATTATTGAGGATAATCGAAATGGGTTGAACATTTTTCTTTGGCATCGAACCGTGGTTTATTACCTACCTCCCCTATGTCTTCTAAAGGGTTAGATCTACCCGTTGAATAGGTTTATTCTAAAGCCTACTATCTAACTATTGTAAAGACTAGGACCCGTTCGTTATGTAGATACATGCATATAGGTTTTTTTTTGAATATTTTTAACCAGCCGTGAAATATAATCTATGCATAGACAGGAATGGGGAAAAAATGCTTTATTCAATTTTCTTTCAGAGGGGGGTTTCATTTAATTTGCGTAATGGACCAACATCTTTACCATCTGTGCATCTTTTACTTTGCTAACTCTGGTATTTAGCGATGTATAGAGATAAATCGTGTTGATTCATGGATTATTATTGAAATGTAGACTAAGCAGTGATTTACTGTCCTTAAGGATGCTCGAAATTGATTCAGCCGTTTGTTTCGAATATATTTAACAATTTATATAAAAGTGTGGAATTACTAAGGAATTTCTGCGCCAGTTGTGTATTTCATTTCTATAGGGCCGATTTAAATGCTGAAGGTAACAAATTAAACAGTGCTACCTGCAGATTTGACGAAAATTATTCATTTTTTTGGAAACACTTATTTTTTAATAAATGTATCATTTAAAATAATGCCTGATGTGAGTAAATAACAAGTTTCAAAAAGAAAAAAAAATTGAAAAAGCTGATAAATTGTTTCAAATAAGTTTCAATATGTTGTTATGTTTGAGCATGATAGCTATTTTAAATTATTTTTAATTTAGCTTATGTATTGCTTACTTTATTTGTGGGGATTCACGTTGTATTGTGATTGATTGCTTACATTTCATAAAAGTAAACAGTTAGTGTGTGACAATTGGGTGTGAATTTTCCATCACTAAAAAGTTAACGACTTAACTGTTCACACTGTACATTATTTGTGATTTATTGTTTACATCTCGCAAAAGTTAATGACTTATAGGGTTTATTGTTAATGTGTATTTTAACTTTTACATGTTAAAATAAAATGCCAACTGCTTGAAAACTGCGTCGAAACCGTTGAACACTTACTAGTCGAGGAGAAAATGTCAATGGTGGAAATTTAAGGGTACTCAATGATGAATTAAACAACAGGTTCAATTTGTTGATGCCAATAAGAGCCTAAGACCTCGATATTATTTTTAAATTGCACGTTTACTTGATATTAACAATTCATAGGTGATCTTTCTGAAGAATGTTCAGTGTTTTAATGTTTCATTGTGAGAATGGCAGAATGTCACTGTGTACGGATAGATACTCCACAGATAGGCACATCCAGACTTACAATATCTAATAACAAGTGATAAACAACTTTCACGACCTTATCTGGAGAACATCAAGAGCTACAACACACTGGCCTTCGTTATATTTGAAGCCGACGTTGAAATGCATCCTGGTGTAGGCTATTACTGTTTTTTAGAATACACGCGTCCAATCTTCCACAAAATAAGTTTAGAAGCACGTCAAGATATTTTGGCTGCCTTCGGTCAGTTATACAAAATGGATGTAGCTATTCAAAACTCTTAAAATTATGGAAACGTCTAGTTTTCTTAAACATTCATACTATTATTTGTAGAAAATACAAATTTAATTTTGACACTTTTACCCAATGGATGAGGAGCACGATAAGAAAGAACATTTCCTTAAACTGAAGTAATTGAACACAAATCAACGCAATGATTTTCTGTTTGTATAAATTATACATTTGAGTTTTCTTTGACTTGTTTATAGACAGAAACCTTTCAGTCATCATTAAAAAAGGAAGAAATTAATATGAAATAGAGTCCTCTTACTCTCAAATATTGTTATACCATTAGGACAAAAGTTTGCCAAGAGATACCTTATAGGAAAATAGGAGACGAATCCAACCTAAGATTACATGAAAAAATGTGTAAATCCAGCAAGTTTACCTCGGGATTGCCTCGCCCTTACGTTACGTTGGCCTCCGAGGGGTTTAAATATGAGTTTGTAAGATGTAATATTAATGAACTCATAGGATATTTCTAGACATTTCAACATGAAGTGCTTATCGTTATACTGTTTTGCTGATTACGCTAGTTTATAGCACGACCAAAGTAAGTGAAGGATTATTGAAATAAAAACCACTGTTTTTTTTTATTAAGACTGACTTTCCGAAGCGAACGAAGCGAGTAAAGCGTTTATATAAGAACGGGTTTGCTTTATCAACTAATTAAAAAATTGGGTTTAGAATAGAAAATTCTTCGAAGACACAAAACAAGAAAATGAATCCTCAGTTTAGGAACGCGGTAGAGTTCTGTTGTAAAAAATATCCGAAAACCTAATAAAGACTTCTTGAGCTTAAAATTATTTTATCGGATGTTGAGATATTTAATTTTTTTATGTATGATTCGACCGATTAAATTATAAAACGGACGGGGAAAACACTATCTTAAGTTGAATTTGATAAGCAATCAATTGAGGCAATGATTCTCTGATTTATATGAATTTCTCTGATTGGAAGTTTCTTTAAAAAAGTCAGTTGCATAAATGTGTTTATAATTTGGAGTAAGGTTATAAGAAGTAAAATCTTATTCATTTTGTAAAATGTGGTTTCCCATTCATTTGCTATTTGTTTCCGCTATAATGAAAGATGTAACCCACATCTTTGCAAGTTAACGTCCTATTTCTAGAATGTTCTAATAGCGTCGTGGTAGGAAAAATAACAAAAGTTCTTCAAGAGAGGCGCGATAGAAAGATGAAAGAGTGAAATCTATCCCAAGACTACATAATAATAAGTTCATATTTACGTTTTAATATATTTTAAAGCTTCTTCTTCTTTGGTGTCTAAACACATAAAAATTTATCGAAATTTATCAATCTATATTGAAGTGTGAAAAATAAATCGTAATATAACAAAAATATCGAAATATAACAAATATATCGAAATATTTGGAGATATTTAAAAGTAACGGAATATTATATTGTCACCTGAGTACCGTCAGTGAGCAACATTTTCATCTTTCTGTAATGAGAGGATGTGAACTTACAAAATTTGATGACGTAACAAACATAGTAGTTAATTAAAGAAAATCATATGTAGAGGGGTAGATCCAGATAGGGAACCTCAGTTACACAATTCCTTTACACACTATAAGTGAGCCCTTAAGGGTCATGCTGTGTATTAAAAAACCCTCGGCGTCAACCTATTATTAGTTGATGTTTCTTAGGAAAGACTTTACAATTATCATCTATTAAACAATGACATAAATTAATTCGATGCAATAACAAAAATACTTCAATATCTATCAAAAATGCCGCCGGTTTTGAAGTAGGTACAAAGAATTCCATCCTCTGGGACTCACTATAGTGAGTACGGACTTGACAATCCCGAGGGACCCTAGTTGGATCTACACTTTTTTTCATAACGACTTGGATTGAATCAATGTCTTTCATCTTTCCTATCAAATCTCTCTTGATCAACTCTTGTTCTATTCCGATTCTGACCCTATTAGAATATTAGAGTTAGGTGCCGTTATTTTATGGCCCTTCTGCCTTTTTCACCTTTGATGACCGAAAGATTTTTGGGCTTTAAACAACAAAAGGACAAGAGGAAGGATGTACAATTCATTTTTTTATGAAAAATTAAATAAAAATTCAAAAAATAAATACTAAATCAAATTAGTTAAATTAATATTAAAATGTTGTTAATTTCTAATAGTTAAGTAGTCTAGGATCAGAAACTATGATTTTACCTACTAGGTCGTCCATAGTATGTTTTGAAGCTCAGAAATTAAAGGCTCTTATGTTGCTATTTAAGGGCCAACTTTTGACAACTTCAAGGACACCATATCATATTTCACACACCGGCTACTCCTACACTAGCTAATTCTGAACCCAAACCCACAAATCTACAACTGTTCAACCCACATATTAAGTATCACATCATAGATATAAATTTATAGTAGAAACAAAACAAGCAATAATATAGAGTTTCAATAAATGAAATCAATGTTTTTTTAGAAACATGATATTAGTTATTTAGCCACAAATTGTTTTTGAAAATAATATGGTACCCTTGGTTATTTCAATTGCCTTACTATAGCTGTCATTTAATAGACCATTGAGGAGGTATTGTTAAGGAAGAGAATTTTAATCGTGTAACCTTCAACATTTGTAAAAGCTCTATTTTTTTTCCTAAGTTGAATAATTAAACTAGAGGGGAAATTCCAGTCCAAATAAATCCCAAAGTAGCAGCAACGAATCTCTACAATATTACAAAGTTCGTAGTTCTGAATATCTGACGATTGCGTACACCCAATACGTATGACCTGTTATTTATTTTTCTATCTGAGTTAGTTGTTGAATATTTTTGAAAAGTTTATAGTGGGACAATTACCTAGATGGTTCTGGCCTACATCTGTTTATCCGCCCATCAAGGCGTGCCAAAGGTGGCTGGAGTATTATGAATTTACCATCAAACTCGGGAATTATAGAGAATTCAGTTGAGGGGTGGAACAACAGGATCAGCAAGATTGTCGAAAAACCAAATCCAAGATTCAAAGAAATCTTTTAATTTTTGGGGGAAACGTGGCGAAATAAGCTAACGTGTGTATAGATCTTAATTTGAGTATGGCTAATCATGAGTATGGATCTTAATTTGAGTATGGCTTATCAAGAGTATGGATCTTAATTATGAATAAAATTTAAAAAAAAAAAAAAAAAAAAAAAAAAACATTAAACAAAACCACAGGATTTAAAAAACGAAAATATTAAAAAATACAAAGGAAGTCTCAAATTATATGTGTACGCAATTGTCACTACGTAGTTGATCCCTATCTCGATCCCTATCTCGATCCCTACATCCCCGACCCTTGGGAAATTGCCTGTGTACGCAATTGTCACAAGAAGCTGATCCCTACCTGAAACCCCACCTGACCCCCACTTTGGAAATTCGTTGTGTAGGCAATTCTCACTCCGAAGCTGACCTCTACATTGATTCCTCACCTATTCCACCCTATAAAAATTCCTTCTGTACGCAATTGTCACTCCGATGCTGACCTCTACCTCGACCCTCCTCCAGTCCACCCTTTGGAAATCCCTTGTATATTCAATTATCACTCCGATGCTGACCCCTACCTGGATCCCTACATCCCCGACCCTTGGGAAATTGCCTGTGTACGCAATTGTCACAAGAAGCTGATCCCTACCTGAAACCCCACCTGACCCCCACTTTGGAAATTCGTTGTGTAGGCAATTCTCACTCCGAAGCTGACCTCTACATTAATTCCTCACCTATTCCACCCTATAAAAATTCCTTCTGTACGCAATTGTCACTCCGATGCTGACCTCTACCTCGACCCTCCTCCAGTCCACCCTTTGGAAATCCCTTGTATATTCAATTATCACTCCGATGCTGACCCCTACCTGGATCCCTACATCCCCGACCCTTGGGAAATTGCCTGTGTACGCAATTGTCACAAGAAGCTGATCCCTACCTGAAACCCCACCTGACCCCCACTTTGGAAATTCGTTGTGTAGGCAATTCTCACTCCGAAGCTGACCTCTACATTGATTCATCACCTGTTCCACCCTATAAAAATTCCTTCTGTACGCAATTGTCACTCCGATGCTGACCTCTACCTTGACCCCCCTCCTGTCCACCCTTTGGAAATCCCTTGCGTTGTCAATTATCACTCCGATGCTGACCCCTACCTGGATCCCCACCTCTCCAACCTTTGGAAATTCCTTGTCACTTCGATGCTGACCCCTACCGGTTTCACCCTTTGAAAATTCCTTTTGCATGCAAAATTGACGTGTACATAAATATCAGAAGATCATAGTTTTAAATTCATACTTCACCTGATTACACAGTGCGCTGTACACGAAGCGTCAACATAGCTGGTCTGATTGGAGGTTCGACCTCACCCATACTGTCAATTTAACTAAATAACAGATACAATTCATACGGTTCCAATCAACCAACCATGACTTGTGGCTTCATAACCATAGAACGAGAAAGGACTAATTCATTTAATTATTTTGAAGTATATTATTGTGAGTTTTCCTTTCTTATTTATATGAAATAGAAGAATATGTAACCAATAAAATTAATGTAATAATCATTATTTTTACAATATTATATGTATAAGACAAATAAATAACAAGATTAAACAAAAAATAAAACAAATATACAATCATGTAATTGATTATAAAGAACTACAATAAGTTACAAATTATATAACTTCCAATAAACACGCATAGTAACAAATATATAACGTTATTTATTATCTCTTCATAACAAAAACAAAATGTATACCAACGACTGTCAAAACATTAATGTCATGCTATAAAAATATAAATAAAACATAGAAATATATAACAACACATAGTAAATCAAACACAAACGTAACAAATCCCAATTAAACAACAATAAGAGTTTTTGGTGGGAATGGGCATCCGTTTTAGGGTATATTGAACCCCAAAAAGTAGTTTTTAATTTATGTCTATTTGTGATCTGTGGCGTACTCTACAGGTCAAAGCAGTGAACCGATTTTAATCAAATTTAATACCAGGGTAGGTTATGTTTTGAGCATATCTCAATACACTTTTATATTTATTAACGAAAAATGTTTGATTTTTATAAAATCGTGTGTGACGAATGTCTAAAATGTATAGATTTCAAGGGTCATCTAATAGCAATTTCTAGAGTTATAGATTACAGAAGGTGAAATGCACCATAAGCGTCGTAATACAAATTCGGCACTGATGATTTTGATCAAATTTCATGACATTCGTAGATTTATAACAGAAACTAATTTCGATTCATGGGTATTTTAGAACGCAGTAATTTTTTTTTTTTAATTCATCAAAATTACAAAACTGCTGTTTGTAAGAATTTTTTTTTTTTTAATCTCATGATCTTAACAATCCAAATATTTTAGATACAACCCTTCAACTCTCATTTTACGTATATAAATTCAATACTTTGGTTAAAATATGTCCAATTTTTATTTACATGTAGAACCATAGCTTTATCTGAAAAGCAAATTTTCAATATCAGCAATGACCGTATGGAAAAAGTTGTTAACATTTTATATTTTAAAATAAAATAATTATATCGAACTCAGATAAAATGTACAATATTCAGTCTAGAATACTCTACAAAATTATTCAAAGAATTCTTCAGTGTCGTACACGTTCATACATATTTCAAACCCATTGAATATATACTGCAATACTAGCAACTGGGACGAAAATTGAGGAAGCTGCAGGGAAGCTCCAGAGGGCCTCCAATGCGGTGAGCAGATGGACCAAGAAGTGGCGTATTGGTTTAAATGAATCAAAATCAGCCAATGTTAACTTTACCAACTTAAAGATTGATTATCACCCACCAATTTTAATCAATTCTGTACAAGTTCCTCATGTTAATACCGCGAAATACCTGGGAATGACTTTGGACGTGAAATTGAAATGGAAGGAACACGTTAAAAAGAAAGTTCAAGAGTTAAAATTTAAATTCAGAAATATGTATTGGCTTCTGGGAAGGAATTCCCAACTATCAATCCATAACAAAATGCTCATATACAAGCAAGTCTTAAAGCCCGTGTGGACCTATGGATTACAGCTATGGGGTTGTACAAAGAAGTCTAACATAAAAAACATACAAAACTTTCAAAATAAGGTGCTCCGATGTATTGTTGATGCACCATGGTATATAAGAAATGACAACTTGCATAGGGATTTGAAAATGGATACGGTTGAAGAAGAAATAAAAAAGCAAGCAAGCAAGCACAGACATCGCATTGAGCAACATGAGCATCCGGAGATACGCAGATTGATGGATACAACAGGTTTAGTTAGAAGACTGAAACGAATGAAACCATTCGACTTAATGGACTTTGGACATTAAGGGAGTAATGACCAATGGGTTATTTTCCCTCAAAGTGTATATATTGTTAAATGTAAATTACTAGATGGGTTTGTACTCAGTTGTAATAATAAAAAAATAAAAAAAAAAAAAAAAAAAAAAAAATGGGTATTTTAGAACGCAGTAATTTTTTTTTTTAATTCATCAAAATTACAAAACTGCTGTTTGTAAGAATTTTTTTTTTTTTAATCTCATGATCTTAACAATCCAAATATTTTAGATACAACCCTTCAACTCTCATTTTACGTATATAAATTCAATACTTTGGTTAAAATATGTCCAATTTTTATTTACATGTAGAACCATAGCTTTATCTGAAAAGCAAATTTTCAATATCAGCAATGACCGTATGGAAAAAGTTGTTAACATTTTATATTTTAAAATAAAATAATTATATCGAACTCAGATAAAATGTACAATATTCAGTCTAGAATACTCTACAAAATTATTCAAAGAATTCTTCAGTGTCGTACACGTTCATACATATTTCAAACCCATTGAATATATTAATATCAACTACATGCAACTCACATTCCTACTTATAAAAATTTTTATTTATATAAGGAATGCAGATATCTCAGAAATATATATTATACAGAAGTTAATAAAACCAACTATTCAAATGCAGTTCAGAAATATTAAGATAAAGGTTCTTAGTCTACATGCTTGTTTGAGACGGTTGTTAATTTTTCATAAAGCTTAAAAATCCGTTTTTCAAACTCTGAAAAATGACCACCATTCTCCAATATGGTTGCCAACTTTTTAACTTCTTAAAGGGACCAAAATTGTGTATGGTGTTTTCAGATCTTGTAGAAGATTTTATTCTTTGTTATATTTTGATAAAACCATTCGTTTAGGCGTTTTTCGAACATTTTATATTTGAAGAATTTTCAGAAGGCAATTTTTCATACTTCCCATTGTTGTATCAAGATAGAACTGTAAGTAGGCATAGTCTAGGAAGAGTAAATACTAATGTAGGACTATAAATAATTTGTACAACCCATAAAAATTTGTTAAATCTAGTTTAAGCTAAATAAAGTACTGGTATAGAATGAACTAAGTAATGAATTAAATACTCTATATATAATTATTTGTTGTACTACGTTAGCGTTTACACATCCTAGACTGTGCACACTTATATTTTTATCTTGATTCAACAATGAGAAGTGTGGAAAATCTCTTCCTGAAAATGATTCAAACTTAAAATATTCAAAACTTTCAGTGTAATTACTCCTAAACGAGTAAATTTATTAAACAATAACCAAGAATGAAAGTCTTAAAATTTTATACAGTAACCGAAAACACCATAAAAATTTGCGCCCCCTTAATAAATTAAAAATTGGTAGCCATGCTGGAAAATAACGATCATTTTTCAGAGTTAAAAAACAGATTTTTAAGTTATATGAAAAAGTAATAACCGTCCCAAGTATAAAGTTTTTTAAATTTACAAATGTCATTTTGAAAATTAGAGGAATCATTTTATTTACAATTTTACTAAACTGACGAAGATAGGTTAGACGTTTTGAGATCTCCTGCAACCTAAAAAAGTGGTTTTAGAATTATAACTGACTGTAATCTGCCTCATGGTGTACCACCCACACGGTCCAATTTTCATCTACAGATATGTTTTTTCGTCAAAATATAGGGATAACCGCATTGAGACCAACAATAAAAATTAAAATTTTTGTCGTACGTTTCGCACGAACGTTTTAAAATGTTGTTAAAATATAATCCTTAAAACGCAACAAAAATATATTGTTTAGCATATTTCGAAAAATACGGTAGTTATCTGTATAAAAAATATACAGAGTGTCTAGAAAATATTGTCCCAATATTCTATATGTGAAAATAAGAAAAAAAGTTTTGTTCGTCATTGAATGTAACGTTTTTGTTTCCTGAAATGTTTTGTGAAGTTTACAGATATTGGACAAAACATTTTAAATGCCCGCCATTTTGAAAATATACAAAAGGCGTTGTGGTATTTTGTACAGCAGTAAAAGGTTACGTAATAAATATCTGCAACAAATTTGAGCTCAATATCTTTTCTATGTCCAAAGATATTGTTTAGTAAAAACAAAATCGCGGATAATTCGTAAACTAAGCATTTCGGGACTTTATTTATTGGAACTTTTTTCTTATTTTCATCTATAGAATAGTGTGGTGAAATTTGGGACACTATTTTCTAGACACTCTGTATATATGGTCTATAGAAGTGTAACAAAAGACATGATTTCTAAAATAAATCGGATATATTGATTACGTTTAAGATTTGAATAAGTACAAAAATGATAAATAAAAGACATGAAATAAAAATAAATTAAACACTTTTTTGGACTCTGAGGAACTTACGAATATATCCGACAAAAGTATCGTTTTTGACACTTCTCTATACGCATATATGCGAAAACTTAAATAGCTCCAGTAAAACGTTTCCTTTTTAAAACAAAGAACACTTAAATTCATTCGAAATTGAAATATGTGTTCAATTCCCTCGACGCTTACAAATCTCGTTACAGGGATCTTTTAAAATAACAAAACGCACTTTTCACGTTTTCAGTAAAATGTTTTGTCACTCCCGATATTGTTGACTCCAACTGTTAAGTATGTTTGCTGTCGTTTTCCAAGTAGCTAGTAAATAGACAGGACAAGGGTTGTTTATTTAACGGAAGGGTCTGACGATTTATAGCGGAGGACCCGTTTGTATAATCCTTGTATTAACCCATTGAATTCAGAATATTGGAGCTTGTAATCGGAAATCAATTGGGAGGAAAGATCCCATCTCTCGCGTCAGGTATAGAGGAGAGCCCTCTTCAGATTCAATACAACCAATTTATCTCTTCCAAACCTTTTTGGAATTATTCCAGACATCACATTTTATACGCTTCTTGTGAACACAAATTTATTTATACGAAGTCGTTCTTGAGTACAGAACGAATTTGTATTTTGTTGTAATACGTATTTGACTTGATTTTATTTGAACTACATAATTTGTTTGAAACGACAGCTTGTTAAGCTCTATCTGTTTTATTTTGTGAATGCTTATTTTTATTTTATCTCTCTAGATAGATAGGAAAGTCGATTTATTGGATAAGTGTTGGGTGTTGTATTTATTACAGGTACAAAAACTTATGTTTTTTTCTTGCTGTTTAAAGCCAAAAAATGTTTCAGCCATTTTTTTTATTCAGCGTTTGCCTTTAAAAAAAGGAAGAAAAGAAGACATAAAAGCTCTCGAATCCAATATATAGAATGTATAGACATGTTCAAGGTTTTGTAAAAAGGTCTAAAATTAATAAGACGTTGTTCCAAAACTCTGTTTTGTTTTCGGTCCAAAGTTTTCATTCCCTTAACTCTTAACATAAAACAAAGAAACATTATTAGAAGTTTTATAAAGAAAATAAAGAATTGGCGTTTCACTTTTAGTATTATTGATGACTTGTTGAGAATATATGAATGATAAATGATAAAAAGGGAACGTTAGCTTATGTATTATTGCGTGGTTTTAAGGATGGTCTTCTCCGCAGGTACGTTTATCTAGATCTTAAGTGGCTTTGAGTTGGATTGAGTTAGCTTGCCAATTGTTGTTATGTTTGTTGTGATTTGATTGGTCTCTGATCATAATCATAAGACAATGTAGCCACGCACATCCTCAGTGGCTTCGCACTAAATGGGCTGCTTTATTTTTCTATTAGTTTTTGTTTCTCTCTTTCTACCAAAACAATCACCATTAACTGGTTGCGGTGATTCGTAAAATTTCCAAATAAATCAGTGTAACATTTTTGGACAAATCGCCAACAATCGGGATTAATTTTAATATGTCTCCTAATGTTGAAATAAAAATGCATCATAATAAATTTAATAAAAAATAGTTAAGTGGTTTTCGAGATATTTGTGTAGGGGCAAGGTCAGACGAAGTGACAGCAGGATTTAGCAGAAACTCTCTTTCGTGTAAATATGTACTAATTCCCTCACTGTAAAGCTGTCTTTTTCACCCAATTCATCTAAATTTAAATAAATTCTTTTGATTGATAATTAAATTTTGTTAAATAATCAGGTTTTAGTTGTTCATACATTAAATGGGAACGTAGTTTATAAAACAGGTACAAATCGTGGATATAATAAAACACACCTTTATTTACAGCAACATTATCATACAATAGATGTGAACACATTATTTTATGGCATGTAGAGGTCATTATTATCCGTTATATGGCAATAAATTCATTCAGTAATGCAGAGTAACTGAGGTTAAAGCAATGTTTGATAGATTTCAGAAAAAAAGTGTATAACCTACATGATAGAAAAAATTTAGGCTCCGTGTGTAAAATCAAGGACCCTTAAAATTTCATACGCGTGTCTGTCTGTAAGTCGCAACCAGTCTACCTAGACAAGACGATAAATCTGATATATTTCAAAATTTGTATTTATATTCTTTGAAATATTGGAAAATATAACGACAACAAAAAAAAACTTTGTGGTGGCTAAGAAGAAAAACACTAGAGTTGAAAATATTATAAGTGGGGGTATCAAATAAAACTAGATCTTATTCTAATTACGAATATGTATGTTTATTTGAGGAAGAAATTAATATTTTGACGGTAGGTTGCTTAAAAGACTTCGACTTTATAAAAACTATACGCCTACAAATCCTAGGGCGTGTGGTTTTAAGACATGTTTGACTTTTAATTACAGTTAAAATTGGTGTACAAATTGTAATTTTCTTATAACTACTAAGGATATATTTAAAGTTCATATTTAATATTCATATTTTATGTTTCCAAGTCACCAATTCACTAACTTTCGTACACAACTACCATCAAAAGCAAACACCAAAAATGTGTCTTTTATGTGAGATTGATTGATTGGTTTAATTTGGAGTTTAAAGGTTCATTTACGTCGCTCGAAAAATTACACGTAGGTTAGGCTTACTACATTTAATTTTGCATCACAATTGCAAAGAGCATAATTTAATGAACAATTTCAATAACATATATATATATATATATATATATATATATATATATATATATACCTTATATACCTGTAGCTGCTTTCCTTCCTTGTAAACAAGTCATCCGATTTTTATTTAACAAAACGATATTTTTCCCACTAAATAAATAAATATAAGATATCTTTTCCTTTAAATTCTAAGAAATTAAAATTAAAATAATTATATTGATTTTTGTACTGGGTTAATTTATTATTACTACCGGAAAAATAGTTTTATAAAAAGTGTTAAAATAATAAATATGTCAGTACAGCTGACAGTTATACTAATCGTGTTTAAATTATTAAAACAAAACCATCTTTTAACTCATAAACTACTCAAACATAATAAAACTACCTATTTCCGCAACTGAGCATTGCAAGAAGTCGTTAGCCTTGTTCTGGGGTTAGCCTCTCAGTGAGCTGTCTAAATTGAATACTGCGCGCTATTCTTACTATCCTATTGGATATGACTTGATTCGTGTGAGTAGTATAAAGGTTAAATTTCATCAAAATCGTCTGAAAGTATTTTAAGAATCGACATATTATTTTCGATTAAATTTTTAGTTTGAATCGAATGGCAACTACTAACCATAAATATTGTGTTAATTAAAAATAAAGAAAACGTTTTGAATTGTGACCAAAATACGTCCATATCCCAAATTTGATTAAAATTGATGGATTCGTTTAACTACTAAAGCATGGACGTAGACGAAAAACAGACACAAATTATTGGAAAAACCAGATTTCATGAAAGGATTGTCATTAATGTTTAAACCCATAAAACCTCTCTGTATTCAGCATGTATGTGAGAAAATATTTGTATCATGAAAGTAACATTTATTCCTTAAATAAATTGATTACTCTGTATGTTAAATAAAACAATATAATATGTATTATCTGTTCTTACCTTTTTTATATACTTTCTTATTAATGGACATTTATTTACACGTTTCGACAATTAGATTGTAATCATCAAATTGTTTTGAGACTCTCGTTGTAATAATATGCATGGTGAAAATCTTTTGTTTGTTTTAACATATTATATATCATTTTTTGTATTATTTTATCTTTTTTATACAAAGTAAAAAAGCTGATGGAAGCAATCAGATGTTGACAATATAATTCTCGAAACCGGTAAATAAAATTTCAATAATAGAATGTAGATAGATCTAAAATAAGGAATGTTTAGATAAGATATGTCATACATAAAACAATCCTGATGGCCTGCAATTATTGTTATGTTGTTAAACAATAATATAATTTAAGGTTTGACGCTTGAAGTTAAATATTTCGACCTTAAGGAAAGTGGGGGGGTGAGAAGGGGCGTTGATTACGTCACATGACTCATCTTACCTCATTCATGTGACAAAACAATGCCTTGGTGTAATGTGTAGAGATAGAATGCAGGTCAGTGCGCAAGTCGTGCAATTATCAATATCAGCTGATTCGTGTCGCTCAATAATTTCATTCATAGTCTTGCGCCCTCATTAACGACCCCTAAATCGAACCAAACTCTTCTTAGTTATTCCTTGTGTCTACAGAACACAACACACGATTGTCTACAATGCTGTTTTTTTTTTGGTGTTTAAAATATATTTAATAATTGTTTTAATTAATTTCGTATTGTTTTTGGAGTTTTGGAGCATGATCAAAAATGTGGGGTTCACAGCTACTCCAGGAGTGTTGTGATTTGTGATGTTTTGACTTTATTTATATAAAGTTTTACGTTTATTACAACGAAAAACTAGATTATTTTTATTAGGTTTACTTTGTATTAAAATCCAGGTTGATGAATAAAATATAAGCAAAATATACATTAAAATTTGATTCAGAATTTTTTCAATTTATAAGTCAATATTTTTAATTTGTTTTTAAAGTTTATTATTTAAAATTGACAAACGCTAATTTAAAAAATATATTATATATTATTATTTCATAACCTAAAAGTGATGAATTTGATGTTACCAATAATGGAAATGTTGTTATTTAGAAGGACTTATAATGTGATAAAGTAATAACGCGATGTCTGATAATTGTTTGCTTTGTTAATACTTAGCAATAACCAATACTGTAACATTTTAGGTTTAATTTTTTTATAAAAGTGTTTGTATACAGTTTCAGCGGATATTGAATAATAATAATAATAATAATAATAATAATATGTTATTCCCATTTTTGCAAATTAAACTTGTCTAACTTATGAATATTTACTTTTTCCAGTAGTAGTATATAAAATAAACAAAATATAATTATAGAAATTATAGTCCAGTTTATCAGAAATAATACTTTCTCAGCACACCTCTCATGTGTTCAGTAAATTAACACTTAAAAAAACTATTAAATATACAACACAACCAACTACTTAAAAAAAATTAAATATAATAAATAATTTTTAATATCTGCCATTTTTATTTTTCTTTTTTTCTTTTAAAGTGTATTGTTTTTATCTATAATTTGTTATTTGGGTTTCATTGATATTTTAATTTTCTATGTAAGAAAAAATAAACTAATTTTTGTTTTATTTTAATTTATAAATAAATTTGACATTAAGCTTCTTAGTACTAATATATATATTGGGCATTTGCATCGTTTCGAATAAATTCACATATAGTGGTCATGAATTTTGAAAATATTTGGAGAATAATACGGGGGATCATAGAAACCAAAATATCAAATGTAAACACATGTAGTAAAACGCTTCCTTTACGCCTTTCCGCCATTTTGTGCTATTTCAATAACAAAATTCAACTACAGCATTTTATTGTTAATTTGTAATTGTTCAAAAAATCTTTTATATTTTAGTTGTTTCTCAATAATTTAATTTTAACAATTTAAATACCTGCCATTTTAAAATTGTTTACCGAAAAATTGTTATATTATTTGAAAAACAACAATTTGGAGGTATAAAATGTTTTGCAAATTTTGTAGCGATATTATATCTTAATGTATTATATATAAATTGTTAATATTGTTTATATTTCGTCTTCAAATTTTATTCTGTAGTGTTCAATCGTAGTGTTTTGTGTTCCAATTAATTGTGGTGTCCTTAATTATGGTGATTTTTTAGAACGATTTTTTTTCCGACTTTTTAAACTTTGTCCCTCGCACACAGGCCACGGTCTGTAGGAGGGACAATATTTTCATTTGTATTTCTCGGTTTTGCATCCTAGTTTGAAAATGAAATAAATCAATAAAATCTTCTTATTAAAACAAAAACAAAATGGCGAACAGACGGAAGCGTTTTATGTTTTATAAATATTGTTTATTTATTTATATATCTCCCGATCGCTTTTACAGAGCTATTCTATGATAATTTTTTTTTTTTTTTTTTTTTTTTTTAAGACGGATGTCAAACAAATATTTCGAAAACTGTTAACTTTTAAAAAAATATGCATTGTTTATACATTATGTTAGTCTCAAAAGATAACAGAAATTCTCTACAACAACCATAATTTTATGACAGACCTACCATTAAAAACCTATGTATTTTTCATACAAGAGGAATATGACAAAAAACCAGCTACAAACACCATTTTGGTTATCATTTAAAAAACAAAAACATTTTATCTCTTCTTAATCAGTTTTATAAAGTTGATTGTTTTCTAGATACTTTCCGTTAAATCAATTTAACGCCAGCCAACATTGAAATAATATAAATTTATTTTGGTACACTTGTAAAACTTAACATAAACAATGTGTATATCAATATATCTTATCTATATCTGTGGTTATTTTTGTAAACAACATATTGGCGGATGGGACAGGAAAACTTTCGGAACTAGGTTTATTTTAATTTTTTTGTTTATTTTTACATGTAGCTCATAAAGTCTCACCATGTCTTCGTAAATCACCTTATATATAGAGTTAGTCAACAATGGTGTTAAATTAATTTAATGATTAGGATATGTGCACGTCGCAAGACCTAGAATGTTTATATTCCTTATTTTAATAAAGATTGAGTTTGCATAACCCAGATGTTTGTTTGACCTTGAGACAGACACAGGATACGGTGGGAGCTCCTGAGTAAGGGAAAGGAAAGGGTGAAGGATTTAATTGTATACTCTTCTAGACAAGTGGCAGGGTCAGGATACAAGGAGGGCAGGTTTCACCTGGTCTGATGAGAGTAACCTACTTCTCGTTGGCTATGAATTTATACTAAAAAAGATTTTGTATTTTGTATATTGTGTGTGTTTCTAAAGAATAAAAAGAAACCAAAATTGCACTAAATTTCTTGCACTTTTTTTTTTTTCAAATATTAATAGGTGTTTATATAAGCAGAGGAAAATCCCCCATTCCAAATTGCAACATTTTACCTGATCAACAACATGAGTAAAACAGCAGAATATTACATTCCACGTTATAATACTTAGCATGTAACATTCAATGTAAGTTACGTCTTGCTTGATCTTACTTCAGGCAATATGAATTTCATTTTACG
This sequence comes from Aphrophora alni, assembly GCA_963513935.1. Lineage (NCBI taxonomy): Eukaryota > Metazoa > Arthropoda > Insecta > Hemiptera > Aphrophoridae > Aphrophora > Aphrophora alni. The sequence continues at coordinate 18,221,689 of OY740773.1, read as the reverse complement.
GTACGTATCCGACGGTAAATTAGGAACACTACAATTTATAAAACTCAGAGATCGGAAAGTATTTTTACTTGAAGTTAAAAGAAATATTTTCAAATACATATCTTTAAGCAATTTTGAATAAATATATGTCTTTTATAAAATATAGTTCAGTTTTGTGTATACATGTCTTAAAGATATGATTTATACTAACGATCGGAGGTACTTGGTAGAGCTAATTGTTAAATTAAACACAATTATAGATTTTCCTTAGTTTGCGTTAATTGACTCGTAACTGGCGAAACTATTAAAACTCATTAAAATTTACAAAATATTCTGTTTGTGTTTCTTTGAGAAGTCTTCAATAACATGTAAAAGGCAATCGTGAAACCTATGCTTTGAATGTGTGGACAACAACGAGGTGTCAGGAAAGCAAACTAAATGTCCGGTAGTGTATAGTGTAAAGAAAGGTCATGGACCCGTGAAGGAAGAAAATGATAGAGATTTATATAATGAGACGGATTTAATAAGCAGTACTTTAAAGTGTCTACCTGATAGGTCTGAAGTGGCTAGGTCATTTCTTGGATTACAGTAAAGTGCCTTAAAAAATGTTTCTGGAAAAACTTGGAAGGAGAAGTGTGAGTGGAAAACCGAAATTGAGGTGGATAGATCATACAGAGAGCGACTCAGAGTGTTCAGGATGAAAACGTAGAGACAGTTGGCAGGAGACAAGGACGAGAATCTGTAAGAACCAAAGCGCAGTTGAAGATAAAGCGTCGAAAAATAAAATTTTGATCTTTACACATATTGACAGGACGTAGTCAAATATCGTATTATATTATTCCTGAACACTCTTAATTGTTACCATTTTTTGTCAAATTTTAAAGGAAACAATATTTATCCCAATATACCACGTTCTCTGTACTTCAGAATAAGAGACATGAAAGAAAAGTTTAACGAACTCTAAGAAAGAGGAAGGAAAGTTGGGTTGAAGAAGCAGAGAGACTTAACTCAAGGAACCAAGAATGTTTAATTATCAAGGAAAATACCATAAAAGAAGTAGAACAGTTTGCCTGATATCAAAGAGTAGATTTACAGATGAAGATGTTTCGCAAAGGATCAAGAAAGCCAAACACCTTGCGCCAATTTGGCGATCTATTTTCAAGATGCAAAATCTGTCTTTTTATAGTCAAATATAGAAAAGTCACAAAGTCTTTTTTTAATATTCATTGCTCAGAGCTAATTTCAAGCGAAAACTTATGGATCAAATTGAAGTTCAATTGAGGAAATAGTCCAGAAAATGAATTATAGTTGATTGGTCCATATCCTGTAAAGTCTATATCAATTTCATTCGACAACTTCTAAAGTGGAACCTCCAGCAAAACGAGGAAGACTGAAATAACGAAGACGTATAGCTTTAGATAGAAGTTAAGGAGGAAGGAGAGAACTGAAGAGAAGTAAAACAGATACCCAAAAAACGAGTGAGGTGTTAGTTGGTTTTTTTCTCAATTGTAGGTCCTCCGAGGTGTTAAAAGATAAAAATTAAGGATGTGCCCACGTTTTATAAAAATACATTTAGTAATTAGGATTTAGATGACAAATATGAACAGACAATCATCGAACAAAAATAGGTTTGATTTCATCTATGTGGGTAGGAAATTCTCAGATAAAAATGTTTCGTTACTAGAAACGATCACAAAATCACCTCAATTCGTCATTTTGAAAAAAACGAAACGTTAGATACTAATAGACTATGAGAAGAAAAAAATTATTGCGAAAATCAGTGCAGTAATCATAACCCTTATACGAAATAAAGGGTAAATTTTATAATTGTAAAAAAATAATACTTCTGTTTTTCGACTGATCTCCTCGTTTCATGGCCTTAGGAAATCGAAAAAGTGGTTTTCGACGATAAAACTTAAGTACGAACATTAAATTTGATGTCGAGGACTATATAACAGGTGTCCATTTCATCGGGCACCATTGTGATTCTAAAACTGTAGTTTTATCTGTAGTAAATATTGTAAGATTTACACCAAACTTTAAATGGAAGTAAATCAATATTAAGCTTGATTTGTGTAATATTAGCTAGAATAAAACTCGAACACAAAATCTCACAAAATTACTTTTACTTAATAAAACGCATTTCAACCACAAAGTCGCCATCCTCAGTGATACTGATCTACAATAACTAGTATCACTGAGGATGGCGACTTTGTCGTTGTAATGCGTTTGATTAAACAACGTAATTTTTGAAAGTCATTGTGTTCGAGTTTTATTCTATTTAAATGGGAGACTTTACTTATTTTTTAGGTATCATAAAAATATGAAATTGCAATTTCGAAATTCATCTGCCATTTTCGAATATTACGGCTAACTACATAATTTCTTTTGAAACTCTATATAATTTATTTTCGAATTGTAAACAACATTTTTAAACTGTTTTATTCTTTGCATAAGTCTTATAAACTCAACCGTTTAGGAGCTAGAGCCTCAAAAATTTGAAGCGGATGTCCAATTAAACCGACGCACATTGTGAGCTCTTTAACTAGAAGATAGGGGATTTCACTTACTAACCATTAAAAATATGGAATTCAAATTTCCAAATTATTCTACCATTTATAAATATTACAGCTACTTCATAATTTCTTATAGAACTCTGTATATTTTATGTTTTAGAATTAATTAAAGTAGATACAAATTTGCTGATTCAATTCTGCACATCACGCTTCTTCTCTAAGATATGTTGCAAAGTTATTGTAATCTCGAACCTAGACGTCCCAAGAAAAAGTAATATTCATATTGTTACAAGATCCGGAAAGGGAGAGCCACCTACACGAGCGTAGCGAGTCAAGGCACCTTTACATATCTACAGCTTCGAGGCCCGACTGGGCCGAGACCTTGACACGAGCAAAGCGAGTGCAGAATTTTCAACATATAGACATCTACGATACCTGTTAAGGTTAGGTTAGGTTAGGTTAGGTTAGGTTAGGTTAGGTTAGGTTAAATTAGGTTAGGTGAGGTTAGGTTAGGTAAGGTTGGGTTAGATTAGATTAGATTAGGTTAGGTTAGTTTAGGTTATGTTAGGTTAGGTTAAGGTGTTAGGACTACAAGAGAGTAGTGATAATTAAGAGTTTCAGAAAATCTGTGTAATAATTTCTTTAAACAAACCTACCCTACTGTTTAAGACGACTTGATCTACTAATACATATTTAATATTTCCTACAAGGACAAAGAAACAAACTTTTGTGCATTACATGGAAGATCTGCTGGTATTACATGATCGGGCGAATTAAGTACCATGGTCAATCTATTTTAACTTATGAAAGTGTGCACTAAAATTATTTTAAATAATACATCCAACCCTGGCTGGAACAGAAGTCAGAATGGCCTAGATACAATAAAATATTGAAGAAAAGTTATTCCTTTTGAAAAATAATAAGAGTGCGGAAAGCTAGGGTATACAATATCTCGGTGTAGGAGGTGAATCATATGGGCCTACCTGCCGCCATCATGGAGGGGGTGGCGTTGCTATGGTTACGACGGGGTGTCACATACGCCACCCTAATGATGTTCCCAACGCACGACGCCAGAAATGTTTCTCTCTCTTTTCAACTCTCGACATCAAAATTGAAATTTCTCTAGTTGACAGAAAAATTGCTTATATGACAAAGAATATTTCTTGAACAATAAAATAGCACAAGAGATGAAATATATAATTACTACTTTCGTTGTAAGAATAAATAGCGAAATAAAATTGGTTGTTCTTGCGTTTTGGCGATTTATAAGTTGCTATTTTAGTAGGATTCTTATCAACTCTGGTTTATGAATCGTTAAACAATTTCCTAACCTAACCAACTAAAACTGTCAGCATTTTCAAAATCGCAAATTAAAAATTGTCAAATTTTTTTCCGATAACTCCTTGCCTATATCTCATCTCACAATAGTTTATTCTGTGCAGTTTTTAAACGTGCCTGCAGTAAGGTTGACATATTAGGAGTTTTATACATATTAGGAGGTTTATCATTGAAGCAATAAACTATTCACGCCATAACCTCAAAAACAGAAACAATAATTCTAGTAAACGCAATTTTCGTCTCATTTTACGTTATTTTAACTTGAAATCTAGGTTTTAAATATTACTAAATCAATAGTGAAAAAATATTGCACAAACTTTCTCATCCATAAAACTATTGAAAACTAGTAAGACTAATAGTTGACGAGTTCGGAAGATATAAATACGAGTATTTACATATTTCAATAGGACTTAACATGTTTTGTATGTTCAATAAACGCATCCTCAGCGTAATATTTGATTAAAATCTATCTTTTAATGACAGAGATTCACATTGCTTTTGCCAATTATACCTGATACATAATAACTAAATATTGAGCTTGACTTGGGAGGTTACTCAACAGAATAAAACTTGAACACAAATAGTACGTTTATTTATTCTAACACGTTTCAACGACTAAGTCCCCATCTTCAGTGATATTCAAGCTACAAATTATAGTTTAGTTATTGTAGCTCGTGCATGACTGAAGATGACGACTTTGTGGTGGAAACGCGTTTTAATAAATAAAAGTACTATTTGTGTTTAAATTTTATTCATTACTGTATACCTCTTACCTTTATTTGTGATTTATTTCTTACATCTAGTCACAGGTAACGGTTGACGTGGCTTATTGTTAATCCGTGACAATTGTGTTTGAATTTGGAAATTAAAAATTCCGGCTGCAGAGAGACAGCGTGGAAACCTTCCTACACTTACTGGTCAGCTAGAAAATGGCAACACAAATTTAATTATTCAAAACTGTTAAATATTTATTTCATTGAAATTTTCTCACTGATTTCGGTCAATACTAAACATATCATTCAAATTTGACCCGATTTTAGAAAACCCGTGTTTTAAACAACTCTTGTTGATTTTTTTAGGTATAGGTTATAAACCTGAATGTTTTTACAGACAGCGACCAATGGGATTTGCTTGGATCTTGTAGTTAAATTGGAGTAAAGTTGCTCAAAGTAAAACTGATGTGATTTCTTTTTGTAAGCCAGCTACCTCTAAAGTTTGAGTTATCGATGAAAATTATAAATTTTTTAAAAAATAATTCCCAACGCATGGTGAAAAAATTTCCACACACCAAATTTGATTTGGACGCTAAAACATATATGTCCCCAAAAATGCGACAAAGATCACATAATTTTCAGTACACTACGTATAATGGGAAAAATTAAAAATAAGAAATCAGTATTATTATAATTATATCTACATAATAATTTGAATACAATCTGCCAATCTGTATTTTCTTATTATTTATATTTGTCGACACGTTTCGGAGTTCCTTCATCTTCAAGACTTCACTTAGTACTCTCTCATAATGAACAGTACTAAATTAATTCTTGAAGATGGAAGAACTCCGAAACTCGTCGACAAATATAAATAATACGAAAATGCTAGGATTGGCAAAATATTGAACTCAAGTTTACTATCCTATCAGCATTAAATCTATTTTATTTCTATTAACGTTTTCTAAAAATGTGAGTCTACTTTTCAAATTACATTGTTTAATATTTAAATTCAAAAAAATTAACAAAATATAAATCATAACCACCCTCTTTTTATTTGGAAAATCAGATGAATTCATTCGAAAAAGCTTTTAAAAACTAGCCAAGGAAGAATGCAGAATTTTGTTAGCTCATGATTCAGCATTTCTGTAATAAAGAGTCAGCAACAATATTTCATATAAAACTTTTTCTTCTTCCTTCTGCAAGAAATGTATTTTGTATTTGATTTACATAATGCATTTTAAGATATACGATATTTTTAAAATGCTTTCTTTAAACTGTAAAATATTTTTTGAAACATTAATTTTATAATATAATTTCTGTTTTAATACAAACAACCATCTATGAATTTCATAATCTTTAATTTTGCAATAAATATTTTCATTTAAATAAAATAAAACTACAGACTTTTGTTACGATCATGAGATTAGACCCGAATTTTATTTAGGATTTATAGATATTGATATTACTCTGTCAAGGTCAACGGAAAATAATTTCAAACTATCTTGAAATCGATTGATCTTTATTATTAATTACAAATAATAATTAATTACGATTCGATATATTTGAAATAATGGTGACCATTAATATTTGATGAAAATGGTTAGACCCGAATATGAGAAAATCGTATTTAATATTCTCATGTTAGTTACTCCCAAATTTTAAGTTATCAAAAAACTTTAAAAACGTACCAAGATATGACCAAAATATGCTCAATTTAACTAAAATCGGTTAATTGTTTTGCAATAAACAGACGGACGAACATAACCTCGAAAACAACTTCCTTAAAATTAAAGGACCTCGAAAGGGATTTACACTCAAAAAATTCGACATCGATTTTTTGACTAATCGCAAAAATTTCTTTATTCTATGCGAGGAAGGAAAGAAATGGTTGGAAATTTCAAAATGGCGGCCTTTTGGTTCCTTATCTAAAGAGCTTAATTTCTACTAGTTAACGTTAACCGCTTATGTAATACCAATTTACGGCTAACGAAAACATATTCATACCGTTATATCAGTTCAGTATTAATTATTTCCATTTTAGTATTTATTTTCTCATATTTGAAATATTTTCTTATAATTTTTGTTTTTTATATTACTAACAACAATAAACAATATTTGAATTAAAATTTAGCTCACATAGCAATATAACTCACCTGGACTCAGCCGTATTGCGAACTGTTCCATGAGATTTGTCTCAAACCAACACACGTATCCAACCTTAACCCTTGCATACAATTATATTTACCCCAACTTATGCACCCTTATTCAAATCACTACCCGTCGCATTTCCATACAGAACCCTTCCTGTAGGAACCAATTTACGAGTATTCATCCAGACACTAGGGCTACCTGAATTATAGATCAAATTGTCAACCATAAGTCATAACTCAAATCATTTCAATCGATTCATTTTTGGAATGTGACTCGACAAAATAGTTTCAGACTTTGTTCCCAGAGACGTTGAGAAATCCAGTCTTGGATTAAGCCCATCAGCCAAACCAGTGTAGAGATTTGGTTTCAGTTAAAAAAAAACTTGAATAAAAATTTCTCTATTCAAATATAAAGCTAATTTGTTTTGCTAAATAATCACGAAGTCACGGGTAAAACTTTTGAAAGGCTTTACTTTAACTACCCATAAACAGTTAGGTCCCTACTCCGTTGGCACTCACCCCCTATTAGTTACTTAACCAATTTTCTTTCCCAATACTTGTGCTGTGTACTCTGTGCCTTGTCGTTTTTCCTGATTACGTGACCACTCAGGTCTAGATTCAGTCCGGGTTTCCTTTGTTAGAACACTAATTTTAGTTTTAGTTTCCAACATGGCTTTTAATCACTAGTTTATTTGCAATTTTTACTTTTTTCATATTCTATGATTAACACTTGAAAACGGGAGGTTGTTTATACTTTCGAAATGTCGTGTATTTGAGTTTTACATACGTAATTGATGGCAAACCTCGGATTAACAATATTCATAGTAGGTACGTTATTACAAAAGTCATTGTAAATCAAACATTTTGGAGTAAAGCCTGTTTATATATATTTCAAAATGTCGACATAAAATTACTGAAAGACTAGATTTTACCTATCAGCATCTTGATTTTACTTTTTCATAATTAAAATCAGGCGTTATCATTAACTGAAATTTTAAATGACGTACCACTTGGCAGCTTTTTCATAAAAGTCAATATATTTGGATCAATGAAAATTCTCGTAAAAAACGTAAGTTTTTTGTATTTACATTTTTACGAACCCTCAGGGGCTCACTTCAGTGAATACAGAATTGTAAAGCCCAATGGTTTCTAACTGAATCTTTATCTTTATTAGGGTCCGTAGATAAAACCAAGGACCCTTATAAATTCCCACGCATGTCTGTAAGTCTACACAGACAAGAAGATAAATTCTATATATTTTAAACTTTGTAATTTAAATTCATTTGTATTGTCCCACAAATAGGAAAAATATAGCAATAGCAAAAAAAATTACCTTGGGGTGGTTAAAAGACAAATACTATTTGAAATATATTTTTGGAAATATTATGTGTGTGGGGTATCAAATAATACTAACAGTTATTCTTCTTATGAATATATATGTTTATTTGACAAAGAAATTATTGTGTTGGTTCTAGGACATATGCCTACTATTTGAAATATATTTCTGGAAATATTATGTGTGTGGGGTATCAAATAATACTAAAAGTTATTCTTCTTATGAATATATATATGTTTATTTGACGAAGAAATTATTGTGTTGGTTCTAGGACATATGCCTACTATTTGAAATATATTTCTGGAAATATTATGTGTGTGGGGTATCAAATAATACTAAAAGTTATTCTTCTTATGAATATATATGTTTAATAAGAAATATGTGTTGGTTCTAGGACCTCGACTTTATAAAAATAACTCTCTCTATGCGGTTTTATCACACGCTTGACTTTTTTATTTTCATTTAGCCTTATGTTAGATGCCTCTTTCATCTATATCAGGTGTCCCTTGACCAACTCTTACTGTTGTTGTTTTTTTCAACTCTGACGTATTAGACTATTCAAGTGTTAGGTTCTTTATTTTATGATCTTTTCTTTTTTTTAAGGAGATAAGGACTGAAAGGTTACTTATCTTTAACAACAAGGAAAAATAGAGTTTTACGTTATCTCTTCTTAAGAAATGATGATGAAGAAACTCAATTTTACTAGTATAATACGAATTCTATCTGGTAAAGTTCTCTGCTGTATTTTCTCGAATGTTTCAGTTTATTCCAATATGTCCAAACACTCAACAGAACGACTCAATATGTTTTGACACTGGTTGAATTGAACTCGTTTTTTTTTTTTTTTTTTTTTTTCAAACTTAGTAGAGTTTAAAAATATGGCTATGACAAACGAAGAACATGAAATCGTTCGAAAGACTAGCAAAATCTGAAGCACTAACTTTTGACAACAATATATTTTACCACTTGTTTTGTGTTTCAATAAGTAAAGTTTATTTTGGATTGATGAAAGTGTCATTCCCCATCAACAACACATGTTTCCATCACATAGCATTGGAGTAATGCATTAGCGTACTTCCGTTGTGAAGTGTACACTTAATTGTGTCTAATATTATGACAGGGTAAACAGTAAACTCTGTGATATACTGACATTACCATTGTACACAAATCGTATTTCATAATGAACCATTAATTCAAAATTTTCCAGGTGATTTTATTTACTTTTGCTTTTGTAGAATGGAAATTGCTATAGTTGATACATGTTTTCAACTCTTCTCTCAATATAGAGGATGATAGATATAAGTGTGTCGTTGTTTTAATTGGAATGTATTTGATATATTAAAAAAAGTCAAATAGCAACATCCCTAAACTTTTTATGTCTTATTTGTGGGTTTTCAAATTTGTATATAATTTTTGCAAGCAATATGCTAGCCAACTTAAACATTTTGTAGAGTAATATCAATTTTGTATGAGGATTTAAATTCTACAGGTAATTATAAGCATATTTTATTCTTGTATATTTCCTTAGATATTCAACTTTTTAGGAGCTAGTTAAGCTGAAAGTAGTGAAAAATACGATATTACGGTATTCAGAATTTAAATTTTTTGCTTAAAACAGGTAAATCGAAATTAAAATTGCAATATAAATAGAGTAAAATGAAATAAAAACTACTAGAAACTTGAAAATCAACAGTATACATTTTGTCACTGACGTGGGAGTTCTAATAAGCGACGATTTTTATGAACTAAACTCTGATTAACGTTTTATACTAGTAATTTTCAGTTTAAAAAATCTTATAATTTTTCACTTAACTGAAAAAGAATTACTACGTTTAGTTTCTTTAATACCACGCAGTAGCCTATCTTAACGTTTATTGTAAGTCATAGAATAGCAGAGATATCGGTAAAAAACTTGAAAAAAAGCTTGGTAATGCACTAGAAAACATGAGTTTATTTTTTAACACCGTATTTAATTAATTAGAAACATACTATTGTAAGAATTTTTTTTGTTCTTGACGTTTTTTTCGTAAACCGAAATGTTTATGCGCTGGAGATATTTTTATAAAATTATAAACATTGATAATTAATTATACAAGTTTATTCAAAAAGAAGTATACTCTTTCACGTCTATAAAACATTATATACATTATTTAATTTCATTATATTTGTTATCAGTGGATAACAAATGACTTCAAGTTTTAATTCCAGCAGCTGATTGTAGTCAACAATGTAGTTGCGAGATCCTTTATCAACAAAATGACTAATACTCCAATAGAGAAGTATTTTTGTGTGTTTGAGTTTGAAAAACTCAATCTGTTACTCCCGACAACGTCATTATAAGACACGTTATCATAAAGATCTTCCAACTAGGAAGTCAATCTATGACTGGCACAAGAAGTTTAAGAATACATGCTGTTTTTGTATAGGGAAAAGCACATCTATGGAAGCAACGCTTTCAGTTGAAGTTGAACAGGTTCGACTATCACTCTTACGTAATCCGCAAAAATCTACGACCAAGGTGAGTTTAGAACTGCAAAGATTTATCAGAAAAAGGGTCAAGATGATCCATTATAAGTTTTAACTTATGCAAAATTTAATTGATGACTACAAAGTTAAAAGTTTTGAATTTTTTTAATCACGCACAGTGACTTAGTTTCTTTGAACGGCTTATTTTTGGTGATGAGTCAACATTCATATTAGTGGAAAAGTCAAACAAGCACAATGTACGTATTTGGGGAACTGAAAATCTTAGAGTAATCGTACAGCATGAGAGAGATTCTCCTTATCTGAACTTTGTTTGTGCTGTATCCTGTGAAAGCTGTATGGCTTATTCATTTTTCAATAAAATACCGCGACAGGAGTAGCTTGGATATTATGAGTGAATGGCGTCACCTCAACTAAATAGAGACAGTAACGACTTCATTTGGGTTAGGAGATGGGAGACGTCGCCACACTAGCTGTCATGTGGGAGATTATCTTCCTCAATGCTGGATTGGTCGCGTAACTGATGAAAACATCACTTTTGCGTTGACCTCCTTAAGGATATTGATCGTTCCTCCTTCGTCCTCAAACCTCTTAGAGTAATCGTACAGCATGAAAGAGATTCTCCTAATCTGAACTTTGTTTGTGATGTATCCTGTGAAAGCTGTATGGCTTACTCATTTTTCAATTAAATACCGCGACAGGAGTAGCTTGGATATTATGAGTGAGTGGCGTCACCTCAACTAATAGAGGCAGTGACGACTTCATTTGGGTTAGAAGATGGGAGACGCCGCCACACTAGCTGTCATGTGGGAGATTATCTTCCTCAATGCTGGATTGGTCGCGTAACTGACGAAAACATCACTTTTGCGTTGACCTCCTTAAGGATAGTGATCGTTCCTCCTTCGTCCTCAAACCTCTTAGAGTTAAGAGAACGGATAACTTTAACAGTAGGAAGTTTTGATGTGGATACTCTTCAAAGAGTTTGGACAGATCTCGATTATCACATTGATGTCTCCCGATTGAAACGTGGGGTCCACATTAAAACAAAACTTTAGAATGTGCTCTTTCAGCTGTCTAAATCCTGTTAATTATATCTTGAATGTTCATTTTTTATTACATTATACTCTAACAAAGTACAATTTCAATCTCAGTTCAACTGTTTTAAGTACAGAAAGTAGACCTGTGAAACGCACTACTGTGAACTGCAGCTCCTAAAATGTTGAATGTATTGAAAATTCACTAAAATAGAACGACTTAAAATTACGTGGAAGATCTAAAAGCATCATAAACATTATAAACGAAATTTTTAAGTTGACCACCATCTTGAAAAAATGTCTGATGCCATCAAAATTTTAAAATCCCAAAAATAGCAATATGAAAAGTTCAGAGGAGTTGTTATTTGAGTTTTTTTTAATATATCAAATAGGTTAGGTTAGTATTTATTAAGGTAAATTTAATATTTTCATTTAATTTAACAACACTTATTGAAATTTCAACCGCCAAAAAATAATAATAAAATATTTTCAAAATAAAATTTTATTTCAAACAATACAACGTTTCAACGAGTAACTCGTCATCTTCATTAATTTATACACAAAGTAGAAACGCAAATGCTTATGTGGTACAGCAAGTGAAGATGGTGACTTAATCGTTGAAAATCGCCTAGTAATAAATAAAATGTTCGTTGTGAAAAATTGAAAGTCTTGTTTATGTGGTAAAACATTTGTCTTGACCGGTTGGTATGAAAATTTCAATATTTACAATTTTTAACGTAGATTTCAAACTCAAGAACTATTTCGTAAGTAACTAGAAATTCGTATTCTTAACTAACCATTAAATTTCAATCTTGAAATTGACACTAAATTAAAACCAAACTATCAAATAATGTACGAAAAAAACATCTTTTACTAAAACAAATCTTATAAATAAAGGAAACAATACATATCTTATATATGATATAAAATCCGATTAATGTAATCGGTTTTATAATACCGAGGGAGTCAGGAGTGTGGGGGGGGGGTAAGACTTAGTTCTGGAGTAAGGAGGTCGTTTACAGCAAACACTTAGTAATTGGTGTGTTAACCAAACACTTTAATAAACTCAATTGTCTGGATAATTCGTATTAAGGGATCCGCTAACGAGACTCCCTCCCCCCCCCCAACACGCAGTCGACTGCAAATTATGTTTCGTGTAAATGAAGCCCTCCGCAATTCACAATTTGTCTTCCCTGTTATGTAAATCATTCACAGGTTTTTACGCGAATGTTTTACAAACTACCCCCTACTTATCAAATAACCCAGTCAAGAAGGTCTGTTTTCCGAGTCGTTTATTTACCCCCCCCCCCTTCTTTTTACAATTCGACACTCTTAAACAATCACAACTTCAACTAAATTGCATTTCTTTTCCGTTTTAATATTCTGGAAATATCGTTTCTTTTATCGTGGAAGTATATTTTACTTTGTTTCAGTTTTGAGGTTAGTTTTGTGAGTAGTGTTAAGGGTAATAATGATTGTATATCATGTAATATTATATTGATTTTTTTTTAATTTGTATTTTTGATGGTTTTTACTTAATTTAAAAGAATAAAAATAATAACATGGATAGTAATACATTATAATATAGTAACAAATATAAAACTTAATGAATTATCTAAATTAGAATTAATATTCTCAGAGCAAGTTATAAGGTCCTATTGTTAAGAATATTACACAGAACGGTGTTACAATGGTGAATAGAATAAATATCTTATCTTATATCTGATACATGACTACATTTCTTCTTTTTTAAACTTGAATATGATTCAAGGACTTAAAGATAGTTATTCGGGTCCTCTACTCCATCATCATTTAACTCAAATTGGTTATTATAGGTTGTTATTATAGTCTGATACCCTCAGATGAATGATTCTGAGTTTATCTGATAATGGAATAGAACTCCCGAAACGCGTCATTTAAAAAAAGAAGATAAATGGTCACGTGAAATAAGGTAAGGTTTTTTATTTGAAAAAAAGTATGAATTTTCATTTTTATTTTCTCACATCCAAGTCGTAAGATCTGTTAAACATTATTTTGATAGGTAGGCCTAAACATAATTGCATTTTGCACGGACATTTCCGTTTTAAGTTCTACTCAGCCCAATTAATCTATCGGATACTATTTAGTCCATTATTTCAAAAACAAAATTTATATTTTGAAAATTGTTGTCAATTAATACAAATCATTTCCATCAGAAATAATATTAACAGTAATGAATAATTAGTATAAAATACAAATATTTTACTAAAACAACTTATTACACTACTAAAACTAATAGGCCTAATATAATGAATGTCTTTATATCATAAACAAGTAGTTATACTTATAAAGAACCTTTTTTAATGGTCTAAAATATCAATTATATAATTTATTTGTAGACTATAACACTGTAGCTCTGCTCTGTATTATTTTGTCCAGTATAAGACAAAAAATAAATTACATTTCAAACAATTTTGTTACTTGTTTCAATTTATTTAAGTTATTTAATTTGATGGTATTAAATACTTTGTAAAAAATAAATTTCTGTTTTAAAGATCATTGAATTTCAGAATAATATCGTTTTTGTATGCCTTGCGTTTCAGCCTAAGCAGGTGAACCAATTTTTAATAAACTTCTTATGTGAGAATATTTTAAAGTTGGATGGAAATTTACTAACTTTTTAAATCAAATAATTCCCAAAAGACATCAATAAACATATGATGGTTAATATTTGATATAAAGTTATGGGTTTAGCAATGAAAATGAATCATGAACACTGGCTTAAAATACAGAATGTCTTAAAATTGTGGTATGATTTTTTTCTTCCTTAAAAACGAATACCTCACAGTCATCATTCTCTCACAAAAAAGAAAGAAAATAACTTTAAATAAAAACCCTCCAGCTCTCGAAAACTCTAATAGCGTCAGAGTCGGAAATGAACAAGAGTTGGTTAAGAGAAACCTGACAGGAAAGATGAAAGAGAAGGATCCAACACAAGGCTACTCGAGAAAGGTGTAGATCCACTTGGGGTCCATCGCGATTGCTAAGCCGTAATCACTAAGTACCTGAGGGAATCCTGAGGTAATATAAAATATGAAAATTTTATAACCTAAAATGTTTTCAAAACAGAGATGTTGGGATTTTTTCTGTCTATGATACTGGTGAAACATTTTCGATTTTCTACCGTATTTCTATGCTTTTTACTTTTGAGTGCGGTAATTGACACAACTAAATTCTCGCAAATTACTTTAATGATTTTGATTTTTTTAAAGTTTTATTGAAATCTACAAAAACGCGAACACCATGTATTTGGTCACTATTTCCACCAGAGTGACGGTTATAGAGTGTTTCAGTAAAACAATAATAAAATGAGTCTAAAAAAAATAAAAATTCCAACTGGTTTCAATAATTTACATGAAATTGTTTTTATTCCAACTATTATGTCAAGTTAGGATAAATTCTTTAAAATCTGTCTAGTTGGTTTAGTAATATTCAAACCAATAAGGAATAAATAACACTATAAACTATAAAATTGAAAAACAATCACCAAAAACCATATTAACTGAGAACAAAATGTTCCTGTATTGAACATTTCCTCGCTTCAGGAGTATCGGAATATTTTTATCTTGTCAATCAGCTATTCTATTATCTCGTCAAAATTCGGGTAAGGAAGTGATTTCTCGTGTCTATCATGGTTAAGGAGCAGGAACAGGAACGTAGCGTACAAGACGTGCCGCGATCCTTCCCTCTTGTAGTCGTGCTATGATGTAATTGAATGAGCTGACGAAAGCGTACGGGACGTGAGTGGAGTCCAATTCGGGAATACAACCCCAATATATTGTCGATAGATCGTCACTTGTATTGAGTTTTGGCGGTGGTGAACGAGTTTTAAGTAAAGGAAAGTTTGACGTGTACAAGTAATGTTTAGTGTTTGGGAAATATAAACTACATTTGTTAAAAAGAAGGATATGAAACAGGATTTGTACCTGGAGGGGCGAATATTGTCCGGTGATGAGGTGTAAACATTTTTTTATTATGCAATATTATTTAAATAAATTGTAATACTAGGGCCTAAGTGTAAATCGTTCGGATTATTAATAAAAGATCAATAACAATAATAATTAAGAATAAGAGATACAAAGAACTTTTTTTACTTTTTCAAATATACTTAATATAGAAAAAGTTCCATGATAGCTAAAAAAAATGATATTGATAAATTGGTTTTAAAATCTTTTGAGTCCAAAATATTTATGTTTATCTTTTGTTATTATCAATTATAAATTTGTATAGCATAGTCATATAATACATAATAAATCAACAAAAATATGCTTTTATTTTTATATTTTATAAAAGGTAAAATATAAAGGTTGATTATTTAATTTTTTCTACTTTAGTATATCATAAACAATTAATTTTCATTACTGTTGAGACCGATGGTTCTTGGTGGAATTCCATGTTTAAAGATAATAAAACACAATTCTTTATTTTGTACTATCCACTTTTTATTAGTCTAGCCGACCAATGGTTTCGCCTGCTAAGGCATTGACGAGGCTGTATTACAGACAATAAAAAGTGGATAATACAAAATAAAAAATTGTGTTTTATTATCTTTAAACAATTAATCTGTCGAATAACTTTAAACGACGAACTTTCGTTATTTTTCCATGGTAGGGCCTATTTAATAATCCAAATTGTTAAATTTAAAAAATGCCCGCCATTTTTTTATAAGGTTAACTTTAAAATTTCTTACTGAGTCCCATTCATTTTATGGTATTTTCAAATTTCCCACAAAATTTTAATATTTTTTTTATTGTTTATGATTTTCGATAAACACCCTCGTTTAGCGTTTAAAATTTTGAAAAATTGACGAGTGATACATTTTTGTACGCAAATTTTTCGTACATTTACTTGTTGAAACAAGTTAAAAATTGAATTAGACTTGTTAAATTATTAACCAACAATGAATCATAATAAATGATTTATTTATAAATGTAATAATAAAAACACGTCTGTTAATCTCATCCACGTTATTGTAGAAACACCATAATTAACTCGTAACGCGATAAAACGTTTTCTAAACAAAACAAAAAACAAGATAACGTAAAGACCCCTTAGTCCTCGAATACCATAATAGCGTCAAGTTCTGAGAAGAATAGAACTTTGTTTAGAGAGATCTGGTAGGAATCCTTAAAGGATCTGGTAGGATCTAACCTAAAACTACATAAAAAATGGTTTACGTCCAACTAGGAAAACCCTGGACTGCAACTCAAATAATTCACTTTAATTAACATCTGTGGGAGTTTACTTATGTAAATGTAATAATTATAATAAATTTAATATATTACTTATAACAGTTATATTACTAACTATAAATAGCTATTTGTTGCATAGTCAATGTATTTAAGTGTTGTTTGTTTCCATCATATTATCACCACTTATTGTTTAAAGGGCTAAAAGCATAAAAGTAATTTTTATGTTTTCAGTATTCTAAAGGCAGAGATTGAATGCTGAAATACCATATGTTCTATTATAAGTAGCTTTTAAATTTTCACTAGAGCTCGATGGCATTCCAGTTTGCTTAATAAAATATCTCCAGAAATGTTTTTAATGGAAAGGTTTTCGGACTCCAGTCTCTGCATAAAGAGACTCTTGGACGGCTTCCAGAGTTCTGAGAGACTTTAAATAACGTTGTTATTCAGTTAATTATCTCCATTATATGTGGTTCATATTCATAGTTGCATAGTTTACTTGTTAGCTTTTAGTATCATTTAAACATATTACTCAGATTTTTCTGAATGAATCTAAGAAAGTGTAAACACCAACACAGCATTAAACGTAAAATAAATAATTTGTGGAAAATATAAAACCTACAGTAGATAAATCAGGAATTAAGTACACACGTAAAAATCGTATGGTGACTTAAGGTTTAACAATCGATTGAAATTAATGGTGACAGGAATGAATATTAATACTGTTAGTAAAACAATTAAGAAAACAATAATTACAATACTTAAAATAAACCTTAATTGAATTCTGTAGAATACTGTTTTGCTTCAACACTCACACACAAATAGCTATAAAAATTTCTTACATTTAAGTTTAGGAAACTATCTGTTGTAAACTGAACAATGCAGTTCTTGTAACAGATGATCAAATTTCCACACTATATGATTATTCTGTGTCTAATTTCTTATTTACCTAGTTTGTATATTTTCCACAAGTTAATTACGTTTAACCCTGCATTGGTGTTTACACTTCCTATACTATGCCTAATTAAATTTTTAAGTTGATTCAAGAAAAGGAAATACGAAAAATCGCCATTTTTTAAAAACTTTAAGCGCCTATAATCCAACGAGTGAGTATATAAAAAAATCACAAAGAATAACAAAGTGTTATAATAATGTCAAAAATCCGAAAACATGTAAACATATAGAGTTCCGTAAGAAATTTTTAAGTTGGTCAACATATTGGAATACAGAAGGCATTTTTTAAGTGATAAAAAGGATTTTTAATTATCATGAAAAATTAACGTATGTACCCCATATTTAAAGTTTTTCATAGGATCAATAGTTAGCGAGATACCAAAGTGGTAAAGATAAACTGATCACCCTTTATATAGTGTGCTACGTTCTCCTATTATATTTTTTTTTAAGGCATAAAGTAAGGAGTGGAATTATTTTATTTTATTTTGAGCATAAATTACCATTTTAATATATCAAAATAGTTGTTCCAAAAAATACTGTCTGTTTGCACACCCTTGGTATTGATCAATAAATTATGAATATTATTTTAGTTAGTTACTAAACTTTGAAATTTAAAATCATTTCAAGTAATAGTAACCTTAAAACGCCGAAGAAGCTAGAACTCGAGCTAGGATGGGAGGGAGATGAGACATGATTTTTGTATTATATTTTTTTAAGACAAAAAACTTTCGACTATCATTGATTTATAAAGAAAAGAATAATATAACATAAAGATTCCTAGTCCTCAAATACTCCAATAGCGTCAGGGTCGAAGAAAAAGACTTAAACAAGAGAGATCTGATAAGAAAAATGAGAAAATGTGTCCAGCTCTGTACCCCCGGAATCGCCAAGCCTACTAAAATGACCATAAGAGGGATCCTGTAGAGTAATCCAAGACGAAAATATGAAGGGCAAGATGGTCCTCTTCTAGGAAAAATTGTAAATTTAAGATCAAAATGATGTTGTAAACTACATTTTTTTAATAATTTTCTGGTTATAAAGATTGACCTTCAATTGTTAAGTAACAATTATTTTAAACCAAGAGAATTATAAATTAATAAATAATTTTCAGTGATGTAATTTTTACAATATAAAACAGCTTTTCGCTGTACACAAAACTGTAATTATTATCACAATCAATTTAGCAAATAGCAAATGATTTTTAACAATGTTAAAAATATATTCTAAAAATTATTTAGAAATGTGTACATTTTAAAACATTGTTCTACTGTATTACAGATGTTGTTACCATTTAAAAAGAAAGATAAACCCACATCGACGCGACAAATAGAAAGTAGAGTAAAAGAAAATTAGGCTGACAGACTTTGACGAATAACATTCCTTTAGAAATTTGAGCTTTGAAGTGAAACTGGGACTAACGAGGAGGATATATCTGTAATCACAGTCAGTAGTTTTATAAGGAGATGACTGTCTACAGTTTTGATTATTTTGAAATCGTTAAACAGATTTCTCTTTAAAATAATTAATCATTCCTTTAACCACAATTACGAGAACAAACTAATAGCAATAATTTACATTCAGTTTATTCTCTTCAATACATTTCGATTACATGGTTTAGCTGATGATGATTCCATCTTACATACATGATGACCTCCCACCCTCACACTCTACAGGTATATCAACTTATCAGCTTGAAGCCATGTCAAGCAGACCACGTCGTGAGATATGGGATAACCTTTCAAAACAAGTAATATGTTACCAGCTACCTCTACTTAATCTGTGTAAATATTGATTGGTAAAACTATTTAAAAAATTACACAAATAATATAAATCCATACAATATTAATTAAAGTGCGACATAAAAATGTATAGTTTGTTTACAAATTGCATTTACAATAACAAAAAATTGTTACATACCAATTTTTTGACTTAACTGTATAAAGATTACTAACTACTGTATCTTATCTCTAATTTAGAAAATAAACATAAATTTGGTATGGGAATTTTACCTGCATTGATTAAGTTATTATTGTTTGATATTGCTGTGAAAATGTTTTTAACAATTCAATAATTAGTTAGAAGCCACATTAATAATCATTATATAGTTTAATTCTCAATCATTGGAATTAAATCATTGTTCAATAGGTCTAAAAGCAGGTAATTATTTGGATTTCCTTTACGAAATATATATAATTCGCGGGACGATGTTTTACAGGCCTTTCCTAGAATCTTGAAAACGTCGTTATCCGAGGCTTAGCCCGAGATACTAATTTGGTGAATTTTACTAAAAATAATTAAATAGGGGCTCCGTATAAGTACTTTCGAGCGCAGGACTTTACACTTCTTCTTCTACTGAATATGACATTACGGGCTCCGTCTCGGCAGGAGGTCATATCTGTTCACTACCTTCTGAATCCCGTTCTGTTCGTAATCCGGTTGATGATCGGAACCAAGATCACACTTGTTATCCAAAGCGTAACCGAAGATTCAACCAAGATGAGTCGGGATGATTACTTATCGGAACCCATCACAGTTTATTTGTATTGTATAATAAGTTCCTTTTGTTTGTACTATGCATATATTACTACTATTTGTATATTGAATAAAGCTAACTATATAACTGTTATATTAATAGTAACAGTTATTTATCACTGTTGCTCCTGAAGGAAGGAGCACTGACGGTCCCGTTAGTTCCCTCCTCTCTCGATGACTGCGCCTAAATGAGCAACTAATTTTCCCATACAAATAACAATTTTGATATTTAATAATCGTTTAAAAAATGGTATATTTTATCACCCTGTTAGGTGTAATTTATAAATTTATATCAAGATGTCTAAAATACAATAGAGATATTTAAAATTTTATATTATGTTTAAAAATTTCCAATCTATAACTATATAAAATTTCACTTTTCCTTCACTATAACACATATTGGTTGTTATATATTCATAACATCGTTGTGTATTCATGTGATTTTGATAGAATTACTCTGTTGTCAAACAGTCGCGAGTGTGTATGTTGTTCTTCCATCAATATACTCGCCTCAGGTGGAGAAAATCAAATTACAACGTTGCCTCGGGTCCTTCACTTCGCTACAAAGATATTACATTTATGTTTTCAACAAATGTATATTGTTTTTATATTACGGTTATTTCTTTTCGTGGTAATGCAAGCTGTATTTCTGTTTTAATATATATATTGTGGATGATATTTAGGAGCTTAATATTCGTAATTTGTATTTATTTACTTAAGATTACAGTGTTTAAAATATATTGTGATGGCAAAACAAAATTTGTGTGAAATAATAAGAGAATATTTATTTTTATTAAAATAAATCTCTATCAAGTAGGAATGATCGGTTCATTAAATTTTATTGGTTTGAATATGTATTTATAGAAGCAATCAATTTTACTACTTACACAATTTTGGATTCGATCTCTTAATTTTTTTATTTTTTAATAAAATTTTTTTTTTCTACTTTCCCACATATATGTAGAATAGAAAAAGTGATATTAAGTTTTTGCTTTGCCTTTAATAAAGAAAGTGTTTTTTAGTTGCCTCTCTCTCTCTCTCTCTCTCTCTCTCTCTCTCTCTCTCTCTCTCTCTCTCTCTCTCTCTCTCTCTCTCTCTCTCTCTCTCTCTCTCTCTCTCTCTCTCTCTCTCTCTCTCTCTCTCTCTCTCTCTCTCTCTCTCTCTCTCTCTCTCTCTCTCTCTCTCTCTCTCTCTCTCTCTCTCTCTCTCTCTCTCTCTCTCTCTCTCTCTCTCTCTCTCTCTCTCTCTCTCTCTCTCTCTCTCTCTCTCTCTCTCTCTCTCTCTCTCTCTCTCTCTCTCTCTCTCTCTCGCACAATCGCGTAGATTAATTTTAGTAAAATTTCGTATGTAGGTATATTTTGGTTATATATCGCAACTTTTTTTGTAACTAAATTTGGGTTGCTTTAAGAAAAACCACAAAGTTGTGTTTATTAAATCGATGAAATTCAACAACAAAAAACAACAGTTTTATCAGTGTTGTAAATGAAATGTCTAAGTGTATTGATGATATGTTTCGGGTCTGCTTTGTGTTTTTTGGCCCCAAGTTATTTAGCTTGTTACAAAGTCCTTATCAAAGTAGCAACAAAAATTAAAACATTTAAACTAGCACTGGTATTTTAATTGATGAATATAACTTATATATATATTAACTTATTAAAGTCGTGTCATAGGACTTACTGATTGTGTATGTGGGTTATGTTTATTTGGTCGTCTAAATTTGGTTTGTGGTATTCATAAATATTTATATAACTTGAACACAGCTTTCTTGTAATTATTTATTTTTGTAATTCTTAATATATTTTTACAATGTTAAAAATGTAAAAGTAGACTAAGTATAATTTTAGTTGTTTTTTTTTACTTAATTTACTTTCTTTTTTTTTCATTTGTTTTTTCCTTCTTAAAATTAAATTGGTCACCAAATATTGGTTACAGGTAACTAATAACTTTCAAGAAAAGAAAAGAAATTGTAAAACCCGTTAGATTTATTGGATTTTTAAAAAGAAATTAACATTATTATATATTTATTTTAATAGAAATTATGTTTTTGGGGTTTTTTTATTAATAACTGTCTTATTTTAGGAAACGTATTTGAATTTGATCAAAATGAGATGTACGCGTAAGGGTGAAAAAATTTAATCATTCTTTAAAATAATTTAAAATGTTTGCCATTTTAAAAATCATCTACAGATTTTTCAACTTTCTCTAATAGTTTGTAAAACGGAATTCGCCTACCAAAACTAATCATAATAGGACCTGTAGGTTTACTGAAAAATAATTCTGAATATTTGTTTAAAAAAATAATTAAATTGTCCAGCGACATCCATTACTAAAACAAATACTTAAAAACACAATTCGTTAACAATATTATGTCTTCACCACTCGAAAAGGAAAACTTTTGCATTCAATTAACCTAAAAACGCTAAAATAAAACAAAATACGTTGAGGATTCGGTTAAGTTTTCATTTGGAAAAAGAACTAGTCTGAACTAGATTAATAACAAAATAATTAATTGACGGGATTGTATCAGTCTATCTGCTTTAATTTGCATTAACTTCGTTGTCACAGCAGGGAAGCTCAACTTTAAGAGAAGGAAAAGGGGGAAGTAGCGGGGGGTAGTAATTACATTGCATACTAAATAACGGTTCAAGGCCAAGAAGTAAGATAAGCGTTGCAGTCTTTTATTTCCGCATTTAATTATTTATCAAGTTTTATATTTGTACGATTATTATTAAATGGTGTGAAAATTAAGAGTTTTTAATCTCTCAAGGAGATTTTCAATAAAATTGTAGAATAAACAATAAAATAATAAATGTACGTAGTAAAACAATTAGGCTACTAATAATTACTTATAAATATTGTATTAGTTTTAACTAATAATAAAAATAAATAATGCATAAAGAAAGCACAAAATTTCTCATTAACCATCCCCAAAACTAAGTAAAAACGAATTAATAGTCATCAAAAATGTAAATTTAATAGTTGTCAATCTAAAAGTTAAAATAAACCTTTGAAATAATGTTTTTTGTATTTAAATAAGAGGGTAAATTTATTTCGCTAGCGTCGTAGCCTCATCGAAATAATATTTGTCCTTCCCGTGATCTCGGCAACGCCATAACTGATTCCGACATAATTTTTTTTTTACTCACTCCAAAATTTTAATCTTAATAATTTAACAGTACTCGGTCTATTCAATGGAGCTGTTTTCATATCACAATCTACCCGAAAGCCTGTTTCCTACGTCATGAGCTTTTCTGTGTCACCGGCTGATCCACTGACATCTCAATTGCTGGCGTATTGGCAATCCGATTGTTGAATCTCCAAGCGTAGATTTAAACCCAAATAATATGTCAACCTCTATGAGTTGGGGTTCCTCGGAAGGCGTCACAGATCACAAAACCAAAGTACAAAAAAATATTTTGTTCGTTCGCTGTTTATTGGATTTACATTCAAACTTTTATTAAACACGAGACTGTGTATCAAATGTTTTGTATTGATAAACGAATACAGTATTATAAATTATAATTACTCAATGTCATGGAGTAATCATTTATAATCTGTTTAACTTAAATAAGCTTAAGGGACGAAAGGGAGAAACGACCTCTTGCTGAGACCCTCACATTAATCAGAAGCAATACAATGCAGAACTTTATCCCTGTAGTCGTCCGCAATGTTTCCATATTCTTATCGAAAACATTCATAAACATCTAGACAGACTAAAAACACAAATTTGAAATTGTCAATATTACTTACCAAATTATTAGTTCGAAATTTTGTTGGCTTTGGATATTTACATTATTATAGTTACAAAGTGTAGCCTCTAATCTTTTATCTCCATTTTGTTTGCTAAACTACAATTAAATGTATCTTTTATCCTTTTAACTGGGTAGTTAACAAAATCTAGTAAATGGTTTCCATGATTGTTAGTTTACTCTTGAATTTGTAATTGGGAAATATATTTTTATCTAGAATTACTGCTTAACCATATTAAACAATTTTTTAATAGGTTTCTTATTGCTTACAATAAAATTTTCTTTCCATTAGGAAATTTTAATTTATTTTTAAATATTAGCTTTATTAAAAATTCCAGTCAAATCTTGTGAAATGTGAGATCTATTAATTTTTTTCCTACCTATGTCAGATCTCGATTTCAATTTTGATGTCTTTTTTATAATTCGTTTCACTCCATTTACCTCTGAATTTAATAAATATAGAGTTACGAGATCATTTTTAGTCTACGTGTAGCTAAAATAAAAACATACTCTTTGTGAGAATGTGTGTTCAAGTTTTATTTTGTCTAATATACCATGACACAAGTTAAGCCTAATTTTTATTTATTAAACATGCTGCAAAATGTTCTTGTCGCTTAACCATTTCCCATGATTCAAAGTATTTTCTTTTTTTCCTTCAAAAACTATTTGAAATTTGTTTTCTCGTTTTCTCCCCTACGTCGAAATCCCAGAGGATCTCATTTTACTCCAAGCGCGCCTAGAGTTGGTAAAGGAAATTTCATTTTGTGAGCAAGTACAGTCTGTGTAGAAATAAACACAACCTGGGGTTGAAATCTAAAGAAAAGAGTCTTCCGTCTTCAAGTTAGGTTCGAACGGATGAAACAAATCAAACACTTCTGAATTACTAGCAGTCATTTTATAGTTGTTGGTCATAAACTACTTCCGCTAGAGATTCTGTGAAATTCTGGAAGTTTTAATACATTTAATAAATTGTTCTATAAACCCAATGCAGGTACTGTAAACAGGAACACCGTTCATTGGGAAAGATGAAGTTATATGTGGTTTGTTCCTTGCACTGTAATTGACTATTCTTTGCAACCAGAGTAGTAGTAAATATTACACTGTACTCATCGATGTGTATAAATACACTGGTGGGCCTCAGTAGCCGGTGAGTTAAGTCAATGGAAGCATAGGTGATCATACTACTGTTTACTTTAATTCACATTGATGATATATAACTTACATGAAAGTTAAATCACGTTTTAGAGGAAATAAATGTTAAAGTGCAATTGTTTAGTAAATAAAATTTGTTATGTTTTTAAACCATGAAATTTGAAGAGCTTTTGATTTGTATAAATTAAAATATAAAAGAAGGAATGTGTTGGAATGTTTTTATTTTTTACTATAGATTAAAAAATAATTGAGCTATTAGCAAATTTGAGATTAAACAATTCAAGTTTCATTTGTTTTTTGTACGCTCGTTATGTGTAGTTCACATGACTGTATTCATAATTTCAAAATAGGATATTTATTCATAGTTGTACAGAGCTATAATGGAACTGTTTTAAAAGGACATCATTTTAAAAATGAAAAATATAGTAAAAAACATGGTATCGTAGACCGGGTAGAAAACCATATTAAATTGCATTTTAATTGATGAACACATTTGACTGAAACAAACCCATAAAACTACGAACGAATTGCTAAATCGGAGAGTTAAAACATAACCTCATTTCGGTTAGTGACGTCCTCCTTAGTTAATTAGATTAATAAAATACAGTAGTGAAAAAATGCGCATTTAAAAATTAAGTGGCAGAAACTTATTACGCACAATGACAATAAAAACCGACTGTACCCCATTTTTACAATACATGGAATTCGCGTGAATATCATTTCTGGTGAAATATCAATTATCCTTCCTTCCTATGAATACTGTCTGTCCTACTTTTTATGTTGCCTTAGTGTTCACACGTCTTGAAAAGCATATTTATTGTTATACATTTTTCCATCCGCAATTCCACGCTATATATTACAAAGTATATGAGATATTTTCTCTATACATAATATATTATATATATTTAAATCCTTCAATATTTCATTCTGGGTTTACTTGGCATATATAATGTTATATGTAACACTAGGTTGCGTTCTACTTTTGTTTAGAATGTAAATGATATTCTGGTCTGTTGTAAATCAATACATCATGCAAAATGTAGTTTTTGACATATATTTTTTACAATATTACATTTAAAATTCTCTCCTTTGTGACTTGTTTTGTTCTAAGTGTAAATAAATATCCTATATAGTTAAAACTCAAGATAAATTTAAATGCTTCCTTTAAAAGGAATATTTAAATGTTTAAAACTGTTAATAAAATTAAAGACTGGATTTCTAACAGAAAAACATCCAAGTTTTGTACATAAACATTTTAAAACTCCGTTCTAAAAGTCTTCTAGTTTTAAAGATGTCAGATAATAAATTATTATGGTTTATATTATTAATAAACATGCCATTATACCCTAGCGTTAAAATCTCCCCTATTGCCTTACTGTATTGGATAGCTGAAAGCAATTAAAATAAGCTGCTCATTTTATGTGGTCACTCAAATATTGAGCAAAACTATGAATATT
This sequence comes from Aphrophora alni, assembly GCA_963513935.1. Lineage (NCBI taxonomy): Eukaryota > Metazoa > Arthropoda > Insecta > Hemiptera > Aphrophoridae > Aphrophora > Aphrophora alni. Next base: position 18,195,064 of record OY740773.1, on the reverse strand, counting down.
CATACTAATAATTAACATAACACTAAAAATCGGTTCATAATTGCAACGATTTTGAAATTTTTACCACTTTTTCATCATAGCGTAACCAGTGAAGATTTTTAAACCTTAATTACAAACTAAATTTATTGATATTAAATGTTGAGCTTGACTTATGAGAAAAATTATATAGTTATAGTTTGATTGGTGTAGCTCGTGTATCACTGAAGAGGACGACCTTGTCGTTGAAACGTGTCTGATACTTAGGCTTATTTTTTTTATGAGAATTGTGTTCTGTGTGTTTGTTATAGGCTACTGTAAATTTATTGAAATAGGTAGAAATAAAATTTCGTCACAAATTGTATATTTGTGAATAATTAAAAAAAAAAAATTGTTTATAGCTTGTTTTCAAAGTCGAAATCACGTTTGGGCATAGTTAGATTCAATTGTGCAGTGTTGAAATTCAAAGTAAGGAATTAAACGGATTCCAAATTTTTAAAAACCGATAACAATAACAAAAACCGAATATTGTTGATTTTCTTCTTCTTCTATGGCCAAGGCCTCCTGCATGATTCTCCTCTAATTGTCACTGTTTCTACACACAATCCTATAGTTCGCTAAATTAAGTATCTCCTTGCTGTGGGTATCGATTGAAATCATCGATCTTTTTCGAGTCTTAGCCACCGATCGCCTGTTTTCAGCGCATCTTTTTCGGTGCTCGCCCACCATACAGAATGATAATCTAGTTATACAAATTAATAATGTATTGTTATAATATTGTTTATCGTAATTCCTGATTTTGAATTAATACAGTACGAAATTATCTATTTATTTATTCACAATTTATCATTATAAAAAGTTTTTCTAATTCAAAAAATTGTGTGCTATTTTTAAATTTACCAACTGATTTTTAAGTTAACTAAATTGCAGCGAAATACTACGTTAGACGAAAATTTGGTTTTGGAGAAAATTTGTGTTATTTTTTCCACAGTTTTTTATTTAATATCATTGTAACTTTTTAAAAGTTGATAAATAGGAATTTGATTATTATAGAATATCTGATATTCAAACTATAGAGATCTCCTTCCAGGAAACTAACGGTTGGTCAGTGGCTAATGATCTCACGGGTGTAAGAAACGCTCTAGTGAAGGTGTTAAGAGTAACGGGGTATCCATTTTGTTGTTAGAAATCCGATTTTCACTCGCTTTGGAATATGTTGGTTTTAAAAACGATAATTTAATAAAAAGTTTTTAGAGATAACGAATGGAAGGTATTGGCGTAGCCTAGAGAAATTTTTAAACGGGGCTTGGATATTTAGATTTAATTTGATCACAGAATTTAACTATTAATAATTTTGTTTTGTGTTGCTCTTTTTGAATGTTTGACTTTTGACAGACTCACGTATTTTTAGTTACTGTGTGATAGTGTAATGAATGTGTGGATATGTGGTACAAATGTGATGGGTGTGAAGGAGAATTCAATAGTGGGCACTTGAATTTTCAGAACATAAATATTTAAAATGTTATTAATTATTACAATTTTATCTTAGTCTGCATATTTTTGGTTATTTTTGTTTTCAATACAATTTTATTGTTATTATTCTGTGTTGTATATTATGTTTTGTTGCTCAACCCAGGGGACGATCAATGTATTTAGCTGTTTTAGTGTTTTTTTAAATTCGTACAAAAAAAGCGAAATTTGATTTTAAAAATTAGAATGACTATGACGGGAAGTCGATCTGCTGACCAATTCTCCCGACTGAAAACGGCAGACTATTGCATCACAGTATTTTGTTCCAAGTACAAACACCTCTTTGAAATGTCTTCCAGTCTACTCATAGAAGTAATTTACCACTAATATACACAGCATAACTTTCTCACTTGATTACTTCTTTACTCTCCTTTATCAGTACACAATTCATACATCATTCTAGACATTGAGTTTCCGGTCTCTAAGGTTGTTGTACATTGTCTTATCTACGCGGATCGATCTCTGATACCTCCCAACTTGTTGCAAGATGGCCGCCCCCTCCCCCTTTTCGATCAATTCATTTCGGAGACAACTGTTCAATCACTTAGCTAAAATAAACTGGTTAAACAATATATTTAGGCATTTACTGATACACCCTTCTTTTAGGAAGACAAATTGATCAATCCATTGTAAGAATGTAAGTCACGTGATTGTTGAATGTGTAACTGTCAATCTACTTCCATATGTTTTTAAAATGTGAACGAATTTCAGTGTTAGTAGACTATTCGTTACTTTAAATCGAGCAATATTTTGTGCGTATGTTTTAATTTAAACACTGTTATAAATTGAATTTAAGTTTTTTGTTTCCTCATTACGTCCACGCATAATTTCTCATGTAGTTTCGGTGATAAACACGCCTTCTGTATAAGTTTCTGTTCTCTCTAATTGGAGGCATTGTTACAATAAAAGTACATTGAGAAACAGTTCAATAAAATTTAAAAAAATTAAATTATTTTTGTTTATATCAATGACAGCTGGTGTTATTGATTGTTGTAGTTTAAACCGTGTGGTTTTTTGTTTAGAAGAAAACAATTATAAATATGAAGCCAGATATTTTTAATTACAGATATTTATAAATATTTTAATAAATATTAACATAAGGTTAATTTTAAATTCCATATTGCCTTATGAATGCTTTAAAATAAGTTTATTACTAAATTACTTACGTCTTTGAAATCTTTTGTTTAGTATTTATTAATATTCCATAACACATGTTTCGGTATAACATATACCATCATCAGATGAAACAACACGTTTAGGCCCTACACAACACACTGATACACATTTCATAAAAATAAATAAACATAAAATGGTACTGCAGTACAAACATGCTGTTACAAACAGCTAAAACGAAACAACAGCTGTTATGAAATATTAATAAATACTAAACACAAGATTGCTAAGACGTAGGTAATTTAGTAATAAACTTATAAGGTTATTTGTAAGACTATCATCCCTTCTACTTTCTACTTTCCTTCTCATATTTTCAATTTTTTTAAATTTGTTCGGAAACATCTTCAGAATGACCCCTATCTAATGACACATCTAACATTGAAATTAGTTAAAAACTGTAGCTGTTCTACTTACACAAAAAAAACCCCTAACCCATTAAATAAGTATAAATTAGTAAATACGTAATGTAATAAACTGTTCAGAAACATTGTCACTCAATCATTTCCAATATTAAAACCAAAACTAATTGTCACCAAAAAACATCAATTCGAAAGTTGTCAGTCGAAAATTGAAATGAACCATGAACTGCGTCTTTGGAAAATAAAAAGGATCTGAGGTTACTTTCCGTCCTCAGTGTCAATTGTATTTCGTTAAATTCAACTTTTAATAACAATGATTAATATTCATTTTTCACTTTTGACAATTATTCCTAAATCGCAATATTTGTGTACTTCCGATTTTGTACATAATTTTGGGTCTTTAATCTTAGCATTTGAATAAATTTGATAGGAAGTCGGTAACCCCCATTGCCACGTCCATGTTTTATAACAACCTTTAATTGGATGTTTTGTTTTTACGTCAGAAACCAGTTTTTTTTATCCATAGAGGCTAACAAAATTATCAAAATCTTACTGCCGGTTTTGAGAATTTTTTTCTTATAGTATCTACCCACAAATTTCAAGTTTTACATAAAATTGTACAAAACATTTTGTAACAGCCAAAATATACCAATATACCAAATTAAAATAAAATCTGTCTACCCGTTTGTGCTGTAGACTACTGAAATTGTTTTGCCTTTGGGTGATTTTTTGTACAAGTTGTTTCATCTTTTATTATTAATTTTGCTTTGCTAATTAGTCTGGATATCCTGTTCTAATAAAAATGTTTAGAAATTTAACATATTATAGGTTATTTGTATGTTTTGAACATACTTTATTGATCTTTAAAAAATGTTTTAATTTTAAGAGGGTGTTAAAACAAACGTGATGTGTTAATAATTTATTTATTTTTAATTTTAGTATGACAAAATTGTAATTATTTTGCTAAAAACTAAATAAACCAAATGATTTATTATTTTGAATTTTTTTTTTCAATTGTTCGGGGTATCGCAACATTAACTTTTGCACAGCCTAAAATTTAAAAAAATCGTGTATCATTAAAAATAATCAATGATATTTTAATTTTCTTTGTAACATCGCGATTTTGAGAATATTCCAAAGGTATGTCTCATAAATATTTTATTTTTTACACATAATGATGTATGTGCACCTTTTATTAATTTTTGTATATCCAATTTAGAAATCATCATATCTGGAAACCCATAGAGTGTTTAGAACTTAATTTATACAAGTACTTGTGTTGTGTTTATTGATAAATAGTTTAATCAAATCATTATTAAATTTACAGTTTTAGTCTGTGTAAAATGAATATTTCAATTTAATCGATACTGAAAGACATCAATAAATTGAAACCCATGTTAAGCAAGTGCAGCGTTATATCATCCCTACTGCAAGAATATTTACCGATGTTCCCTTCACTACACTTTTATCTACAATTTCCCTCTAGTTTCTACCCCAATCCACTAACGGATGTATGTGCATATATTGGGTCCCTCTCTAGGTGTACACTCACATGCAAAAATATCTTTAGTTAAAAGGGAACAGTAATAGCGTACAAGTGGGTTTGTTTTTATTTAGCAATATTGGTTAAAAAATGTTGATTGAATAATTTTAAGTTGATTGTTTAGATGAATTTAGTTTTAGAATCTCAAGGAAATATTGAAACCTAAGATTATTCTTATCCGGTGAACAATTCTGGATTACTTATTGTCAAGGCAAGTCATTATGGGGGTGAAATATTCCCAAAAACGTTTATATAGATATATGTCTACGTCCGTCTGTCGTTTTGTTAAAATTTAACTTTAAAAATGAATAAAATATTGAGTCCAGATTTAGTATTTGTTTGTAACAAGTAACGATTATATTTTCAAAATGGAAGGTGTTCAAAATTTACAATGTTGTATATCTCACAAACCGTTGATTTTACAAAAAAAATAACAAGAGTCAAAATTTATTGCTTTTTTAACAACTAACATGTTTCATTACTTTTAATATAGGTCAGAGAATAACCAAGTTGTAGATACATATTTCATGGTAACTTAAACTCAGCGATGTTTATTATTGGTTGAAATATAAAGGGTGTCCGGATTATAAAGGGGTTGTGTAATACAACCAAACTTAAGGAACTGAATGTGTAAGACAAAATGTACAAGAAACGCCAACAACATGTTTAGACTTATTTTGCTTAATTTTCGTTTATCCGCCATTTTGTTTTTATAAAACCGTTATAACTTTAGATATATAACGTTTTAAACGTGTACCAAAACAAAACAAAAAATGTTTTCAAAATATCTGAAGTTTTTAATGTCGAATGTCCCGGACACTTTTAACTTTATAAAAAAATCACAAGAAACAAAACAGTTCCCTTTTTTAATTACAAACAAAATGGTAAATTATTTTGTTTTTTAAAAGGTTAGTCTATTTTATTAAATTTTATTACTATTGTTATTTTTTTATCGTAGGCCTAAAAACACTACTGTAACATTACAAATAAAAAGTAATTCATACCGTGGCTATTTTGTGGTATATTTATTTACTTTCTTTATTAAGACTAAGTTTATTTAATTTAAATTAGATGCATGAATTTTTTTTTAGTTATAAAATTGTCAGAATTCCAAAATATTTTAGCTTTAGTTTAGTTTTGGATGTTGAAGAAAGTTACCAAGAAATTATGTTTTTGGTTTTTGTTAATATCTCAATTATTTGTTAATCTATAGTAAAAACAGAAAAACCATTTTATTTGTCATTAAAAGGAGAAAATGTTTTGTCTCGTGTAGGTTTTTTATAAAGTTAAAGCTTTTCAAAATATTCAATGTTAAAAACTGTAGCCATTTTGAAACTAAGAGCACTATTTTGTTTTTGTTTTTAGTACACGTCTAAAACTTTAGATAACAAATGTTTACATCGAATTTGAACTCAATATCCTATCTATTTTCCAAGATATAACAGTTTTTTTGTTAAAATAATAAAATGGTGGGTGACGGGAACTAATCAAGATAGGAGTATATAATGTATTTCTTGTATATTTTGCCCTATCTAATCAGTACTTGAAACTTGGTAGAATAATTTCTGGACACTTTGTATATTAAAACTAAAATAACAATTTGTATCAGGGGGAGATTCCCAGAGACATAATTCTCAAAATTCCTCAAAAATATTTTGCGTACTTTTATACTTACAAGAAATAATGGCTTAACACTTGTACAAATTAATAAGGGATATTTTGTAACTTTGAGAATTGTTTTCTTATTTTTCACCCTACTACAACTTTTTCAAATATTTTTCATTAATAAAAATTTAAGACAGTTGTCATAAGTAAAAAACACAAAGCCCGAAATATACCCATACAGCAAATTTGATTTATATATATATACACGATATATATACGCGTTTGGGCTGTAAACCACTGCACGACAAACATCATCCCCTAAAACTACTTGTTGGGCTTAGGTAACCTCAAAATGGATATATCCACAACACTCAACATTGAATTTTGGACCATAAGATAATTTCTATATACTACCATCTCAGAACTTTAAAAACAGCAAACTGAATTGAAGTCCTATTGAGTACGTATCAACACCGCGTGCAAAGCATCTAACCAATCCATACCAAAAATAATGTTTAAAATAAATATTAATTGTTATTATCAACGTTAGTTACATGGGTTTATCAAAGTTGAAATCTAAAGTAGAGATATTTTCAACTCGTAAGTTGTCAGCACTGTTAATGTTCCCCAATTAAAGAAACTTTTTATAAAACTTTCCTTGTTAAACGCTTACAAACATCCCGTCCTATAACTTTTAACAACTCTAAGTTGTTTCTCAATCCGTGCTTCCAAAACAAAACAAAACAGCTTTCATGGATGGGTCAACGTTATTGTAATACTGATGACTCCTGTAATATTCAATACTTGAAGTACATCCTCGCCTGAACAGTTTGTGTTTTCTGAAGTTGTACCTTAAGCCAGTTTCAATTTTATTCAGTAGAGGTCATTTTTTAAATTAGTTTAACATTAGCTACTGTGAAACCTATATTGGGGGGAAATTATTCTTAAAACCCGCTTTTTACAAATTAAAAATCAGCTGTTATATTACATTTTACCAACCATTTTTTTTTTTGTTAACGAATTTACTTAATAGTTTGAAGTCTCAATCGAACATAATAAATTTGATAATAATCAGACTAAATTGCGACATCTAATGTGTAAAATTCCTGGAATAGAAAGGATAAGTTGACGCTTCATGGTCGCAGGTGTTGAGGTTCTAATTAGATTGAAATGGTAGGTTAAATGGTTTGACGACCCTTAGAACCGCGACCATAATTATGCAACAAAACCTCTTAATTGTAGTTAATTAGATTAGTTCCCTCTACGAGTTTTAGCAATCCACTCACCAGATCGTCCAATGAGGTTCAACAGAAGTTTCGAAACCAAACACCCTATGCCTCTTGTGGGCAAGAGACACACAATTATAGATTTGTGGCCAGAAGTTTCCTGATCTAAATCTCAAAGTCTAACACTGTTTTAGCGTGGTATTCCTATCCTACGAAAGTACACTCTCAGACCACAGTGTCCCGTAACAAGTCCCATAATTCGACTGAGTTGGACTCTGCCCAAGGTCAATACTGTCGCTTCAAGTCCACCTGAAGGAACCTCTATCAATAGTATCTTTCTAATGAGAATATTTTCCAAGACTGTACCATCGTTGCTGGTCTTGTCTCTGAAACATATTACAGCTCTCCTGGCCAGATATACTGGAATCCCTAATACCTCTAGGATTAATCGGAAGCCCCTTTCCCACTGCCTCTCTCTTCTCTGTTTGAGCTTTGGCACTCTTGAAAGATGCTTGAGTTCTTCTACTATTGTTGAGATGTTCGATCCCATCTCTCACTTTTTCAATTCCTCTAAGAATACCTATATCCTGCTGCGAAGATTGGGTAGCGCCATATACAGGGTTAAGTAAAACCACAACTTCTCCTACCTCCATTTACCGTCACTCTCCGTGTTGTCTTTTGCAAGTTCCCTAAGGCGGGTTTTGTTGGATAGGAAAATAAACGGTCCACTCATCCAGAGCTCTGCATGTATAGGTAAGACAAAATAAAACTAGAAGTCTGCTGGCATCCGTAGTCCGCATATTAAGGCTCAACTCTTCCTTAGCCACGCTGCCCTCAACTCCTAAACAAGCTACCGTTCCTGAAGAGAGATGAAGGTTGTCTCGGAGAGAGCTCTACACGCTACCGAGCAGGTATACATTCCTTAAGAGGAAGCTCAACATACTAACATACCTATATTAAGATAATAGATGTCTCGGAGGGAGGTCAACACGCTACTATATCAGAGAAGGTTAGGGACACATTCAGAGGAAGATCATTACTATGTCTGTTGGACCTATTAGGATGGCACACTGGGGAAAACTAGCTACTGGAGTCGGCCAGTCAATTTATACCAGCAGTCTTCCCCACTATTGTAATCTTTAACTAAACCTAAATACTTACCTTATCTACACAGTTCTATTACTTAATCTTGAACGCCCGACATAATTGAACTCCTTAAAAAACATAATTTATTAACTTTACTTCTTTGTTACAAATAAGTTACAAAGTGTAATAAAGATAAGTTTTATTGTGAAACACTTGTGAAACAATTTTAGACCTTATTTTAATATATAGATAATGTTATTAATTTTCAAAATAGAAAACAGCTTCCAAAATTTTCACTTTATTCCTGATAAATACTTGTACTCAAATTTTTGCACAGAAGTATTTCAATTGTGAATGAACGTATTAGAAAGTTTGTAACATTTTATAATATTTGACTTGTACACTATTAAAATCTCAAATTTCAAACTAATAGTCTATTACAAGATTCTTCTTGTAACCAGATCAATATATCTGTCTCGTGCATTCTTCTTTCATAAAACAATAAAAACATCTCATATTTTATTCCAGAGAATAATATCTGTAGAAGATTGTTTTGCTTGGAACAGAATTTCGAATATGTAATATAGACTTTGACAGAGTAGAATATAATACATAAAACATTGTGAGAGAGAAAGAGGGAAAAAAAACACTGAATCCTTAGAAGAAAAATGCGTGTGTGAGTATGTGCTGTCGGAAATCGTATTACCATAGCAACGAGTGTGTGCAACAGAGACAAAATGACTCCCAGGATGTTTCTCCTCTTTATTGCTCCCATTCTCAATATAGGGCATGTGGAATGGTATGGAAAAATAACGCGAAATTCTCTCTTCTCTCTTATATATATTTTGTGTAAAAAAAAAAAAAACAACACATAAAGATCCGAGCATACATTATATTCACGTGAAGAGATGGTTCTTCTTTAAAACCCCTTCTTATTCTTCTCTTACTTGCTGGTTATAAGAACCTCTTGAACAATTCTTCTTCGCTTGCATAAACCTCTCTTGACTAGATGTCTTTAAAAAGGGTAGACATCGTTTATTTTTAACTTAAAGCACAACTCCAACCTTCGTTCTTATTAGACCAATAATTGGTGTTTCCTGCCTTTATTGTACAAGAGGCTATGGTAACTATTTAGTTTATAGAAATATAATATAAATTTATATTGTATTGTTTCAACATAAGTTAAGTTTATTGGATTAAGAATAATAAATTTGATTTTTATTTGTTGTTTAAAGGCGAAATACTTCTCGGTCTTAATCCACTTATAAAACAGAATATAAAAAAAAAATACATTTAACCTTCAAATACTCAATTAACTTCAAGCTCTGAATAGAACAAGAGTTTGTCAAGAGATATCTGGTAGGAAAGACGAAAGAGTGGGATCTAACCCAAGACAAAATGTAAAATGTGTAGATACAGTTAGGATACCTCGTGATTACCACGTCCTTACTATATCGAGCTCCTGAGGCGAATATTTAAACTAATAGACATTGTACTCATTTGTACAAATAATTCTTATCTTTTACTGCAGAAACAACTAATTTGAATATTGATCGAACAGTAAGTGTTATACAGGATGTTAATAAAATATGGAATATATATATATATAAAAAAATTTTAATGTTGAACATAGAAAGTTTTTTTCCAGTATAAGACAACATTTATTTCCAGATTTGATCGTTTTAAATTTTGGCGGACATCTTGTAGAAATAGGGTCATGTGACAGATGTTTTTACATGTTTTAAATTTTTAGTTCTATTGTGGAATCCGTTTTTTTTTTATTTCTCATTTCCTTACAACGTTATCAACGAATACAACTACAGAACATTTAAAAGCATAATGTACAGGTGGAAAAATGAGTTGGATACTTACCATCAAACATACGGTAGTTTATTCTGACATTTTTCCTCTTGTTTCCTATTGGTATATTTAAAAATTAAGATGTATTTTAATCGACCAGAAAACCTAAATGAACTGCAAAATAGAATACGAAAAGAAATGAACTCTATTACCGATGAGAAAATTTCTAAAGTAGTTGGTGAATTTTATAGCAGTTTAAGACTGTGCCAAATAACTCTAGAATTTGAGTATCTTCGAAAGTCAAGAGTTCAAACTACATTATGTTTGTCTTTAAAGGTAAATACCCAACTCATTAGACACCTGTTAATTAGGATCTTAAATGTTCTGTAGTTGTATTGGTTGAAAACTTTTCAAGGAAATGAGATATAAACAAACGAATTCCAATATTGATACAGAATGAAAATTTTAAAATCACGTGTTACATGATCCTATTTGTATTTAAAAAATTTAACCTAATTTCAAGATGGCGGATCCAAGATTGCTCACAAAATTAGAAACTATTAAAACTGGAAGTACAGTAAATATTATCTTATAAATATATACAAAACAAACTTTTTAATGAATTTTTATAATTTCCGTATTTATGAACGCATATGTAGTGTTTGGTATAATTTTGATTAACATTTAATACAGAATCTTATAATGTAAGTTTGAAATAACTCTACAAAAGGAATAAAATATCAATATTGTCTAAAAATATAATTTTTAACTGAAAAATCAGGTTTTTTCTTTAAAAAACTGAAAATATATTTATCAGAAACCCCACAATACAGATCAGTTTTGTTGAAAATGAAGTGTATTATCACCCATTTTTGACACATCATTCACCCTGTATATAGTTGATGAAGGTGTTACATTCTAATTGTTACAATTCCTGTCCGACTTTGTTAAAATTTGAAATGACCAGTAGGTTGGTTTTACAAATAGTTGGAAAATTTCGTCAACAATAAAACTTAGATATAAATTTTAATGACGGTATGTTTGTGAAATTTTTTTGAACATTGTTTACCATTCACCCTGTACAGTCAGCTACAATCGGTGGCAAATTACTCGTACATTTCATTCCGGCTGCCGTACGAAAAAAACACAAAATCAGGATAATTTCTGACGTGCTGTAATCGGTAAAAACGAAACTAAAATCGCGCATAAACTTGTTATAATAGACGTAATTTCCCAAAATCGACGTTACTCAATTTGTTAAAATTTGAGGCAAAAATAATTACCCAAACATGTGTGTGAAATCTCAAGTTTAAAATATTACGGTACAGGAATAATTGTTTTAAAAAACAAAATTAATCATTGACTGCCATCATGAACAGCTCAAATACGATTTGCTCAATATGTTACATACTACCATGATTTTTCATACTTCTCATTGTTGATTCAAGTTAAAAATTTAATTAGGCGTAGTACAGGAAGTGTAAACACCAACACACGACTAAACTTTAAATAAATACTTTGTGAAACTAAAATAAATTAGCTAAATCAGGAATGAAATAGATCCAGAAAAATCGTATGGTATGAGAATTTGATCAGCCGTTATTAGGCCTACATTTTTGAGTTCACAACAGATTATTAGTTAATGGCTGCCATTAAGAAAAATTTCCTACCGAAAATGCGTCACACATCAATTTATCTAAAATAAATAAAACAAAAAGAATATAAAACTATTTAATTTTGTGTAAAATTAGAAAACATAAAATATAAGGGATCTGTAAGAAATTTTAAAGTTGACCGCCATATTTGTTAATGTCGGCCGTTTTATTAGTTTTTGTTTATCATGAAAAATTAATGAAGGTTCTCCATTTAAAGTTGTTCGACAGATCAATAGTTTACGAAACGCCAATGTAGGCAAAGATAAAATGATCACCCTGTATAAATATTCTTTGAATGTTCAAGTATAGTTTTGGTTGTTTTTAATTAAATTTGGGGATGGGTGAGTGAGAAAATTTGTCCAATGTTTTTGCAGTTTATTATCATAAACACAGAATTCTCTACAATAAATTATCACCTTTTACCAATGTATAACCAGCCAAACTTGTATTAATAATAATTCTTGTTGCTAGGTTACGCGATACATTTTATTACGATAAGAAATTCCCTTGATATATTTTTTTCTTATCAGAAGAGCTAAGCTGACAAAATCTTATTTCGAATAAGATATTCTGTCTGGCGTAACGATTCGAAGCCAAAATCATGTGTGAGCGAGGAAACACATCATGTCGCGTAGGCATTCCATTTGCAGTCTTATCTCTGTGCCACACAACCCCCTCCCTTCTCCGACTTTCCCCTTGATTTATTCTTTGCCTTTGAGAAATATTCGCACTGAAAGTTTATTCAAGAAACACAGTTATTCCAATAATAAGTATCTTTCCAGGTAATGCATTATGTTTATCCCCCCCCCCAGCCTTCATTTGTGGATAAAAAAACTCATTATCGACATGACATGACGTTTATTTAATACTTTTTTTATTTGTATGGTTCGAAAGTATTTCAGTAAAAAATATATGTTATAATGACTAATTTTTTTTAAGTACTTATTTATATTAATATAATCAAACGCGTTTGAATAAATAAATATAGTAATTGTGAGAATTTGTGTTCAAGTTTTATTCTATCAAATATACCACCTTACAATATATATATATATATATATATATATATATATATATATATATATATATATATATATATATATAAAGACTGCATCAGTGTTTTTGTTTTTTTTTCCAATTTTTGCCTATCAACTGCCGAACTAAATTTTAGGTAAATAATAGTTTTGTTTCGTTTTCATTTAGTTTCTTATGCTTTAATATTTACATGAAAACTAACCATGACGTTTCGAGAGTATAAATCAACTCTCGTTATCAAGTGTGAAACTAGAACATAAAAACACCAACATAGCCTAACAATCTAAATCCATTTTGGAAACTAAAACTAAATCTACAATATAAGAAAAGAACTTACCTAAATCTAGGCCTGAACAGTCAAAGTTAAGACTATATACAAACGTGATCGGATAAAACCACCACATACAGGCCTATACTACACAAAGGACGGTAAGCAACTGATTGTAAGTGATGTAGCCAAGAAAAAATTGTCTTAACTGTTTATCAGTGTAAACAACATTTTACCCCCACTTTGAAGAGTTCAGTCTTCAATCGCGTCATGATTCCCATTTCTGGAATAAGCGGAGATGTTTGTATTAGTATTTATATTATACACAAATGATTTCAAATGTTCGATTAAAGCATATTATTAATATGAATAATCCACCATCAACTTTAAAACCAGAACAAAATTATTCAAATTTATATTACTTAAAATTGATTTAGTGTTACACTCACAGGACAGGGTTCTACTAAAATTATTTATTTTCCCAATGGTAATTAGTTATTAAAGATAGTAAATAAGTATATGTGTTTTTTCATCTATAAATAAATAAGTAGAAAGAGTGATAAAAAGGAATACATGTAAATCCTATTTGCTCTCTACATACGAGGAATATATTTTATCCATTCACATATATACTCGCTGCTTGCTCCCCCTTCCCTAACTCTGAGCATCCCTAGGGATCCTACACACTTACGGGTAATGGCGGCTAGGTTACCTCCATGTCAATCAGAAATGTACACGTTTTTTGAATTACTCCTTTCCAACTGAATGTAACGAATACAGATTGCATTTTTAGTCAAATTTAGAACTGACTTTTGTCACTACACTGAGCCTCAAAATTTATGTAGGCCTATCCGACAAACCTAAATTTTTTAATGCAATAATAAATCATTTTATATTTTATTTTTTGAAGGGCACTATAAAAGACTCGATATAGTAGACTCGGAAAAAAAATGAGACTAAAAACAAGACTAAAATATTAAAGATTAAAAAAAAAATTTTTTTCAATCGTAAGTACTGTAAGTTGTTTCCAAAAGGGACAATTTCATTTATTACTTTCAACACATCATTACAGCCCCTAACCACAGGCGAAATCAGCTGTTTTGTCACGTGATTAATAATAATTATAATTACGAATTAATAACCAGTTTTGATCAATACATTTTAATATAGATACAGGGTGTTTCCAAAACTTCAGGAGCTTATTCCTTACTTCAAATCCAATGAAAACGTTTGTATATACATATTTCCTAAATGTTTAGCTTTCAATCTAGCCCCCAATAACCAAAAAATAATTTCTTTTGAACAGTAAATATTATGAAAACCCAATGGAATCAAAATAATCAACCAATTTTCTTTGCTCATTTCAAAATGGCGGTCATTTAAACTTTTTAACTTCGAATATCTCAAATCGTTAAATTTACAAAATATTTACAAGAGACAATAGATATTATTTGTGACATATTGTTGGGTTTGTCAATAAATCTGCTAGGAAAGTTTAGAGATAAAAAATTACAGAAATCAAGCAATAAACCAATCTTAGGTGTTATAGAGAATTATTGTCTTGAATTAAAGTTTTCAGTTATTGTTGATAACTCAGTTAGTTTAAGCTACAGAAAGAATAAAAAACAAACTTGTTTGCCGATAAAAAAAAAGGAAATATTTAGTGAAAACAATTATTGAGACATTCGTAATTAAAAAGCCGCCATTTGGAAATGACTAATGGAAATAGGTTGATTATTTTTCTCAGATTTGGTTTTACACCTCTAAGTATCATTCAAAATTTGGACTCAATAACATTTAATGTTAAAAAGATATAATTTTTTAAACATAAAATGGCGGCTAGGTAAAAACTAAACATTTTAGGAAATATGTTTATATAAATTTTTCATTATTTTTAGGTGAGGAATAAGTTCCTGAAGATTTTTGGGAACACAATTTTTTACGTGATTATTTTTATTTAACGGAAACACTAAACACTTTATTTCAGTGATAAGATTACTACAGATTTTCGAAAATACTTGTATCCAAGATAAACTATGTCTGTATTGTAAAACCTTCGAGTCTTGATTCCCCTAATAGGGCAAGCCTACGCTTCGTTTGAGAGCACCGATATCGCCTTGAAGTGAACAGCTAGGGGGGGGGAGGAAGGAGGATTTGCCTTCTTTTTCTTCTTACTCGTTCTTTTTGCATCAGCAGTCTTTGAGGAAATTCGATTGGACCCGTGTACAGCATAGGCACAGGACATGTAAATCTGTAGAGCGCATGTGAGCGGTACAGTCGGAACAGAAAACTATTCCTAAATTCAATTTGTAGTTGGTTCCTGTGTTTTGTAGTTTGCTTTTCGTAGAATTATAAATATATTAATGATTTCCTAATAGATAGATTTTAGTTTTTACGATCTCCTTCATGATCCATCAACACCAGTGACCATGAAACATCCATAGATCATACACTTTGGAGTAAATTGCCAACATTTTTGGCTTACTGTAGTTAGTTACCTCTACATTGTCTTTCTTGTTGATAAATGTAAGAGCCAAAATAAACAGAGGTATTTTTACATGTTAGTTTCTTGTAGCAGTTTGGCAAGTTTTAATTCAAGAATATTATATATTTTACAACTGCTCGTTATTTCTCGTACTTTGAAGCAATTGCTTTATTTCAAGCTAGAGGACCCAAGTCTATGGGCTTATTTCAAGTCAGAGCACTCACCCAGGTCTATGGCTTTTTTCTACCCAGAGCACCCACCTAGGTCCATGGTTTTATTTCAACCCAGAACACCCACCCAGAATCATGGTTTTATTTCACGCCAGAGGACCCACCGAGGTCCAGGACTTTATTTCACTCTAGAGCATCCCCTCAATCTTATAACTTTATTTCAAGTCAAAGCTCCTATCCAAGTCCTTGACTTTATTTCAAGCTGGAGCACACACCCAGGTTCATGTGTTCATTTCAAGCCAAAGTACCCACCTAGGACCATGGTTTTATTCCAATGTAAGGGCACAGGGTCATGGCTGTATTTCAAGCTAGAGCGTCCACCCAGGTCCATGTTTTTTTTTCAACCCAGAGCACCCATATAAATCCATGGTTTTATTTCATGACAAAACACTTAGGTGATTAGCTTTATTTCAAGCTTCCTCCAACTAGGTACATAGTTTTATTTGAAGCTACAACACCATGGTCCATGGCTTTATTTCAAGCCAGAGCACCCACCCAGATCCATTTCTTTATTTCAAGCTAGAGCTCCCAGTCCATGGTTTCGAACCGAGACACCCATTTTAGAACAGAAATTAAATTTATAAGTACGTTAAACCATTGTTCGGCGTAGTAGATTGTGACAATCCTGAGGGACTCTTCCTGGATCTATACCTTTTTGCAAGCACCCTTGGGATAAATCCTTCTCTCATCTTTCCTATCAAGCTTCTCTTGACCAACTCTTGTTCTTTTGCGACCCGATGATATTATTCGAGAAATAGGGGGAGGGGTTGTTATTTTATTTTCTTATCTTTTTTTTATAAGACGATGATGACCGATGATTTTCTCGTCTTAAAACATTTCATTTGCCTGAACATAATTTATACGTTTGAGTATAAGCTCGATTGTACAATGTTTGTAAACCATTTATTAGAAGTTTATCAACCCTAATTTAAACAACCCTTACGTATAAAGAAGAAAGAAATATTCATCTTATTATAATGAAATAAAATTCAATTACAGTAATGGTTGTTAAAGAATGAATTATTTTCATTTTTATTCAACCTCAGTTGAGTTCACATCCCATCGTAAGTTCATTTTAAATAATATATTCCAGGAATGAATCTCTCCTGTATATCGACAGCTTGTCCCCCCCTCTACAACATACATATATACACAATCCCCTTTCCTTATTTTCAAGGGTGAAATTTATGACAAATGGTTCTATCGAATCGCTCCCCGTATCACAGCGTACATCATTCCTCATTGTAATAGTAGCTGAGAATAATCCAAAAATAACTAACATAGAAGGAGAGACTTTTTATTGGTTCTATATAAGAAAAACGACTTTATTATTTTACTTTCCAATTACAGAAGGAAAGTATTGTCATGGTGATAAAATATCTATATTTTATTGTTAATGGTTTTTTTTTTAGCTATTGGGACTGTAATAATACACAGAGTAAATTTAGAAAGTTGTCTGTCTGTGGGATTTGGTCATAAGTTATCACAATTTAGGATCAAAAAGTTACGGTGTTGACCCAACAATTGAGATTGGAGAGCTACAATTGATTGATATTTCTGATTGCGAAGGTTACTTAGATTACTTAGAAGGGAACTCGTTATGCTAACCATTCCTTATCCTAACTAAAATGTCTTATAGTTGGTCTTTGATGGACTGTTACGCGAAAAGATTATTACCTCAAAACGAAATTCCATATTTTTTTAATTTTTTTAAATATTGTGTGAATTGTGTGTTCCAAACGGAATATGAAACGTGATTCAAAATTTAACAATTTTGGGGTAAAGTAAATTTTTCAAAGAATGATTTATTTTGGTCAAAATGACATAAGGAGGCATTAGTGAATTTAATGGTTTACTTTAATTTACTAGATATTTTTTATTAATGTTCTATTTGAATGAATAAAATAAAATTTATGTATTTTGGAACGCTGGGTTTGAATTTATATTTGAATACACCTAATCCCTATATATCTCTAAAATACATTTGTAATTTTTAGTTATTGTTTCCGAACTATTCTTACAAACTTTGGAATATTGTTCCTTTGGTTAAAAGAAGTAAAATCTTAATACAACCAGGAGTCTACCTTGTTTCATTCTACATCCGTCCGTTCGTGTGTTTTTTTGCCTAAATAAATTGTTTAAAAAAACGGCTCGAATGTTTTGAACTAAATTTGGGTCCATTGTTATTGTTAGTTTGAGTTAGTATTTTAAGTTTTATTATTGTAACAGTTCGTTTCAAAATTTCTGCCATTCAAATTTTTTAAATTGAAAGAACTCTAAAACAAGCCATTTAACAAACCATTTACAAGAAAAACTTATTCCAGTAATTTTTACAACTAGTAATAGTTTTTATAATTGAGTCAAAAATAAAAGAAATTTGGAATATCTTATCCCACCGTCATGGTCATGTTCTTGTCCTCTTCAGAATAAGTTTTACAAAAATGGAATGAATATATTAAGTTATTTTTAAAGTATAAATTTTAATTGGAGTTTTATTCACATTTGTCTATAGACAGTCCTTGTTTATTAACTGAAATTCTTGTAGTTGTACAAAAATGTCTTTTATGAAATTTATTAAGTATGAGAATTTATGTAGTTACTTATTGATAGTAGGAATTCAAAAAATCAGCTGTTATTATTACAAATGATAGATCAGCTGACCAATCTACTGTTAGAATAATTTGTTTTTATTTTTAAAATTGGGTTAAAACTAAGGGAGATTTGTAATTAATGGGTCCAACCGTGCATGAGTATGTTTTTATCTTGAAAGTGTTTATGTAACACTGCTGATTGTTGTACTGTAATAAAAAGCTGATTTCATTGTTGATACATTAATTGGTCAGATGATCTATTATTTGTATAAATAACAGCTGATTTGTTGAATTCCTAATGTCAATAAATAACTACATCAATTCTCGTATGTACTTTCGTAAAAGACTTTTTTGTAAAATAGCGGTTTATTGATAGCTACTGGTAATAAAAAGAGGTCACACCTGTTTAAATCACATTGTATGTAAACATATTCATATATAAGTTTATATTTGAAAATTGTAACTTAACTCACTGAATTACCACTTTTTGGGTTTGCAAAATTGTGTTGTACAAAAAAAAAAAAAAAAAAACAGTAAAATTTTACTTCATCTCAATTCTTTTCGCTAGTTTTCGTTTAAAACTTTCAAAACGTTTTTGTACAATAACCATGTAATATGACCCAACAATATTTTCTTATCAATTTTCTTAAACTGCTTTCCACATTGAACCACACCCTGTATATAATAGTCAATAGCAAACAGTATGTGAAGGGCACAGAATGCAACGATGCTGATATATTATCACCCTGTGAAGAGATAGAAATAGGGGAAGGAAGGGGGCGGTAATCCTTCTTGAGAGAAGGGGTTCTACATCCAAGTAATATCATTTTGATGTGTGCACACAATTTCTACAATTCTTCACAACTGTGCTATCTCATGGGGTCTCGTTCTTACAGCATGACTCTTCCATAAAGATAGAGAATTTGAAGATCTATCTTTCATCCTTCATCTTCCTTCGTGTATTATAATTTGAAAGGAAAACGAATATGTATATGAAGGAACGTTTATTCAAGGATATGATATTAGGTTACAAAACACAATTTCCTGTCAGATACGTATTAGATAACAATAAATGTTGTCACATAATTAGAAACATTCATGAAAACTAAACTAATAGTCTGCACTAACTTTCTCACTCACACATCTATACAAATATAAATATTATTAGTCTTATAATAATCTTACTACAAATGCGTGAGAGAGAGAGAGAAACATCACTCTTTGTTATAACTCTGCTATACGGGTTTCAGAATCGTATGATAAGCAAGTTTTTGTGTTTTTTCATGTTTGATACAGGATGTCCCGTAAGTAAGTTTCCAATCTTTAGAAAATGATTCTCTGGGTCAGAAGAAAGAAAAATTTTAATATAAAATTTTCCGAACACGCTTAGTTTTCCAGTTATTCTCCATTTTGTAAAAAAAAACACAAAACAAAAAACAAAAACATCATAACTTTGAAAATAGGAAATAATTTTAGTTCAAATTTGGTATACGCATTTTGTAGCCTATGTTACGTTT
Source organism: Aphrophora alni (assembly GCA_963513935.1). NCBI lineage: Eukaryota > Metazoa > Arthropoda > Insecta > Hemiptera > Aphrophoridae > Aphrophora > Aphrophora alni. Next base: position 18,174,985 of record OY740773.1, on the reverse strand, counting down.
TATAAGTGTGCAGGAAATGAAGATTTGATTTTCTATATTTTCAAAATGACAGCTGTTTAAAATGTTTAATATTGAATATCTACGAAATCTTTAACTTTACAAAAAAACAAAAGTTTCCTTTTTTTAATGATAAATAAAATAGTTTTTGTATTTTTTCTGTGGGTCAAAGGATAACTGAGTTATTGACAAAAAATTGGAAAATAATTTCTTGGTAGTTATCTACAACAACCAAGACTGACCTAGAACCAAATTATTTTAAAATTGTAATACTTTTTATATAAATAATAAAATCTATTGCTTTGCATTGCATAAAAAAATTCAAATCTGATTCTTATCTATTTTAAAATGGCGCATATATATATATATATATATATTCATTCTAAATATCTCAAACACGTACAAAAATAAACAAAAATGTAAATTGTATTAAACAAATTATTGAAACTTTAAACTTTATTGTAAATATATACAATTGTTTTTAAATTTTACTGTATCTTAAAGGATAATCGAATTATCGACAAAAAGCCGAAAAAATAATTTCTTGGTAATTGTCTAAAATACTCAATTAGTCTAAAACCAAAATATTTTTGAATTCTATCAACTTTTAATAACAACAATAATCCATACATCTAATTTTAATAACTTAAACTTAGTCTTAGTAAAGAAAGTAAATAAATATCCTACAAAACAGATACTCTTATCAACTACTTTTTAATTGTAATAATGTAGTAGTGCTTAGCCAACTTTGAAAGAAAAAACAATACTACATAAAAATGTAGAGATTTCATTAAAAAATATTTTGTAAAGTTAAAAGTTTTCGAGATATTAGACGTTAAATATATTTAACGGTAGGTATTTTGAAAATAAGATAATTATTTTGTTTTGCTTTTGATATACGTGTAAGACGTTACGTAAAAAAATACAAATACCAAATCTGAACTCGATATTCTACCTATTTTTAAAATTATAATCTTTTTACAAATACAAACAAATTTGTTTTTAATAAAAAATATCAGATAGAAAATTAACAAGATAAGATAAATATAGCATTTCATGTATAATTTGTCCTACCTAATCAGTCTTTGAAGTTTGTTCGACAAATTGCTAAACACCCCTTTATATTATAAGTTTAATTAACTGAATATTACATAAAGCACCTGATAGATAATAAGAACTCCACGGCAAAACAGTACCTGATAACATTAATGTCTGTAATACGTTTCCATTCTGCTCCCGATTTTACTCCTAAATTTAATCTTTGTAGAGACAGAAAGTCATGTATTGAAGTTCAGTTCATCTTGACTGAAAAGAATTTGAATAGATATAAAATATGATGCTAATACCATCTTGATTCCTGTAGTGTATTCAGGGATAATACGGGAATGATTAGGATTGGTAATAGGGGTGTTCCCTTTAGAGAGTTCTTTGCACAAGCAGCTTTATGTATGATGTTGTAAGAGTTCCTACAACGGGGGCAAAAGAGATCAGAAAATAAAATTTCTTAACATAATTGGAATATATAACCGGTAAAACGAAATACTGTTCCTGAATTTTATTAACCTAAATCCACGTACATTTTTAAGGTGTGAAATAAAGATGAGCCATTATTTTATTTACCTATCTCATCATATAATGTAATACCTTCAAATATAGTTTGTAAAACAATAAAGAGGAGACTCCTGGAAGAAGGATCGCCTCATTAACTCACACAGGTTTCATTCAAATAAATTCATCTGACCCTTGGGGGTCGGCGTGATTCACCTTATTTATTGTTAACATGTAAGTGAAAGACATTTTTTCACAGCTTTTATTCATATAAATACAAGGAATTATACCTGACCCTTGGGGGTCGGCGTGATTCACCTTATCTATATTGTTAACGTGTAGGTGGAAGACAATTTTTTCACAGTTTTTATTCATATAAATACAAGGAATTATACCTGACCCTTGGGGGTCGGCGTGATTCACCTTATCTATATTGTTAACGTGTAGGTGGAAGACAATTTTTTCACAGTTTTTATTCATATAAATACAAGGAATTATACCTGACCCTTGGGGTTCGGCGTGATTCACCTTATCTATATTGTTAACGTGTAAGTGAAAGACAATTTTTTCACAGCTTTTATTCATATAAAAACAAGGAATTATACCTGACCCTTGGGGGTCGGCGTGATTCACCTTATCTATATTGTTAACGTACAAGTGAAAGACAATTTTTTCACAGTTTTTATTCATATAAATACAAGGAATTATACCTGACCCTTGGGGGTCGGCGTGATTCACCTTATCTATATTGTTAACGTACAAGTGAAAGACAATTTTTTCACAGTTTTTATTCATATAAATACAAGGAATTATACCTGACCCTTGGGGGTCGGCGTGATTCACCTTATCTATGTTGTTAACGTACAAGTGAAAGACAATTTTTTCACAGTTTTTATTCATATAAATACAAGGAATTATACCTGACCCTTGGGGGTCGGCGTGATTCACCTTATCTATATTGTTAACGTACAAGTGAAAGACAATTTTTTCACAGTTTTTATTCATATAAATACAAGGAATTATACCTGACCCTTGGGGCTCGGCGTGATTCACCTTATCTATGTTGTTAACATGTAAGTGAAAGACATTTTTTCACAGCTTTTATTCATATAAATACAAGGAATTATACCTGACCCTTGGGGGTCGGCGAGATTCACCTTATCTATATTGTTTTAACGTGTAAGTGAAAGACATTTTTTCACAGCTTTTATTCATATAAATACAAGGAATTATACCTGACCCTTGGGGGTCGGCGTGATTCACCTTATCTATATTGTTAACGTGTAAGTGAAAGACAATTTTTTCACAGCTTTTATTCATATAAAAACAAGGAATTATACCTGACTCTTTGGGGTCGGCGTGATTCACCTTATCTATATTGTTAACGTGTAAGTGAAAGACAATTTTTTCACAGCTTTTATTCATATAAAAACAAGGAATTATACCTGACTCTTTGGGGTCGGCGTGATTCACCTTATCTATATTGTTAACATGTAAGTGAAAGACAATTTTTTCACAGCTTTTATTCATATAAATACAAGGAATTATACCTGACTCTTTGGGGTCGGCGTGATTCACCTTATCTATATTGTTAACATGTAAGTGAAAGACAATTTTTTCACAGCTTTTATTCATATAAATACAAGGAATTATACCTGACTCTTTGGGGTCGGCGTGATTCACCTTATCTATATTGTTAACATGTAAGTGAAAGACAATTTTTTCACAGCTTTTATTCATATAAAAACAAGGAATTATACCTGACTCTTTGGGGTCGGCGTGATTCACCTTATCTATATTGTTAACATGTAAGTGAAAGACAATTTTTTCACAGCTTTTATTCATATAAATACAAGGAATTATACCTGACTCTTTGGGGTCGGCGTGATTCACCTTATCTATATTGTTAACGTACAAATGAAAGACAATTTTTTCACAGCTTTTATTCATATAAATACAAGGAATTATACCTGGCCCTTGGGGTCGGCGTAATTCACCTCATGTATATTGTTGACGTGCTAGTGAAAGACAATTTTCTTTGATTCTGTGCAAAATTTTAAGAAAAATGATACCAAACAACAATTAATTTCAAGCAATCTTTGGCCTTCACTTGTCTTTTAAGGAGATTTTTACACTTCTGTCGTCAATCTCATTAGTTAAATTGTTGTATTAGTCACAGTTCAACCTCGAGTGCACATTATGTCTTGGTAACACTTATTTTTTAATAGTTTAGTTCTATTACTCTAAAGCTTATAGGGTGTTACTATTTATAGCTTGATTTTTCTGCAGCATAACGTTTATTTGTAATCAATTGATATCTAAGCGTAGTTTTTCTAAATGATTCCAATATTATGTATGTTCCTTTAATAAGTCATAATGCTAAAGGGTCGTAATGTTGTTGTTTTTTTGCTGATACTGTATTAACTGAATCGTTATTTCGTAAGAGGCTATAGTTTCTACTGCTTTGTTTTTTGTAATGTTTGTACAGAAATATATTTATAACTTCATCGTCGTTTACGTAATTATTCAATCTTGTTTTATTAATTTTATATATTTCACTGTTCTTTCTTTGCTTTTCTACTTTTCTTTTATTAACGTCATATTTTAACAATGACTTGTTTGGAGTCGTTGTCAATCACATTTTATGAACATTCGCATTCAGTAGGTATTACTTAACAATTAAGTTGTCTTTGCATCAAAACAGTATGCAGTAAGCGAGTCACTAAGCAGTTTGTTTGAGACAGAACGTCTGTGAGTGCGCGTGCGTGAAAAGAGATTTTGGCAGGTAACCACCCGTCTTCGTTCCTTTTACAAACTAACGAATGAAAAATAAATATGTAACGCCAAAAAAATTGTTTCTGGGGCTTTTAGGAAATGTTACATTGTACTGGAAGGACGGGTTTTATCCTGTAGGGTACGTCTAACTGTTTAAATCAATTGTTAGACAGGTTTTCAACTCTCTTCGCTCGTGTCAGTGTCTCTATCCATACGGGCCTCGAAGATACCCTCCTCGGCCCTGACGGAACTCGTAACTTTACGAACATCTCATTGTCTTTAGAAGTCATAGTACGAAACTATATTTTTTACTATATATTTGCTATCATAGAGAGATAGAGTTAGTACCATATCATGCGGAATTGAAATCTGCAAGTTTTGGTTTAATTTAACCTGTTATAAGTTGAATTACACAAAGATATATGAACTAACCCTGGAATGGTATACTACAGTCTTACTGACTTTGGTGGAGGATTGGGATAACTTACACAAAGGGCTGGTAATGTCGGAGCGCAAACAAAACAGTACCAGCCAAAATTAATTTCGCCTTCGGAAAAATCACGATAGAATACCATTCCAGGGCTAAAACAGTTTAAAATGGCCGTCATTTTGACATTTTCAATTTGGGTTCTACATGAGCACACTCTAGTCCCCTACACCTAATTTCATGTTTCTATTTTAATTTTAGTCTTCTCTATCGTGATGACGTACAGACAACAACGACTGACGGACGCTGTTATCAAAAATCACTTTTTCGGCTTTCTAAGTAAAACAAAAAAACAGTAGTGGACATATTTAAACTAAAACTCAATTTAAAAATATCCCCCAAACAATTTATCATGTGTTACTTCATTTAAGACCGCATTTTTAGACTAAGATTGATGATAGAACTCAAAATTCTTTCACAGGTTTCAAAATATATCTATTTCATAAATCTTACATCAGAATGTATTGTTTTAACAATACTTGTGAGACGTTGATTTAGAATGAGTTTTTATTCCAAAGTGATACAAACAGAATGAATATATTATGGATTTTTTTTAATAAATGCTCATTTTTGTACTTTAGGAGGTGCAAAGCTTAATATTGTACCTCCATGAACCATTATGACTATGGAAAATATGTTATCTTCTAAAATATATTTGTTTTATTACATTTTCGCCTTAATAATTACAATTTTTAAACACTCAATTTTACACGCACTTAAAATAAAAAGAGCTTTTTTTAAAAAACAAAAATTGTTGTTCAAAATTAGGTATAACTGTTGCTTTACATTTATTTAATGTTTGGTTTAGGGACTTGTAAGAAGTAAACATAGGGGATAAATGTTTTTTTAATTATAATATTTAAATGATATATTGATCATCAGGAACAATATCGCCCCACATACATTATAACATAATTACTTTGTTACACAATTGTTCAGCTTTTACCAAAGTAACTCCTGACATTATGGGAAATAGACTAGCCTACATGTTAAGCATCTCATACACAGTGAGATCTAATGACGCGAATACCACATTCTGTTACTTTGAAGTAAAACGTAACGACAAGATTTGGCGGCACCACATTGCTAACAACCTCGTTAGTTTCCTGACAAAGCTTTCTGTAGCCGAGTCTTCGACATGTCGTCTGTCCTACTTCCCCACCGCCTCCCACATCTCCTTGTCAATGTTGGGAGCAAAGCGATGCTACGTAAATTTATATATTTCATGTAGACTCTAGATTTTCTTATACAAATTAATGTTAAGGTGATTCGAATATTAAATATTACGGAGTTTGTTCTGTAATTAAAATAAGGGTAAGTTTTAATAGTCCACTACTTTGTGGCCTATCAGTAACCTTTACGTTTTTATATTAAAATGACGATTAAAACTAATTTAATTTAATGTAGCTTCACTTCAACTGTAATGAGCTACACTTGTGGACAATTTAATAACCAAAGGAATGAAAACACAATTTTCCACTTTATTTGTGCAACAATACAAAACAACGTTTCAATGACCAAGTCATCATCCTCAGCTGCTAAATGCACACAAACCAGACTGACAGTGGACTGTGATTGGCACAGCCAAAGCATCACTCTTACAACAATAGTAAGCAGCTTGACTACGCCTCCAAATCCAATGCCATCACAATATATCATACGATACAAAGCCAAAGATTAATATAAAGTTACATATACAATGCAATAATCAGGTATTAAAAATAAATATAACACAATCCAAAACTATAAAAGAAAAACAGAAACCGTACACAAAAAACACACAGAATCATAATTTAAATCTAAAACTAAAATAGGAAGAAGTATACCTACAATAAATACACAAGCATACATAAGATGGAGAAAATAAACATAATATAAATAAATAAAATGAAATGCAAAATGTGAATTTATAAAGTAAATGCTTAAACCTATTACAACTAAAGTAGAAAATACATACGTATACTTAGATAAGTATAAAAAATAAATATCTAAATTAATAAAAATAATAAAATAATTTCAATAATTACAACAAAAATAAATAATGAAAATGACAACAGAAGAAACAGAAAAAAACACGACAGACAAAAAATATAAAAATCATACACACATTCAAAACATATAAAAAAGAAAAATAACTAACTAAACTAAACAAAATCTTTTAAAACCAAATTAAAATAACACACAAAAATAAGTTTAAAAAATAAACCTACTAAAACTAATTAAAAAGCCTTCAAGCTTTTTAAGTATTTAACAATTTATTTTGAGTTTACGTAATATTAAAAATGTACACGTGTCTTATTATAATCTACATTGTGGTGGTGTTTTCGGGTTCTAATAAACTCTAAGAAACATTTTATATATTAATTTTTAATGATAACAAATTTTACACTTGACTTATCCAGAAAATATAGTTTAGGTTAGGTTAGGTTTCGGCATAGTGCAAGAAATTGAAGATATTCTTATATAAACATCATGTTTACAATCAACAATATAATATAATAATGAACTGTTAAATATGGAAAATTAGTATTAAAAGACTATAATACTGAAATCAATATTCCAGTATGTTGTAACGTTTATAGACATTCCACAAGGGATTGTAAGCAGAATTTATAATACTTGGGCAGCATTATTCCTGCATAACTTGAAGGATATGAAGGAAGCAATAGCAACAACTCTGGAGTCTCGGGACCATTAGATACATGACAATCTCTTCATGAAGTCAATACGTTGATTGAATAAAAGAATATATTGTTTTAGAAAAAAAATTAACTTTGGCAACATTGAGTTTCAAAGAGGGAAAATGTAAAGAGTTTTGTTCATTATTTTAACAGAGTCTCTTGTTTCGTGTAGTACTGTATATATACAGGGTGATTATTTTATCGTCACTATTGGTATATTGTAAAATAATTTGCTGAAAAACTTTAAATTGGAGACCGCTGTTATTTTTCATTTAACTTAAAATTTTCTTTTCGCAAACTCTGAAAAGCTTTTATTTTCCAGTATGGCTTCCAACGTTTTAATTCCTAATTAGGACCCCTATGTTGTATTGTGTTTTTTTTGGATTCTGTACAACATTTTAACACTTTTTCATTTTTGGTTATTGTTTGATATACTTACTCGTTTAGGATTAATAGGCGCTTAAAGTGTCGAACATTTTCAGGAGGAAATTTTCAATAGTTTCCATTGTTGAATAAAGATAAAAATATAAGTATTCATAGTCTGGATTGTGTAAATACTATAGGACTACAAATAAAACAAATAGATTATCCAAAAAAGAAAACTTGCCAGAATCTACTGTAAGCTAAGTAAGGTAGTAGTATTTTAAATAACCTATAATATTAAAAACTCATTGTGTTTGTATCCAAGTCACTCTTTTTATATATAATAAAAGAACAATAATGTCCGTCTATGTGACTTTTTTAATAATAAAGTAGTTACTTACTTTATAATCATATGACTCTAACAACATTAGGAATATAATTAAGCCCAAAAAAACAACACCATTGGAACAAAAGTCAGGGGTATATAGAATCAATTGTGATGAATGCGAGTGTTTCTATATAGGGCAAACTGGGAGACAATTTAAAAAACGATATAAAGAACATCTTCCAAGTAACAGAGTGACGTATGCAAAATCTAACTACGCACCCCACATTATAGAAGAAAACCACTCGTATTCTAATTTTGAAAGCAACTTCCATCCAGTTCACATATGCAAGAAGAGCAAACAAATGGACGCGCTAGAGGAATATGAAATATATAAAGCGCAGTTAAAAAGTCCAGAACATATGTTAAATGACCAATTGAATTTTAAGTCCAACTTGATGTACGACTTTGCTAGAGGAATAGATAAGAAACACAAACAATAAGCGGTACTGCAGGTTAGGGATCAGTGTATTACGTATTCGATGGTGTGCACACGCGTTGATATTTTTTGTGTTAATGTGCGCGTGTATGTATATATGTGTTGCGATATATGTGTTGTGTAATAATTTATTTTAATGTTTTAACGACCTCAGCAGAGCGATTTTCTGAAGATGGAACGAGTTCCGAAACGCGTCATATGATTATAAAGTAAGTAACTACTTTATTATTAAAAAAGTCACATAGACGGACATTATTGTTCTTTTATTCTATAATATTATTTGTTTACTATAAAACAATTATACTCTATGTTTTCATTCTAAACAAGAAACTCAGGTAAAACAAAGTAATGATCATAACTCTATAACTTATAACAACTCTATGACTTATTTTCTCCGGAAACTGAATGTTGGCAAAGTCAATTTCTTCTAAAACAACATATTCTTACATTGAGCCAATGTATTGGCTTCATGAACAGCTTGTCATTTAATGGTCCCGGGACTACTGAGTTGTTGTTATTTCTTCCTTATTATCCTTCCAGTTATCCTTTGTACAAGGAATATTGCTGCCCAAGCATTATAATGTCTGTAGACAATCCCTTGTGGATTTTTATATACACAACCTCTGCTAATATTAAATATATCACATTGACTATAAGGAATCGTTTTCTTCATTTATGCAGATATATCATTTTATAAAATGTACCTGTTTATGCACTTAAAAGCAAACAAGTTAACAATTTCTCAGGAATAGGCCCACTGGACTGGAGTGGCATCACTTAGACTATCTTGTCTACTACAAGAACAGGGTTAAAAATTCAAACAATATATATATATATATATATATATATATATATTTCTTCTGACTTTGTTATTGATAAAATGTATATTGTCGCTAAAATATACCGAATAATATTGATTTCCTAATCGTTAGCCTAAAATTGTACCGGTTACTTGTTAGCTTAATTCGGAACAACTGCACTCATTTCAAAAATTGTTCAGTTCCAATTATTTTCAAATCTTATAGCATATTAATCGCTGGAAAATTGTACGTTGTCATTGAAAATTTTAAGAAAATGCTTAAAATAAATCTAAAATTTTGTTTTTCGTATTACCCTTACAAGAGAAATTATGCTATAACTTGGAAAATACTAAACCAATTTTAATCAAACCAAGACTAAAACCTAACCTAATTTAACGTGACCAAACCAAACCTAACCTAACCTAACGTAAGTTAACCTAACTTAAAGTAACCAAACCTAACCTAACCTAATGTAAGCTAACCTAACTTAAAGTAACCTTACCTAACCTAACTTAAGAACCGCTGTATTGATTTCACGGAGTTTTCTTTCCTAGGTGGATAAGTTTTCTTTTTAGCTTAGGTTAGGATAAGATTAGGTTAGGTTATGTTAAGTTATATTAGGTTACGTTAGGTTAGGTTAGGTTAGGTTAAGTTATGTTAGGTTACGTTAAATTAGGTTAGGTTATGTTAGGTAAGGTTACGTTAAACTGATAACCGTACATTGCTTTTATATATGTAGATATGAGAAAGTTTGTATATTATTTATTAAATATTTTAAATCTTTCTACAGAGAAAACGATGAGTTGACAACCAATACATTCTGTTTCGGACCATTTGAGGAATATTAGATCTAAATAAATGTTTTGTATAATTAATCACTTTTTAAATAACTCAATTGATTTCGTTTTTTTATTGTACTAATTGTAGCCTATACTTATTTTAAGAACCAAACTAAACTCCATGACGCAAAACGATTTAATCACACTTGAGGATTAAGCTAGGTTTTATTTATTTGATGAGTAATTTTATTATTTTAAAAACAAATTGTCAACGAAGCTTAAAAAATATTCAGTGAAATTTTATTATAGCTTAGGAACTACTAAACTATTTTTGATCAAACAAAAACCTAACCTTATCTAAACTAAACTAACCTAACCTAAACAGATAACGTACCTATATAGGAAAGAAAACTGTGTGAAAATCAAAACAAGCCGTTCTTGAGTTATAAGCTAACAGACAGACGTTGCTCTTAGATATGAGAAAGTTTGTGCATTATTAAATATTGTGAATCTACAATTAAATTTACAAAGGATATAGAGAGAAGGATGATTTGAAATGTCTAATGGTATTGCCTACACTAAGTCTAAATTGAAATAAACTAAAGAAGGTGATTTCTCAAGTTGAAAGTGTTATACAAGAAGATACAGCAAGAAGACAAAATATCGTAACCAGTCTACCGTTAAATTAAAACTATATTTCTGCAACAGGTACAGATGGCAGCACCGGCGTATATACATTATTCTCTTCTTTAGTAAGACATTCTATTTTATACCTTCCACCCTCCCGCCGAAGTATCTGTCTCTTTTTATTCTTATTACATTTGAATCTAACTTCAAATACACGTTGATTATTTGTAAATTTCTATTGAAAATAAACTGTTCTCAAAATATTGCAAGAGTTTCTACAACTGTTATGCATAAATTAAATAGCAAGGAAACAAAAAGTAATTAAAGCCTGTTTCTGTCCTTGTTGTTGTCTCAGTTATCTTCGCTTTATTCAAAAAGTAAAATAATAAGTATAGACAATTATCTTGAAGTAAATCCAGAAAAAAATATTCGTGGTTGGGTGAGATTAGGGCCTCTCAGTGGTCACAAACAGGACCATGTCTTCCAACCAATCCGCCAGGAAACCTGTCATTGAGAACGTCTCATAAGTTCCAAACCTTAAGGTTATAATGGGATAGAATCCATTTTGCGGAAAAATTACACTTATTTCCATTTCTGTTTTATGTTATCAATTTGTTAGAAAACCTAGTATTGATAATTGTTTTCTCAGCAAACCTAAATTAGCCTACATCTCAATCACACATTATTTCATCCCTACTTATCATGAACATACTGTAAATTATTTCATTTCGTTGCTGAGCTCCGGATTCACTGTCAATTTTGTAAAAAGTTAGTATTGAATTTGCTGAGACAATACTGAATACAATAGGTTAGGCTAGGTTAGGTGATTTGTTACTAACCTAACCTAACCTTTATGGAATTTACTTGTAAGCAAACGTTATGAAAGGCGTTCTGAACAGTTGGTTTTAAAAATGCCAAGGTACGAACTGCGTCGAGGGTCAGACTGTTGGCTATCCAGCATAACTGTCACAAACGCTCCGTTTTTCTGTTGTGCGAGGTTGGACTAGAGGTTTAGTCTGTAGGTACTTATTACCAACGAATTATCAGTCTTGTCTGTAGGTAATTGTTATCCATAAGTACGCCGAAAATGACTTTTAACCTCAGATTTAAATTCAGCAAAGCACAAAACACCTTTAGCTTTCTGTTGCAGAGTCGCCATTATTAAAGTGACACTACCGGGCTATGAGTGATGAACGACCGCCGATTTATAGCGTCTGTTCAAGCACGCAGCGCATTCTTGGTCGCGACAACAAAACTACCAATGCTTATAAATAGTTTGTCATTGAAATAAAGAAAATGGTTTATTTACAACTGAAATCGTGTTTGATCCTTTATAGAAAAGAGGATAATCCCACCTGTATTACAAAAACACAAATTTTCAAGAAGTTCCTTCTTACCTTCAGATTGTACATTAGTCTTTAATAGTTTATTTTGTAAACTACAATCTGCAGGATGTTACAAAAGGCAAAGATTGCATTTCCTCATATGAAGGTCAACTTATTTGAATGAAAGAATAAACTGAGATTGTTTATAACATATACTACAACTGCGAAGCTCTGTGAAACATCGAAGGAGGGACGAGGTAGACTATAGAATGGAATCCACTGGGGAATATTCAAAGACTTTCAACCAAGATAACCTTGTTGGGAAAGGAGTCACAACTAACGAAGGCGATGGTGCGAAGATGATGGTGGTTGATAGAGTAAAGTGGAAGTCATGTGGTACTGTCCTTTGTTCATTGGAGGAATAGAAGGACCTAGGTCACGTGATAATCTGCTCTTACTAATACCAAAGTCCGTGAAAAAAGTCAAAGGGTTGAATTGAATTTGCGTTATTAACGCTAGCTTATCAGCTCGAGTTTTTAATTTGTGTAAAATACACAATATTTTATAACATCTACTTGGAGTAAACAAACAATACACCGAACAAAACCGACTGTTAGTCCTTGAATTCTAACCAAATTCATATGTTCACTCTTTCCACCAACAACCCTCAAGTTAGACAATTTTATGCAAATTTAAATGTTCAATACTAAAGTGTCTCGTACAGAAGTGGATAAAAATGCATATTAAGCGTGAAAAACAAGATTTATGACAAAAAAGAGGGAACTTTTGTGTGACGAGGGTGGCAATCGTGTTAAAACCTAAACATAAAACCAATGAGGCGTACAAACACCGATGGCACAATGCTGCCAAAGTCAAACCCCGGAAAGGGTTTTGTCGTTGTCTGAAAGGTTTTTACTCGTTTATTTATATCAAATTAGAAAATAAATATTCATTGTAATTTTAAAAGTGTCATATCATCCCTATCGCATAGGATGTAGTAGCAATTAAATTTTATTGGAAAAATTTGGAATTTCTTACAAACAAATATTGTTTGAGGTATCATAGTACTTAGCCTGAACTTATGAATCACTAGAGCACTGTGGAGAATAAACAATGAAAGATAATTCCCCAAAACCACAATAAAACACTAACAACACAACTGTATACCTATGTTTATTCTACCTTATGTACATTTCAATAGCACTACTATCATCTTTAGAGGTACAATACACGCTAATCTTAATAACTACAATATTTTTGAACTAATTGTAGTTATTAAGGTTAGTGTGTATTGTGAAGAAGATGATTGTAGGTTTAAAAATTAAATAAATGCTAAGTGGATCTAAAATTAATATTACAACTCGTGAGTTAATTGCAAATGATCAAATTAATTACCTCTGCCAGGTTCAGTTTAATATGGTGCGAATCGCCAGTTGTAATTTACTTTTATGTACAACTTTGTGCTTTTCTTTTAGTTATAAATACATATTACACAAGTTGAATCGAAATCGGTTCTACAGATATTGATATATTTCCACCTATTGTGTTCGCATTTCATTTGATCTGCGTTTTTCCTTGTTGTTTACAAGCGAAAAACTTTACGGTCATCATCACTTACAAGGGTAAGATGATCAGTACCATCATGGTACTTACCCAGCCCCATTATATAATGTAATATGCTTTAAATATAATCCCCAAAAGTTGGATTCTTATATCTTGTAGGAAATATTATATTGGTAGACAAACGTGTTAAATAACTTATTTTCTAAGCTATAGGAATTAGCTAAACCTTATTTTTATAACAAAAAATAAAAATAAAAATATTTCCCTCTTGTAATGAATATATGCATGCAAATCCCGAAAATTCCAAGCTGGATCTACATCTTTTTCCATTTAATCTTAAGTTAGACCCCTCTCTTCTTAAAGCGATCATAACAACAAGAAATATATATCCAGAGTGATGTTTTGAAAACTTACCATCTCTATTAATTAAAAGACGAAAAGAGATATGTATAATCAGTTCTTTGAACAGTTATTCACTTTTAAGGTGAACCTTAGAACACCTATTTACAAAATCAAGAAGCCCCTCCCCTCTCCCACCATTCCATTTCAAAAATGTGTAATGGACAAATATAGCTTGTATAGGCCTACCTCAAATTAAAGCAATTTAATAACCATGAATTTCTGTTGTAAGAAAATTAAAATCGGCCAATGAATTCGTTCGCTGAGCTCAAAAACGTTATTTCGTAAGTAATTATTTAGAACTTTATAAAAATAGGTTATCCCATTATAAAAAAAAAACTTTTTCACAAATATAAAATTCAATTCTAACAACTTTAATAATTATTGTTAGGGTTGTACAAGAAATAATATTAAGTTAATTGTTAGAAATGGAATTTCGGACTAAATTTAAAGAATTTATCGAAAATCAAGCAAAGATGGAACACAAAAATATTTTAGACGACCTAAATTTTTTTCCTTCCAGTTTTATATCATGAAAACTATAAACTTGTTCATTGCATATTGTTAACTTTGTTCAATCTTAAATATTGAACTTTGTAATAAAAACTATTTTCTTAGTACGATAATCTATTTTTATAAAATCACTTTCAAAATAACATTTCTGAACGTAGCTAACGATAGTATTTGCTGATTTTACTTTTTTTATAACAGAAATTCTTGGTTTTTAAAGAACTTTAATTTAAGATAACACAAGTCGTGTGTTCATTACACATTTTTGAACTAGGGTGGTGGGGGGAGAGAGAGGTTTTTTAAATTTTTAAATAGAAGTTCCTTCTAAAGGTGATTAACTCTCCTTAGAACAGAATAGTCCAAATCTCTCTTTCGTCTATTAAATAATAATTGAGTTTTCAAGAAATCACTCTGTATGTAAAAAATACTTTATGTAAAACAATTTCGTTATTTATTAGATATCTAAACATAATTATCTACAAGAAAAAGTAAATGAAAATTATAATGAGTAAAAAGAGAAAGATTAAACCCTTGTGAGTGAAGAAACCAACATCAAAATATAGGTGACTAGACCACGTTCACTTTTCATAATAAATATAATTATAAACTAGGTCAGGGAAAACAAGAGGGGTTGGGGTAGGTATGGAGGTGGGGGAGGTAATCAAGACACCCTAAGGCTGCTCTTCTCTGCTCATTCAACTTTACCTCCTAATCACATTCCACATTCTTTCTCCGACCTTGGCGGGAAAATAAATTAGAGTAAAACGTGGTTATTCAACTTTTATGTCTCCAACTTTTCAAATGTTTATGAAAGTAAATTGTTGCATTACTTTCTACACTTCATTACTTGAGAAAGTTTTTTGATGATGGGGGGGGGCAATTTTTCAGTGATATCTTGACAATTTTTGTTCCTTATAAAGGTACAAAAATTGGTTTTCTTACACAATGTTAATTTATCTGTCAGCTGTTTTACCTCAATATCTATTTTGATTAAAACTACTGTCATAGGAATTTGAGATATAATATGCACAAAACATTGATTCCCTATAAGTTCAATATATTGAGTTTCATAGAATTTTGTCGTATGGAAGAGTTGACGTTCTGATAAATTCGACGCAGATTAAGTAAAAAAAGTAATTCTCAATTTGTATTACTGGTAATTCCAGTAAGGAATCCATTTGGTTATTCTGCACTTAGCTACCGTTTTTCAGTAATGCAAAATTAGAATTAGTTCTGGATACATCTGAGGGCAGCACTGTCGCATAATGGGAGAAAATGATAATTGGTACGAAAAAACAAATCGATAAACCTTTTATCTATTTTTTTCCCTCTTAATATCCGTAACAAAACGTAGAATCGACTTCTAGAAATTGATTTTATAAAAACGATTTGTAAAAGTTGTTATTTATTGCAAAATGCAAACATTTTCCATATAAAATTTACAAATGTTTTATAAAAGATTAATAATTATTAAACTAGTACATATTTGTTCTTTTAGAATCTGGTTACAAATTTTTACGTGGAAGATAATTGTATGTCAATATTGCTGTCAACGTAAAACGAAATATTTTGTTTGTAAAATATTATGAAAAAAATGTCCTGCATTACAGTAAATTATTATAATCTGCTAAAGGTTAATTACAAATCTAATTAGCGACAGAAGGGGAAATGTGTTCTTCCACAAAAATACTCTACCCTTTGTGAAATAAATATTTATCGATAAATAACAAATTTTACAAATTTAAATTCGGTTTTCATAAATCAATTCTAAATGTTATTACGAAAATTTAAAAACAAGAAAATCTCTTGATTTCGAGTTACTACTATTTTACCTCACTTGTACGTTGTTTAATTAACAAAATCATGTAAACCAGCTTTAACGAGAGTTCTCCCCTTGAGAAAAGTCAGCCTTGAGTTTGTAACAAAACTTCGGTTTTATTCGAATGCCGTATAGACGCGGAAGTAAAGTATTTTTTTAAGATGAATAACTTTTCAGTAATCATCGCCTTATTAAAAACAATAAGGAAGAAAACAACATTAAGTAAAGAACCTAAGCCCTCGAATACTCTAATAGCGTCAGAGTCGTGAAAGAACAAGTGTTGGTCAAGAGAGACCCTCAGCATTACTAAATTTCCATCTTTAGGGTTAAATTTGAGTAAAATTGAGTCTTCTAGCTCACATAGAAAACATAAAATAAGATGCATTTCTTCAGAAACCGTTGTTCTTCTAATTTTACATCGACGCTGGAGAGAAATTTTTATTTTGTTGTTGTCAAAGCGAAAACCTCCGGTAATTATCGCCTTACTAAAGAAAATGTAGTAAATAACATTCAAACCCTAGTCTTGAAAAAGTCTAATAGCATCAGAATCTTAAAAGAACAACATTTGGTCAAAACAGACATAAAGATAAAAGATATGGATCTAACCAAAGACTAAATAAAAAAAAAGTGTACATCCAGCTAGTTCCCTAGGGATTGCCAAATAATTATAAATAAAAACAATAATATTTATAATTTAAATAAAATCGACTTTAAATCGAAACATTGTAGTTTTTCTACTTTGTGGTTACCCTAAGCTCATATAGACTAGATAAATAAAGCTAACGACCCTCGGGATTTCTACAAAAGTCTTATTCTTTGAATTTTCTATAGACGATAAATAGTTATTTGTGCAACTAGTGAGCAAAGTGGCACTTTTTTAAACGAGAGAAAAATATTGACGCACGAGGCTGGCGAGTGCGTCAATTTTATCGAGTTTAAAAAAGACACTTTGCTCACGAATTGCACATTATACTTTGTCTACAGTTGTCCATATTTTAAAACTATCAACACTGAGTCAAAACTGAGTAAAACAAGTTCTCGCATCAAAACTGAGGTTATTTATGAATAATACAAATAACTTAGGTGTATTGTTGTGGAAAAGGGATTGCCAACTTCAAAACTCGGCAAACGAAAAATATTCTCCGTGTACATACACTGTCAATCATCTTCATGAATAATTACTTCCTTTTTCAACTTTTAAACCTTGTTTTGTTCTTTATTTATGTTATTTTACATGTAAGAATTAATCTAACCTACATACGGGACATTTCCTCTGTATATTATAAATCAATTCAAATAAACTTAACCTAAATTTAGTTTTGTTCGGTTGCCATCCGGAGTGAGCAAAGTAGTGTGCAAAGTAGTGGGCAAAGTGAAACTGTTGAGAAATCAGCTGTTTTGCAAACTAATTTAAATGAACAAAATGCCACTTTGTCAACAACTGTAGACAAAATAAAATTTCTTTGTTGTTAAAAGAGGAAAAACCTCCGATCATCATCGCCTTATTAAAAAAAAAAAAAAGAAAAAAATTTACACCCCCACTTAAAGTTTGAATTTTCAGGCCTCCCGATAATGTTTTCCTTTTTATTTTTCAAGATTCCATAATTTGAATATACAATTTTTTAATTTTAGTTTTTCAGTTTTAAAGAAAACTGTAAAAATATTATTTTGGAAGATTTGGGCACCATCAGTTAATCATAGAAGAGACTCCTTGATTTTACCTTCTTGTAGAGGCGAAAAATCTTTCGTTCATCATCGCCTTTAGAAAAAGAAGACAACTTAATGAACTTAAATTAAATTACCCTTGTCGTCGAATACTCTAAGAGCGTCAGAGTCTTAAAAGAACAAGATTTGGTCAAGTCAGATTTAAAGATAAAAGAGCTAACGCAAGACTAAGTGAAAAAAGTGCATATCCAGGTAGGATCTCTAGGGATTGCCACGCTCCTATTCACTATAAGTTCACCTCTTAAGTGTGGCGGATATAATACACGCTATATCTATTGTATTAAAAAACTAATATTATCCCTTAGATCTTCACATTTAAATCACCTTTTCACTAAACTCAACCCTCCGATTCTAACTTAGCATTTCAATTTTAACGATCAATAACTCTGACACATTCTAATAGAGATAATCAAACACTTCTTCAACACTAATAAAGATGTAATTTTGTCTTGAAAAAAAAAAGTATAAATTAAAAGTAAACATGAAAGATCTAAGATGGTCCCATATGTTGTGTTAAAAACTTGCAGCTGTTGAACAACTTGTTAACGCTTTTATTGGTAGTAAACTAGGGCTCGTAAAATGTCGGTAGAAGGCGATAAAACGCTTCGACACATGTTCTTCTTTTCTTCTCAGATCGTATATCCTTCAGAAGAAGACATGCGATCCAACTAAATAGTCTTACCTCTATCACGTATTATTAAAGACTTTAGATGTGTAAATAATAAATTATGAAGTGTTCATTTCTTTTGGAATTCTTTCTTTGGATTTTGTTTCTTCTGTTGAGGAGATTCTCATTTAGGTTCAACTGTGTCATTAAATGGACTCAAGTGGGAAAACGTGATGAAGACAATCATGGTACTTACCCAGCCCCATCATACAAACAGATCCTCTAAATGTAATCCAAAAGTTGATATTCTGGGATTTGAAAGAAATGTTAAATTGTATTGGTATATCGAGGGGCTTACCCCCTTTTATACAAGTTTGTTTAAAACAGTTTTTGTGTGTATCACTACTTTCTAAACTTTTATAAGGCCCTAACGGGTCTTATAGATGTGCGTGTTTAAGAGACAATGTATCGCCTTGGCGGACCTCAAAAATGTACTCGTGAAGGACTCACTCGTCAGCCTCGTGCTTTGGCTATGCTTGATCTTGTAACTATAGGAATATTAGGCTACTTCTTCTTGAAAGGTTAGAATTTCCTATTAGCCATTGTAGCAACGTTGAGTTCGTGCCATTACATGGATAATTGAAATCTGCAAATTTTTATAGTTATTCACACACCTATCCACTAAATATAAAATATCTTAACTTAACCTAACCTAACCTTATTTGTACTCTCCATCTGCGAAACCATAATTTAACCTAACCTAACCTAAACTAACCTCATTTTTAATATACGGTACAAAAACAATTTTTTTTTCACACAGCCATCCAGGAAAGCATAGGTTAAAGTAATTTAACGGCACTAAAACAATTTACAAATTTGTTCACACACCCATACACGAAACGATAGATTAACCTAATCTAACCTAACCTCATTTGTAATTAACGGTACAAAAACAATTTACAAACTTTTTCACACTCCCTTCCACGAAATTATAGATTAACTTAACCTAACCTAACCTAAGCTCATTGTAATAAACAATACAAAAAAAGTACAGACTTTTGCACACATCTATCCACGACACCATAACCTAACCTAACCTAACTCAATCTAACCTAACCTATCCTAATAAAAAGTAATCGCCTCTAATCTTTAATCGTTGGAACAGATTTTGGAAAAACCCCCAATTTTATGTTTTTATCTTACGGCACTAACTTCCAAAAAGTCTTGTCATATGTCAAATAATATTTTGATCCTTAAACAAAATGTCATGAAAATCGTAATTTTCTGTTTTTGACTTAAGGGAGTTTATCACTAAATAGCCTGAAGTAAACTGTAACAAGTTTTATTTTGGTTCGTTACATTGGAGACAAAAATCTAAAACTTAAATTTTTAAGAAAAGATTGTGATAAAATCCTTTTTTTTAATTTGGGTTTATGAAAAATACTCCAAGAAGTCTTGAGATACGGTTAAAATATGGCTGCATACCAAATTTTATCAAAATCGAAAAACCCGTTTAGCTATTGAGCACAGACATAAATGATTTCAAAGAACTCATGAAAAATATAAATAGATTTTCGTTTTACGCCATCAAAAAACTAAAAACTACGTAGGCCTACACTCTTGGCGACAAAGTAAACATATTTTTATAAACTCAATTACTTGTAAAGTAATTAAATATTGTCGCTGGGTGTTCACTCCGTAACTTTATTTGAAAATCTGAAAATAGCTTATGTTGTACGTGAAATATGACTTACTTACGAAATTGAACGAGAAATGAGAAAATCCTTCTTCAGATAAAATAAATCAGACAATTGCAACGAGAAAGAAAGAGAGAGAGAGACGAGACCAGGGGAGCTGATATTGGAAAATATGAATAGCGAGATATTGACACATAGAAAGCTTTGGAATATTATCATATGAGATATACAGAGGGAGACGGCTGATTGTTAGGTATTAGGGTCGGGGATATAAATAAAATGGCGGATTAAAGTGTAACAGGAATTTTGTAAATGTTGATAATCCAGATAGTACAAACTACGATGACGTAAATAGTTTCGGAATAGAAGCGTAAGTATTGGACAAAGTACAACAAATTCTCGGCAACCCCTCAAATGATAGGACTATAATTTATTTTGTTTAAACGTATAAGTTTTTACTTTCCACAAATACATAGTTTAGTGTAAGTTATACATACGATGGTTTAAAAAATTTATGTTGTGTTTGTCTTAGATATCCTTGTCGTCTACAGACAAAACAAGTGATTTAATTTTAATCTGATTTGGTACGTGAGTTCATTTCGACCATATATAGTACCAAAGTTTTATTTCTTTTAAATTCAAGAAGAAAAAATTCATAAGAAAACAGCTGTGTGCATGTAATCATATGTAATAAACACAGTTAATCTATTTTAGTTTCTTAATATTCAAGAATTATTGTTATATTTTTGTAGTATTTATTAATGAGCCAGCCTCACTGGTAATAATTTCATAGAGTTTATTGGAAAGCCAGCTTTAATTGTCGCAATTTTGTAGTAATTATTAATGAGCCAGCCTCACTTGTAGTAATTTCATAGAGTTTATTGGGAAGCCAACTTTAATTGTCGCAATTTTGTTGTAATTATTAATGAGCCAGCCTCAATTGTAGTAATTTCATAGTGTTTATTGGGAAGCCAACTTTAATTGTCGCAATTTTGTAGTAATTATTAATGAGCCAGCCTCACTTGTAGTAATTTCATAGAGTTTATTGGGAAGCCAGCTTTAATTGTCGCAATTTTGATGTAATTATTAATGAGCCAGCCTCAATTGTAGTAATTTCATAGTGTTTATTGGAAAGCCAGCTTTAATTGTCGCAATTTTGTAGTAATTATTACTGAGCCAGCCACAATTGTAGTAATTTCATAGTGTTTATTATAAAGCCAGCTTTAATTGTCGCAATTTTGTAGTAATTATTAATGAGCCAGCCTCACTTGTAGTAATTTCATAGAGTTTATTATGAAACCAGCTTTAATTATCGCAATTTTGTAGTAATTATTAATGAGCCAGCCTCGCTTGTAGTCATTTCATAGAGTTTATTATGAAACCAGCTTTAATTATCGCAATTTTGTAGTAATTATTAATGAGCCAGCCTCACTTGTAGTAATTTCATAGAGTTTATTAGGAAGCCAGCTTTAATTGTCGCAATTTTGTAGTAATTATTAATGAGCCAGCCTCAATTGTAGTAATTTCATAGAGTTTATTGGGAAGCCAACTTTAATTGTCGCAATTTTGTTGTAATTATTAATGAGCCAGCCTCAATTGTAGTAATTTCATAGTGTTTATTGGGAAGCCAACTTTAATTGTCGCAATTTTGTTGTAATTATTAATGAGCCAGCCTCAATTGTAGTAATTTCATAGTGTTTATTGGGAAGCCAACTTTAATTGTCGCAATTTTGTTGTAATTATTAATGAGCCAGCCTCAATTGTAGTAATTTCATAGAGTTTATTGGGAAGCCAACTTTAATTGTCGCAATTTTGTTGTAATTATTAATGAGCCAGCCTCAATTGTAGTAATTTCATAGTGTTTATTGGGAAGCCAACTTTAATTGTCGCAATTTTGTAGTAATTATTAATGAGCCAGCCTCAATTGTAGTAATTTCATAGTGTTTATTGGGAAGCCAACTTTAATTGTCGCAATTTTGATGTAATTATTAATGAGCCAGCCTCAATTGTAGTAATTTCATAGTGTTTATTGGGAAGCCAACTTTAATTGTCGCAATTTTGTTGTAATTATTAATGAGCCAGCCTCAATTGTAGTAATTTCATAGAGTTTATTGGGAAGCCAACTTTAATTGTCGCAATTTTGTTGTAATTATTAATGAGCCAGCCTCAATTGTAGTAATTTCATAGTGTTTATTGGGAAGCCAACTTTAATTGTCGCAATTTTGTAGTAATTATTAATGAGCCAGCCTCACTTGTAGTAATTTCATAGAGTTTATTGGGAAGCCAGCTTTAATTGTCGCAATTTTGATGTAATTATTAATGAGCCAGCCTCAATTGTAGTAATTTCATAGTGTTTATTGGAAAGCCAGCTTTAATTGTCGCAATTTTGTAGTAATTATTACTGAGCCAGCCACAATTGTAGTAATTTCATAGTGTTTATTATAAAGCCAGCTTTAATTGTCGCAATTTTGTTGTAATTATTAATGAGCCAGCCTCACTTGTAGTAATTTCATAGTGTTTATTGGGAAGCCAGCTTTAATTGTCGCAATTTTTTAGTAATTATTAATGAGCCAGCCTCACTTATAGTAATTTCATAGTGTTTATTGGGAAGCCAGGTCTACTTGTCGTAATTTTATAATATTTATTCATGAGCCAGCCTCACTTGTAATAATTTAATAGTGTTTATTGGAAAGCAAGCTTTAATTGTTGCAATTTTGTAGTAATTATGAATAAGCCAGCCTCAATTGTAGTAATTACATAGTGTTTATTGGAAAGCCAGCTTTAATTGTCGCAATTTTGTAGTAATTATTACTGAGCCAGCCACAATTGTAGTAATTTCATAGTGTTTATTGGAAAGCCAGCTTTAATTGTCGCAATTTTGTAATAATTATTATTAAGCGAGCCTCAAGAATTGTAGTAATTTCATAGTGTTTATTGGAAAGCTGGCTTTAATTGTCGCAATTTTGTAATAATTATTAATGAGCCAGCTTCAATTGTAGTAATTTCATAGTGTTTATTGGAAAGCCAGCTTAAATTGTCGCAATTTTGTAGTAATTATTAATGAGCCAGTTGTAGTGATTTCATAGTGTTTATTGGAAAGCAAGCTTTAATTTTCGCAATTTTGTAGTAATTATTACTGAGCCAGCCACAATTGTAGTAATTTCATAGTGTTTATTGGGAAGCCAACTTTAATTGTCGCAATTTTGTAGTAATTATTAATGAGCCAGCCTCAATTGTAGTAATTTCATAGTGTTTATTGGGAAGCCAGCTTTAATTATAGCAATTTTGTAGTAATTATTAATGAGCGAGCCTCACTTGTAGTAGTTTCATAGAGTTTATTAGAAAGTCAGCTCTATTTGTCGTAATTTTATAGTAGCCTATTTATTAATTAGCCAGTCTCATTTGTAATATTTTCAGCTTGTATTTTGTGATAATAATTATTGAGTTAACTCCACTTATCATAATTTTTGTAGTGATTAACGGTGAGCCAGCTTTACTATTCATAATAGTTTAATCATTAGTCAGTTAACTAGACTTAATATAATTTTTATATTAAAACATGATGAGCTAGTTTTACTTTTCATAATTGTGGAGCAAAAATAATGTCCCAACTAATCCTTCAGTCTCTCTAAATCATCTCATTATACAATAGTTTCATTATACCATTTATTTAATGACATTTAAATATGCACTGTTACCTGAAATTCAATCAAATTGTTGAATTATTATTATTTCTTTATGTTCGTACAATCAGTATATAGGCTATGAAATATTTTCTCCTAGAGAAACAAATACATAGAATTAACACCCTTAATTAGAATTCTGTTAATTGTTTTGTAGTAAATAATAGTGACCCAGTCCAGTTTATCGTAATTTTCTAGTATTTATTGGAGAGCCAGCTACACTTGTCATAATTTTATAATAATTATCTTAAATTTATAATTATTATAGCTTGCTCCACTTATCGTAATTTTGTATGAAAGGTGAGCCAACTCCATTTGTCGTAATTTTATAGTATTTATACAGTTAATTTGTCGTAATTTTATACTAATAATCAATGACAACCGAACATCTTCTCCGAACATTTAACTTTTTGGAGGTTTTATTCAATTCTCTCTGTTCTACAGATATATATTCTATTTAATTGTTTAACGCAAAATCCTAAATAATTTAACATAACTACACATAATCAGTTAAGAGTTGTATCAATCAATTACTGAAGGACAAATCGAGGAATGGTTGGAAATAATTTAATTCCAGTTGTTTATATTTATTTGATTGACTTCTTGTAACTTGATGTTATTTAAGGTGTTTGATTGTCATGTAAAATAGTGTTACACAAAAGCGTAAACTAACGTCTTTGTCGCCCCAGGTAGACGATGCCCGTGACCCTTATTTGCATTCGGGGGGTGATGACCCCATGCATATGCATGCTTCAATAACCCACAATACAAGAGAGAGATGAAAAGGTTTTGAGTTGAAAAACTACCCCGTCCGGCCCATCCTTTCGTTCTTACATAATGTTTTGCCGAACGTAATTTTTTCCCATCAGCAGCAACAAAAACCCCTTCCCCTGTCAACCATTGAATGCCGAGGGATGATTTGTAGGCCATCTGCATAGGCTGGCATATGCATATGAGTCTTAGGCTTAACTCTTAACGAATTTCTTTTTTTATGTAGTGGAAAAAATGAGTAAACCCCCTCGGTGTCATTAATTCACGGGACGAACTTTTTTTCTACCCTTTTTTTTGTAGGACATCACGCCCTGTTTTTTTTTACATATAGGCACTCTAAAAGTGTAAACATATTAAATTACTTTAACATATAATCGACAGTTGGCTTGAGAGTAGAGAGTCTATCTGTTCTGAATATATTTCTAAATTTATTTTTATTTGTTGCTATTTAAAAAGGTGGAATGGTTCGCAATTAAAACCAAGGTTGTTATTATTTTTTCTTGTTGTTTAAAAGCGGGAAAACCTCTCTCCGTTATCATACGCCTTATAAACAAAAGGAAGAAAAACATATAAAATATAAACCACTAGCCCTTGCATACTAATAGCATCAGTGTCGGCAAAGAACAAGAGTTGGTTAAGACAGACCTGATCAGAAAGTGTAGCCTAGGACAAAATGAAAAAAGCGTAGTATCCATCAGGAATGCTACGTCCGTGTTAATAAAATCAGGATGTTAATAAAATGACTAGAAATGGTAATTTGTTTAAATGTTGTCCAATTGTGTTTGGTTTACTTTTTTGAAGAAACATTTGACGATTTTTTTAAAACTGTCGGGAGCATTTTTTACAGATTTATTTTTACCTTAAACCAGATGTAATATAGTATTATAAATACAGGGTGGTAGAAAAGTACGAGAAAAGTTTCACATAAAGATTCTATGAAGTTAAAAACTCGTCAATACAAATATCTTGACCTTACCTATGTTCAAGGTCAATGAAAAGGTTTGTACTAAACACAGGGTGTTCTGAAAAATTAAAAAATAAGCTTTTTGTATGTTTGCAATTTGTTTAATAAGTACAATTTACATTTGTTTTATATTTGTTCTTGTTTCAAAATATTTAGCACGAAAAAAAATTTAATCGGCGGCATTTTGAAAGAGTTAAAGGTCACATTTGAATTTATTTTGCTATTCTGACAGATGGATTTTGATATTTTTATTAAAAGCATTAGAATTTTAAAATATTTTGTTTCTACATCAATCTTGGGGTTTTAGACAACTACCAAGAAATTATATTTCATGTTTTTTTGTCAATAAGTCATTTATTTTTTGCTACAGACAAAATACAAAATTGTTTTGTTTGACATTCAAATAGGAAACTTTTTGTCTCTTGTAAATTTTTTGGGAAGTTAATAGTTTTCGATATTTCAATATTAAATATTTTAAACGGCTGCCATTTTAAAAATATACAGTAAAGTTTTTATTTTCGCTACACTTATAAAACGTAACATACAAAATGTGTATACCCACTCTAAATCTGAACTCACTATCTTTTCTATTTCCAAAGTTAAAATTTGTTTGTAAAAAAATAAAATGGCAGATATCTGGAAAATTAAGTCTTAAAAAAAATATATATATTCTTATTTTTTTTTTTATCCTGGCCCACAGAATCATTTCCTAAACATTGTCAGCTTACTTACGGGACATTCTGTAAAAGGAAATTTATGTAATCGGTCAAAAAAATCTGTCAATTTTTTTGGTGGTATCCTTTCTATTTAGAGGTCCCCTTAGTTGAAAAAAACATTTTTTTCCCTGAAATGATGTCTGTCTCTCCCTGTCGTATGTAGCCTACAGTATTCTTGATTTCAAAACGTGTGAACCGATTTCAATCAAATTTGGTGTGTAAGCAAATTTAAACCATATTTCGGGACATTTTAAAACAATTTTGATTAGGGGCCAACTCAAAATTTTCGGTATCTGCATTAAAAAAATGACTTTTTTCAAAGTCGACTCTAAATATTTTGATACAATTATGCTCAACTCTTGTCTTTAAGGACTCAAAAAAACTTATTGGTGATATCTCTGAAAATTACCACTAAAACACAAAAACTCGTTCATGGGATTTCTTTAATTTTATTTGTGAAGTGAAGATTGATGACCCAAATTTCGCGTGAAAAGTAGCAAGTAAAAAAAAGATATCATCTTTTAGGATAATTAGCAAAACAGAAATGGAACCTGGCGGCCATCATTAAAAAAAGCTCGATTTTAATCAAATACGACTTCGGTTGAGTAAATGTTTATGCCACAAGTGATACAAGTTTTGGTTTTTCTTTAAGTATATTGGCAATAAGAGCGTCAATTGTTGGAATTGGTTAGGTTAGGTTAGGTTAGGTTAGGTTATGTTAGGGGAGGTTAGGTTAGGTTAGTTAGATTAGGTTAGGTTAGGTTAGGTTAGGTTAGGTTAGTTTAGGTTAGGTTAGGTTAGGTTAGGTTAGGTTAAGTTTGTTAGGTTAGGTTAATCTATAATCGACAACCACCGAAATAATATTTTTATATAATAGATTTTGCTTCGTTTTTGAGGTTCAGTAACTTAGAAAGTTTATGCAATATTTTCCCACCGTTTATTTAAAATTAAATTTGTTTTAATAACGTACAACTATAAAGTTAAAGAAATATATTATGCAAGAGAGTGAGAGTAGGCCTGTAATGATGTGTCAAGCACGCTACCTGACAATGTTAAGTACCCAATTATATCACCACCACAGGCAAACAAATATTTTATTTCTACTCTTCCAAAGTTCCTGGACGTAAGTGGCGAAGTACGTTTTGAATGGCTTAAATGGGTCGGAACTGATGAGAGGGTGCATAATTAAGAACAACCCTTTGAAAGGGCGCTTTACCTGAGCCTGCTCATTACACATTCAGCTGTACCTTAAGCAAATGAAGTTCACAAAAAGCAGGATGCGCTTGTTCGTCCGTTGCGTCACCATCTGCACTAATTTTCAAATCAAACAACAATTAGAAAGTTGAACTTCCGCCCGCTGTCAGGAGCATCCTTCTTTAAGGGTTGGGTTTTTTGTAATTATATTTCATGTTTGTATTGAAAGTATCGGAAACATGTTTAAGATGCAGTCTGGCTAACATTTGGCTTTGAATGACAAATAATTTCAAGAGCGTTTCTACTTGACTGAATATTAAACAATTTCATTAATTTGAGTAGTACGCCTATTAGGCCTACTACTTTACGAGTAGAAAAAGACCTGAAAATTCTTTGTGGGACACCCTGTATAAAGGAGATCCCACATTTTGAGTAAGTGTTGCACAATTTTTAGACCCCTCAAAATCTGAAACATATAAAGCAATGAGAAGATAACTAAATAATAAAAAAACTGAGAAATATCCATAAAAAAAAACTTTATTGTAATCTATTCGACGTTTCAATGATTAAGTTATCATCTTTAGTGACACTAACCTATAAGAGACAAAACACTAAACTACAAATCTGCAGGAGGCATTAACATCCCTTGTACTTTAGTTTCATAAAGTGTGCATGTAACAACTACAGATGATGCTCAGTCGGTCACTGAGCATGACGACCACGAGGGCCCAAGCTGGATTTACACCTTGTTTCATATAGTCTTGGGTTAGACCCCTTTCTTTCATCTTTATATCAGATTTATCTTGACCAACTCTTGTTATATTCCAGAGCTGACGTTAATAGAGAATTCAAAGTTTTTTATATTTTGTTAATTTCTTCCTCTTTTTACAAGGAGATGATGACTGGAAGGTTTCAATTCTTTTTCATTGCTAGTGGGATTTTCATTTACCATCGAAAAGTTGTTAGTTATACAGGCTGTAGGCCTATATAAGAAATAGATAAGAAATTGAGTTCAGATTTTGTATAGGCATTTTCTATGTTACGTTTTAGAAATCTACCAAACACCTAGACTTTATTTTTATTATTTACAACCGTTATATATTTTTTAAAGTTAACGGTTTTGGAGATATTCAACGTTAAAAGTTTTAAACGACGGCCATTATGAAAATTTTAAAAATAGTTTTTGTGTTTGGTACACTTGTAAAACGTAACATATAAAATGCTTATACCAAATCTGAACTCAATATCTTATCTATTTCTGGAGTTATAATGATTTTGTAAAAGAACAAAATGGCGGATAGACGGATAATGAAGCGGAATTCAACTATACGTTATTTTATATTTTTTGTTTGTTTTTGTGGATATAATTCGAAATTGAATAGCCAATTCACTTTTTCTGGAACACCCAGTAGATTGGATATAGTTTAAATAAATAAGGAAATAAACAATGTACAAAGTTGTTATGACATTGGTTATGCATGTTATCTGCATATTGACTTACCTTATCGCTTATCCGCGGGTATGAAAGGTTATATATGTAACAACTTAACCTAAATTATTTGTGTTAATTCCTGCTATTATTAACATCATTTTAAAAAAAAAAATAAAAGGGATTCTACTAATAAAAAGAGAATAATAGTGGGGTTGAAATTTTTTAAAAAGATGATCCCATTGTATAAAATCGTAAGTAAAAATTAGTAAATTTCTGACTAATTTTCAATGAGAACATAATTTTATGACCAAATGAAAGGGATTCGATTTAAAAAAAAAAGAGAAATAGATTGAGGGAAAAGGTCCCCATTGTATAAAATTGCAAGTAAAAATTAGTAAATAGGCTATCTGACTAATTTTCAGTTTAGATTTTGTGACCAAATGAAAGAAATTATATTTTAAAAAAGAGATAAATCTTGGAGTTGAGATTCCGAAAAAGGTCTCCATTGTGTAAAAATCGCTAGTAAAAAATTACTAAATTTCTGTTTAATTTTCAGTTTATGACATGATTTTATGACCATATGGAAGGGATTATATTAATAAAATAGAAAAATAGTGTGGTTTAAATTCCGAAAAGGTCCCCATTGTGTAAAATCGCGAATAATAAATTGTAAATTAAATTTCTGACTAATTTTCAATTTTTAACACGATTGTATGGCCAAATAAAAGGGATTAAATGAAAGAAAGAAAAATCGTGGAATTGAAACTCCTGAAAAGGTCCCCTATTGTTTAAAATCGCAAATTAAAATTAGTAAATTACATTTCTGACTAATTTTCAATTGAGAACATGATTTTATGACCAAAAGAAAGGGATTTGATTTAAAAAGGAGAAATATAGTGAGGGAAAAGGTCTCCACTGTGTAAAGTTCTAAGTAAAAATTAGTAATTTTCTGACTAATTTTCAATTTAGAACACGATTTTATGATTATTTTATGATCAAATGAAAGGGATTCAATTTAAAAAAGAGAAATAAAGTAGGGTTGAAATTCCGAAAAATATATCCATTGTGTAAAATAACTTAACATAACTTTCTCTATAGGCTACTATGTACAGGATATATCATTATAAAATATCCTTACACTATTATTATCATCCTAATTTCATTGTTTTATTAGTATTCAATTATTTTCCCCTGCAAACTAATCATCAATTGTGCCCGCGCATCGACAAACACTGAGCAATAAAGTTTCATTTCTACTGAAGCGCTTCACAAAAAATCTAACGATCGCATTAATTGCATCGGTTCAATTAGTTAATTATACTTTTAAAATCAATTAAACCCAAATTAACATCGCTACATTTCTGCGCTCAATTTAATTTGCTCTGCTCTTTAATTGAAATCATCAAATTTCACTGTAAACGATTCATCCAGTTTTAAGAGCACCATTTCAATTTTCACGTTTTTACAAGTAGGCTCTAATTAAAAACCAGTTGTTAAGCCGCATTTTTAAATAAAAATTGTTCCAAACAAATGTAATAGTCCAACAAACCCATTCTCTAAATGAAATAGTAATACATAAAATTATACATATTCATTATATCTTCCCCTACCACGAAAAAAAAACTACTTTACCTGAAATAAAATATAATGTTGTTTATTAAACACCCCCCCCCCCACGATTTACTTATAAAAATAACTTAATTTCTACACCACATTGATGCGAAAATTTTTTAACAATTTATTTTGAATATATAAATAAATATTGAGCTTGACTTGTAAGATGATAGACTATTAGATAGAATAAAACTAGAACACAAGATCTCACAAAAATTACTTTCACTTAATCAAACGCTTTTCAACCACAAAGTCGCCATCCTCAGTGATACACGAGCTAGGATAACTAAACTATAACTGTATTTTAGTATAACTTAAGATATAATTTATTTATTGTAGCTCATGTATCACTGTGGATGGCGACTTTGTCTTTGAAACGCGTTTGATTAAGTAAACGTAAATTTTGTGAGATCTTGTAGCATATTTGGAATATTGTAAATACAAGATGATTCGCAAAACACCGGTAAAATTTCGGGAGGTGATAAGCAACCTATGAATAAGCAACAAAAGTTCGTGTGAATTTGTACTAAAAAACTGTTAGTCGGTCTGAGCTTTTATAAAAAAATTTGTTTATAAAACAGTTTAAGTCAGAGCTATCAAATTTGGTATAGGCCCTACTCTTTTATCTTAGAGACCAAATTCACGTAAAATTTGAAAATTGTATATCGGTTTCAAAATGACGGTAAACATTTTTTTATTCATAATACTGTAGCATTAAAACGGGTTGTATAAAACAGTTTACTAATCGCCATTTTGAAACCGATAAAGATAGAATTTTAATTTTTTTCATGAATGTGGCCTTTATTGAATATGTACACCAAATTGCATAGGTCTATCTTAAAATATTCTTTTAAAATAACTCTTTTTCTAAATACACAAACAAACAGACACTAAGCGTGTTTGAGAGTTTATATGAACGTTTTTGCTTAATCCAGTTTTCCTATCACCTCTCTAATATCGATTACTCGCGAATCACTCTGTAACAACTTATGTACTATTTACAAGACAACTTTAATCGATTCATCACAACTGTTATTCAATATAAATTAAAATTCAGTTTTTATTGTTACAGATATTATCGTCTTGAATTTTGCTAATTACTCCTCAACCGAAATTATCTTTTATTTAAAATTTTTCTCACCGATTTTGGCGTTTCATATTTATTTTTCCGAAAATTATGAAAATGTAGATCTGTATAGGGAAAGTTATCTAGTCTACCGTCTGCCCTTTACAATTCAAACGCGGATTTGGGGCTTTAAAAAAAACACAAATTTACGATTTTCTCGAAAATGCTAACTTGATTAATTTTTGCTCAATTGTAACTCTTAATGATTCAAACCAAACATATTGATCTCCATGCCTTCAAAAATTTAGATTCGGAAGTTAACCATAAAAAAAAAAAAAAAAAAAAAAAAAAAAAAAAAAAGTTAAAAAATGTCTAAAAATCAGCTCAAATTTTAAAAAACGTTAATGACCCAAATCAGCGAGCGAAACGGCAAGTTCGATTTTATTCAAATACAATTTACGGTGAGGACCCTTTATGACACAAACTAAGCACCCAAAAATACGGAGTGTTACATAAAACCTTAGCGCACTGTACAAGATCAGATTCTACAATTCCAAATTAGTGAAAAAAGTTCAGTAACTTTTTTCGAATTCAATTTAGTTTAGTCGCAATCCGCCATTTTATTTCTTCACTAAAACTCACAATAACTCTAGAAATAGATATGATATTCGGTTCAAATTCGGTATAAGCATTTTGTATGTTACGATTTACAAGTGTACCAAACACAAATACAAGGGATGCCAAATTACCAGCCTTAAGGGTTAAATTTGTTTTTAAATTTTAATAGACTAAAATTGAATCTAAATAGTAATTATGAAGTTCTTCTAATTTGTTTTTACCCTAAACTCACATAGACTACATGAAAATAGGTGAAGATTCAGCTAGGGGTCCCGGGGTTGCAAAACTACCATACTTAAGGTTAAATTGGAATACAATTTAATCTAAATCGCAATTTTGTAGTTATTCTATTTTGTGTCTATCCAAAACTCACATAAACTACATGAAAAATTTGTAAATTCAGCTAGGTATCACGTAATTGGCAAATTACCATCCTTAAGGGTTAAATTGAGTAAAATTTAAATAAAATTGAATCTAAGTACCAACTTTGAAGTTCTTCTAATTTGTGTTTAACCTAAACCCACTTAGAATACTTGGAAAAAGTATAGATTCAGTTACATCTCTCGGAATTGTTAAATTACGATCTTTAAGTGTTAAATTTGATTAAAATTTGAACAAAATTTAATATAAATTTCAATTTTGTAGGTTTTCTACGGTGTTTTTACTGTAAACTCACATATATAGGCTACTACAAAAATGATGGTGTAGCCTATATCCAGCTAGATCTCTCGGAATTGTCATAAAACAATCTTTAAGGGTTAAATTTGAGTACAATCAATATAATACCGACAATTTTGTAGTTTTTATACATTGTGTTTACCCGAAGCTCACACGGCAAAGTGTAGATCCAGCTAGTGAACTTCGGAATTGCTACCTCCGTACTCACTATCGTGAGCCTTTGAGTTCATCTTCCTTTATCCTACTACATAGCTTATATGTGAGTAAACAAAACTTAAAATGACTCATGTTACAGCTAATTTGTGGGCATAATCCAAATTTAATCGAAATCGGTTTAAACGTTTAAGCTGAAGCTCACTGCACAGCCTTTAAAACGGAAAATAATAATCCAATAAATCACTTTCAATTTTAGGTTATGTCAAAATTATTATTTCGATGAAAAAATCAGCATACAATTATTACAAAAGTATCTCAATTCTACGTAATGAAAGAAATACCTAATTAAAAGCCTACATAATTAAAACACAATTTGCACTGCCTTTTTAATTATCACATAATTACACTTTATTCCACTCTTGTTTATAGAATCGAACTATCGCTGAACAAATTACAAAACTGTTATGTCCACAACCTGGCAGATTGCTAAAAACTGCTAATAGAAATATAAACTAGTCAGCCATATTGGCTAAACCACACCCCTTTAGTATTGTTTCCGGTTATTTTGCGAGCCTCCCCCTTGTCCATTGGTTACCCCGGCAACCGTGCCCACTACGAATTCGCCACGTGTTCTTGTGTCCCTTCATGCATCCCCCTTTTACTTCAATATTCCATCTATGTACACAACATACAACCCTCTAGTAAGTCCTTGTTTAATAATGTTATATATATTTTGCTGATTAAATTAATATCTTGCAGGATAAAGTGTCCTAGATCAATAACAACAAATAATTTGTGTTGATCTACTAGGCCTATGATGTTAATTAACCTTTAGAATCCTAACGTAGGCCTACTTCTGGCGGTACGATTTTCCGCTCGGACACCAAAGAATATGAAATAGGCACTGATATTAACCTTACAAGTAATTTGGTAAAAAGTTTGGTTCATTACAAGAGTTGAAAAACATAACTACTTTTTACAATAATTTCGCAAGTCCAAACATTTCCAAAAAAATGTAAGTTATAAATTATTAAATGTAGACTAACCATTTTTTTAAATTTTTTAATTGTGGTAATGCTTTTAAAATTATAATGATTTAAACATCAAATGAAAATACACTACCCCTAAAACCATTAAATAAAGTGAATTTAATGCAGTTCTACGAGGACTCTCACGAAGAAATCGTTATTTTTGAATTAATATGCCGGACACGTGGATCAAATTTTTGAATACATTAGCAAAATGAGGAAGGTGTTCCATCCTGTTGGAAAAAGAGTCCCTCATCTCTGGCAAAGATGAGGAAGTTATGTGATCAGTTAATATTGATCCGTATCTGTCTCCAGTCATTGTCTGATGGGAAATCTCATCCTTGGTGACGCCAGACTAAACAGAATAACTCTTCCTATAAGATAGTGTTATAATATAAAGTTGTTATGACATGGGTTATGTAACTTACGTTATCTGCATATTGACTTACGTTATCTCACTTTATCTAAATATTGACTAACGTTATCTCATTTTATCTGTATATTGACTTACGTTATTTCACCTTATCTGAATATTGACTAACGTTATCTCATTTTATCTGAATATTGACTAACGTTATCTCATTTTATCTGAATATTGACTTACGTTATCTTATTTATCTGAATATTGACTAACGTTATCTCATTTTATATGCATATTGACTTACGTTATCTTACTTTATCTGTATATTGACTTACGTTATCTCACTTTATCTGTATATTGACTTACGTTATCTCACTTTATCTGCATTTTGACATACTTTATATTACTTAATATGCATATTGACTTACGTTATCTCACTTTATATGCATATTGACTTACGTTATTTTACTTTATCTGCATATTGACTTAAGTTATCGCAATTTATCACCATATTGGCTTACGTTATCTCTCTTTATCTGTAGGTATATTGACTTCCGTTATCGCACTTTATCTGTAGGTATATTGACTTACGTTATCGCACTTTTCTCCCTATTGACTTACGTTATCTCACTTTATCTGTATATTGACTTACGTTATCTCACTTTATCTGTATATTGACATACGTTATCTCACTTAATATGCATATTGACTTACGTTATCTCACTTTATATGCATATTGACTTACGTTATCTTACTTTATCTGTATATTGACTTACGTTATCTTACTTTATCTGTATATTGACTTACGTTATCTCACTTTATCTGTTTATTGACTTGCGTTATCTCACTCTATCTTCATATTGACTTACGTTATCTTACTTAGGCTAATTTGCATATTGACTTACGTTATCTCACTTTATATGCATATTGACTTACGTTATTTCACTTTATCTGCATATTGACTTAAGTTAACGCAATTTATCACCATATTGGCTTACGTTATCTCTCTTTATCTGTAGGTAGGCATATATTGACTTCCGTTATCGCACTTTATCTGTAGGTATATTGACTTACGTTATCGCACTTTTCTCCATATTGACTTACGTTATTTCACTTTATCTGTATATTGACTTACGTTATCTTACTTTATATGCATATTGACTTACGTTATATTACTTTATATGCATATTGACTTACGTTATCTTACTTTATATGCATATTGACTTACGTTATCTTACTTTATATGCATATTGACTTACGTTATCTTACTTTATATGCATATTGACTTACGTTATCTCACTTGATATGCATATTGACTTACGTTATCTTACTTTAATGCATATTGACCTACGTTATCGCACTTTTTCTTCATATTGACTTACGTTATCGCACTTTTTCTCCATATTGACTTACGTTATCGCACGTTATCTGCATGTTGGCTTACCTTATCGCTTATCAGCGGGTATAGAAGGTTATGCAGGGTGATTGAAATTTCACGGTTTGGCGGCTGTTTTATTCGATAAGTACAAAAGTTACGAAAAATTAAAATGTTAACTTCAGAATTATTGAGTTAAAACTAGAGGAATTGCCAAAATTTTCATATTATCAGCCAGATTTCCAATTTAGCGGTGAGGTCTAATTTTTATTCTATTTTTTATAGGCCCTAATTGTGAATAAAACACATTATTCACAATTAGCGCTACAAGCACTTAAATGCTTTAAAAATTCGTAAATTGAATAAATTTCCAAAGACGATTTTTCTCTTTTTACAAAGTCAAATCAGGTGGAACTAAACTAGAATTAGGATAAAATGTGTAATAATACTACTGACATTTTTTTTTTTGTTCTTTAGACTGTGGAATAACAGTTATCAGTAGAGAAAAAAAATCCAGTAATTGTCTAGAACATCCACAGTATCTTTGTTATTACTAAGTGTATTATGTTTTGTGAATTAAAGACAAATTGTAGCCTATTATTAAACACTGTTAAATACATTTGTTTCGGCTGTAATATCTAATTCACAAGTTCTAGTCCATCCAGTAATAATTACAAACTGGTGTGAGCCAGTAGGTGTTCTAGACAATTGCCAGAAAAGTTCAATAAAAGGAAGTTGGTAACATCGCCTCTTCGAAAACTGTCATCATTTTTTGAAGCTGTTTCACATTGTAAAGTTTGGATAGCAGCTGTTTTATGGAATAAAGAGTAGCAATTAACTACCTGATATTTATAGAGTGTATTGCCAACATTATTTTTATCTAAAAAATAATTGTTAATTTCTAACAAATACACTAGTCTACTATTTTTTAGTCCTGCCACATAGTAAAAACAATTTTTTTTTTTCAAACTTTTATGATTTTTATACTGGGTGTTTCAGACCACATGGACACTATCTGTAGCGCCTATTCGAAACCAGATAAAAATTTCCTTTCAATTAGAACCCCCCCCTTTTTCGGTTCCAAAAAATTCAGGAAAATTATTTTCGACGCTCCTCAATGACCCAAAAACAGGGTTGCAGGGTGGTGTTTTGGGAATATTTTCAAATAGAAACATAGGAAAATTTTCCAAAAACACCACCCTGCCCCCCAAAAGTGCCCTTTTGGGTCATTGAGGAGCGTCGAAAATTATTTTCCTAAATTTTTTGGGGTCGAAAAGGGAGGGGTTCAAATTGGAAGGATATTTTTATCTGGTTTCGTTTAGGCGCTACAGATAGTGTCCATGTGGTCTGAAACACTCGGTACATTAGTGTTCTATTCATATTGCTAAAAAAACCTAACATTCAGCAATTACTGTTAAAACGATGTAATTTATCAAAATCCGCTCTTCCGATTTCGTTCAAATTTTAATGAAATGTGAAAATTATAGACCAAAAATTGTCTGTAAAATCGCAAGGTTGGGGGAGGGTAATTATTATGCAAAAACATTTTAGTTCTAGGTTAATCATGGGTTTTGTAGACAACTGCCCAGAAACTATGTTCCTTGTTTTTTGTCAATAGGCCTAACTCAGTTATCCTTTCACCTGCAATATAGGCTATAGACTATAGACTCTATGTACGAAAATGTTTTATTTTACATTATAAAAGGAAACTTTTTGAACCTTCAGAATTTCTTTTAAAGTTAATGTTTTTCAAGATACTAATTATTTTAAATGGCCGCCATTCTAAAAATATACAAAATAAAGTTTTTATTTTCAATAGACTAGGCCTACACTTGTAAAACGTAACATACAAAATTCGTGTACTAAATCTGAACTCAATAACTTTTTTTACTTACAAAGTTATGTTTTTAGTAAAAAAAAAACAAAATGGCGAATATATAGAAAACAGCGTTTTCCTGAAAAAATATCCTTAATTGTTTCTTTATCCTGACCTAAAGAATCATTTCTAAAGTTTGACAGCTTAATTACGGGACAACCTATATAGTCTCCGAGATTCATTTGCACATTATGACTGACAATGACAAAAACTTTGTACAATGTTTGTGCATAATTTATTTCCTTTTGTTTCCGCTCATGAAATAGGAAATCCTCTTAGGCGGACGATTAAGCAGAAGGATATTACACAATTAAAATATGTTTATTACAGACCAACAATTTACAGGCTAATTTCAAACCATAAATTTAAAACGTTTAAAGTAAATTACACAAAACGTGTGTGGCAGCATTAAGTATAATAATAACAGTAATATGTAGACTGGCCTGAGCTATCATTGGTTAAACATATGTTTTGTCTGTCCAGTCATTGGTTGTAAGACTAGCCGTAACCGGAAGTCACGTCTTCTACCGGAAATGCGCATCTGTTTCTCAGTATTTATTACTTTCTTTTCCATTTGAAGACCTATCTGCAACAAGTACTGGTACTTGATCAAAATGTATGAACCAATGCGCATGTGCTGTGAAGGAGTTTTTTTCTTGTGAGATCAGAGCTTATCTAGTCTTGGCATGATGCTCGGGTTGTATAATGACCACCTTGCAAATAGTCTCCGTTTTGAAATGGAATAGCGGATATTGCCTGTTATTAGTGTGATTTGTATATTGGGCATCCAGCTTTCATTCTGTATTTGAATTAGAATTTGTAATTAAATTAGATAGAAATTGTTAGAAAATTATAACTGATAGCTTACGCAATTTTAAACGGTAATTAGGCCTACTAGGGCGTCGGTTAGGTTAGGTTATTAATTTATTCTGAAATTCTTAAAACATTCCCTTATCCGTAATTATTATCACTGAATTAATTTATTGCTATTATAACAGGTGGTTCGATTAGGTTAGGTTGGGTTCGTTAAGGTAAGGTTAGGTTAGTTTAATTTAGGTTGGATTAGGTTATGTTGGGTTGGTTTAGGTTAGGTTGTTTTTTTTTTTTAATACCCTTGCCAAAAGTAAAAAAATAAAATTAAAATAAGCCATGGAGTGTTTTAAATATACCTAATTTCTCAAAATCAGCTTTATCTTGTTCTAATTTTAGTACGAGAAACATTTTTGTTATAGGCTAAACTTCTTTTTGTCTCTTACAAGATGATTAGGAACGACACAGCAATTTTCAGACTATAGCTAAAAAATAAACAATTCTATAGCTAAATTTTAAGATAGAAGTTCATATAAACGTAGCTCCAAAATCGCTTCAAAATCCAAAATCGCGTGAAAGATTTCGCTCGGATTTATTTGATATATTTTCGGGCATATTGCATTTCTCGGGGTATAAATCACGAAAAAATTTGCTGTTTCTTTAGCCTAGGTTTTGTGACATGACAAAATTGTAAAAAATAGGTCTCAGAACCGGATATCTTGTAGTTTTTGAGAAAATTATTCTAAAATACAAAACATGTAGTCGAAAAACACGATTCTTACAATTTATTTCTGAATTGGGACTGATTGATGTGAATAAAGCCAATAAAAATAAATACGATGGAAATAGGAACTTTTTTTTAAATATTATTTTAATCTAAGGCCTAAAAAAGAAGATTACTACAAAAGTTACTGTAAGTTATGTCAAACTTAAAAAATCATGTTTTTTTACTAAATTGGGGGGAAAGGGTATAATATTTTTCTCAAATAAAGAAACGGTTCTGAGACCTATTTTTTTTTTCAATTGAACTCGTAAAAGTTAATTCTGTGTTAGGACCTAATTCATAACAATAAATAACGCCAATAAAAACAAATATGATGCAATAGAAACTTTTTCCAAACAATATTTGAATCTGTAGACCTAAAAAAAAGATTTAGTGATATAAATGATCGAAATTCGATAATTAAAAAAAAATTGAACTGGTTTGTTCCTATTCATATCAATTAGGCCTAACTTAATAGACTATTAATTTTTTTTTAATAAATTTAGTAAAAAATATTGATTAGCTAATTACAAAATACTAATTACTAATTTAACAAAATTACTGTAGTTCAAATTTAAAAAAAAAAACGTGCTTTTCGATTAAATTGGAGGGGGGGGGTTAAATACTTTTCTCAAATAAAGAAACGGTTATGAGACATATATATTTTTTTCAATTAGACCACCAAATTTACGTTGTCATTTATACCCGATGAAATTAAATATGACCGCACATTACCGATGGATCAGAATTCCGGGGGTAGGTCTAACAACCGTTACTCGCTAACGAAACGTTTTTGGAGTCAAGTTAATCGTTACACCCAATGAACAATAGATACATTTCCTAAGAGATTGCAGTGGAGTTCCAATCAACCTGTATGAAAAAACGATTTATTTTGCTCTGTTTTACACTTTTGACAAACAGATAGTTAGGATTACATTTGATTTCCGCCATTTTTCTCTAATCAAGAAGACTTTCTTTTTTCTTTTTTTTTTTTTTTATCTTAATTTCTTTGTTTCTTTCTTCTATTTACAGTAACAATATTTACAGAAATATAATGACAATTTATAAAGTTGATACAGTTTATAATTTAAACTTCATTTACAGATAATTTTTGAATTGTAAAAATAAAATGAACGGATATGTCTCATTTTTATTGCACCACAACTAGTACATTTAATTAAAACACTTTTGTAAATTTGTATACACAAGAAATGTATTCAAAAAAATAATTTGGGTATAAATTTTGGCTAATAAATAAAAATCGGGGTGGATTTTAAAACGCTACTGAACACTGTTGTAGTAAATATAAATATTCAGGAATTTCCTTGAGCTTTAAAAAAAACAAATTCTATTTAATTAAAAACCTATCAATGATACATGAACTTTAACAATTATCCATACCAAAGCGCAAAAAATTAACATTCTAAGATATATAATACACTTTTGTAATATGATACAAAATTGTTAGTGACAGCGGCTAAGGTAATGGTTTTTTAACCTGTAATTAATTTTTAAGTGATGTATCACATTACTCCCTCGGAATTTATATAGTTGACTCATGACAACTTCCCAAAAAGGGGGAGAGGGAAGGTATTGCACTAGAAAGTCCAGTCTACACACAAATTAAGATTTTCAATATTGAGCATGTTTGGGGGTGGGGTGGCTTTATACTATACAATACCATTATTTTCCTTAAAACAGTGGAGGAATTTTACAACTTTTACCGTTTTCAAGATATCTTAACCTAACCTAACCTAACGTAGGCTACCAATATCTCGAAAACGGTAAAACTTTTTCAGTTTCGATTCAATTACGATTTTTAGTAAAAAAAAAAATACGGTGTTAAACGATATGTCGTATAACCGCTTCCTCATTATAATTTTCAACTCGACTCCTAAATCTTAAATCTACCGATATCTCGAAAACGGTGAAACCTATCACGATTTTAATTAAACCAATATTTTAGGGGAAAAAAACTGTGTCAAACAATGTCACATGACCACCTTTGTGTTAAGATTTGTGAAGTTGACTCCTAGATCTTGGACCTAGAGTGGAGTTATCCACTAAAATTAACAAACTCTGAAATCGTTGGTGTTTTTACATTTATAATAGAAGTGGTTGAAAAAACCATTTCGTAGTTTAAACTGATATAAAATAAATTGGTTAAAATATGGAAAAATTAGGGTGCTTTAAAACTACAATATATGTTTGTTACTAATAAATAAGTATCTATAAATTTTAAAATGGCGTTCATTTGAAACAGGTTTAAATAAGTTTCATCAAAACCATTGTTCCTCCAGCTTGACAAAATTC
Organism: Aphrophora alni; assembly: GCA_963513935.1. NCBI lineage: Eukaryota > Metazoa > Arthropoda > Insecta > Hemiptera > Aphrophoridae > Aphrophora > Aphrophora alni. The sequence continues at coordinate 18,133,041 of OY740773.1, read as the reverse complement.
ACGGTCAACTCTCCACGAATATCATTCGGCGTCAAACCACGTCAACGAATCTCCGGCGTTTCCCGTGCAGTAACGAATGATAGCGAAATGAATTTATTTACAATTTAAACACAGATGTCGCTTCCAAGACACGTTCGTCGGCAACGCATGTGGTCTCTTCCTAAACTGGACTAGATCCTGATTGTCATTCCGTTCTTCTTCATTTTATCGTATAAGTCTTTCCATGGAATAACTCACAGAAAGAGTTTATTCTCTGCGATTACAAACGAAGAAGTTTAGTTATAATTATGGAAAGAAATTATTGTCATACTTTAAAAACGATAGAAGGGGTTTTATACAAATCCGTTTTGGAAGTCCCAAATAAAACTCTCAATATATATATTTTTTTGTTGTTTATTTTGACTACAACTAAAGCACATCTTAACTAACAGTTACTTGTTTTCCTTTTTCTTCATCATCATCTTCTTCTTCTTCTTCTTGATGTTTCCATTTTTCATTTTATTTCAAATTTTCATCTTTATCAAATAGTTCATTATTTTAATTTTTTTCATAAAAAAAAAAGAAAAAGTTCTCTCTTTGTCGTCGACTCCTTCGTGGTGGTCTTCTTCTTCATTATTTTTCATTTGTTCACTTTTCTAATTATTAATTTTTAAATTGTTTTAAAATCATATATTTTTTATTTCTCCCAATTTTTCGGTTTAAAAAAAAAATTTGGTTTGGCCATTTTTCCACTTAAACAAAATTCTCTCTGTTCTTTTTCTTCGTCTGTCGTCGTCGTTGCAACAAAAATAATTGGAAACAGCTGTTATAAATTATTGATTTAGTTTTATTTAGTTGTTTTGGTTGAGAAATTAAAACAGCTGTTTTAAATTATTTTTGGGTTAACTTAAACGAGTATAATGCTTACTTCATTTGTGGTGATTCGCGTTGTGAATGCTTACACCTCGCAAAATTAAACGATTTAATTTCTCAAATACGTTTTATTTTGTTGTTTTGTTTGAGAAATTATAACAGCTGTTTTAAATTATTTTTGGGTTAACTTAAACGAGTATAATGCTTACTTCATTTGTGGTGATTCACGTTGTGAATGCTTACACCTCGCAAAATTAAACGATTTAATTTCTCAAATACGTTTTATTTTGTTGTTTTATTTGAGAAATTATAACAGCTGTTTTAAATTATTTTTGGGTTAACTTATACGAGTATAATGCTTACTTCATTTGTTGGGATTCATGTTGTGATTGCTTACATCTCGCAAAATTAAACGATTTAATTTCTCAAATACATTTTATTTTGTTGTTTTGCTTGAGAAATTATATAACAGCTGTTTAAAATTATTTTTCAGTTAATTTATATAGTGCTTACTTTATTTGTCTGGATTCACGTTAAACTCGGTATTAAGAACAAAATTTTATTACAAATGAAAGAGATTCAATTTTTAAAAAAGAGAAAAGTCCTGGTGTTAAAATTACGAAACCGTTATAATTATTGACAAATTAAATTTTCAGCCCTACAACCAAAATTTAGCTCCAAATAGCAAACAAAATGTTAAAACCATAAAACAATTAGATAAATTGAATGAATACAACTGATTTTTTCATTTGAGAGCCCACGATTCTGTTTTGTTATTTTACGATTTTTTTCTTTCGATTACTAGCTTAATTTTTACTAGCTTAATAGCCATACAACTCTATAGCCTAACTATCATTTTTACTGATAGTCTACTATATCCTAAAGTTTAAAAAAAAAATTTAATGAGCAAGGAAAAAAATTGTAGTCAATGTACTTTTATATAGAATCCGTAAATGAAAAAATATAAGCTTTTAAACATATAAGCAAATATGCATTTGCACATTTTCACTATACCACCTGAGAGCAGCTTTTTGGACTTGCGAAATTGTGTAATTTATAAAAAGTGGTCAATCCTTGATTCGTTGCTGTTATTTATTTAGTTACTAAAGCGTTTTCATACAACTTGTAAAGCTTTAAATTTCGTCTTTAAAGCGCTCTCTTGAAATTCAATTGAAAAAGAAAATAACTACACTTTAGGAATTCTCTTCTTCTCCCAAATAAAAGAGACTGACGGCTTCGTATATTATGGCTGCAATAAAGCGTTTAATATCACTTAAGTTTAATACGAAGCCTGCTTTATGAGTATATCTAGAAATATTTCAAGTCAACAATCGTATCCTCAGATGTTCGTCGCTTATTTAAAAACTACGCAAATATGAAGAGACAAAGTTTAAATAAATACTTTCTATGCTATTTAGGATACGCTTTCTTCTTTTTCAAAATGTGTGATATCTCTTTCCTTATTGTATGTGTTGTATTTCGATTATTTTTCTCCAATTCCGTAGGAATAAAGATATTACACTAACTCTCTCTCTCTCTCTCTCTCTCTCTCTCTCTCTCTCTCTCTCTCTCTCTCTCTCTCTCTCTCTCTCTCTCTCTCTCTCTCTCTCTCTCTCTCTCTCTCTCTCTCTCTCTCTCTCTCTCTCTCTCTCTCTCTCTCTCTCTCTCTCTCTCTCTCTCTCTCTCTCTCTCTCTCTCTCTCTCTCTCTCTCTCTCTCTCTCTCTCTCTCTCTCTCTCTCTCTCTCTCTCTCTCTCTCTCTCTCTCTCTCTTTTTATAACACACACACACACACACACACACACGCATATACACATAAAAAACCATATAACACAAAATTACAAAAATAACCGTCAATATACTAAGAACCCAAATGAAGGTTTTCAATAAACAAATAAAAGTTTAATAAAACTTGTAGGAAATTTAATTCAAGTTGTAGTGTCAAGAAATTTTGGTTTAGTTTTTTATTAAAAAAAGCATCTCCCAGACTTGATCGGAGGACCGTTTCAGAAGCTTGTGGTACGCATTAAAAACACCCTTGTATTCTGCGGAATGTCCTTCCTCAATCCCGTGATCAACTTGTTTTCTTCACCTAATGGCTTAAAGGTGGGAATAATTGTATCCAACCAACGCTTTGTTGTATCGTTGAGGCAGGAAAGAACGAGGGCTATTCTTTCTATGTAGCTCCCTAAGAATGAAGGAAAAGAATCATCCACGAGTTTAAAGTTATTCATTAGCGTGTCCTCGATGTCTTCACCTTGCATATCATAAGCTTACCTTCTGGATAGTCATCGAGAACAACAGCAATTTTACTGGCGAGGATGTTTCTTTAAGTGGGGACTTCCTTACTAGGTGGTTTCAAACAACGGTATTGTCGGCCAAACATAAGCTGGCACTTGGCTGCTAGGTAGAAAACCTGTATTCGTCTTTCTGAAAACATCAGCTAATGTCAACAACCGGTTTCACGGGGCGAGAGCTGGGCTGAAGCGCACACACTGTATTTTCTGGCTCCCCTAATTGAAATTTGTATATTTAATGTGTGCAGCTTATGTATTGCTTAAAAGATCTGACATAGATTACAAACCAATTTCGGCATTATACAAAGCGGCGAGAGTCAATGTATTCCGAAAGTATTTATACCTGCACTTCCACCCTCTCCTAGCCCCAAGTCCGTCGTCTCAGCTCGCCAAGCCCAAGTGCCAGCTAACGTTTGGCCAACTGTATGTTTTGTTACCTCAGAATCTCGAGTTTGACTTCTATATTTCTTCGAAGGGCCCTCAGCAGAGGACGGAGTTGTCGAATCGTCTCTAAAGCGCTTGACCACACCCATCCTTGTCTCGAAACCCCTATCACTTCCTAAAGTGATTCTCGACTCTGACTTCTTCTTCTTTTTCCCTGCTCCTGCTAATTGTTAGGGCACGAATCCTCACCACTTTACCAGTGTTTCTTTGCCGAAAGTTCTTTCCATTCCCGTACCTTAAGTGTAGGTTTATGCTGAACAAGCATCTTCCAGACTTGATCGGTGATACCCTTTAGAAGCTTGGAGTAGGCCCTAAGATACACTCTACACCATGGTAGTCTTCAGAATATTCTTCCGTAATCCAGTATTCAACATCTTGCCTTCACAGTGTTAAATTTTTGAATATAAAACAAAAGTTAACATGACTGATTGAAGGTAAACATTATTCATATTATACATTTTTCAATATTCAACACACTTCCTCCAGAAGGTTACCATACAACTTAACCTAGAACAAACTGAGGTAACGTAAACAGATTTAGCGGTCTCAAAGTGTTAACTCTTGTAACTATTCGGAGAGAAAACTGACGTCAAAGAATCCGCAAGATTTAAAAAGAAACAATAATGATTTATCCAAAACGACACGAAAAAATGTATTTCTTTTCAAATAAAAAATTTAAACATTTGATATATTATGTTATAAAGAAACATCTGAAATTGTTTGGAGATGATATGCTTTAGAAGAGGTTTAGTATAAAAAGTGTGAATTTCAGGAATGATGTGTGACTGTTTTGGTTTCTGTAATACTCTAAAGCTTAAATGAGTTGCTAAATTTTGATAATATTTTGAGCATTTTTCGTAAATTTTTATGTAAAATTGTTAAGTATTGATATTTTAAGGGAATAATTGGTAAAACTGTATAATTAACACCTTTATAGTAAACAATAAAAACTAAATTTTATTTTAAAATAATTACGTTCAGGATAAGTTTAAAATACAAGCAAATAAGCTTAGAATCCATCAAAATATTAAAACATATCTAATACATTTTTTATAACATCTGGTAAAATTTAAAATAGAAACTAATGTGCCAAATTGCAAAAGAAAATTAGACATTCGGATGATGTCGAATGACAGGTCTTCAAAGTTCGCTTTGAAACAGCTAACGAGTAGGCTATGGGCCTATCTGTAATCATACTTTTCTAGACGGACATATCTGATTGGTCGGACTTTGAACAGTTGTGAGAATTGACAGAAAATATTAATTAATTGCTATAATTATAACTGTGTTTGATTAAAACTTACAAAAATCACAGGTTATTTAGGACATTTATTCAAATATTTTTTTACAAACATGGAAATGAAATATAATATACAAAAAAAAACACATTTTTTAAAAAATACAAAACATTTTTAATTAGGGTGAAGGCTCTTGTAGTTTTTTCTTCCGCTCCCTGTGCCACTTGTTCTTCTTGTTCCGCCAGCGTCTCTGGGATCTCAATTCCTTCTCCTTCTCCTCCATGAGTTCCTCCCAGTCTTCGAGAAGTATGCTAGAAATTCTGAAACTGGGATGTGGGATGTCGTATTCTGCAGGGAGCTCCCCCCGGGCCATGTTTAATTCCATGAGCTCGGGTAGAACTCCCTCCTTGTAGTTGCAGTCCTCATCAAATGCCTCTTCTTCTTTAAAAGACCAACTCCCATGAAAGAAGGGGTATTTTTAATTTACCTCTTTTACCCTCTCTGGAGCTACCTTCCATCGACGCCGTCCGCCCACCCGCCTAATCTCGGGTGGGATGGATTCGTCTTCCTGGAACTGCGAATCTCGCTTTTTCTTCGTTTTGACCTTTCCAGGAGGAGCAGATGTTGTAGCTTTGGTGGCAGCAGGCAGCGGAACAGCCTTCACTTCGCTGCTCGTAGATGGGCCGAGCAGCACCGGGGGAAGGTCCGTCTGGACGGAGGCATCCGCCCGGACCTGGTGGTCGCCCCTCGGCGGGGTCCTCTTCTGTCGGTGGGTTGTAGCGGTGAACAGCTTACAGCCGCCGTACTTGCGTGATGCATGTCCGGCTTCACTGCGGTCCATGCAGCAGCCCGTAGGAAGGTCCTTCTGCGCCGACGAACGTTAAGCTCGGACGGACACAGTCAGTCACATCCCTCTGAGAAGAGTCGCCAGTAGTTCTCCGTAGGAACGTTCCAGGTCCTCCTCACGGTCACCGGCAGAAACTCCTGGAAAGCCGGCTCCAACAGTCGAGGACTTTCACCTCCGGCTTTGTTATACTTGACGGGGTAGGTCAGCCCTCCGTGTATGTCAGCCTGAGGACTTTCATTACAGCTTTATTTTAATAACTAAAAACGTGTATTTTTGAAATGACTCTTAGATTTGTTTGAAAGTAAACATTTGAGAAAAAATTGTTGATCATTGTTAGAAATAAATAGTCCATTAATTTTGGTAATTACAATTAAATTTTGACGGTGATTATATTTTAATCTACTGTTAAGAAAAGTACCAGGATCGAAAGGAAACAAGAATTGGTTAAGAGCGACTTGATAGAAAAGATGAAAGAGAGGGATTTAACTCATGACCACATGAAAAGTGGAGAAGTTTCTCTCGAGATTGCCACACCAGCACAGACTGTGATTTAAACAAAGATTAGAAAAAACATAAATAAAAATTATAAGGCTTTAAGAAACAAAATCTGCAGATAATATAACACTGAATCCACCACATTCAGTCTCCATTAATACAGGGTTTGGAAAATGTTTATTATTCCATCCTGAACAAGTTTAATACTTCTAAAACAGCTCTTCATTCTAGTGAGTACGGGCTTGGCAATCCCGTGGGGATTTAACTGGATCTACACATTTTTCATTTAGTCTTGGTTTAGATCCCTTTTTTAATATTTCCTATCTGTTTTCTCTTGACCAACTCTTGTTTTTTTTCCCCCGATGCAAATGCTATTAGAGTATTCCAGCACTACCGGTCTTTGTTTTATCTTCTTTTTCTTATAAGGTGATGAGAGGTTTTTCGTCTTTAAACAACAGAGGAAAAAATTAACAAAATGTTTAGCTTACTTTTAAGTTTTTAGTCAGATCTGTTATACTTTTTAATTTAGCAGCTAATAAATTATAAAATCAAAGACCGCAAAACCAAATGATTTTTTGATAAGTTTTACAAGATTTAGGCAACCTAATCAACATGTTCCTAGCTTGCCTTGTGAATATTCAATAATTTATTTCGATTCCTTTATCACCACTAATTGTATAGAAAATTTCTAATACTTTAAAAACAAGGCGGTAATGAAATGAAGTAACACCGAAATAGAGAATATTCGAAAGGGAATCTAGAAACCTCCTTCCATTACATAAAATCCAAACACATTATTTATGAATAAATATATATTTTTTAAGATTTATGCAACCTAATAATCTACATCCTCATAGTTTGCCTTCTGAATATTCAATAATTTATTTCGTAGAAGAACACCAACAGAGAAAACACTCGGAAGGGAATCAAAAAACCTGCTTCTACATAAAATTGTAAAAAATAAAATTGATTTAGACTATAATGTTTTTCATTTTCTATTTTAGGTTATTTTCCGAGGTAGAAATAATTTCAATTGATCCGAATCGATAAAAATTACATTTTGTAGTATCATCTAGAATAAGCGCAACGTCTATTGAGAAAACTCAATCTATTTACCTCAAACATGAGAAAATGATTACAACAAATCATTTCCAATACATATGTACCGAAGCCTTTATCTGTAATTTAATCAATACCCTTAGAGACAATAATACAGAAATATGTAGATATTGGAAGTTGAAGCTGAAGCATGAAGCCTGAAGCTGTGACGTCATCTTAGAATTTGATTTATTTATTCTGCCGCGCGCCAACCACATTACTCCAAGATTACTGTCGCACAGAAAGACAGGCAATTTGTTAAAAATGGTATTTGTTCAGTATAACGTTTAACCTTATTTCTATTGTAGATGTTTGTTTCCACCATTCCATTTCTTTATATCTTATGTGGATTTGAGTAGCTTTCCTGATTCCTATTTATTTATTGATTTAACTTATATTGGTTTACAACAATTAATTGAATTGTCAAACTTCAAAGAATCGGTTATTGTTTAAGTGTTCGTTCACACCTGAAACTTGTTTCAATTTCGAAATACAGGGTAAATGTGGAAATAAACATTTACGACCTCGGTTTTTTACTGATCTTCGCATTTTATTGCCTTAGGAAATCGAAATAGTAATTTCCACTTACTGTCAGTCCGTCGTCCTTGCAGTTGATACGTAAAAACTATAGCGGACAGAAAAATTAAAATAGGATTTGGTACAGGGAACTATAAACGTGCTTATATAAAACTCTACTGAAATTCAGAAAAAAATCTAATTCAAAATGTCAAAATGGCGGCCATATTAAACAGATTTTCTTCATATCTTTCGTGTTATTTAATTTATGAGATAAATAACATAAGAGAGAAAGAAATTGACAACGAAAATGTGTGAATGAGAGAAAGAAAGATCAAGTTACAGATAATTGAAAGAGAAAGAAATTGTGAAAGAAAGAAAGAGAAAGAAATTGTGAAAGAAAGAAATAGAGAAACCGAGAGAAAAAGTAACAGATAAATAAGACAGAAATAAGGGGAAATAAATAGAGTAACTGAGAGGAAAAGTGACAGAGAAATAAGAGAGAAAGAAATTGTGAAAGAAAGAAATAGATAAACTAAAGGGGAAAGTGACAGAGAATGAGAAGTAAAATTAGGTAGAAAGAAATTGAGAGAAAAAGTGACAGAGAAATAAGAGAGTAAGAAATTTTGAAAGAAAGGAGGAGTTTGAAATAGAGAAACTGAGATAAAAAGTGATAGAGAAATAAAAGAGAAAGAAAGAAAGAGAAATAAATAGAGAAACCGAGAGAAAATGTGACAGAGTAATAAGATAAAGAAATTGTGAAAGAAAGAAAAAAAATAGAGAAACTAAGGAATAAATTGACAGAGAAAGAAAGGTAAAACTAAAGATAATGAAATATAAATGAATAGTGAGATTGTAGGGAATAAGTTAATGATGGGTGAGAGATAGAGAAAATTACGGATAAAGAGATGTAGAAATTGGACCATAAAAAGAGAGAATAACAGATAGGGGGTGAGAACATAGAGTAAATAAGAGAGAAAGACAGAGAGAGAAAATTTAGAGGATATGAACGATGTAGGTAGAGTCTAGGTAGGAGAAATTTTGAGAGAGAAAGAAGTGAGATAAAGAGGAATAAATTGAGAGAGAAAGAAGTGAGATAAAGAGGAATAAATTGAGAGAGAAATGAAAACATAAATGAGAGATAGAAAAACTAAGAAAGAGGTAAAAGTAGAGAAATAAGTCGAAAATGAAAAGAAAGAGATAGGGAAACTGGAAACTGAGAGAGAACGTGAGAGAAAAAGAGATAGATAAAGAAATGGTGAGAAAGAAAACAACAAAGATAGGGAGAGAAATAATTAGAGTGAAATTAAACTAAAAAAATAGAAAGAAGGAGGGGACGTAAAAACAGCCTGGTGAGATAATTAATTTATCGACTGAAATATGTTTTCAATAATTATTCTCATTTCCATGATAGAAAGGTAAAGACTGCTTCAACATGGTTCAGATGTCTTCTAAACTAAACTAACAGGTTGTAGTCGCACGGTTCCATAAGTCTTAGTATACAGGTGGACTAAGTCAAGGAGTTGAATTGTAGAAGTGTTAAGTAGAGAGGGGGGGAGTGGCAGGTGGTAAGGGAACATGCAGATGTGGGTAGAGTACCAGCTGACCAATACCACATAGCACAACTATTACCACTTCCACTGCATGTTACATAAGATCACGATTTATGGGAAGCTGACCTGGTCTCAGCTGCTAGATAACAATCCCAGAGCAGTGGAGTATTGACATTGATTTGATCTGACGCGAATTTATTTCAAAGCATTATTTTATAATATATATATAACACTTTAAAACGAGGATATGACGCGACACTAACCAAGCAAGTTTAGACCTAAATATATAAATATTGTTTAATTTTTTTAATTCATGGCGTCATACATGGTTGATTTTCCTTACAGACTTTTGGATAAATGGCCACCAATACGTTTTGCTTTGGTCTTCAGGTTAGGTTAGGTTTTGTTTTGGTTTTTAGGTTAGGTTACGTTGTTGGTCGTTAGATCATATTGTGAACAAGAAGACACTGTTGAGCATGTACTATTTCAGTGCTCAACCGAGATGAACTCTCTGGAGAAAGATATGGTGAAAGAAGTATTTGTACGATCTGCAAGGGATAAAAAGAAACCGAGGTCAGGAAGCTTTATGAGAAATATGCAGTAAAGATATAAGAGTAAAGGATCTAGATAAAGGAGTGAAAAGATGTTGAGATCTGACAAAAAGCCTGCGTTTGAAGTATTGACAGCCATGTTAGGTCAGGATAGGTTAGGTTAGATTATATTAGATTAGGTTAGAAAAGTTAGGTTAGGTTAAGTTGGATTAGGTTTGCGTTAGGTTAGGTTAGGTCAGGATTGGTTAGGTTAAATTAGATTAGGTTAGATTGTGTTAGGTTAGATTAGGTTTAGGTTAGGTCAGGGCTTACATATGAGGAATATTTGGTTAAACATTTTAATTATGAAGGTTTTTCCTTAAGACAACTAGCTACTAATTTTGTAGTTGTAAAGAAAATGAAAAAAATTTCCCCTAAACAAATTTTTTTTTAAATCGGTCCTAACGTTTGTAAACCACATCTCATATGACAGATCTAAAGCCAGACATCAATCCCAAAACCATTTTTTTAAATAAAAAGATTAAGAATGACGTCATTTGAAACGTTTATCAGTGTTTCTTCTTATCCTAACCTAAAATAAACCTGGCTTTTTTTACAGGTAGGTGAAATGCGTATATCACGATCAAATTTGGCAAACCAGAGCATGCGCACTCACACACACACGCGCGCATAATTTTGTTTGTTGTAAGAGTTTTGTTTGAGTTGTCTGCAGAATTTGTTTAATTACTTTTAACCTAAATAACTGTTTGTGTCTTTACCTCCCCAAAATAATTAAACTTGACTTAATAGAATATTAAATTGAGATTAATTTACCTACAAATTAGAAAAAAACGAATTTCATTAAAATTAACAACATTGTAAACATCCTACATTCATATAAACAAATATAGAACTTTATTTGTAATATGTTATATGTTATAGAATAAAACATGAACGCAAATTGTACCTTAATTATTTAAGTCAGAAAGTCACCATTTTCAGTGATTCATCTGTGAAGTCTTCATCACTGAAGATGTCGGCTTTGTAGTTGAAACGCGTTTGTGAGAATTTTCGTTCAAGTTTTATTCTATCAAGTATTATCCTAAATTTTAACCTCTCAGGTAAATTAATTATACAAAATTCAGTACAATTTCGTCCAATCTAACGATTGCTTACTTTGTACTAAATAGATTTCAACGCAATACAAAAATACTTTCCAACAAATCTAATTCATAAAACCCAACGGATTTTCAAAAGTCATAGAGAAATTTTTACGTCTGATTTCCCAACGGCATTCAATAAAATATGTTCAAAGATAAAGTGGGTATTCGCCTCGAAATAACATTCAAACAGCATGTGTTTGACGATATCCCATGTGATTTATAAATTCGAGTTATTCTCGCATTAATTTAACTGCAAATGCTGACAGACATCAGTTTTTTGTTTTATATCCACCATCACTAACATTGCTTTACTTCATGTCTACGTATAGATTTTATACCTGTCTATAAATGAGTTTCATCGTTTCTAAAAAGTGCACATACTTTCTCAATCGAACAGTTTTAGAAACTAAAAAAGGAAATCATTTTAGGTTTATGTAAGAGACAACTTTAGTATAAAGTTTAACTATATAAAACCTTCCTTTCACTATATATAGAATGTAAACTATAGGCTATATCCTTTTACATTCTCAAATATAAGAGACAGTTATATGATGTTTATAAACATCGATGTTGATTTTTTACTTTTTTTATTTATCGTTTAAGGTCCCCCTAGTTCAAAAAAAGTGATTTGGAATGATATCTGAATGGCGCCTGCTTGTCTATTATAGTCTGCTTTACAGTAGTCTGCAGACATGTTAGCGGTTTATCACCATATTTTCGATATAATTCAATTACTCATTTCATGTTTTTAACTCAAAATTTGGGAAGCAACCATAAGAAAAAAGTACAATATTATTATTTCCTCAAGTTTTATCAAATTTTGCTTACCGTGTAACCTCTAAACCAAACAAAAAGTATTGGTCCCCGATCTCTTCAAAAATGCAGGTATATGATTTATTTGTAAAAAAGTAACAAATTGCCCAGAGGGTTGTAATAAACTATGCAATTTTTAAAATTCAGCACATCGATTTTTTTCTTTTTAAATTTTATCGTAATGTATAGATTAACATCCCTAATTCCAGGTGCAAAATCGTAAAATAAACAATTATTGACTTAATTTTGCCTTCAGGGATTTAGTCTAATGAGTACGAGAGCTTGCAATCCAGAGAGATCCAAGCTGGATCTACACTTTTTTCATAAAGTCTTGTGTTAGACCCCTTTCTTTTACATTTCTCTTGGGAAACTTTATGTCTTTCCCAATCCTGACGCTATTAGAGAATTCAAGAGCTACACAACCCGCCGCGAGTCAAATCCGTTGGGAAGGACCCAGTGGACAGCCTGACCTTGTAGAAACCAATAGAGACCGTACGGGTTGAGCCAACTCGTTTCCCCGCTGGGATACAGCTTGGTACCTCGATTCTTCTGCAGTTACTTTCATTTAAGGCGCTCGTAAAACCATAGATAGGCTACTCCTTTTCATTTTGCACCACGTTACATCTGTAGCTGCTTTCCTCCCTTGTAAACAAATCATTACAAATTACTCAACAAAAACAATATTTGTTCCACTGAATAAATAAATGTAATAAAAATATTTCTCCAAAAATTGCAAGAAACTTCAATTAAAAAACTATAACTTATTTTTGTACTGGGTTATTACTATTATTACCGTTAAAGCAAGAGAGAGAGAGAGAGAGAGAGAGAGAGAGAGAGAGAGAGAGAGAGAGAGAGAGAGAGAGAGAGAGAGAGAGAGAGAGAGAGAGAGAGAGAGAGAGAGAGAGAGAGAGAGAGAGAGAGAGAGAGAGAGAGAGAGAGAGAGAGAGAGAGAGAGAGAGAGAGAGAGAGAGAAAGAGAGACACTATATAACATAAACATATAAATATATATAGGAATATATATAGGCCTATATAATTCAGTAGCTCTGTAATATTGTGAATCAGTTATTCTAAACATGTTTAAATTATTAAAACAAAAACAATCGTTTAACTAATAAAAATTTAGGCAAACATAATTAATCTATTTATTTACGCTTCACTACTAGCATTGTTAGAGTCGGTAGCCTTGCTCGGGGGTTAGCCTCGTGAAGGGTGCTGTTGTAGTTGACAACCGCACGCTGCTCTTGCTCTCCTATTGGTTATTTCACAAGGCGATGTTGACCAAGAGGTTTTTCGCCTCTAATGAAATACCAAATACGCTAAATATTTAATAATGGCACGACCGAAGCAAGTTTAGGCTTTTTTTAAATCTAAACCTATTTTCTTTATTGAAGATTTCCATATACAACTGCATTTTAAGAAGATTTAAATTGTTCTATAAAAAAAATATTAGCCTAAAGGCTTAGGTTTGGTTAGGTTAGGTTCGGTAGATTAGGTTAGGTAGATAGGTTAGGTTATTTTCCTAGAAACAAACTAAGCTTCTAATACAAAAAATTATTGAAGAATAAAATAGCATTAAATGAAATAAATTTTAATGTAACAGCAGATATTTCTTGTTGAAACTCCATATTCGAGGATAAAATAAAGCAATCAAGCTTAAAGTTTCAAAATATTTTCAACTTAAATGACCAAATTGTATTAAATTCGTCACCCCTTCTTAAACCCATCCTTAACATAGTTCATTATCCTATATCTACCGGCTAGGTCATTCCCCCTACCTTTACCGATTTCTCCATTGTATTTCAGTTTCCTGTTACTTATGTGTGTATAAATAGTTGTCATACCTGTTTAATTATCAATTGCCCGATGATGCCGCAAGGCGAAACAATTGTAGCTCATTTATATTATTAAAATATTTTGAAAATTTAAGCTTCGTTGCTTTTTTTTTATCCTTAAATGAAATAGATGTTTTTTTTCCAATCTTTTTGTTCATCGTTCCTTTAATCATATTTTTTAACGTACTAATTTTATAATTATTAATATGTATAAGGTCGAACAAGGTGTACAAGTTCCAATATTCTACAGTTAGAGTTCAGTGTTATTGGATGTACATAGTGAACCATACAGTTAAATTGGAAATAAAATCAAATCGTATCCATGTCCCATTTGTCTGTTACAATTCCTCTGAAAGACAACTGGAACGACTTTGGCATCCTTTACACTAATCCTTAGGATTGCACTGTATCCGGTTAATATTTCAGCTTTGTTTTGCTCGAGAAGGATCCGACAATTTGGCAACATTGTTAGATATTTCATTGGAAATGTCTTGTGTTTACAGATGAAGTGCTATTAGGCAAGTCTTGAAATGCTTTTTCGCTTTTAGCTCAATTGATTTTTGTCGTTCTAGATTCAATAACATTATTCAATTTGTAGTAAGTTTATGTTGTGTTTTTTTTTCCGTTTTCACGCCGTCTTACTTTCAATCAACTTTGGTACTAAAGTACAAAGCCCCCTCCTCCAATTTTTATTTTACGGGGTGTTGTAATTGTATTAATACTATTTTAAAACCTTGCCTTGGTTTAAAGCGAAAACAACTCTGAAAAAACATTGCACAAACTTTCTCATAAAACTACGCAATAAAACCAATACAAATCGGACTGAAAGTTTAAGTCAATAGATGAAGCTAAAACTTAATGTCTCATAATTGACTGGAACGATGTTGATTCGAAGTTTGGTAAAATCCTGCCAGCTCTCTCAAACAAACCATACTCGTTGCCATTATGGTAATTACCCAGGTCCAACCTACAATGTAACACAAACAGATCCAGTAAATTATAAAAGTTGATTTCTTGTGCGTTTTAGAAATAGGCCTAGTTGTATCATAAATTAATAAATCAAGGAGTATTATCCAGTAGGCCTTGTCTTAGTCGGCCTTGTATTTGTGAAACAATTTACGCTCTCTTCGCTCGTATCAATGTCTTGTTCGTTATAGGTTTCGACGCTATGTTATGTAGAGGAACATCCACTCGCTTCGCTCGTGTCGGAGACGCGAGATTCATAAACTAAACTTAAATCACATTTTCATATGGAGGTCCAGAGTTCAAAATTACATTTTTTAGCAATAACTTCGCTAATTGTCATTGTAGAAAAGTGGGGTTGGTATCATTAGATGCAGAATTGACATCTGCAAATGTTTATTTAATTTATTGTGTAACAAATAGAATAACATACGATTATATGAGCAAAACTCTTATAAATTTTCGCAGTTTTGATATTTACAATTCGATTTTTCTGATTTTCAACGGGTTCTTATTCGCTGTAGGCCCTACGATGTTTCATGCTTTTATCTTAGTATTTGCAGCCATTACCGTGCATACGTACAGATGACAACATGGACGGACTGTCGACAACTGAGGTCATGTATTGTGAACCAGTTAATAAAAAAGAGGTCAACATTTTTTGTAAATTTAAAATTTACTTTATACTTCGTTTACTGGGAAGTACAATCGCTGTTATAAACGTTCCGATTGTTTGAAATCGGCTCAAAAGATGTCAATGAATTTTAGATGAAACTGATCATTTATAATCGAAATCAGCGTGTCAAATCACATAAAGTACAGTTTGTGAGTAACTGAAAAAACAAATACCACCCCAATTCTAAGTGATTCTTCAATGTTATATCAAATTTAACAAAATTTAACCTTTAGACCGTTTAAAGTTGACTAGTCACGGCGCTTGCAATTCCTATGGGGTTTGAAGAATATTTCGTAGATTTCATTTCCAAAGTTAGAATTTCTGTAATTTTGCTAAAAATGCGTTCACATTCGAGTGTGGCAATCCTGTAGGACACTAGGTGGATCTTCATCTACTTCCATGTAGCCTTGGGTTAGATCCCTCTCCTTTATTTCCTTATCAGGGTTTTCTTTGACCAACTTTTGTTCTCTTCTGACTCTGGCGCTATTAGAGTACTCGAGGGATAGGGGTTTTTGTTCTGGATTCATTTTTTTTTATAAGGCGTTTATAAAGAGTTTGTCGTCATACTGCTTCAAAAACAGCTGTTTTCAATACATGCATTGAGATGCTAAAGTTGTTCTTTTTAGTCCTAGAACCTAATAACATCAGCTGAGGTCGATGTCATCAGCTGTTACTTTATTTATACGAATTAATTAACGATTGTAAAGCATCTATAAAAACAACCAAAACTCTCGATTGTAAATAACCGTTAAAACAGCTGTTACCACCGATTTGAAGGTAAATAGGTTATTAACATTTTAGTTTTTGTGAAATTTTTTTTATATTGTTTGCAGTATAACGAAAAATATAGTTCATCACTTGGACCAAAAGAAGCTTTTCGATTCTCGCTCATTTTCCACTTAAACTTGAGCTTGTATCGAAAAGCTTCACTTTTGGTCCTAGTGATGAAATATACTATTTTCAAACAACAAATCATCTGAATCTGATGTTTAATTATACAGGGTGTTCAAAAAATGAAGTGCCAAACTTTAATTGGCAGCTCTGGGTCAAAATAAAGAAAAACGTTCGTATAAACATATGTTTGGAAACGATTAGTTTTCCAACTGTTGGCTATTTCGTGTTTTTTGAAAAATAATAATAGCTTTTGAAATTATTAACCTTTCAAGTTGAAATTTGTAATAGCCTACACACTTATTATGTTTTGGTTTGCCAGTAGGCCTATACAAATAATCAAAACTTTATCTTATTAATTTTCAAAATGGCGGCGTTTACATGTTATAAAGTTAATGGATTTTGTGATATTCAATATTGAAAATTTCAAACAATCGCAATTTCGAAAATTTATAAGATAAAGTTTTGATTTTTGATATAGGCCTACTGATAAAAATGTAGCATAAAAAAAATGTGTATATCAAATTTCGACTCTTATTCTTAATATTTTTAAAAACTACAGTTTCTTAAACACAAAATGGCCGACAGGTTGAAAACTAAGTGTTTCCGGAGATATGTTTATACGATTTCCCCCCTTTATTTTGACTCATAGCTACCAATGAAAGTTTGGCGCGACATTTTCTGAACATTCTGTATAAACTATATCAATTTATAATATGAAACAATCTGATATCTCTTAATACCCTTGTATAATATAACATTTCAACACACTGCCCCAAGCATTGTCATTCACCGATCAAATATTCATCATTGAAACTCCGTAATTTCAAATCGCACAATGAACCGATCCCAGACCAGATATATTTGCCTGATTTTGTTGTAAACAATTTAAACTGTGAGGCTGATTAGGTCGGCAACGGGGGGGGGGGGGTCTAATGGACTACGCACAGAACTGACCAATGAGTGCCGAGTATCGATTGTCGATACATCCTAATATGTTCACGGGAAATTACATCGCCCTTACTGATTGATTCAACCCTCTCCAATAGTGGAAAACTTTTCCACCCTTCAATTTAAAGGTTTGGTGGAATATTGACAGCAAATAACTGAGATAATTTTATTTTCTAAATTGTTCCATAATACCTTAATAAAGCCACTTTTAAAAAGTGATTAAAGTTCGGATGGTTTGTAGAAATATCTTTTAAGGGGTGATAATGTTAGCAGTAAAACCAAATAATTAAATATATTTTTCCCCTTGTTGTTTATAGGCAAAATTATTCCCTTTTTGGTCATCATCACTTCATAAAAAAAAAGAAGAAGAAAAGAACATAAAATAAAAACCCCTAGCCCTCGAATACTCAAATAATGTCAGGGTCGGAAAAGAACAAGATTTGGTCAAGAGAGACTGGGTAGGAAAGGTGAAAAAGAGTTATCTAACTCAAGACTACGTGGTAAAAGGGTGTAAATCCAGCTAGGTCCACTCGGGATTCTCAAATCTGTACTCCCTACAGAGAGCGATAATGCAATAAAAGAAGTTCTATGATTTTGGTATCCAAGTCACTTCTAATAAGTAAACTTTTATATATATATATATATATATATATTATTATTATTATTATTATTATTATTATTATTATTATTATTAATATATTATATTAGAGAGAGAGAGGGAGAGAAGAGAGAGAGAGAGAGAGAGAGAGAGAGAGAGAGAGAGAGAGAGATACAGTAGCCTCAGACTAGGATTGTGTCTAGTGTAAGGGGCGTGTCCTCCCTTCTACTTGCTTCCCTAGCCTGACTTGACAGTACAACCCATTCCAAGAAAACTAGGTACACAAATTATTGCTTAGATACATTTAATTTCTAAAGTTACAACTTTGTAACAGACTTTTATAAACGTTTAATTATTATTTACACCGATAAACGAAAGTAGGGTACGCGTTTACACAGAAACACTTGAGGTCTATATTTTTTTATTGGATTGTACCGCTGAAAGTAAACAACAAACAAAGTGTAGAGGCCCCTCATTTTCTCTCCACCCCAGATACATTGCTACCTTGAGGATACTGTATATGTTATTACAGATATGATGACTATGTTCATGCATGTGAGTGTTGTGTTTCGTATTTTTATGTTTGTGATTTGATATGTAATGACCTCCAGCGGAGTGATTATGAACAACTGATGATGGGACTTCGGTTCCGAAACGCGTTTTAGTCTAGAAATTAATGATGTCACTAATCGGACAAAAAATATTATAGGTAGGCTAACAACTATAATAATTACCGATTGTAATACAATTTACAGATGTAGATAGATATAAACTTGATTTTATGAATCGTTGGATAAGCTTATTAAACAGAAAATTCAGTTAATAAATTTTAAAATGGACTGTACTTAAATTTTTAATATTTTTTATATAATTTGGAACCGGTTTTGATTAATTTTAGTCGTTCTATTGAAATCAAAATTTTGTTTAAATTTTATAGGTAAATTCATTTTTACGAATTATGGAAGATTTTAACCAATATTTGGCGAATTTAAAAATTTTGCACGATTTTCGAATTTTGTCTTTTAGAGATTTTGGTAACATTAGCCTATACTTTCTAGAGTTAAATATGATTATCTGATTGATTTTACTTAAGTTATGTTTGATTTGTCAACTCGATTTTACAAATCATAATTCACATTCGTTATCCAGAAAAATCGGTTTGTAAATTTCAAAATTGGTGGCGATTTAAAAACGGGGTATCAAGTATAAAGCTAGGGACGATACAAAACCCTAGGTAATTTTTGTTTTCCGCAATATAATATAAGTGAGGCATAACTAACTAAAACTTTATAACTTCAAATTTATATAATCAGAAATATTATTTAAGTAGGAATTTTAATGAAATTGTACAAGTAATGATTGCTATTAGAATTTAAGAGAATTACTCTTAGTATAAAATTTAATAATCATAGCTATTTGAAACGGTATTTTTCAATTAGTTTAGCAACATTACATTAAATAGATAAATAGATTACTTTTTCATTGAATATTTAATTTTACTTTTCGCTCTAAAGCAGTTATTTAGGGTACTTTACCCCTATTTGCTATTGTTTCAATTTATTCCTTTATACATTTTAAAAATATTTTTTACATCAATAATATATTTGATTACAACAATAAGAATTAATATTGAATTCTTTATACCCATAATATAATTTTAAAAGTTGCTGGTTTCTAAAACATTTCTCGGGAGTTAGTTTAAATATTTAAACGTAGACCACAGCACTGAAAAGCCTACTCGCAGCTCTAGTGGATGAAAATGGAACTTCTCTCAACTTCCCCCGCTCTGTCGATAATACAGATTCTGTTATTAAATGTCTCCTACATAATAAAACATTGTTTCCTAAATTGTAGACAACTTATACAAATCAGTAAAGACAATATTTTGTTTTTTCTCTTATAATCAAACGGAAAAAGTCTCCAGTAGTGACCACAAATCAAATTTAATTACAGTTCAATTATTTCGCTTCTTAACACAATCCAAAACATATTTGTGTGGTCTCAAGAGGCCTCAAAACTACGAAAAATTCTTCAAGTTTTTAAAGTATTACTTAACTTTCTCTACAATATAGTATTTATACGAGAAATTATTATTAATTTATATACAAATTGTTTCCTCTCGGTAGATTAACCCTATACATATCTGAAATACTGTTAGTCTATTAACAAATGTTTCGGCAAATAGTTAATATTTTTTTCGCTCAGAATTCAAAACGTCTATAAAAATATGAGTTGTTGATAAAACAAAATAAATTTGACGTTATAAAACTCTTCAAAAATCACACAATCAAACAAAATTAATCTTAACTGTGTCAAATCGAATCGGTAAATACTTGATTTTAATCAGCAATATTTAAGGATATGCTAAGTTAGTGACAGACTTCAAGTAAACTTAAAGAAACATTAATTAATCAAAAGTATGTTGTTTGTTTTAGACTACTTTCCTGTCAAATTATTGAAAATGTTTTTGTAAGATTTACCAGCTAGTAGTATTCTATGTCCTACATTATTATTATTATTACCTCTCAGGGGATGAGCTATACAACAGTGACAATCCCGAAGACCTAACTGGATCTACACCTTAGGTTAGGTTAGGTTAGATCCCCCTCTTTCGTCTATACTAACTGGTCTTTATTGAAATTCCTCTAAGTCAGAAACGAATTATACAAATTTCCACTCTCGCTGTAATCAAAAACATTTTTTGCCATGTGTTTTATTTTCTTGATATTATACCTGTTTGAATAGGCTACAATTTTAACAACCGTTCAAAACGTCAAAAAATCTTAGAAGAAACCCTTTCGACGACGTTTCGATGACCAAGTCGTCATCTTCAGTTATATGCACACAAACTTCGTGGTTTACAGTATGGTACAGCTCCACGAAAGTTTTGTACATTTAACAACTGAAGATGACAACAAGGTCACTGAAACGTCGCTAGATGTTAATAAAGTATTTGTTGTAGAACGTGAATTTTCAAAAAATGTTGCTCACGCCAATTGAATATATATTTTATTACTTCAAGACGTCGTTTCGATTGCTACGTCATCTTCATTTTCTATGAACATTTGACAAAGTATTTTTTTTTAAGTGTTACACATTTCAAGTGAACTCAATTATTCTAGTGATCATTTGATGGTACTACTAAAATCTTTGCCATGAAGGAGCTTCTAATATCTATATTCCTTAATTATTATGTGAAATTTTACAACATTACTATTTAAAATCTTTCTGGACTTTCAAACTGACTCAAAGTGTGAAACAGATTGCTAGATTCCAAACAAAGTTCACCGCCTAATTTTCGTTTCTGTTTCAAAGATTTCCCATTTGGGAATGGATGGAGATAGGGACAGGTTTTTCTGTTTAATTAGACCAGTTGAACACCTGTTCATTTTTAGGCGCTAATCAACTTTCCTGAAATCTAAACAGGTCAGGATTTGCGTTGTTTGAAGAATTCGCTTCAGTAGAGAGTTTATTACCTGAAAGAATGAAATTGATCGGTCGTTCAAATAATGTTTAGGTGGTTTAGAGTTTTACTTTCAATACACCTTGTAATTCAAGATTTAGTGGTGTGGCGATTTGAAAATTTTAATTGAGTGTTTGAAACAGATATGACAGCTGTTTTATTCGATAATACAAAAAACTTTCAAAAGTAACCAAAACTTTTTGGGGGTTTAAACTAGAAGTATTAACACATTTTTCATCAAACCTGTCACTTTTACAATATGGCGTTCAGCTCTTAATAAATTTCTTATAAGACACACTAATGTTATGGCGATTTTGGATAAAACATATTATTTTAAGACTTTTTTTATTCTTGATAACTTTCAATATCTTTATACGTTTAGAAGATATAATTAAAGTTGTGAAAATATAAGGTTTAGGGCGATTTCAGTTCATTTACCTTATTTAAAGCAGTTGAAGAAAATTTTAAATTGAAACATCTTTAATAAATATTGGAAGCTTCAAAAGTAACGTTTTTCTTCTTTTTTTTACTCACGTGGCAGAACTATAAAATTTCAACATTTTTGAGAAAAATATAAATTTTTTTCTGGAATAAAATAACGTTAGCAACACACTTTATAAATATCAGTGTGTATCAGTAATTGATACTCTTTATTCTATAAAACAGCTTTTATAAAATATTTATAATGGAAAGGTTATATCGGCATTTATCGAAGAAGTGATTTTACTGATTTTTTTTTTTTTTTTTTTTTTTTTTTTTTTTTTTTTTTTTTTTTTTTCACTTTTGTTAAACTATTGTTTAGAACTGGCTCAACTGTTTGTAATTATTAGTGGATATGTTAGAGCTTGTGAATAAGATATAGCCAAAAAAATTAGTAACAGTGCTTAATAATACAATTTATCCTTGATTTACAAAGTGTAATAGCCTGCATTTAGTAATAATAAAGAGCCAATGGATGTTCTAGATATTACAAGAAAATATTGGTTTTTGTTTTCTGTCGATAACTTTTATTATTCCTCAGAGAACAAAAAAAAAAAAAAAAAAAAAAAAAAAAAACAGTAGTGTTATTACACAGTATTTACCCTAATTCTAGTTTGAATTTCACCTGAATTTGATTTTAAAAATAGCTTCTGAAAAATTTTGGTACATTTAAGTGCGTGTATCTTCTAAACTGTTAGATATATAAAAAAAAATACTTAAGAATAAAATTTAATAGTCTTAAAATAATGTGTTTTATCCACAATCATTTTAAAATAAGAGTTCCTGTATGAAAATTATGACCTGTTTGATAACAAAATTTTGGTAATATCTTTAGTTTCAACTCAAAAAATCTTAAGGGGTGCGTTTTTTTAAACTTTTGTACTTATTGAATAAATCAGCAATGACACCTGTTTTAATCATCCTCTATACAATAATTGATTATTGTGAATTTCAATATTCAATAAAAGTCAACAGTTGTTACTCCTTACAAGAAAATTTAACAACTCTTGTTAAGATAACATATAACTCTTTTGTAAAATCTCTTTTATAAATAATAAATTTAATTTTAAAAAAGTTTTAACATACTGTTTTAAAGTCTTACGCCCGGGTGAAATATTTCAATCGGTTTTGTATATATTGATGAGACTCTGACAGAAACATATATAGGAAATTCCCAATGCATTTCACACCCTGTTTAGCTACAAATGTCTGAAATTCAAAATATTACCTCTTATTACCTATAGTATAGTACTATTAGTCTTGTAACTCAGAAAATCAAACTAAAGAAGTAAACATAATGTACAGTATTTTATTTTTTTCATGTACATGAATTAAAACAATACAAAGCCAGATCCTTCTCCATTACAAATTGTAAATGTATCATAAACTAATGGTGGTGAAGGTCGTATTTGACGCATTCTTCCCCATCTCCGTCATGGCATCTTCATTGCAAGGCGTTTTGCCAATGCGTTTCGAGCTCATGTTTTATTTGATTTATTATTAGCCTATACTTTTCATTTAGTTTTAAAAACGTGGTAGGCTACGTTAATTTTTTTTATTTGATTTATTTGAATCCAAAACTCTCACAAGCCATGAAAAATTTGCCTCATCCTACTTCAATATTCCGATTACCATTCAAAAGTGATAACGCGGAAAATGCGGTAAAGCGGTAAAGCGGTAACGCGGTTAAGTGGTAACGCGGTAACGCGGTAACGCGGTTAAAAAAATCTGTATCTCATTGGCCAATTTATATTTGTTTAAATAAGTATTGTTTAAACAAATGTAAAGACAAGAAAAAAAACTGAATATTGTATTGTCATCCAATTCTGACCTATGTTCAAAATTTCAAGTCTCTATCTTATCGGGAAGTTAGTTTAAACTCGATTGCAAAATTCCACACGGACAGACTGACAGATATGACGGAAACCGAACTAATAAAAACGTGGTAAAAATAGGAATTCCAAAAAAAAAATTTAGAGCTGACCTCCATTTTGGAAAAATGGCGGTTGATAAGAATAACTTTGTAATAAGTTAACTCTAATTTTATCTAAAAAAAATCATGGGGTTACCCTTTGAGTTATTTTAACTTTTACTAATCGAATAAAAAAGCGGGCACACCTGTTTCAATCAAATAGTTATTACATTCAATGCATGTTATGACTACTTAATACCACAGACATTGTAGGGAGTTCGTGTTTTTACATAATCTAGAAAATTGCTTACAAGTAAATAGCTTACATCTGACAACCTTACTTTTCATTTTTTTTTATAGAAAAAATTGTAAGAAATCTATTTAATGAGGCTGGGAAAAAAGTGAGCTTTGACTGCCATCATTAAAAGAATATTTAAGCCATTATTTTAATACGTGACTTTATTTTAGTATATGGATTGTGAATGCCCGGTTTTCTTTATTACAAAAAACGTATTTTTTAAACACGATAAAATAAGTAATATCATTTAAACAATTTAAATAAATATACTCTTTTTCTTACAATTTTTGTTTGTTTAATTTTCCTTTTCAGTGTGAGCAAAACGTACACTACCTTTCTTTTAACTTTGTAGTCAATTATTTTTGTAGACATAATTTTCTGTCCTTTGCTTTTTTGTGTTAGTTTGTTTCTTTAAATTTATTTTGAGAATATTATAGTTGATTGAAGTTAGTTATGTTTTTATAGTTAGATAAGTTCACTTAAAAATGTCAATTAATAAAAATCGAGTGAAGTACACAATATGTTTTATCAAATCTTTAGTAAATCTCTTAAAGGACTCTATTCCCTACTGATTAAAACAATAAAAACAGCATCTCAGTAGAAATCTAACAAAATTGGCTTATTTTTCATAACTTACTATGATATAACTGGCTTCAAATATTGTTCATGTGATATTATAACAGAATATTCATATGTCCGAGATAAATCAGGAAATGACAAGGAGGAGGGTAGAGGACGGAAGTGTAGGGGTGAGGAGATGACCTTGGGATGGAGGGTAGTAGACACAGATTGTCATGGCATTCCTCAGTGTCTGGGTCGGGTATAGGCAGGTAGGCCAATGCCTTCTCAATCTCACAGACGTTCTAACGTTTCCAATCTCACAATTTATAGGCATACTCTGATTTTGTAGGCATTGGTTTCAGTAGTTGTAGAGTATACCAGTAGGCAAGAATTTCATCTAAATTTTAATTACGAAAATTGTTAGTTTTTATTAGCGTTGGAATACTAGTTCCCCCCCCCCCCCCCCCTACTGACAATTAAATGTCAACTGATCCAACCATTGCAGTATATTTTTATCACTGTATAATATTATGTAAAGTATATACAATATAAGGGTATGTTATTTAAATTGAGATTATGTATATAATAAAAAACACCAAGTTTTCTAAAAATATAGGTTTTAGACAACATCGAGAGAGAAATAAAATGATATTATTAATTCTATATTTTCAATATCATTTGAAGATTAATTAAATTCCTTTAAATACAAATTAATTTGTTTTTGTTCTGTTTTTTTATTCATTATACTCGTATAAGCTAAAAACGAGAAACTGTTATCCGAAACTTGTTTTAATCAGACCTTAACTTTTGAAGTAGTTTAACAAAATATTCTCTTTAATTTGTCGTAAATCATTAGAATAAAGGTAAATTATAAGAGACAAAAATGTAACATGATAAACCTTAAAATATTGTATCAGAATAAATTTAACTTTGATAAGTAATTTTTTTCTGCAACGAAATATCTTTTAGAAAAACTTCTGTGAGTCTTCAGGATTCACTTTTATAATTGCAGTATACTATATTAATGAATTTCTAGTAGGTCTATAGAAATTCTAGTCATTATAAAACCGTTACAAAAACCATAAATGTGCATCGATCCTACCCATTAGAGCCATAGTTTGACACCATTTTTGATTAACAATATGCAGGGTGTCTCACCTAAAGTAAACCAATAGCTAACTTGTTAACTATATAAATGAGAACTTCTCCTAACGAGTGGCTCTCCCTTACTTTTACATGACAAATTTTGGGGTGTATACAAATTTGTCTTATATTTTGTAATATAATACAATTTGAAAATTACTTATTCAAATATTTTATGATGATTTCAAATAGAACAAATATTAATTTTGAGACTTTTTTTATCGTTGTGTTTTGTTTTTTCATAAACGAATTGTTTAGCCTCTTGAATCATGCTTTTACAGTGCCAAAGTGGTTTGGTCACTTGATATTCCTTTTTAAATTACCCTGTCTCGAAACCAAATTTTGTACAACCTGTTAGAAATGAATGTATCCTGTTTTACGTAATGATTACAAGTTTAAGTAATCGTAAACTAATTATAAAAACACATAATATTTGTCTATTTTATCAATCATGACATTTTACTGGAGTTCTCCTGAATCAACAAATATACAAATAAAGAAAGGAAACCAAAACACATACAATCAAGTTTCTTTATAATGATTTAGACTTTAAAACTCTATTTCAAACAAAAGTTAATTTTTAAATTAATATTGAGTGATAAAATCTTTACGGCAATGAAAATAAAAATGATGTCAAATGCGGTTAAACGGTTAGGTATATATACATATATATATATATTTATAAGAAATTTTAAATTTGGAAACCATACTGAAAAGTGGCGGGAAAATTTTGAAAATTTGTATACACCTTTAAAAATGTCAAGTAAAAGTAAGTGGAGTCCATCTAACTAAATTATAATAGGTATCACAATATAAAAACAGTATTAATATGTAAGTATTTAGATTTATTACAAAACCTGTACTAAATAAATGGTGGATTGCACGAACATTTTACTCCCACGATCCCAAAAACAAATCAAAATTCACCAATAATGAAAGTGAACCTTATGTTTATTTTAAATTACCGTAAAACCCTTCTGAAATTTTCAGTTGTAATAATAATCGATGTGATATTCAAATTCATGTAATTTTATATATTAGTACTGTATTTGATCTAATTGCACACCTAACAATATTTTAGCATTTATAATGTTAAATATTTCACAAAATCTTACTTTTACAAATTAGAACGAAAATATGTAAAGATACAGCACTTTTTGAAATTTACTAACCATTAACAAACTTATCTTGCACTTCATAAAGATCCTATAGTACTTGTTTTTACAAGACCTCTGATATTTTAAGACATTTTTCAATTTTATTCAATAGCAGTTCCAATCCCGAACGTCCCTGCTGGATTTAAACCATTTTTCACGTGGTTTTGGGTTAGATACCATTCTTTCTTCATTTCTGTTTTGACCAACTTTTGTTATTTGCCGACCCTGGAGTTATTAGGGAATTTGAAGGCAAGGAATCTTAACTATTATATTTTTATATATATAAGGTGATGATGATTGAGAGGTTTTTTGCCTTTAATTAATATAAAAAAGGACCTTTTTCGAAATTTTAACCCCACATATTTTTCTCTGTTTTAATCAAATTCCTGTAATTAAAAATTATAATTATCATCACAAATAGGTTAAGTCAAGTGGTTATATATCATTGTATACAAGGGAAAAGCGATAAGGTATACCAAACTGCACTATCATGGTTAACCAGTGTCATTTACTTCCTTATTCTACATCTATTCTATACCTTCCAACGCCGATAAGAAGTCAAATTAAACACAGTGCAAGCGTCTAATGCCTTGTAAACCATAGAATCAACAACATCCATTTCTTTAGTTTTTTTTGGTTTAAAAAACTCATTTCTCATAATTGAGAACATCATTTTTGAGGAATGAAAGGGATTCGATTAAAAAAGTAGGGTTGAAGAAAAATATCTATAAAAGAAATTAACTGTTTAGTAAAATCTAGTTTAGATGGTAATATTGATTAAAATTGAATATCCATTCTCATACCTTGAGTTATTATTGCCGATTTTGTTATAACTTTGAGATTATGTGCAAAAAAAATTAGTTTCTTTTTTAGTAGTAACTCAAATTTTGTAATTACAAAAACACATTAAATCAATTCATTACAAAATCATATAAAACATATTATTTATGGGATATTATATTCTGTAAAAACTATTTTTTGAAATTAAAAAGTCCGCCGCCATTTTAAACGCTTATATTTTTGTTTTAAAAAAAATATGCAAAAATTTTATGGAGAAAAAATCGCCCCCTCCCCTAATTTGACCTTTATAATGTTTAATAGTTTATAGGTTTTATTCCATGAAAAAATTTGTATTCTATTTTAAAGAAACTCTAGTTTATATTATAACAAACACCAAACTATGACAATACTATCAAAAATTCAAAACATACATTATACAATTGTTAGCCTAGTATTACACAATTTTTAATTCTAATCCCAAGGCTTATGTTTTCAGAACGGACAGTACTTAAAGAACCCTTATCACTGCTTAGATTCGAAGCACCCCTTGGAGCCTGTCTGGACAAAAAACAAAATAAACTAAGAAATTAGGGACGAGGATTTCGTAGCCCACCCTCATTCCCTTAGCAGGTGCATAGAGCTGAACCCTTACTTCAGTATGTGTTAGTGTCTCTGTAGTGATGGAACGACAGACGGACAGCCGATGTTTAAGAGGGTAAGGGCGACCGATCTGTTATTTCTATAGTTTTATCTTAAGGTGAAGGGTAAAGGTAATACCGTGTCACAGATAAAATTGATTTGTAATAACTTTTGTAGACGTCATGAAGAAAATATTGGTTATAATCTTCTCAAAAATGTCTTTTATAACATTGAGAATTGTGTTTTCTTTTACTGGATTCGATTAGCTGGCATGAAAGCGTTCACATTTATACATTTTTTTGTGAAAACGTTTTTATAAAAAGTATGTTATGATATTTTAATAGAGTGACTAACCTTGGATTATACAATACTCGTTGTAAAGTAAAGTCGTATTTGGTTTATATCGAGTGTTTATTAACAAGTAAGTAGTCCCTCAGGGGCTCACTGCAGTGAGTACACGCGTGGCAATCTCAAGGAGTTCAAGCTGGTAGTTAATAATGTCTACACGTACGCGAATTTGTGGTTGAATTTTGGAAAAGATTGTAGCCTAAAAGTATATAATTTGGTTGGTAAATTATAATAATATTAAGATAAATAATATTGATTTATTTCAAAATTGTAGCCTAATTTAAAATTTATTTATTGCTTTTTTAGAGAAAAACTATCATGTTGTACTTCCTAAAAGTTCCAAAATAGCTCATTTGGGTGGAGCTTTAAAATATTCATTCAATAATAAAATGTCATTAATACAAAATATTAGTTATTAAACAAAATTATATCTTCAGACTTCATAAAGAAATCAGCAATAAAGTGTAATTTTATTAAATAAGTAAGATTTTACTGTTCATTCAAAATAATTTAATTTAATAACAGTAAAATTAAGCACAATCTGCATGAGTATTATTTTGTGCAGCTTGGCGTCGTGCATGTATCAATATCAACGTGAAATAGGACATAAATACAAAATATTAAAACACAATTAAGGCTCTTTACGTCAGAGATATAACTACCTTTTTTTTTGTTTAAGAGAGAAAAACCTTTCAGTTATCAATTTCTTATAAAAAAGGAAGAAAAGAACATAAATAAAGCACTCGAATACTCAACAACGTCAAAGTCAGAAAAGAGCAAGAATTGGTCAAGAAAGTTTTGATAGGAAAGATAATAGAGAAGGATCTGACAGAAGAGTATATTAGAAAAAGGTGTAGAATCAACTAGAGTCCGGAATTTTAATGTAGCTATGGGTTAGACCTCTATTTTCAATCATTTCTATCATATCTCCCTTGACTAACATGTTCTGACTCTGGTGATATGAAGTATTCGAGGTCTATATTTTATTCCTTTTTTATAAGGCGATGATAACCAAGAAAGAGGGTTTTTGTCCTTAATCAACGAGGAACAAAACTAAAGGTCATAATTACTCAAATTTCTATTTTTTATTGTTTAGCACACAGTGCATTAATATTTACATTTAATTAAAATTTTATCGAAAACTCTTTAACCGATTTTGAGATATTCGTAGGGGACGTGTAAGACTTATTTGATAATTCGAGAAAGGGAATTTTTCATGAACTGACCACGACGATTATTTGGGTCCATAAAGGCTACTTAAGCGAAATTTCTTCAAAAAGTTACAGTTGATTTTTATAATTTAAAGTTTTCAGTTTTTGTTATATGAGAATTACCCCAATTTTAAC
Source organism: Aphrophora alni (assembly GCA_963513935.1). NCBI lineage: Eukaryota > Metazoa > Arthropoda > Insecta > Hemiptera > Aphrophoridae > Aphrophora > Aphrophora alni. The sequence goes on along the minus strand of OY740773.1, from coordinate 18,103,156 downwards.
ATGTAGAAATTAAGTTGCTTGAGATATCAAATGCCATCATATGTAATTTGACCAGTCTCGTCTGCTGTAAAACGTCGAATACAAAATACGTAAACATTCAAAAGAAAACGAGTACTTTGAAAAGTCTACTAAAACTCAAAATCATTATTTTGACATTATCGTGACTTTTTCTTTCCCTTTGGTGCTCACTATGATGAGTACGTGGGTAACAATCCCGCGGTACACTTGCTGGATCTACACCTTTCTACATGTAGTTTAGAGTCTCTTCCATCATTCCTATCAGGTCTCTCTTGACCTATTCTTGTTCTTTTCCGACCCTGAATCTATTAAAATATTCAATGTTTTATTTTATGTTCTTTTCTTTTAAACAACAAGAATAAATGTAGTGAATTTGCCAACGTGACAGAGCAGGAATTGTGTTTTGTGCTTTTTTAATATTTTGCCGAAGTTTACTTTATTATTGATACATGCAGGACACTAAGCTATACAAAATGAACCTCATGCAGGTCATCAGTATTTTTAATAAAAGTAACACCTTACTTGTTTAGTAACATTTCACTTTATTGCTGATTTTTGAAAAACCTTGGAAATATAATTTTTTTTTAATGACTTATAGTTTTATTGTAGCCTACTTAAAGATGTTTTATTATTGAATGTAGATTTTAAAGCTGCATACAAATGACATATTTTGGAACTTTTAGAAAGTACACCATGATAGTTATTCTAAAAAAAAAAAATGGAATAAATTTAAAATTAAGCCACAATTTTGAAATTTTAACTTCATTTTTATGGTACCTAGAAAATTGGAGCACAAAACTGACAATTGCAAACTTTACATCCTTTTCTAACACTGACCCTTATACGTGCTTACATACAGACATTTTAAGAAGATTTACTATTTGTTTTTTCTATTAACAATTATATTTTTATCTTATAAAACAGGTTTTATTGTTATTGAAAGGAAATTTTAAAGCTCCAACAACAAGGTAGGCTATTCTAAGAATTTTGGGAAGTACACAATGAAAGTTGTTCTCAAAAAACAAATAGAATAAATTTAAAATTAGGCCATTTTGATTTATCCAAATTCATTTTATGGCTACTAATCAAATGGCAGAAAAAACATACAATTGCAACCTTTATATCCTTTTCCAACACGAAAACCTACGTATGCAAAACGCACGCGCAAACAAACAAATATTTAAGGAATTTCTGAAAAATCTAATCAAAACGTCACCATTTTGTAATTCCCTAATTAATTTAATTATTTTCAACGAATAGTAAAAACTAACTAACTAAGTTCGACAAAAATTCTGCTTTATTACTGATTTTTATCAAATTTTGAAGTTTAATTTTTAGGATTTATTTTGTTACTACCCCTTTTTTATCGTAAAAACACGTTTTCAAACCATCGAATAAAATTAGCATTTGGCGCCAATTTTACCGATTAATTAAAATTGAGCAAAAACTGACAACAATTGTGACTTTTAGAGCTATCTTACACGTACACACATACACTTACATACGCACACTGATGAGCAAGAGCGCGTACACACCTGTTCGTATAAACAAACACGACATAGAAAATAAGTAATATTTTAAAATAATTAGGCTATATATACAAATCACTTGAGTACGGCGAGTGTATGCAATTTAAATACAGCTGTGTTGAGCAATTCACATAATACCTTGTCGTTGAAACGCGTCTGATACTTAGGCGTATTTTTTGTGAGAATTGTGTTCTTTGTTTGTTATACTGTAGGGATTTATGTGTTTTTTTCATACCTACAAAAGTACCTTTTTTTGAGAATTATTTTTTTATTTAAGTATTTTTAAACTTATAAAATTATGTTTAATTTTTCTACCATACATATTGAAGAACATTTTTTTAAATTTTCTGCATATGTTATAAGATTACCTATGTCCAAAAAAGTGGTTTTTGAAATTATGCCTGTCGAAGTTTTTTTCTAAACAAATAATTAAAAATAATTATTTTACATTCATAAAATTGTTTGACATTCCTTTCAAAAATGGTGACCTACACAACTCGAACACTCTTGAATTAAAATACACTATTTTATTACGCCGCGAATTTTGGTTTTGCAGAATAAATTAATTTGAATATCTCTGAATACTCTGGATATACCCAAAGTATCTGGATACATTTTGGTTTTATCTTAAATTTTGTATCGCCGTTTTGAATTTTTAACACGTTTTAAAATTCAGGTTAATTTTTTTAATTTTCATTAAAGTTTAAACTATAAATTTGCAAATAGCTCAAACAAAAATACAAATTTCCTAAGTCTGTCAAAACAATATGGTTTTCATCTCTCCAAAAATGGCGGTGCGAAAATGATTGGTAAACCAAAAAATCAGTCATCTAGCTGTTAAAGAGTGTTTAATTTCACAAAATCGGGTAAACCGATTTTATTCAATTAGGGTACCTTTTGATCGAAATCGAGTAATATTTTGTTATATATAATATTAAAAATTTAAACACTATTGTAAATTGATTTGAAACTTTTATTCATTAGTCCAATAGTGTAAATTCGGTTGGCATCCTTAGTGCTCATTATTACGTTCCTTTCCTCATGGTTAATTCTCATAGTTGCTGTGATAAACACGACTTCTGTATAAGTTTCTGTTCCCTCTAATTAGAAACATTGTTACTGTTAATAGTACAATGAGAAACAGTTCAATAATCTTAAAAACTCATTGAGAAAAAACATTGAAAAATCTATTAACAAACGTAAAAAACCTCATTTTAAAACATTGTATAAACCAATAAAAACTAACTGATAAATACTGTTAAAAACAAATAATAACTATTATTTAACACTTTTGTTTAGTTTTAAAATGTTTGTTTAAAACAACTGATATTTGATTGTGTAGTTTGAAACATATGTTTTTATTTATAATGGTTATAAATTCCATCTAGCTGCTTGTAATTACAGATTTTCATCAATTTGAAAAAAAAACTAGTATGTGGTTATTGGTACAAACTTTCATTGATTCTATATTCCCTCCCTTAGGTTTCATCTTTGTGAAATTTGGGCGGAAATAACTACAAGCAGAGCACCTATCTAATGACACCTCGAGCTTAAAAATCAGTTCAAAACTACCCACAAAACTCTCTTAACCTTTTAAATAAGAATAGATGTTTAGGGAAGTGTGAAGTTTAGTAAGACAATTCCGTGTGAAAAATCTTCTCAATTAAAAAATATTATCATTCGAAAATAATTTAAAAATAAAAATTAAAAATAATAAACCTGGACACTGTCCTTAAAAATAAAATACCATTTACGCTGAGTATTATAACACAAGCGATGACAGTTTAGGTTTAGTTTTAAACATATAAAATATTTTTTAAGACAATTTCCACGGTTAGTTTTCACTGTTTAACTGATAACAACCGAAATACGTTTTTTGTGAAGATTCAGTTTTGTTTGATTTAGGAATGATGAGTGAGAAAGTTTGTGCAACATTTGTGCATTTTGTCTGGATGTGAAAATGATTAGACTCGTTTATTTCTCAATAGACGAATAAGGTGTTGAGAATATATTTAGTGTACCTTTGTTGGTGAAGTCTCAACTCTGAGCTTATTGACAGGTGATTGGAAGCAGGTGTGACACGAGTCAACCACACGCCACGCGCATGCGCCATTGTACAGTTTACACATATTTGGAAACTTCAATAGGGTCATGAATTAGGGTAAATACAGGTGTGTGAGGGTTACTTTCAACAAAAACAACCCACTTAGTGGACAGGTAGGGTAGAGTAATTTATAGACTTTCTGTGGGATATCTGTATTGCTGCTTACAAATACAGGAAAATACAAAATTTTGTGCTAGTTTGCTTACAAATTTTTACACAATTTATTTTTGTAAGAAAATATTGATTTTTAACAAACTTACCATGTAGCTAAATTCTGTTAGGGGTGCAAATTACTTTTGTCTACAGTTGTTGACAAAGTGGCATTTTGTTCATTTAAATTAGTTTGCAAAACAGCTGATTTCTCAACAGTTTCACTTTGCCCACTACTTTGCACACTACTTTGCTCACTCCGAATGGCAACCGAACAAAACGAAATTTAGGCTGTTTATTTGAATTGATTTATAATATACAGGAAATGTCCCGTATGTAGGTTAGATTAATTCTTGCATGTAAAATAACATAAATAAACAACAAAACAACGTTTTAAAGTTGAAAAAGGAAGTAATTATTCATGAAGATGATTGACAGTGTATGTACACTAAGAGTATTTTTCGTTTGCCGAGTTTTGAAGTTGGCAATCCCGTTTCCTCAACAATACACCTAAGTTATTTGTAATATTTATAAATATCCTCAGTTTTGACGTGAGAACTTCTACTCAGTGTTGATGTGTTGTTTAGCACTACTGCTATATTTTGTGTAGTTAGTTTTAAAATATGGACAGTTCAGATTTTAAAATAATCTGAAAAATAAGAAAAATGCAGTTATTAAAGATCGAATTGTAATTGATTGTTTGTTTGAACACTATTGTATTAAATTAATGTTTTATTAAATTGTGTTACTGCTGCAGTATGTTTTTTTATTTGTCACAAAATAACAACTGTAGACAAAGTATAATGTGCAATTCGTGAGCAAAGTGTCTTTTTTAAACTCGATAAAATTGACGCACGAGGCTTGCCTCATTTTTCTCTTGTATAAAAAAGTGCCACTTTGCTCACTAGTTGCACAAATAACTATTTTCTTCTTTTTTGCTTATCTGAACGTTTTCGATCTTGATTTGGCTATACAGAGTGTTTCTCATTTCAAACTTCTGATTATTGTTCCTTGGTTAAAAAGAACCCAAAAACTTAATACCACCAAGGATCTATCAAAAAGATTCTTTTTTCACTATGTCCTTCCATATGTTTTTACAATATTTTTAAATGGTATTTAGAATTAAACCAAATTGAACTGTATTGTTACTATTATTAGTTTCAGTTAATATGATATGTTTCATTATTAGTAACCCATCTCGTTTCAAAATGGCGGTCATTCAAAGTTTTTTTTAATTAAACCAACTCTTAAACTATCCATTTTACAAAAAATCACAAGAACAAATTTTTTTGTAGATTCTGTCAAAAATCTATCTACGTAATATAAAATTTTAAATTGAGTGAAAAATAAACAAGATTTGGAATTGCTTGTCCGGCCGTGCAAAACCTAACCTAACCTAACCATGTTCTTGTCAGTGTAAATGTACACTGCAACAAAATTGTTCTTTGTATATTATTAAATTAAGTAATTGGAAAAATTTGGAGTGTACTGATTTGATTTTTAAATTATGAATTGAAAAATAAATTATTAAGGGTTAATTTTGTTTAATGGTACTGGATTCACCACTTAGTATTTATTGTTACCTTTTGTTTGCTTCTATTTCCTCTTTTTAAATTTCATCTCTATGTTATTTTTTAACGTCAAAAATATTAAAAATTTTCAATAAGTTTCCTAATTTGATTTCCTGGTATCAAAATTTTAAAGTTTATATTTTTAAATTATTTAATTCATTTTTTAAAACTAAAAAATCCTATCGGTTTTTTCCTTATAAAATTAATTTGTCTCCAATTTACAAATCTCATATATGCTTAAAAATCAAATCTATCATTAGACTATTTGAAAATGATTATTTGTGTAATGTAGAAACATAATTATATTATATGTTATTGTTATTATATTCTAATATTACCATAAATAGAAATACATGTCAACCAAGTAAGACAGTCTTTTAAACATTGCAGGAAGTGCGATTAGGTAGAATTATTGTTTATGCACTATTCATTCCTTTATTCAAAATATATTAGCTCACCCCAAGGTTACCAAACAACCCCTAATGTAATAGCCAATCATTACTAATATTAAATAGTTTATCAGGGTGTGCAATAATTTTTGTTCTTTCATTTAATTATGTCCCCTATCTTGGATTAGAGAACGTATTGAAATTTGCACCATTAAGTTTCTTATTAATATGAAATCTAACTTGGTCAATATTTAAAACGACGTTCTTATCTATTTCCCGTCCTTTCTCTAAAACTATGGAAGCAAACAACTCTTAATACAATTATGAAATAATATTTAGGAAATGAACTAAAGGATTATTTTTCTCAAATTAAGAAATATTTAGGAATTGTGTGGAAAATCAAAAATTAGGGGTACTATTTTGATAGTGGCATGAATTGAAATTAAGTTTCTCTATAACAAACCTTTAAAATAAATCACTTGAGTAAAGAGTGCATTGGACAAAAATTCCAACACAAATTGCAAGCTACATTCTAATTATGTATTGTTCTTCTGCGAACAGATTTCCATATCACAGTAAAGAAGAAGAAGGAAAACAAAAAAATACACACAAACTTATAGTTTGTAAAACGTACGAAGACGACTGGAGTTATGGTTGCTTCAATAACACACTCTTAGCTTTCACACACACATATTACTGAGGATTTATTAAACCTGGCCTTTGTCGGTCAGGGTGGCTCACCTTATTGCTAAATCTTTTTTTCCCCGTGAAATTTAAAGACAATTTTTTTTTAATCTGAGAAAAATTTAAATGAAAACAATACCAAACAACAACCAATTTAAAGCAATCCATGTACTATACTAGTCTTCTAAGGAGATGATTTACCTGCTGTCGTCAACCTCATTAGTTAAACTGTTGTATTAGTAACTGTAGTAAAGCTCCTCTGTAGTAACTGTAGTAAGTGAAAACTCACAAAATATAGTGTAAAAATACTGTATAACACTTTCTACTTATTCAAAAAAATTTCTTTTCCCACAAAATTAAAATCTAAACTGTTTCTTTTCTTAACAGTACTTTCTTTAATAAGCCTGTAAAATTTACTTACCACTTATTATATTTTTGTCTTTAAAGTATGTATTTTATTATTGCCGAGTAAAATTTTAAACGATAACATATAATAGAGCATAATTCTTTAATGCAAGGGGCAATTTTTACAATCTGATACCAAATTACAGATAAATTACTAGTTATATAAGTGATACCAATTTATATGTGTTTTTAAAAATATTAAACTCTACGGGGAAAGAAAATTTAATTAAATTCCTAAAACCATTTATTTTTTAACTATTTAAGCCCATAAATTTAAAGTTTATAGATGTTAACATTTATAGATTGAAGATAATAAAACACAATTATTTATTTTGTATATCCACTTATAATTAGTCTAGCCGACCAATGGTTTCGCCTGTTAAGGCATTGACGAGGCTGTATTACAGACTGTCTGTAATACAGCCTCGTCAATGCCTTAACAGGCGAAACCATTGGTCGGCTAGACTAATTATAAGTGGATATACAAAATAAATAATTGTGTTTTATTATCTTTAAACATGGAATTCCACCAAGAACCATCGGTCTCAACAGCAATGAAAATTTATAGATTGATTTTGTGCAACTTAATGGATTACGTTTATTTGTAATCAATTGATATTTGTAAGTTTTTTTTTCTTCTTTCTGACATTGTATTGACTGCAATTGTACGACGTTTTGGTTTAAAAAAAGACAACAGAGTGTACTTTTAATGTTTTTTTTTGCAATGTTTGTTCATAATTATGTACTTATTTTTATTTAGGACATGTTAGATAACATTTTTGTTGTTTATGTAATTATTCAATACGGTTTTATAAATCATATGACAAATATATTTCAACATCCTTTCTTTATTATTCTACTTTTCATTTATTCGCATTATTTCTCTCTTATATTTTAACAATGGCTTGTTTGGAGTTGTTTTCTATCAAATTTATTTATTATATCAAAAGAGAGAGAGAGAGAGAGAGAGAGAGAGAGAGAGAGAGAGAGAGAGAGAGAGAGAGAGAGAGAGAGATTTGATTTGATTTGATTTGAGCCTTTATTCTGGGCGAAGTTAGGACCATCAGGTCCTCTCTTCCTCTTAACCCATAGAGAGAGAGAGAGAGAGAGAGAGAGAGAGAGAGAGAGAGAGAGAGAGAGAGAGAGAGAGAGAGAGAGAGAGAGAGAGAGAGAGAGAGAGAGAGAGAGAGAGAGAGAGAGAGAGAGAGAGAGAGAGAGAGAGAGAGAGAGAGAGAGAGAGAGAGAGAGAGAGAGAGGAGAGAGAGAGAGAGAGAGAGAGAGAGAGAGAGAGAGAGAGAGAGAGAGAGAGAGAGAGAGAGAGAGAGAGAGAGAGAGAGAGAGAGAGATGGGAGGGAGGGAGGGGGGAGAGAGAGAGAGTTTTGCCGGGTAGCAGTCGTTTTCGTCCGTTGGCTTTTTAAATGCAGTACAGTGTTAGTTTAATTTCGCTCAAAAGTTTTAAGTTTGTTAGATATGTTTTTAAACCAGAAATATTAATTATTATATTCAAAATTGCCGTCGAATTTATAATTGTTTACTCTAAATTTCGTACAACGTCTTAAAATTTTGTGCAGTTTTAAAACTTGATTAACTACGTTTTTGAAGGAGATGGGTTCGAATATAATTTATAATATTTATATAACGTTATAATTAGAGGTCTTTGGATATTTCACCTATCTTACAAAATGTGTTTATAAAACTACAGTACCCTCAAGGTAGGAATGTTCTGGTGTAAGAGGCGTGTCCTCCCTTCTACTTGCTTCCATAGCCTAACTTGACGGTACAACCCATTCCAAGAAAACTAGGTACATTTAATTCCTAAAGATACAACTTTGTGACAGACTGCATCTCACTTATCTTATGATTTAGCCTACTTCGACACATTATTTTTTTATAAACAGTTATACAAACTAAACACTAACAAAATATAAAGTAATTATATGTGTCTGAGGTCTATATATATATATATATATATATATATATATATATATATATATATATATATAGCCTATATATATATATATATATTTTTTTTTTTTTTTTATCGGGGTTTGAGCCGCTGAAAGCAAAAGCAATAAACGAAGTGTGGGGCCCCCTCTTTTCCTCTCCACCCCAGACACATTACTAACTTGGAGATACTGTAATTCCTAACATTACAACAATAAAATCAGATTAAAAAAAGGAACTTAAACATTCAAAACTTAATTCTTTAATGTTATTAACACAGAATTGTTCCCACAACAAAATTTACATGCTGTGGTATTTCCAAACATTACCTAACGATTCAAAACCGCAAGCCTTCACACAACGAAAAACGAATTAAAATAATTGACTACGTTTAACAAAGCCTAAACCAACTTTACAACAAATTGTTTTAGTTGTTACACCTAACGAGAGAATGCGTGACAGTAGCAATATTGGTAATTACGTGAATGCAAATAGCAACTCGGAGCTTACTTTGGGTAGTCCAATCCATCAAGGTTGACTGGCGGACATGAGTGATTGCTAGAGACCGCCTTATTGTCCTTTAAGTAAACATACATTCCTGCTTGAAACCTTAGCTTTGAATACCTCTACTTAGGAGATTATAAACCCATATATTAGGATCAACGATGGACAAATACAGAGTGTTCCAAAAGTTCCTATTCTTACCATTTCAAATTATAAAGATAGAAACCTCTTGGCAGTGACGACTCTTGTATTTATAAACGGATGTAGACTAGTGTCAAAAGCGAAATAAAAATAAATGGTTCAAAAATTTCCTCAATCCCATAAAACAAATGAAAAACGAACCAAAATAGGACCTTTTTTGAAAGTTCCACCCACGATACTTCTCTCCTTTTTTTAATCGAATCTCTTTCATTTGTCATGAATACAGTATTAGATTTGCATTACAAATAGTTTAGGTGATGTGGTTTTTCCTTAACTCTCCATAAAATTTAACCGGTTTTCAACTTTGAAAAATTAGGAAAAATCGTCTCTGAAAAAAATTCAATTTGCGAATTTTTGAAATATTTAAATGCCTGTAGCTCAGTGCTCGGTTAGAGATATCAAAAATTACGCAAAAATTAAAAAATCTTAAAATTATGTGCCTTATTCAAACTTCCAGTTCTATTTAGAAAACTTAAAGTTGACCGCCGTATTGGAGAAATGGTGGATGGTATGATGAATTTGGTAATACCTTGAACAATTCTGAGATTACCTTTTACAGTTTTTTTTTTTTGTAACTTTTGTACTTACCAAATAAAGCAGCGGTCAAACCTGTTTCAATTAAAATCACCCTGTATATATAACTTTGCATACCCGTGGGTAAGTGATATGGTACCGCCATATGTACGTAAATTTCGACAACCTAAGTCAATATTGTGATAAAGTGCGATAACGTAAGTCAATATTGTGATAAAGTGCGATAACGTAAGTCAATATTGTGATAAAGTGCGATAACGTAAGTCAATATTGTGATAAAGTGCGATAACGTAAGTCAATATTGTGATAAAGTGCGATAACGTAAGTCAATATTGTGATAAAGTGCGATAACGTAAGTCAATATTGTGATAAAGTGCGATAACGTAAGTCAATATGCAGATAAAATGTTATATTGTAAGTCAATACTGTGATAAGGTGTGATAAAGTAAGTCAATATGCATATAAAATGTTATAACGTAAGTCAATATGCATATAAAGTGTTATACCGTAAGTCAACATGCATATAAAATGCAATGACGTAAGTCAATATTATGATAAAGTGCGATAACGTAAGTCAATATTGTGATAAAGCGCGATAGCGTAACTCAATATGCAGATAAATTCCGATAACTTAAGTCAATATTGTGATAAATTGCGATAACGTAAGCCAATATGCAGATAAAGTGCGATAACGTAAGTCAATATTGTGATAAAGTGCAATAACGTAAGTCAATATGCAGATAAAGTGTTATAACGTAAGTCAATATTGTGATAAAGTGCGATAACGTAAGTCAATATAGAAATAAAGTGTTATAACGTAAGTCAATATAGAAATAAAGTGTTATAACGTAAGTCAATATTGTGATAAAGTGCGATAACGTAAGTTAAGTGAATATCGTAATAAAGTGCGATAACGTAAGTAAATATGCCGATAAATTGCGATAACGTAAGTTAATATACAGATAAATAGGGATAACGTAAGTCAATATTCAGATAAAGTGCGATAACGTAAATCAATATGCATATAACATTCATAATCAATGTCATAACAATTTTGTTTACTTCCTTATTTATTTATTTTCTTAAGCTGCATCCATTCTATACATTCCAATGCCGATAGGTAAATTAAATACAGTACTAGCGTCTCATGCCTTGTAAACCATGGAATCAGAAACATTTATTTTTTAGTTTTTAGTTATTTGGTTAAGAAACCCATATCTCTGACTAATTTTCAATTGGGTACATTATTTTTCGATAAATGAAATAGATTATAAAAGTGGGGTTGAAATTCCGAAAAAGATCCCCAAAGTTAATCGTTACCAAAAATCTCAGTTCAGTAATATTCAATCGAAAAGTGAAAATGAACCATGGATGCCTTCTTTAAGGGGGCCTAACTAGTTTATTAATATTTCACTTAGGGTATTTATTTATTTATATTTTTTTTTGCTTTTTCTACCGATAACTCTGAAAGTCGGGGTTTTCGAACATCAACCAATACGTTTTATAAAGTATAATGTGTTGCCTTGGACTGTTTAATATTTAATATAGTTAATTACCTTAGAGGTTGTCCTCAGTCCGTATTATAGTTATGGCTACAGCGCTGTTTCGCCGAACACTGTCGGCTTCGTCAGGCCCGCACTATCACATAAACACGTAACACAACACAACACTAACACATGTGTTAGCGCGGGCCTGACGAAGCCGACAGTGTTCGGCGAAACAGCGCCGTAGCCATAACTATAATACGGACTGAGGAAAACCTCTAAGGTAATTAACTATATCAATACGTTTTGTTCGTCCTAGTCCTATTCATGAGAAAAAATTTATTATAATCGTAAGAGTCGAGTTTGAAAAAAAAAATCCTAATTTATTGTTTTTCTTATACGTCAGAATATTGAGTTTTTGAACAAATAAAAACATATGCATAATTATATAACCGAAATATGACCACAAATCAAGTTTGATTTAAAGATCAATTTCGTTTCTTGTTATTTTAAAGGGCAAAAAATCTCTCGGTCTTCATAGTTTAAAAAAAAATGAAGTATAGATCATAAAATAAAGACATCTAGCTCTCAAATGCTCTAATACAAGTGTTTCTACACTTATTATGATAGGCGACACACCGTCTTTATTTTAAAAAAAAATTGCCTTTTTTACTCATTAGAGTTCAAATCATACCAAGTGTCCTAAAAGTCCCCCCCCCTATTATTTTTTTTTATTAATGGAAATAGACAGATTTGCTTTGGGGAAAGTTTAAGTTGCCAAAGCAGGAGTTTTTTGAAGTACCAACATTTTCAACCCTTACCCCCAAATGGGGTAGTTTGGGGTAAGTCAAGAATTTTAAATAGCAACCTAGAGGTCTCTAAGTTCATCCTACCCAACATAGTGACCAATCGAATTGTGAATGTTACCTACAAACTGCTGTTCTTTTTATTAGGCCTACATTAGAAACTGCTCTATGTTGGTAAAATGATGGTAAGAGCCTTACCTTGTTTTTTTTTGGCTCAGATTAAGATCTCGAAATGGCTACCATTTACTTCTTGGCAGAAATATATTCTGGACTCAAAAGCTTGTTGTACATTTCGTAACATTTCCGGTGTAATTATTAACGTAAAATTCACAATTCGATTGGTCGCTATGTTGGATAGGATAAACTTAGAGACCTCTGGTTTGCGCCATTATTCTTATTTCTAAAAGGCTTTTGAAATGAGGTATCACTCAATAGGGGTTGCTATTTAAAATTCTTGACCTACCCCAAACTACCCTATTTTGGGGGTAAGGGTTGAAAATGTTGATACTCAAAAACTCCTTCTTTGGTTATCTAAACTTCCCCAAAGCAAATCTGTCTATTTCCATTAATAAAAATAATAATAGGGGGGGTGGGACTTTTAGGACACGTTATATATTATATAATAACTTGATATCGATTTTCTTTACCCATCACTTATCTATCTCACCCTAAGAGGCTTATAGTGAGTATATGCGTGGTAATCCGGAAGTAATCTAGCTTTATCTACACATTTTTCATTTAGTCTTGGGTTAGATCCCTCTCTTTCATTTTTTCTATGTTTCTCTTAACCAAATCTTATTCTATTCCGAGCCAGTCGATATTAGAGTATTCGATGGCTAAAGATCTTATGTTCTTTTCTTCCTTTGTTGTGTGTGAGACAATGATAATGGAACTAAAACTTGTCAATTTTCTGCAAACTGCAAATTACTTGTGTAAAACTTTAATCAAGAAAATTATCGCCAGTTATTAGACCTTCCACGTGAGAAAAAAAAATTATTTTTTTACTTTCAAAGTTCTAGTAGTTACGTTCAATTTTAATTTCGATTCAACTGTTTTAAGTACAGAAAATTGGACCTCTGAAAACGCCTAAAATCTTAATTTACACTACTTTAATCCTCTGTAACTCCTTAAAAAGTTGAGTGTATGGAAAAATACACACGAAGACAAAAACTTTGAAATTGAAAATAATTATACAAAATAGATGTTTAAATACAAAATTTTCTAGTCGGCCACCATATTGGTAAAATTTTATTCAAATTGTTAAACCCCCAAATAAGAGATAATAAAAAGTTCAGAGAATTTAGCGTTTTACTTTTTTTAATATATCAAATACTTATATCAACCACTATTTATATTACGGTTCCAACTGTATAAATGGCTGCATTTTTAAAGGTATTCTATACTATTGTTATATAGGCCTACACATTTATGTCAAAGTTTACCATAACATATGAATTAAAAATAAATGTATGATTTCCAAAAGTAAATTGTTACACTCATTGACACAGAACACCATATCTTATATCTGTTTTAATGCTCACTCTTAAATTTTTTAATTTAATCCTCTTTGTCTAGGTTAGACTCTTTTAATATATTTAAATTACTCAAATATTTGTTTCTTAACCAAATTTATTACCCTGGATGTCGCTTGTATCCTATTTCTTACAGGCTATTGTTTGAAATTTTGATTTAATAGTCTATTATTTGTCTTCTCATTAGTGGAAAATGAAAATCTGTTTTAAATCTACTCCATTGTTTGCTAAAATTATCTTTCAAACAGATTTCTTTTAGTACATTCATTTTTGGGTAAAAGGATATTGCAACAAAATTAGGGTATAAAAGTGATGTTTAAAGTAATAATGAGTATATGGGTGGGGTGGGGGTGGGGGGTATATTTTAATATTTAATACTGCATAATCACACTCTTCCGACGTAGTTTGACATATGGCCGCTAGGTTGCGCCACATATTTATCTGCCTCTTTTCACTACAATCCACAATGAATAAATTTAATGTTAGAAGTATATTATGTCAAATTTTTTTTTTCTATCCTTTCTTATGTTATAAATGTATTTTCTCAAATTAGAGCAAAAAATTTTTTTAATTTAAAATTATTACCCCCCCCCCCCCCATAGCTGTACAGTTAGACATTTTTCGAAAGATTCCCATCTTTAATGATTTCGACTTAGAATCTCAATTTCAAAACAAGGTTAGTTTTATAAAGAATATTGAGACATCAAACCACAAGCGTACTAAAAGTAAAAATGACGTAAAACCCTAGCTGAACCTGTTACGTTTATGGAGAAAAAACACAACGAATAAAAGATATTATCTATCTGAAATCATCATAAAATATAGGGGTTTCAATAAGATTTTTTCAATTGGAGATATTTTGAAAAATTGAATAGATCGCAAACTATATCAAGTAAAAGTAAGGGGAGTTCCCTTTTAAGTGTAAGCTGTCAAACATATTGTTAAAAAGTTTGACAAAAGTTATAAAGACATATTCTTCCACTTCTTCTTCTTCAAAAATAAGGGGAATTTCCCATAAAAAGTAAGCTTTCAGACACATATTGTTGTATCCATTGTTTTATTTTTATATTTTTCATTATTAATTTTATAATTTTTTCCCTCAAATTGGTTCACTTTAGGTTATATCTCATTTTATAATTTAGATCCACATCAAAGTGTATCGTTATCTCTTCTAAATTTCCTACATTAAATTTTCCAAACCATCTTCCGTGCTTCAGATAATGTTTTTTTTTTTTTTTTTATTTCAAGAACCATTAGTCAGCTGTCTTTATCAAACATTTCTCTCAGTATCCAAAACTGATTCTCTCACATTCAAACTATAGCTCTAGTAAAACTTGTATTAATCTTAAATTATTCGATTTTTCCAAATACTGATTTGAACATTTCTGTTACAGGAATAAAGTGGTGTGTGAAAATTGGATAAACAAAGTGTCGCCATTTAGTGAATATAATTGAAAAGAGAAGAAACTGCATATATTGGTAAGTAGAAGTTATTTAAACAGTTTTTAAAGTCTCCACTGTAGTGTATTCATGGGGCAAATTGTTAATTTTGGAATTTTCTATAACATTTTCTTCCAACGAATTCTTCTTTAACCAAAATATTGTTTTTGTGGCCCTATAACATTTACTCCTGTATCCGAATTCTTCTTTGACCGAAACATTGTTTTTTTTTTTTTCGGTTCAATATTTTTAACTTCTGTGTCCGATTTTTCTGTGACCGAAATATTGATTTTCTGTCAGAGAAAAATCTGAGAGTCTTCTCTTATCGTAGGGTTGCCATGACGTATTTTCTATCAACTTGAGCTACACCTGTTTTTCATATAATCTTGGGATAGATTCCTCTCTATCATCTGTTCACTCTTCTTATTTTCCAACCATGACGCTCTTACCGTATTCAAGGTGTAATGGTTTTATTTAAATTCTTCTCTTTAAAAAAAAAAAAAAAAAAGAAAAGAAAAAAAAAAGTTTATTTTCTTTTAAATAAGTAATCTAAAGAAAGTTATGTGTATGTAAAAAAAAAAAAAAAAAAAAAAAAAAAAAAAAAAAAAAAAAATTATTCGAGTTTTTGTCCTTTTTAATTTCCTTTAATTTCAAACAAGAAATATTTGGAGTGATGTCTCTCTTTGTATATACAGTTGGTACGATACTGTCACTAAGATGCGCAGTTGTCTCTGAGCCGGTTGGTGTAGTGGGGGAAACACTGAGCTCAGTCTTGCAGTGAGTTGTGTACTGTGGGTTTCTTAGTTACACGTACATTTCAAAAACATTGGTTTGTTGTGTTTCTTCTTATATTGAAGAACTAATTATTAATTTAGATAAATATTATGACAGTGATAGTGATATATCCAGTGTCAGTGGCAGTAATGACACTGACTTTAGTGGCATTTATTTTTGAAATAATAATTTGAAACTTAGCTCATTAAAAACTTTGCTCATTACAAACTTAGCTCATTACAAACTTAGCTCATTACGAACTTAGCTCACTACGAACTTAGCTCATTACAAACTTAGCTCATTACAAACTTAGCTCATTACAAACTTAGATCATTACGAACTTAGCTCATTACAAACTTAGCGCATTACAAACTTAGCTCATTACGAACTTAGCTCATTACAAACTTAGCTCATTACAAACTAAGCTCATTACAAACTTAGCTCATTACAAACTTAGCTCATTACAAACTTAGCTCATTACAAACTTAGCTCATTACAAACTTAGATCATTACAAACTTAGAACATTACAAACTTAGCTCATTACAAACTTAGCTCATTACAAACTTAGCTCATTACAAACTTAGAACATTACAAACTTAGCTCATTACAAACTAAGCTCATTACAAACTTAGCTCATTAAAAACTTAGTTCATTAAAATCTTAGCTCATTACAAACTAAGCTCATTACAAACTTAGCTCATTACAAACTTAGCTCATTACAAACTTAGATCATTACAAACTTATAACATTACAAACTTAGCTCATTACGAACTTAGCTCACTACGAACTTAGCTCATTACATACTTAGGTCATTACAAACTTAGCTCATTACAAACTTAGCTCATTACAAACTTAGCTCGTTACAAACTTAGCTCATTACAAACTAAGCTCATTACAAACTTAGCTCATTAAAAACTTAGTTCATTAAAATCTTAGCTCATTACAAACTAAGCTCATTACAAACTTAGCTCATTACAAACTTAGCTCATTACAAACTTAGATCATTACAAACTTATAACATTACAAACTTAGCTCATTACGAACTTAGCTCACTACGAACTTAGCTCATTACATACTTAGGTCATTACAAACTTAGCTCATTACAAACTTAGCTCATTACAAACTTAGCTCGTTACAAACTTAGCTCATTACAAACTAAGCTCATTACAAACTTAGCTCATTACAAACTTAGCTCATTACAAACTTAGCCTCTGTCGAGTCGGCAATTAGTTGTTCTAAATAATGTACAATGTTTTAAACTTTTAATAATCTAAAAATGTGCCAATATATAATATTGTATAATGTGTATTATAATAATAGTTTGACGATGACCCTGTGAGGCTGAAACCGCGTTAACAAAAACAACGACTGCTCCATCAACAGAAAACATAATAAAATTTAATTAATAACTTGAAATTTATATCACGATTTTACTGGTTACAAACTTTGTCTATTTTTTGTAAATATTAGCTTTAATAAAAATTTAATAGAAATCCAACCTACTACTGAAAATAAAAAAAAAAACTTATTATTTGGGGGGGGATTGGCTTCATTTTGAAATTTATATAACTATTTTTCTTGCTAGAAGCTTTGGCGAATTGTTTATAAACAAACAAAAACGACAAACAGACGATAAGACAAGACGGCAACATGACAAACGTTGACAGCGGAATGGAGCTGAGTCAATGTCTTTATCAGCAGTAGTAGTTATGACATCACTACACCTCCCGTCTGCAACTCAACTAACCCACATTATAGAAGTGAAGGTACACCTTGGTGAATGTGCAGTGCTGGACTGTTTTTAATGCAATTTAGTGAACGAGCATATTTTCGCCATTTCTTGGTATTTTTTTCATTGAGTAAACATTTAAGGGGAGCTTCTATAAGGAAAAAAAACCCAAATTTATAATGTTCTGAAAATCGGCATTAACGGTTTTGATCAAATTTTGCTAAAATGTAGCCTGTAAGAACCCAAACAAAACCTACTAATCTGTCTAAGAAAATCATGTATGGGTTAGTTACAAAATACAATATTTTTCAAAATGTGTTAGGGCCTATACCAATTTCGTTGAAATTTTAGTATTATGAGAAGATTAAGTTAATGACTCAAAAACGTGTGCAAAATCGCAACTAAAAAAAAAAATCGGTTCATGAATAATTTGAGAAAAACAAAAATGAATTTTGATCGCCATCATTAAAAGCTAAATTTTATTCAAAACGCTGTTAAATAACATTTTCACGCCCAATTAAAAAACTGATATTTTACCAATATTCATTTTACTTTTAAAACTACTATTTTGATGATTAATAATTTAGGTTGGATTTTTTTTGTTATAGGTTATGGGCGAGTGAAAAAGTTTATGCAATGTTTGTTCACCATTTAAAAAAATTTAGCCCAATGAAATATTCAGACACGTACAACGTAATGTTAGAAATACGATCTGTAATTAGTTTTATCAACAATGTAAGAGTCTTGCTTCCAACGTCTGCTACCAGATCGCAACACAGCTTCAATCAATGATTTAGTACATGAAACTCCCACGAGGTAGCAGTATCATGCAGAACAACTTGATTTGTTTTCGTATTATATAAAAACAAAATACGATATAACTTCTTGCAACATAATATAATTTATTTATTTTAATTTTAAATAGTTACACAAATATAAGAAGAATATTGTTAATGGTGATATAAAAGTTACATTACGAGGTTTTACAACGAACATTAAATGCCTATCCGATAAAGCATAAAGATACTTGTTTACCTAATATTTTATTTTTATTTCATGATGTAGAAGTTGGTAGTTATGAAAATATTTAAATTATTTTGATTAGTTTTTTAGTTCCTCCAAAAAAAAATTAATAAACCACGTTTTGATGTTGTTGATTGATTTAATATTTCTATATTTTTGTTTAAAGCCATAAAGTGATTTTGTTGTTAGGCATATTAGGCTATGCCAGCTCGTTATTCAGTTCATAATTTATATGTAGACATTTCTTTCCTTATGTTTTATATCCTTATACAGGGTGGGTGAAAAGTATAAGAACGGCTTAATGTCTCGTATATAAGGGACATTTGAAGGTAGATGCGTTTGCAAAACCTACTCTATTTAAAAATAACCTACTATTTTATTATGATTTCAAAAATTTGGTCAGCCATATTGGCATCGACATTTTGAATTTAACTTCATTTTTTTAAATGGGAAGGTGGTTGTGAGATACTTAATTTTAATGTAGAAATTTAAGACAAAATCAATGGTGAAAACCGCTCAAACAGTTTATTTACATTTAAACATTTCATTTAATGTAAAAAGAAAATAAAGCACATTAAACGTCTTTTCTATCAAATTGAATGTTCAATACACCCACGAAATAAGCCAAATAACACCAAACTAAATGTGAAGATAATGTTGCAATAAATGTTTGCAAATAAACCTTAGAACTTTATTATTGCAGTAAATGTTATTAATTATTGATAATTAATACATTTTTCAAAGGTAAATAGACCAATATTCTTAGATTTATTTGTTAAATTTTAATATACGATAAAACATGTTCCAATAAATCTTTTCGGAAAAATCGTAAAAACATTATGTTTTGATTTTTAAAGTTATTTTTTAAATCTTCAAAGTAAATGTTAGATATTAAAGTAAGGTGACTAAAACTTGTCAATGTTGAACCTAACCTAACCTATTATTGACTATCATAAAAATATCTTTTCAAATCTAGGACAAACTATGCTTAATAGTAGTCTATTTGAGGCCTTCAGAGCCAAAAACATTTTTTAATCCACTTTATTTTGTTGTTTAAAAAAACAAAAGAAAAGCTTATTGAATAAAGTAACATACCCCTCAAATACTATAATAGCGTCGGAAAAGAACAAGAGTTGGTCAAGAGAGGCGTAATAGGAAAGAGAGAGGATCCAACAGAAATCTACGTGAACAAAATTGTAAATCCAGCTAGGGAGCCCAAACAGAGTGACCTTTAAAAAACCTGTCTAT
This sequence comes from Aphrophora alni, assembly GCA_963513935.1. NCBI lineage: Eukaryota > Metazoa > Arthropoda > Insecta > Hemiptera > Aphrophoridae > Aphrophora > Aphrophora alni. Next base: position 18,083,086 of record OY740773.1, on the reverse strand, counting down.
AGTACAAAAACGTCTTCTCTAAGTGTATAATCTTGCGCTGTCTTCAGAAAAAGTTTTTTGTTGAACTAACTTGATAATTCCAAATTAGGCGTGTACATAAAGACCCTTAGCAATTGAATACTCTAATATTGACAAGGTCGGAAGAGTAGGCTACTAGAGTTTGTCAAAATGAAGTTTGAACCTGATAGGAAAGTTGGAGGCTATGGATCTAATGAGAAAATGTTTATAACCAGCTATGTTGCCCTTAGGTTTGCCAATCTAAGCTTTCGTATTACATAAGATTTAATTTATTACTGTAACTACAGCCTGGCAAATTTTGGTATAACAGAGATTTTTAAATTACAGTGGGCCCTATGTGCAAATATGTAGGCCTAATTCTGATACGTTCGATTTGTAACTGCATCACCAGACTTAAGTTATTGAAAATTCTAAACAAGACTTTATTTTAAATTTAATTACTATTCAAAATAAACTAATTTTTAATTTTTACATTTATTTAACTTATTATTATTTAACTTATAACCTTTTAAAACCTTAAATTAAACCATAAAAATAGTATATAGCCTATTTGTAACAATTTTAACTAAAAAGTAAATACATAATTATTCATCTTATAATTAGGGCCTACAATGATAGAAGAAGTCTAATGTTAAAACCTAAGTTGTAAGCCTTTAGAAAAAAAAACTTCAAATATAATAAAAAGGTACTTACGTATTAACGCCACCGCAACAGAAGTTGCGCTAATGCGCATGCGCCAATAAAGAGCAAACTGGTTTAAGGGAAGCAGAATTCCATTTTTTTCAGCTTTGAGATTCATATAGGCTACTTTCATTTTATGATTTGTCGCAAAAATTTTAGGCGTAGATTGGCAGCACTTCACTTTTAAAGCTCATGTTTATCCATGATATAATTTCAAATTATTAACTTCAATAACTTACGAAAGGTTTGGCCAGGTGATTATACATAATAGGGCCTAAGGTTTGGCCAGGTGTTTATATATATATATATATATATATATATATATATATATATATATATACCTGGCCAAACCTGTCGTGATATATAATTATATCGCAAAGTAAGCAAATATTGGCGCATGCGCATTAGCAACTTCTGCTGCGGTGGCGTTAATACGTAAGTACTAATAAAAATAGTCTTATATTGTCCTGGAATTGACATTTAATGAATAAGAAAGAATAAGTTTAAGAGTTCATATTAGGTCCTGCAGATACTGAAAAATTGGAAGTGAATTATAGTGAATATTTGCTTGTCAATCCCGAGGGGCTTTAGCTGGATATACACCTTTCATAATGTAGTAATGAGTTAGATCCCATCTTTCAACTTTCCTAACAAGTCTTTCTTGACCAACTTTTATTCTCTTCCGACACTAACACTAGATGAGTATTCGAGGTGTCTTCCGCCAAGCGGCCAGTGGTCTGTGCACCGCATCTTCAGTTAAGGTCAGAAGGGTTTGGCAAGTCTTAGGCTATCTACTTTGTGTCACATTTACAATTTTAGAACTGCAATTAGATATTCTAGTGGAATTTCCTTTTAAATATTAAAATTATAATTAGGCTATAGTTATAGACTACCTGCTAGGACCTACATAATTATTTTGAGTACAATCTTCTGACAATCCTAGCATCGTCTTATTTTTATATTTGTCGACACATTTCTGAGTTTCTCCATCTTATAAGTACTAAATATAAATATTAAGAAAATTTTAGGATTGGCAGAAGTTCATACAATTAATTGTAGTAAACAAATCAACTTTTTTTTTTTGAGGAAATTAAAAATCGAGTTTTCTTGTAGAGATTTTAAGAGTTTTAGATGGGACATGAATACGCAAAACAGATACTTCAGCGGAGAATATAATAAAAATTTAGGGAATTGTGTCTATGTGTGTGTACATGGTAATTATAAGGGCTTATAGGGGGTAAGGGATTGGTGAATGGAAAGGGTAAATGTAGGGAGTGTGTAAGTAGGCCTACGTATGTTTTGGCTGACAAGCAGAGGAGATCTGTTTGAAGGCTTTGGTTATTTTGTTTTATAAGTAGGCTATTGAACAATTAGTTTAGCATTTTTGTTTTAGTATTGCAAATGTAACAGGAGGGAGGAAGAATTATCCAGAAAAGATTGTGTATTAATTAAGGGGAAATGTGTTTTTTTATTTCAGTAATGTAGCCTAATATTTTGAAAGATACATTGTCTTTGAATCTTCTAACTCTAATAATTATTTTGTTTCATTTAAATATTTGGAAATCTCAAAACGAACTTCGCCTCAAGGATAGCTTTATTGATTTTCTTTGTTCGCTGTAGGCCTAAATATTTTTCATGGTGTTAAAATTCTTTAATTTTGTTACTTTTTTTTATAATAGAAACTTTCTATATATCTAAATAATGAACTAAATAAAATTTACCTTACTACGATTCTGTTTGCAGTCTATCTAATTCAGTTTAAGATACAAAATCCTTAAATATTAAGGATTTAAGATACAGTGTCGAAAATGGGGCCTATTGGGAACATGGAACCAGTAGTAGGCTAGTAACTTATGTGTTCCTTATCCCTTCAATCGGATCAAGGAAGAAATCAACCGTAGCAACCCAGTATTCGGGAACAAAATGGCCAAGATTCAAAATATAAAAAAACAATAGCTCAATTGAAGTAGCCTATAGCCCTGGGATCTATATCATTCCAATTGAGAAATTAAACATTGAAGATATGACACTCGTGGAGGAATAAGTCTTGCTGAACTTGAAGGATGTGATCATTTGAGAGGATAGTAGTGAAAAGAAGAAGGAACCAAAAATAAGGCTTTTCTTTAGTGAACTATGAAGGAAACCGATAAAAGAGGCTCTCGCAACAGGGGAGAAAGTTCTATCTTTCGATTTTGTTTTTCCTCCTTTCGATCGATAATATTGACAAAGTAAAATTAGTTTTCTGCAAAATAGTTTGGATATTTTTGAAGAGGTTTAATGTATTAGATGAAATCGTTTTTGTAGCCTATTTCTATAGATTACACCAAGGACAAAATCATTAAACAGAGGGAAACCTAAAACAAATTGCAAAGAAATATCAGCTTATCAGCTCAATACAGATTTGGTTGTTTCATTCTGTAAATCAAAATTGGGCTTAACACCCCCCCCCCCAATCTTACAGCGTTCTACATATAGGCTAAACAAACTATAATAATTTATACATTTTCCCAATCACTTAAACAAAATAACCTAAGTTTTAAAAATTACTTGAACTAGTCCATTTTGTGGGCGCAGAAGGAAAGAAAAAATAAAATGGTGGAACTGTAAAACCTGTTTACTCGGATGATGCGACAGGCTTGCCACGTCATTTTAAAATATTGTTATTAAAAGCCACACCTCTGATACTTAGCTGAAGCCTCAGGCATTTCAACATGGCTTAATGCCAATTTACATTTGTTTACCGCCTGTAAATTTAGAGACTTTAGTTTGTTTTCTTCATCGTGTAATATTGAATTTAAATGTAGTTGATTATATTAAGGTTATCAATTTAGTATTTGAAAATGGGCTTTTTTATTTTGTGCTGTGAAATTTTATTTTAGTGTTTTAGGTTATTGTATCCAGGTAATAAATTCTATTGTTCAAATAGATTTTTTAGCCTAATTTACACGTTAAGGATAAAGCGTTTCACTAATGTAAAATTGTCTAAAAAACAAGTCTTTAACCTTGAAAAGATTTTTTTTTCTCTATATCCCAAGTGTTGTAATAACTCATTTTCTATTTAGAAATTCCCTAAAATATTAATTGACATTTTTAAAGCGTTAGGCCTACAATGTAATGCTTTATTACAATTGAATAATTGATTTAAAATATTAAAGGCTAAAGTAGGCTTAAGATATTCTAAAATGAAACTTTTGAAGCGTGTAAAAAAATTTAATATAAATAGCCTATTGTTATTCAAGTAAAACGTAGCCTATATAAAATGATTGCGCCTTCTGTTTAAATAATACAATTTAAGTACATTGTTATGAAAACATCATTGATTGCCTAACTTAAATTATTTCTTTTATATTATAAAATATAATATTACCTAGTCCTAATACTCAAATATGTAAATTTTCTAGTAAATATTATAAATAGGCCTACGTACAATTATTAAGGAATAAGTTTTGGGTTAAGGTAGGAAATTTTAGACATTTGATCCTTTTTTTTATTGAATCTAATTTGTAATATGAGTGGGATCTACAAAAATATGTCAATTTGTATTAAATTGTTAAAGTTACAATATATTGTTAACAAACAATATGCATGAAGGCTATTTAGAAACGTCATCTGAATTACCTTTTAGGCTTATTCAAAAAAAGTTAACCTATAAATTCCGAATCGTAAGTAAGTGAAACGTTTATCAGGCATTTGTTTTAAGTTAGTCAAGAATCAAAATAAAACGTGCACAAACTCTCTCAGATACTCGTGTACGTAAGTTAACCTAAAATCAACCAAACGAAATGAAATCAACACTATTTCTTTCTCCAAAAACCCCAAGCAAGTTGTATAAATAAAAATGTCTATTCAGTCGATGAAACATCTTAACTTGGTCCAAGGTATGGTGAATATAGTAGTTTATAATCCAAACTATTGTGAAAAAATGGACATAAAATTCACAACAGATGTATGTTTCAAATATAGTTTTACAATTTCGTTAATAAACATGTTTATAAATAAAAAAGAGAAGCTAAATTTTTAAATAACGTAGACTATTATTTTTAAAAACTGTCAACAGTATAACCTCAAAATGAAAAATAATTTTGTTTTAAACCGTTCAAAACGGGAGAGAGAAAACTTGCCTTAAATAGTTTATAAACAATTAAATAATGTACTAAACAAATAAAATTTAACATAATTAGGGAACTCTTTTTTTCCAAATCAGATTTGAGTTCACCAATTTAATTAATGATAACTAAACTGTATGTTCCTAAAATAGAAGATAATAATCAACAAACAATAAAATAACTCAGCCGGAAAGTCCAATTTATTGGGACTTTCCAATAAAGAAGCCGTATCCACTTACGGCTTCTAACAATAATAAGAAGTGGATATAACTGATTAATTTGTCCACATTGGCGATCTTTTAGACCTATTTCAAGAGGATTCACAAAAAGACACTACCAAATTGAACTTTCTATTTCTATCATGTTAAAGCTACAGTTTATAAAACACTGTTTATCTATTAGATATTGTTTACGTCTAGTTTTATACCTAGTTACACTTGACCAACGAGTTGTGTTTAGAGGGAAATACTTTACACCTGTTCTCTATCTAGTTAAGGGCTTGACCAGAAGGGAGCGCTAGGGTCGAGGGGGAATGCCCTAGAATGCCCCTAGCGGGTAAAACGTCAACTCTAAACGCCATTTGAAGTGGGGGCACGGTAAAGGCGTGGTCATGTGGAGAGGGGCGGAGGCACCTATGCGCAACGCTTTGGCGCAGCCGGAAGCGAGTTTCTGGGCGTCCCTCTTACATGGAGGCTAGGTACGCCACAATGCAAGAACTTCAGTCGGTTATTGGTATGGGTTCAGTGTTTAACATGTGACAGTGTGATAGCCTAGAATATCTTCATGGATTCTCATCAACGTGTTAGGTTTGTTTGACTCATATCTAGTGTTTTTACTCGTTTTCAGAGATGTAGAACGAGTTTTTTTTTAGATTTGTTTAAGATTTCGAGACTGGTCGAGCGAGCTGTTTTACATAATCATTATCTTGCACAATTTCTATGTAAATCAAACCCAGATCAGGGCTCGATACCGCTTAGTTTATTATCGCCCTCGGGTCCTTGTTTCACTTTTAACTCTATTTAAAATGTAATCTTTTTTATTTCATTATAGTATGTATAGGTTTTGTTCTCAATACAACTTGAGTCCTGTTAGTATGCTTACGGCGAACATCACTGTACGAGTGGTTGCCTATACTTGTGGGGATTTCTACAATTTATTTTTTCTGACGAAAAACCTTGTTGTAATAATTAATTCAAAAAATATATTTGTGATTATATTATCTTAGAATTTGGAAAAAAACAAAGCATTAATGTACTGCAAACCTCTATAAATTTGACTGTACGGTAATAAATATCCCAAAGAAAATGTTTTAATTTAGTAAAGTGTTTTATAAATGTATTTATTACATATAGTAATAGCTTTTTCTTAATCTTGAAATTTTAATGCTTAGGCCTAGCAACCAAGTGCTGTGAAAATAAATTAATGAAGTTTTACCAATACGCAATCTTTATTAACTATTACGATAATTAACTAAACATTATTAAAGTTTTTATATACATTTTTTAAAACAAGTAATTCCAAACTATCTTTCTTTCATGTAATTACACGGTAGGTATTCACTGCAATAGATACATAAATTTATTTTTTAAATATTCCCATTATTGTTATTATACTTATTAGTTAACAAAATACCATTTTTATTTACAAGTAATGTGTGAATTACTAAAATATCAGATGCATTGCAAGCCTGGTTTTTAGACGCGGGGTGCGGTCCAGATTTGGCGGGCTCGCAACGTGGTGCTTCGGCCAACTTGTAAGTCTCTCAATGTACAGGATCGGTGATAAATTCATTAAATTGAAAGATAGGCTATATTTAAGGGATTTTATTTTTGTAAAAATATTTTTTATTTGTATATTTAGAAAATATTTTTAAAAAGGTTAAATAATTTTCATAAAATCAGTTTGGTTGTAATATTTAAAATATAGGCTACAATATTTAATCGTTTCAAAAGTTTGTAGTACGAAAATTTTTCTATACAAAGATTGTTTATACCTTGAAAAAAATTTAATTAATGTTTTTGATTTTGTTATCCGTATATAAAAATGTTGGTGTTCTTATCAGATCGAAGAATGTAAAATTAAATTTATTATACGTAACTAGACACAGGGCGGTTGAAAATCCACGTCACAGCTCTAGTGGGCCTACCTCCCAAGGCGGTTACCATATGGTCACACTTTTTAAGTTGACGTTGTAAGTTAGACTATATTTACAGTATTATTTATAAGTAAAGACCTTTCAAAAAATACCAAAGTCCAGACAAATTTTCAAGTATATTATGTTGATATCTTTTTTATTTATATTAGCCTATTGTGGAAAGCAATAATATTAAGTTTATTGTAACATTTTGTTAAGCAAAATGTTATATAGTCTACTAGGCCTTCATGTATTTTAAAATTATAACCGTGAAGAATCTAGAATATATTGTTTAATTAGGTACGGCTTACGCTGTTATTTTAAAAAAACGTGATAATTTTTTTAATAGTCTAGGCTACATTAAAACGTTTTGTTTTTATAAATGTAATATCTAAATGATTACATTAAAGGTTAACAAATGGTTTAAACAAATTCAGTATTTATTATTTCTAAAAGTTGGTTTCTAATTTAATTCTAGTTGTAGGCCTACCAAATAGTAAATAATATTCAAGAGATAATTTGTATAAAAAGAGAAGAATAGCCTATTAACAACTATTTTACTTATGTTTTTTATATTGGAGGTTTTTTAATATTTGTGATTATTAATCAAATTTTAAAATATTATAATTTTAGTGTTTTCGAGGAAATAAAATGAACTTTACATTTTGTGAAACTAATGTAAAGAAAAAATTATTAACGTATTTTACTTTATTATTCAAAGAAATGGTAAATTTTCATTTATCAAAATAGAAACTCGAATTTAGATTATTTTTTATTCAGAATCATGTTTGAAATTTTTGTGTTGGATCCATGAACACATCAAACATTCAAAAGTTTTTGCCAATCTGTCCTGTACATAACCTAATATATTTCATTTTTACAATACAGTTAGGCTTGTTACTAATCATTTATTGCATTTTTTCTAGAAAACCACAAAGTTGAATTAATTGCTAATTTAAATTATTTTCATAAAAGCCTGTAACAGCCACTGTATCAAAAATACTGATAAATGCCTCCGCTAATTATGATGCTTACAAAGTTTAAAGTTTACAAATTAAAACAGTAATAGCTAATTAATTGTCATAAGTGAAAATTATGATTTTTAAACAAAATGAAAAACTTAAGAAATTTTCTTCTTTTTTTTGTACTGTGTATGCGTAATTCTGAGTTTGGTAAATGTTTCAAGGCTTTTGTTAGGCTACTATAAAACGAATAAATTAAGCCTACAAGCGGCTGATATTATTGGGTTTGTGTAGGCCTAGATGTAGGCTACAACTGGAAAATTTAAAAAAATAATTTAAGACACTAGTCTAATAAAAGCAGCTTCTAAGATTAGGCCAGAACACTAAATTAAAGTGAAAAATAGCTAAAAAATAATATAGAGATAAATAAGAGGTTTAATGTCTCACAAAATGATATTAAAAGTAAAACAAGAAACAGGGTCTAGTAAGTAACGTAACCGATTTCAATTTTCACGTTTTTATTTTGGATTATTTATCAAAAATGTTCAATGTACCATATATAAAAACTACACTAATGCAGACCTGAGGCCTACATAACAGGCTGTACAGAGAGGCAAGCACGTGGCATTCTATTTGCTTAACACGTGATATTCTATAAACATAATTCTTGTTCTGTAGTGTTACAGAAAATTATAAAACAAATTAAATGAGAGGGGTTTTTTGTTAAATTTTTTTTTAAATTTATCGAATTTCCTTCAGTGCACTTAATTTTATTACAGAGTTTTAGCTTATAAATTTTAATAAAAACGTTTAAACTTTAAAATATATTTCATACGAATTTTTGGATCAGTGTTTGAATTCTAGTATGTTTGGGAAAGAGCGAGTGAGATAGTAAATACGCGAAGGAACGAAAAAGGAGGGAAAAAAATCCGCGCGCACTGAAAAAAGTCTCCCGCGCGCTTTCCCCCCACCGTCTTACTCTGCCCCTAGGGCGCTCCTTAGACCCCCTCCTTCCTTCATCGTGGCGGAGGGGAGGGCAAGACTCGGTTTTTTCCCGCGAACATTCTTACACACACTGCTCAACTGTCTACATCTCCTGAGGTACGTTAGATCTTTCCTTCATTTCTCTTTTGCGTCTTACTATTACTTTCTTTTACTTAACTAAATATTAATTTTATAATATTCATTAAATACTTAATATTAATCCGTTCTTGTTTAATTATTTTAAACATAACCTAAAATAGTCGACAGTTTTTCACCTGTTACGACTCATACATTTTGTCATAAACACCTGTTAGTTATTTTATGTTTTATTACCACATATATTTATAGTGTTTAATACATACAAACTTTTCAATAACTTAACGGTAGTTAATTATTTTTTAAAATTTATATATTTTTAAATTTGAATAATTTAAAATGTTATATAATCCGGCCACGTGTGTTCCGCCCAGGGTTTGACCTTAACGTTCCCATCTTTGCTATAGGTACTACTTCAACCAAAACTTAATTAAAATATATATTGTTAATACAATTTATATATATTTTAATGTTATTTTTGTAGAATTGTTAATTTTTATTTTGCTTTAGGTTTAGTCTACTGTAGTTTTTAAGATTTTTAATCAAGCCTATTTTTAAACACCGCCATTTTGTCGACGTTGTAGGTAGTTAAAATGGTTTTCAATAATTGAGTTTCATATTTTATTTAAATTTTCGTTTTATTTGATCAATATTAATTCTATTTTTTAACCAAGTTGTAGGCCTATATAGCCTATTTTTAAAAAGATGGTGAATTAATAATTATAGATCAAATATTTTTGGTTATTTTTTCGTGTTCTACAAAAGTTTAACAATATTTCGCCGTTGATTGTCTCAGATAAAGACTTTTTAAAATATAATTTACTGCTTTTTACGATAAAATTTTCAATCTAACTAGAAATTTTACGAGACGTAGTCTATTATATATTATATTTTCTATTCTTAATTTACAATAATTTAAGTTTACATTAAAACCTATAGACTATAGTTAATGTAGTGTAACTTAATACTTAATAACACTTTAGGATAACTATTTCAGCGTTACAAAAATCGTTCAATTCTTTTTAATTGTTATGGTTTTCTGGATATATCAAAGTGGTTTTAATAATAGTGATTTTCCTTTTAAAGTATCCAAATTATTTGTTTTAATTACAATAATTTTAACTTTACGTTAAGACCTATATATTATATTTGTTATTTTTATTGTAGTATAACTTAATGACTATACTATTACCACCTTAGGACAACTAGCCTATTTTAACATTTATAAAAACGTTCAACTCTTTTTAACTGTTCTTGTTTTCTGGATATTATATCAAAGTGGTTATTTTTATTATACTATAACTTAATGCCTATACAAATATCACCTAAGAACATCTATTTCAGCGTTCAAAAAAAAATCGTTCAACTCTTGATAACTGTTCTTGTTTTCTGGATATATCAAAGTGTTTTAATAATAGTGATTTTTCTTTTAAAGTAGCCAAATTATTTGTTTTAATTACAATAATTTAACTTTACTTTAAGACCTATATATTAGCCTATATTTGTTATTTTTATTGTAGTATAACCTAATGACTATACAATTACCACCTTAGGACAACTAGCCTATTTTAACATTTATAAAAACGTTCAACTCTTTTTAACTGTTCTTGTTTCTGGATATATCAAAGTGGTTTTAATAGTGATTTTTCATGTAATGTAGACAAATTATTTGTTTTAATTACAATAATTTAACTTTACGTTAAGACCTATATATATATTTTTTAATTTTTATTGTAGTATAACCTAATGACTATACAATTACCACCTTAGGACAACTAGCCTATTTTAACATTTATAAAAACGTTCAACTCTTTTTAACTGTTCTTGTTTCTGGATATATCAAAATGGTTTTAATAATGATTTTTCATGTAATGTAGACAAATTATTTGTTTTAATTACAATAATTTAACTTTACGTTAAGGCCTATATATTGTACTTGATATTTTTATTGTAGTATATAACTTAATGACTATACAATTACCACCTTAGGACAACTAACCTATTTCAGCGTTTAAAAAAACATCGTACAACTCTTTTTAACTGTTCTTGTTTTTTGGATATTTCAAAGTTGTTTTTCTTTTTAAATAGGCAAATTATTTGTTTTAATTAACAACCCAACGGGCACGGCTGATATTAAAAAGTGTTTTACCAAATTAAACATTAGATTGGATGTTTCGAATTGTTTTTTGTATAACCAAAATTATCAAATGATCATGTTTTCCGTGTGCAATTTTAATTTTGTTTTCCTTATTACATACTTGACTGTTTATTAACAAAAGCTAGGCCTACGCTATGCATAAACGTAGGCATATAGCCTACCTAAATGAACGCAGGTGCTACATAAAAAAAATATATGAGTATTAATTAAAATATTTATAAAATATATATCAGGATAATTTGTCTCTTGCCCGTTTCACCTCGTTTCTTCTTATTTACATTAAAACCGATAATTTGAAATCAGCTAAATATGCCCATTATTAATTAAAAAAATTATGTAAATAAGTTACAAGTAAGATAACAGATGTAACTTGCAATAGACTTTAAATTTACAAATTATTTTAAATTTTCTGTACAACTTTTCTTTTTTATTAAACTCTGGCGTACTTTGATTGCTCCAAAAAGTAAAATACAAATTTATAATTTAATAAATCAGTAATTATAATTTTTATATTTTGTTTATATGCTTCTACGGAGGGTTATGGGTGCTTAAACATTGAAAAAATCGAAATCAACGCATAAAATAAAGGGTTAGTTTCATTAAAATTGGAACTTAGTTTTAGAGTTAAAAATTTTGAAAATGATTGTTTTAATCACCACTATAACAACTTTCACATTTTGTTGATTCCGCTAAATTTAATACTTAGTTTTGTTTGGGGAGGAAATTTTAAATTGGAATATTTTAAAAATTAATTTCCTCAAGTTACAGAAAAATAAAACCATTTGAGCTTTAGGGTAAATGTAAAAAAAAATGTTATTCATATGAAATATGGTTCGTTTGGTCAGTAGCCTACAGGACTGAAACGAAAATTATTAATTCAACTAGAAAAGCGTTCAATTTAACTTGAATTATAAATTTTTAATTAAATAACTAATTGTAGCATTTGATTTCTTTAGACCAATTGAAAAACATTCTAGACTCCTATATAAGGACTTGACCGATTCAATCCACGTTTTTCTAACACTGCGAACTTTAATTAGCAACGAAACGAGTGAAATGCACATTTGTTACACGTATAGGCCTGAATAAATCCGGTTTTTTTTAAAACCAAACTAACTGTCGCAGACAAAGCAAGACTCATAAATTCTTGCTATTATGGCGATAGAGAGGTTTTACACAAAACTCTATATACGGTAAAACGTGCTGTTGCTTTCATAGAGTCAGTTGTTAGCGTGCTATTGTAGGCTTTAAGGTATTTTATGCCAGACGGACATTTCTTCTTATAGTACATTCAGCGGGTTTTAATTGTCCCTTTCTGTTCTGAGACTTATAAAACGAGGTGAAAATGTTTTTAGATTTGATAGTAAAAACGTTTTGTTTCTTAACTCAATGCACTCCTTAAAAATATATTATTGGATTATTTATTTTGGTTAGGGCCTATATTGAAAACGTTTCTTTCATGGTTAATTTAGCATCCGGTTTCATCTAATGAGCAACATGGAACTCCAGTGTTCTTCAGAATTATATTGCCCACTCTAGTAGTCATCATTTATTTTCAATAATTTTGTTAGCAATAGTTTGAACGTTGACCAAAATAACTGGTTGGTAAATTTCAAAATGGAGGTAAATTTAAATAGTTTTTTTTTAAATAAACATTTTCCACAATATAATTATTTTAAATGTTCATCTTAAAAATCTGTATTTAATACTGTTTAAAGAATGTTTTATAATAAAAAAATCAGGGATTTAGTTTAAGAAAAATAAAAATGTTATAATTTCGGTTTGAGATTTACTTAAAATTAGAAAAAATACTAGAATATTGACGTGTTCGTCGACCTGTACTTCAAAGGTTTGAATTCCTTCAATGGTTTTGTTTAAAGAAAGACAGATTCTTGAATCTCTTTTAACCTGACGCTTTTACTACACAGGGTGTCGCAAAAAAGAATCTACACACCAAAAGGAACAAAATATGTTTAATTAAATATTGTCTAATTCCTCTTCGTTTAGCCGCTATCCGCCATTTTATTTATTCACACAAAAATATTATTGGAACTACTCAAAGTTCACAGGTCTATTCGGTACACATAGACTACTGTAAATTTTACAGTACACAAGTTTAGTAAAACTACAAAATTTTATTTTGCATACTTTTAAAATGGTACCTGTTTGAATTTTTAAATACGATTATTTTGAAAGTCGTTAATTTTACAAATAATTTACAACTTTTTTCTCTTTTAATTACAAACAAAACAGTTTTTAAAATTGTTCTCTACATCAAAGTATAATCGAGTTATTGAAAACATTAATTCACAATAATTATCTACCAAGTGAGGCAGTCTATGACACGTAGACCTGAAGACTGTGTTTTCGCCTCTGGACATCACTTCGAACATAAAATTTGAAATAAAAAATTTTCACTTCCGTACGATGCACTGTAAGATAATACAAATAAAACTTTGAAATATAAATAAGATAATTTATGAAATACAATTAATCTTTTTAAATTGGCCGAGTTTCAATGTTGTGTGATTGAAGTACTATGTCACATGCTCAAAAAGATAGAAAAACAGTTTCGATTACAGCTAAGCTATGGTACTTAACTGTCTCCAATTCAACACAAAAATCGCCATTTTGAATTGGTTAAGGACAACATTTTTGTTTTGGTATTCTCTGGGAATTTAAAAAAATTTTTATAACTCAAAAAATATTTTATTTCTATTATAGTAACAAAAAATATTCCGTTTAAACTATATATTTTTTTATTAATAATTTAGTTATCGATTGACGTACAGAAAAAATTTTAAAATTGCTTTGTGTTTTGTTAAAAGAGAAAAATATTTTGTGTCGTAAATTATTTTTAAAATTAATGGCTTTCGTGATATTAGAATTTATAAATTTCAAATGGCCACCAAAGTAAAAATTCTATTTGTAAAACCTTTTTAACATGTAACCTAATAATTAAAGTGTGTATACCAAATATGAACTTAGCTATTTCAAAAGTTATAATTTTTTGTTTTTGTAAAAATCAAAATAGCGTCCAAACGAAGTGGTGTTAGAAAATATTTTACTGAACACTTTTTTGTTCCTTTTGGTGTGTAGACTCAGAAAATGTCTAAGGTTTTTCGTGAAACATTGTTTCATTGTAATTAATATACAGGAAAAAAATTGTAATAAAAAATATGACACTTTCAATTCGCTGAAAGTTTTTAAAACGCGGTATTTTCATTATTATAAAAAAATTTGTCAGTTTTAGTGGATTTTATTTTATTAATCTGTAAAAGTCATTTTAAATTCATGTGTGATATAAAGTGCCAACCGGGTTTTAAATGTTAGCCTGTGTTTTATCACAAATTTTAGCTCTGAAATTTTAATTTAAAAATGAATATTATAAAAGGTTTTATGCATGTTGGTTTAAGAGTGTAGCCTATAATATTACATTAATTATTAAATAAAAACAGCCATGTTTTAGGTCTTGAATTTTTATGATAGTAGACTATATTTTTATTTTATATTAGTTAAATAGTTATTTATGTATTTTCTTATAAAGTTAATTTTGTTCAACATTTTTTAAATTGCTTTCTGTATTGAAAATCGTATTTATACGTTATAGGAAATAATACGAATCTTTTAATGCCTACGTATGGACATATTTTATGAACGTATGGAGCCACTGAAATTTATTTTGGTATTCTTGTTTTTTAATAACTAGTTCGTTAACTTTTAAAAATTGTATATTTTTTATCTAAATTTGCTACACTTTTTGGTATATAAGTGAGAAAAACCGAAAGTATTTGCATATTGTATTGATTGGGTTCATTTTAAGATTTAAAAAAGAAGTTTTTTGGGCCACGAATTGGTGAGTTTGTGAGAGTTATTTTATGAGCGTACATTATAAATTTCATAAAACATTAATTCGCACATCACTGTATAATTATATAGTATAATGAAAGAATTGTAGGCTCGACCATATCTTCCAGTATAAAAATGAAAGGAGAAGAAAAAGTTAGGTTTTCAAAAATTAGAATTTTTTTATTTACAAAAGCGGGAAAAACAAACGAAAAATACTCCCCTTTCTCCATGTAATTTTACTGTATTTCTATTATATACAAATTCAGTTTTAAATTTTATCTTATAAACTTATAATTAACAATCAAAGAAGGATGTTACAAAATATAAAAATCTGTCACTCCGTTTTTGGAACGAACAAATACAAAAATCGTACGTCCGGACTTCATACGATTTTAAAATTTATTTATTGTTATATAGATCTACAAAGATTAATTTTTTTTTCTAAATTGTGAACAACTTGTTACGGTAGGCTGGAACTTTATATAGAATGTTTTGTTTTTAATTTGCTCAAATGTCTTTTAATTGGTCCAAAACTCCTTACGCTGCGCATTGGGGATATTGGTCTTAATATTAATATTAAACTAAAGTAGGTTATTTCACAAAACTAGCAATAAAACAATTATTATTGAAATTAGAGGGGTCAACGACCCGTATCTTTTATGCATAACGTGAATTAGTGGTTTTCTCCTTTTGGTCGCAGACTACTGGTAGACTTTCTTGCTCCTTTCTAAAATTGGTCTATGAAATAAATATAACCCTGTTAGAATTCCTTATAAGGATCTGGATTTAACATTTCTCAGGACTCATTGTAACTGTTTATTCCATAGGCCTAAAGGACAAAACCGACAGACTTTAAAGTTACAATATCTATTAAGTGGGAGATGCTTCATTGTTCTATTTGAAATTGGTGATGTGAGATTCCATCTTTTTGAATTTTTCTGCTGTAAATCAGCCGATAGAATCACTTTAGTTATCTTTATTTTCTTTGTGCTTTAAAGTTGAATTTGTTTGCAGTCATCACCCCTTAAAATAGAGTATAAACTAGATACACATAGCCCTTGACCATAATAACCTCAGAGTCTGAAGAGAACAAGAGTTGGTCAAGAGAGACCTGATAGGAAAGATGAAAAAAATCGGACCTGTTAAAGAAGAGAACAGATAACGCAGAAGGTTTCCTAATATAACCTAACAAACTTTATACTTAATATATTTACACAACGTATCGTCCTGGAGACCAATATAAATTGATGTCCTTCAAGATGGTCTCAAACAGATCATCCTTGTTCCTTTGGCGCCACATGAAATAACAAACCTCTACTGTTTCCACATTCTTTCTGTTTCTGGTAAAATACTGTCTTTAATACACACCAACAATGTTTCAGTTGTTCTGTCTGTTCTAAAGTTAATAGAAAATTGTAAACGAGTTGCGGTCCTCTTCTAGAACAGACCCGAGGGGGGGGATTTAACCCAAGAATGTATTTAAAAGCTAGGAAAACCTCGGGACTCACAGTCACTACAAGTAAATAAAACTCTTTTCTTTTATTCACATTTTAGTCGCTCATTTTAGACCTTGACGTAAGATCAATCTGTGTATTAGGAATGTCCCTCCTCCCTACAGAGGTTTCGGCAAATCGTCCAAGAATATCTGAGCACAGTTCGGTAAAGAGTAGAGTTAAATATTCTACCCAAGAATGATTATGGTATTGTGGTTAGCCTGCATTCATGTAAAATTGTTTTTACGTAAGTGGTTGGGTAAAGTGTATTTAATCATATGATTGTGAAATATTGGAAAATAAACACGTGTTGTAAAGATTTATTGAAAAAAATAATAACCAAATAAATAAATGTATTCAATTCAAACCGTGAAATCCCACAAACTCCCCCCTTCTCTTACAAACCAATATTGATACACCTCTACAAATTGTAAAATAGAAGACAATAACTGTAGATAAAGTAAAAAAATAATTCCTAAGTTATATTTAGGTGTTAGTTAAATAGTTATAAAAACCGTAAAGCAAACATAAAGTAGGCCTATCTGCAAGATAACATATATATTATCAGCTAGAACTGTTGTACTTGTAATTATATAGTACTTGGTGGCTGTTAGTAGAGTTCTGATAACACAGAGGCCTCGCTATTTGTTTAACTGATAACGCCTTAAGTAAAGAAACATAAGACGACTTTTTGTATCCAGTAGAATGGGGGAAGGTTAAATTGTCTATTAGAAGTTATTTTGTTCAACTGTAGGTTTATTTTTTAAACGGTATAGGCTATTCTCTTTTAAAAAGCCATTACTAGATACAAGGCAGATGTAAATAGAGAAAATGTGTTCAGTCATGGGGCATATTATCAATATAGAACAAATAAAAACTTCGATTAGTTTAAAAAGAAAATTTGTTGTATTTAAGTGTCCTTCCTTGACGTTTTATAGCCTAATTTTAAAATAAAATTACATACGTTTTTGGGGTGTTTAAAAATCAAATTAATCGGGTTTTGTCGTTCACAAATAATATAGGTATCCAAACAATTGTTACTATAATTAAAAAAATATAATAATTTATCCTTAGGTCTGAAATGAAAACTTATTTTACGAAATTTTAAAAGTGAACAAATAATTAAAACTTGGAGAATATTATGTTACCGTTTTGATTTAAACGCCGCAAATTTAGGTTACTTTGTCCTGAATCAAGTATAATTTTGTGGCAGTTTTTAGATCAGATTGTGTATAAAATAAATGGTGCACAAACTTTCTCCGTTACACCAAATAAAAACGATCCAAAACTAATCGTCGCCAAATAAATTGAAGTTCGGTAGTTATCAGTTAATAAGAAATAATATCTAGTCTTTTGAAAAATATATTTATGTAAACACGTGTAAACACGTTCTCAGCTAATTTGACTGTGTTCAGGTTCATTTTTGTATTTTGCCAATTTTCCTTGAAGAGTGATATATTTTTAACTTGTAAGCAAGCTTAAGTTGAAATTTTCAAATTTCAGTAAAATTGTATTACATTTAACGCACATTTTCACCGGGGAAAAAAACATTTTTTTTAAAGAAAGTCTTCTATAGGCTACCTAACTTTCCTCCATAAGAAATATATTAGAAAAATCAAAATTGAAAAATTATGGTAGTCATGGAATTATTGATTTAAAATATTTAAAAAGATAAACTGTTACCATTTGAATTTCTGAGAATGAAAGCTACCCTTTAAATAAAATTCGCAATATAGGCTACACATCCAGTTTTGTAAAAACCAAGATAATTAGTTTTAGAAAATTTACTCTTTCTTATTAAAGGAGAAACATTAATAAACTGAGGATATTATTTCGAGAAAACATTAAATATTTGTCTCCTTTTTAAAACTGTCTAATGTGCGGTCTTCACAATTTTAACCAATTGTGTAATCAATAAGTTTTCTCTATTCTCATAAACCTATTTACAGGTGTAGTCGTTAAATATAATTAACAACATTTTGTTACACGGAAACTGAATTCTAAAAGAAACAATTAATATCGGCTATGTTTAATTTAAATAATTAAATTCTCAACAACAGAAGCAATATAAATAGGCCCTACACATTACTGAATTATTGTACCATTTATGTTAATGAAACCAAAACAATTCGTGTTTCTCAAATTTATGATTTTAAAATTTGTCCTGGATATCCTAAATATACAAATTATTTCCTCCCAACAGACTACTATAAAATTAGCCTATATAACATTCCAACAGCTCTAATACTGGAAATGTTGCTTCCACGACACACCTTGCCCATGGTGGATCATTAATAATAATTATGGTTGATATCAGAGATCATATCAAGCTTGACAATTCCCCTTTCTCTTTCATTCCGCCTCAGTGAATTTAATAACAATAATTTTAACTAACTGGTTCCTCATGTTTTCCTTGGACTTTATCTAACCTAATAGTAGTATGGGAATTGAAGGCATGGTAGGGTCTACTGAAATTCTGTCTTGATTTTGAAAAGTGTATCCTTGTAAAATTTGTGTTAGAAACGTATAGGACCTTTAAATAAATAACAGAAAAGATTTTTTAATTTGAAAATCATCAGCTATTTTTTAATTCATAAACGATTTTTTTAGTTGTGGAACTTTTCCAGGGTGATGTAAAATTGAGCCTGCATAACATAACGGGACTGGAAGAGCGTTTCCTAGTAAATATAGGTCTATTATAAATGTTTGAAGATTTTACTAACAAGAATTGTGCTGAATTTATTGGTCAAATTGAACTTTTATTTCATAAAGCTCAATTACGTAAGCCCAGAAAGGTGTATTTAATTTGTAAATTTAAACCAATATTTTAAAAATAAATATTGAGCTTGACTTGTGAGATAATATTAGATAGAGTAAAACTCGAACACAAGATCTCACAAAAATTACTTTACTTAATCAAACGCGTTTCAACGACAAAGTCGCCATCCTCAGTGATACATGAGCTACAATAACTAAACTATATTTATATTAAATAAACTAAAGTTTAGTTATTGTTATTATTATCATTTAGTTTATTTATTATAAATATAGTTTAGTTATTGTAGCTCATGTAGGCCTATCACTGAGGATGGCGACTTTGTCGTTGAAACGCGTTTAATTAATTAAACGTAATTATTGTATGATCATGAGTTTTATTCTATCCAATATTTTTTGTTAAAGGATTTAATTTTTAATCATATTTTAATATTTCTTTTTATGAAATTTAATAAAATTGTAAGCGTTTAGGTGATTGTGAATCTCTAAAATTGTATAATTTTTAACCCTAAATCAAAATTATGTTTCTAATGAAAAAATATATATTTAAATTTATTATATTTGTTCACGTACTTTGATAATTTTTAATATTTATTAATTTATTCCAAAATATAAACAAAGCTTACATAAAATTGCTTTATACATTTATTAATGTATTTAATGTCTATTAATATATTTAAAAAAATATATTAATTTTTTTCGAATTTCTAATTTATCTAAACTTTCAGATTATAGATATATTGATGTTATTTGAAATTTCAGAATACAATTTATAGAAATTTGTAATTTTGCATTTTCACACTCGAGATCCAGGTATTCAGGCCTACTTCGGAAATTCAAAATACAGTTTATTTATATTGAAACATATTAGTTCTAACAAATTTGAACAAAATCTCATAAGTAAAGATACAATATTTTCAGACTGACAAATATTTTTCTAAATGAATGTTCTCACATTTAACTCTATTTTTTTTGTATACAAACTGTAAATAATATTACTTAAGAATATTATATATATATTCATTTTTCACAAAAATTCCTAACCTCAACAAATTTAAAACTAGTAGTCCAGATTATTAGACTACCTTCTATTGTTGTTATTTATTTTGACCGGCATTGTTGACAGGCACGCGTATAGACACGTGTCAAGGTGTTCAGTTTACCTAAAACTACCCCAAAAAAACACAAACAAACCCTCCCTTTCTACTTGGAGGGGTGTTATTACCTGCTATGCCACTTGACACTCTGCACTACAATAGGGTAGGCTACCTTATTTTGTGAAAAGATTTATTTTGACTTAGGGTGTTCCATACAATTGACAGTTTTACTATTAGGCCTGCTTCTGTAGGATTTTCTATAACGAATGGTAAATTGAAAGAATTTACACTTGTGACAGTTAGGGGATGGTTTATATACCAGTTGACAGTTTACTTATTAGAAAATAGAAAAATAATTTACAACAAATGAATAGTGAATCTTTTGAAAAAAAAAATATGTAGCCTACAATTAATTAAATTTATGTATTAACAATTATGTAATTATTTAGTGTTATACATTATATAATTAGACAAAAAATGCTTTTTAAATATCTCAGAAAATTATTTAACTATAATTATTAATAACTATAAGGTGTAGAAGAACGTAAATTGTCTTGTTTACGTCCAAAATAACAGATTCACCATTTTCACCCCCCCCAATAACTATACCTTCTCTACTTTTCCCTAAATTAATTTATTTTATCAAATTTGGTTTTCTGAAATAGAAAACTGATTTATATTTATCGACTTAAAAATCAATTACGATTTTTATTAATAGTGAAATTGTACAAGCATTTAAAAAGTGATTGTTAAATTTGGTGAAATCCAGTAGAATAGGCCTAAGCATGGCATAAATATATATTTTTAAAAGACTTAAGGTTGGGAATTTAAAAAAAACTTACTTAATTATACACAGTGTGTTTCCGACACTTCAGGAGGTTATACCTTACTTAAAAACCAACTCAAAAATATAAATGAACATGTTTCCTAAAATGTTTAGTTTTCTATTTAGCCGCCATTTTGTTTTAAACAAAAAAAGTTATATCTTTTAACGGTAAATGATAAAGAGTTGAACATTTTTTATTCTACTTAGTGTTATAACGTCCCAATTTGAGAAAAATAATCAACCAATTTTCTTTACTCATTTCAAAATGGAGGCTGCGTAAGTTGCAAAACAATTCGTTTTTCTATTCTTACTGTAGCTGAATAATGTTATAACAGTTATTGGAAAAAACTGAAAACATTAATTCTTTTTAAATTTCGACAATAGTCTACTAAAGATTGGCCAAGAACCAAAATTATTGTTTGAATTCTACAAAGTTTTATCCATAATTCTTCCTGTACCTTAAAGGAAAACTCGGTTATCAACACATACAAAATAATAAATATATATTGTGTCTTGTAAATATTTTGTAAAATTAATGATTTTTGACTATTCAACATCAAACACCCACCATTTTGAAATTAATCAACAAAACCAGTTCATTTTTTTTCCTCAATTTGGTACCGTTAAAGAGATATTATTTATTTTTGTTAAAAACACAAAACAGCAGATGGATAGAAAATATTATAAGTAATATGTTTAAAACTATTTTATTGGTTTTGATATGAGGAACAATATTGGAACAATATTTGAGAACACCCTGTATAATTTTAAACGTCAAAGTAATTAATTTTTTACTCATTATTCATTTGAATTTTAAAATAACAATATTTTTAACAGTTTAAATTAAATTAAAAAATGTGTTATTATTAATTAATTTAAAAACATTAACAATAAAATTCCATTAAAAATAATAAGGCTTCATAAAATATGTTTTCCCCGTATATTTATTTTTTAATTTCATGATAGTGTGTTTATCGAATTGAAAACAATACTGGAGCAAGTAAATAAATCAACAAGAGACGGTTCAGAATATCAATTTCATACTTTACATTATATTACTGCAAATACCATCCCTCGTGTACCCTCAGCTCTCAACATGTGATGGGGTATCATAAAACACAATTATTTCAAGCACAAAGAATTCCCTAAGCAGTGGGTATTTGTGCAGAACCTCATGCGTGATTCCTCAAGATTATACACCCTATAAAAAGATATAAGAAAATAAGATCCGTAAGGAGGCAAAGTGGGGACGGGGGAATAACAGAGCTCGACGGCTGTAATATGTTTTATCGCAATCTTTTCAATTTTCTTTTTTCGACTCCCGTAGGAATCTGGTAAAATCCTTAAAATTATGAGTTAGGGGGGGAAACCTGCATGACGGATTGGATGAGCTTTCAAAGCCTTGTGTGTATTTTGAGTCGGAGTTGTTTGTTCTAGACCTTTTACCAAGGTTTAATTTAATTATCGATATTAGCGTTGGCTTTACAGGTCGACAGAAATCTATGAACTCGGTTTCTCTTTGCTAATTTGGTTAGCACATGCACGTTCCAGTCTTTTTTCTGGAAGGCGTACGTTGTTGGAAAAAACTACGCGAGTCAAAACTCTGTTTAATTGGAATTCTTTGTGATATAATTAATTGTAACTACTTTATATTGTTAAGATAAATGATAATTTTGTTTTGTTTAAAAAAAAAAAAATCTTATTTTATTGACTTAAACATTAGTTTTAATGTACAGTACAAGACTGAACAAAATTAGCAATTCTGGAAGGATGCAAGACCTAGAGAACTATGTACTACCTTAAAACTATTTCAAAATAGCAATATTAAAAAAAAATCACAGTCAAATTCACCAAGTATTGGGCCTCAATTAAAAGTAACTACTGTAAAATTAAACCTAAACTATTCGTTTCCAGTTCAAAATTATAACGGTTTTTTATGACTACATTGTGTGGTTATTTCATCAAACATATATTCTTATTTAATTAAAAAATGAAACATCAAAGCACTGCAATATCTACATTCATTAGAAAGATCACCTACATCAAAATATGGATTGTTAACATCAAATAAACGTGCAATTAAAAAAATAATTCTGAGATTGATGTTGGTATCAAAAAGTTCACCCGTTGGTTCGATGTCCGTCATCGGCATTTTCTCGTCGAACAGTAAGTGTTCACAACTTCTATGCAGTCTTACTGCGCCCGGCATTTAGATAGCTCCTACACAATAACACATTAACAATAAGCCATATAAACCGTTAACTTCTTCTCAATAAATCACAAATAAAGTAAGCGCGCTATACGGTACAGTTAAGTCGTTAACTTTTGGGTGAGAAGAAATTCAAACCCAATTGTCACGCATTAATAATAAGCTAATTTAGTTTTGCGAAATGAAAAAATTACAACACAATCTGAATATCGACAAAAAACACTATATAAGCACTAAATAACCTAAAAATAATATTGTTGGTTTTGTATTGTAAGCACTTTTAAAAGTTAACCTAAAAATAATTTTAAACACCTATAAATTCTCTAAATAAATTAAAACTTATTTGAGAATTTATAACAGCAGTTTCAAATTATTTTAGTCGTGGAACATTTTATTTTCCCATAATAGCCCTGTTATTTTAATGATAAATTTAACAAAAATAAGTGTCTCCAAGGAAAATGAATAATTTTCGGTAAATCTGCAGGTAGCGCTGTTTAAATTGACACCTCAATCATTAAAGAGAGTTGATAGGAAAGTTGACAGATATGGATCTAACTCGTGACTACGTGAAAAAGGTTTAGACCCAGCTATGAACCTCGGGGTTGCCACTTGTCATTATTAATAGAGTCAAATGTCCAAATGTGGCTATATTCACAATAAGGATTTTACAACACAACAAAAACAAGAAACAAAGTTGCTACCTGGGTTTAATATAGTTTTTGTTTTGTTTCTTGTGTTTGAGATTCGATGGATCCTTGTTTTTCTTATTAATATTGTACTAAAATATAACTTTTGTGTACTCAACTACAATTCTGTTTCCAAAAGCTGTTATTGTTTAAATTTTAGGTTATGTAATTAACAATTTTAGTAACGCCTTCCTCATTTGCTATTTTGGATTGTTATTAGGGTGTTATTGCATATTTTAAAGCTATATAAAATGACTATTCTTGCAGGACACTTTTATAATTTCGTGATACTTAGCCTATATTACAATATTTATGGTCATTTTTATATTTTAAGACAAAATATAATTTAATATTACCAAAATTAAAAATAAATATAGACCTTGACTTGTTACATGTTGTGCTTGATAAAATTTTAAAAACAATTCTCACAATTAATTAGTAAATTTATTTATTTAAAAAAACGTTTAAAAGAGATCACTGAAGATGGCGATTTTGTCGTTGAAACGCGTTTGAATAAATAAATGTACCGTTTGTAAGAAGTTGTGTTTCACCAAAATGAGATAATATTTTCAGAATATGATAGTATAAAAAGTTTAAATTTTACCCTTTTCAATTCACAAACTAATACAATATGTATTAACACCTGGAGTAACACAAAGCACTCTAAACGATTAGAATAAAATAATTAACGCGAATTATAAATATTTCTTACAGTTTAATTCAATTTCCATACATTTTCGCGAGAACCTAAACTCATTTTGACGCGTCACAATGAAGCAATCCTCCATCAGTCAGCTGATAGGCAATGGCCGCCAGTGTCAATCCACCCCTTCATTAATCCTCCCTCTACAAACTACAGGGTGCCCCATAGAGTTAATTTCCGGCGTCGGGACGGATTTCGGAGCTAAAGGACAGCGATAAAATCAACACTGATTGGGATAAATTGTACACGTTAGGCGAAATGTCCGACGAAAACCTACTTTGTTTACTCTAAACAGATTTTGATTAAAAACGTCATGCTGTGAAGAAGAGAATAAAGAATCTGTCAACAGAGGCCCTTCAAGTCATTACGAGAATAACGGGAAAGACTCGGAACTGCAAAGATAGATTTGTTTCTTTCGTTTGGGAATATATTTACTGTTTTACTTCAAATATCTATGCTCAGTTTATGGCTTCTAAATCAATTTTAGATCCGCTTGGGCCAATGACGTACGTTTTAATGACGCGAAATCAAAAACTTGTTTTTATTACTTTGTTATTAGGTCCACTTTTAACCGTTTTCTAATTTTGAACTCCTACACCCACGACTATGAATTGTCCACCGATATGGCTCAAGAGTAATTTAGGCTCATTTCAAATATAGTCTAATTAATTGTTAATAAACACATAACTTCGCAATTTTTGTACAATTTACTTCAAATTTTCGTATGAAATTTCGATTTGACGAATTATTTTATTTATTAAAAAAATCGTGAAAAAAATTTTTTTTTTAAAGTTTATTTAAAATTGTTTAATAAACTATATATTTTTTTAATTTTTTAAATACAAATTTAAGTTGCAATTTCCCTCATTGGATGTTTACACTTGAGACTATAAATTAATTGGCGGGCACATGCTTGGCATCCCAATGCACCTACCTGCACCTTTTTCATGTAGTTTTCAGTTAGATCCCTTTTTTTCTATCCAATCTCTCTTGACCAACTCTTGCTCTCTTCCGACCCTGACGCTATAGTTATTAGAGAACTAAAGATGTTTATTTTATAATCTTTTCATATTTTATTTATAAGGTGTCCGAGACGTTTTTTGGTCAAAATTTGTCAAAGGAGAGCTTTACACATAATTTGTTATAAATATTACAATTTATATTTTAAACGCTCTAAAGGCCAAGATTTTTGTCTAGTATAACTCAGTTTTTACTTATACTTTTTATCTTTTTTCTAGATAATCTCATTATAGTTAATTTGATACAGATTTATAAATTAAATTCAATAGTGCTCAAGATGTCATACGTTCAACTTGTATAAATTTTGAAAGTTTTTAAAACTTTTTACTCTCAATTTGTATTACAAAATCAAGAAAATTTACAAGTTGTGCTGGTATCGCTACTGGAATAAGATGGCTAGATGTTCCAAAATTGACCCAATATGTATATAAAAATATTGAAATAAATTATTAGTATTGATGTATAATTCAGGAATTTATTCTAACCAACTGATTTTTATTTTTCAGAAGTGAAACGCAGTTTTGAGATTTTAACTTTATTCTGAATCAGTGAGTACGAACCCTATTGTACCCTCTTTGCATATAGTTCTTAAAGCCTTGCATGGAGTAGGGGGAGGGGGTAGCTTTGTCAGAATACAGATGAAGCGAAGGACATTTCACCCCGAAGCTCACCAAGACGTTTCACAATATGCCATTGTGGAACCGCATAACCATTAAACCCAAACCCTTAGATTCTGAGGGGAATTACAAATATCATACATGTTTTCCCCAACAAATATCAACTTTGACGGATTTTTATTTTCACTTTAATAAGTTTTCATTTTCTCTCTCTCTAAATAAGAGTTCATTTCGTACGTTTGTTTAGAGGCATTTTTGTTTTGTTTGAGTTTTGATGATAACTTGTATCTACAACAAAATTACATGTGTTCATATTATATCGAAACTTTAAGAATTGCGATATTTTTAGTATTAATTTTGCTTTTATAAATTCATGCAATGTTTTTGTATTTAAATACTTTTTGATCCGTTTATTAACATTTTCATAAATAAAGTTACACAAATTATTATTTTAAATTGATAATGAATTCATTAATTATCTTTTTATTTGTTCTATCATGATTTTAAAATGTTCAGTAATTTTTCATAAAATCATTGACACTGTTTTTAAAGTAACTTTATATTATTTACACACAAAAGCGGTAATTAAATGTTAAAGTTGAACTAATTGGCTTAAAAAGCTTTTTTTTTAATGTAAATTTTCCGTCGTTATGGGTTAGAAAAATCTATTGATTTTGGAATGGTAGATCTCCAGTACTCTACCGCAAAAACGTAGAGACCGATTTCAATCAAATTAGACCATTTCTTAACTCTGAATGTTTTTATGTAGGGAGCTATATATATTTTTCGGTATATTATAAATTGAAAAATACGATTTTCTCTCAAAATTAGATGGAACGATTTTATTTTTGTCTCTAGTATAGTCTGTAAGAACCTGAACAAATCGTATTTGCCGCCATAACTTAAAAAAAAAAGATTTGTGAGGTATACTCACGGACTATGTAGGCTAGTTTCACAAAATCATCTCTACAGATTTCGTTAAAATTTAAGTGAAATATGAAAGTGAACCCAAACCCGTAGGCAAAATCGCAGTAAAATAATATAACCTTTCTAGAATAATTGGCAAGAAACTAAAATTGCCTTCACCACCGTCATTAATGTAACCAATTTCACGCTGAGGACAAGTTTTTGGCTCAAGGGAAGCAATTTTAGACCCTTATTTAAATATTTTTTTCAATAATGCCGTCCATTATTCATTTTAATTTTTTAATTAACAACTTCCTAACTGTCGTTGTTGGTAACTATCTAACCTAACCTAACTGTCGTTTTTGGTGACTCTCTAACCTAACCTATCTGACATTTTTGGTGACTCTATAACCTAACCTAACTTAATTGAATTATTTTGTGACTCTCTAACCTAACCTGACATTTTTGGCAACTCTCTAACTTAAATTAAGTAACGTTTTTGGTGAAGGTTAATTTTCGTTTGTTTTTATTTGATTTTAGTGATGGATGAGGGGGAAAGTTTGTGCAATATTCTTACAACTTTTATATACTCTACTAATTTCCTTCTGTGTTAGCCTATCCTTGTAAACACCTTTATACATAGGCTATATAAATGCCGATTTAGAATCTCCACAAAATTAGTGTGTGTGGAAACAAACCTCATTAAAAAGTTTCTTCACAATTGAAAATCGTCAATCATTTTCAAATTAATGATTTTTTTCTAGTTGACGGACTGTTCAAGAGTTGATAAAACCTTGCATAATTTCCAAATTTGAGCTAAATCTGTGTTCGTTATGTTTGGTTAGGCTGTTTCTAACTTATTCTCCCTCCTCTCTCTCTCTCTCTCTCTCTCTCTCTCTCTCTCTCTCTCTCTCTCTCTCTCTCTCTCTCTCTCTCTCTCTCTCTCTCTCTCTCTCTCTCTCACACACACACACACACACACACACACACACACACACACACACACACATACACACACACACACATACACACACACACACACACACACACACACACACACACACACACACACACACACACACCATGTATATAGTGAAACGTTAGAATAGACTCAGTATTTCCATTAGGTTAATCGGAATAGATTGATTTTATAGATTAAAAATTTTCTAAAAATCCACTATCATTACATTTTGAATTTTAACAGTATAAATTTAAATATCCCATCTACAAATCGAAATTAAAACTCTGTCAATAAGTATAAGAAAGGAATAGACTATAATAAGCATTGTAGTTTAATAATAGTTGGGGCTATACAAAGGTATAATAGAAGCTGGCGTGGTTCTCTTTCTGTATCGCAGTAGGACTTCTCCGCAATTCCTTCCAACGATCAATGGGCACCTGCCTGTGTTATTGATCCTCATCTAGGAGATTAGGTTTTAAAAAAATGTCAAGGGTTTTAAAGATGTTTTCAATGAAAACCAGATCTATTATGTTTACTTTATTGAGAGATGTCGCAAATTCAAAATGGAAAGTGACAGGTTCTCTCATTGTTTTATGTCGGTCCCTTAATATATATATATATATATATATATATATAGAGAGAGAGAGAGAGAGAGAGAGAGAGAGAGAGAGAGAGAGAGAGAGAGAGAGAGAGAGAGAGAGAGAGAGAGAGAGAGAGAGAGAGAGAGAGAGAGAGAGAGAGAGAGAGAGAGAAATGAAAACCTTTTCTTTTATACACAAACTTTAAAATTGTGGATACTTGAAGAAGCATTCAGTTAGCCTAATACTGTGTGATAGGTTTCGAGTTAAAGGTCCACGGGTGCTCAAAAAGTTACAGTATTAACCCAGCATCTTGCAATTTCCGTTTCTACAATAATTTAGTAACTCAATATCATAACCATAGATTATCCGAATGAAACACATTCATTAACTTGTTGTAGGCTACAATAGTTTCATCATTAAATACTCCAAAAAGGGGTTTTTTTTAAGATGCCTGTGTGCTTTATCATGAACTCGTTTTTGGTTTATAGCTAAAAATTTTGAAATCTTTTAATTTGAAGGTTAAGTTTGGGCGCCCAATTTAAAATTACGGTTTTTTAAAAATCTCTAGATGTAAGGCCTTAAAAAAAACTACGAGTTGGTGATCAGTCTAAACATTCATATTGCCCATAGGTGTAGTTTTGGAAAATTTCAAGATTAGGGTGATTTTAATTTTGTCCAAATTTGAATATTAATGACACAAACCAATTCTCCCAGATGTAAAAGAAAACGTGATATATCTTTGACAGTTGTATATCTTTGGTTCAAATGAATCATATCTGATCATAATCTTTTTGATTGATCAGATCGAGTTATAACACAGAGTTAGGTTAGGTTAGGTTTATGTACTTTAGGTTTACCACTTGATAACGAAAGTTGATACTCACTTTCGAAACGTCAATTAATAATTTTATATACATGTTTACAAATGTTCGAATAAATTACACTAAAAATAATGAGGTATTATTGAATTTCTTTATTGAAGTGTTTTTTAATGTCCTTGTTTGGTGATTATTGTATGTTTATGTACCATTTGTTGGATTTAATATCGTTCAAAATATATCCAACAGTAGATTAAACCAATTCTACAGTTCTGAAAAGACTTTTATTGACCAAGAAGATAAGAAAAGCTTTTTGCAATAGAGAAATAACACACTCTACTTTTCAGTCCTATGTAAATTGCATCCAATATCAACCCGTATGGTTTCCTTTTAGTACACACTTGAACAATTTTCTTTTCGATTTTATTTATAAAGCTTTTCCTCTCCCTATTTTTTTTTATAAGTTCAGCCTGGTACATTACCAACAATGAGGTCCTATTGTCAGCTATGGAATTAATGTATTGCAATTTGACCTTGATGAAGTAGAGCC
Organism: Aphrophora alni; assembly: GCA_963513935.1. NCBI lineage: Eukaryota > Metazoa > Arthropoda > Insecta > Hemiptera > Aphrophoridae > Aphrophora > Aphrophora alni. The sequence continues at coordinate 18,052,856 of OY740773.1, read as the reverse complement.
TAGAGTTAATATTTGCATTGAAATGTTTATTGTAGTTAATTGTGTTTGAAGGATATAGTGGTGTACATGTCATGTTTTATGCAGTAGTTTTTAACATATTTATTTCTAACAATTGCATTTTTTTTAAGTGACTGTCAATTGGTGATAAGTTAACTTTATTTGTTTTATTGCATGAGTTTAAATGTTAATTTAATTACAATAAAATTAGTTTGAAATATAAAATAATTCTAAGCAGAATTTTATGATCAAGATATTGAAGCTATTCAATAAAAAATACTGATAAATACATTTTATTTTATAGTTTAATTAAAAGTATGTATATTTTTATGACATATTTATTCATTTATATTTTATAGGTATAATTAAATTAATATAATTTATCGCTTTTAACAAGTGATAAATTTTAAAAGAAATGATCTTATGTAAAGATTTGTATTATTTATTTTTTTATTCTGTTTCCAACTATGTTCAACTATATAATGTCATACTGCATAAATATATTATACTTATATTGTGTGCATACATTTTTGCTTTATTTCTCTGAAAATAAAAATGTTATCGAAATCGTTGTAAGTTATTTTGAAAATCAACTTCATGTATGGTTTTTATGTAGATTTTTAATTGTATTTTATAGGAATTTTTATAAATATAATTTTAGTTTTTAAAGAAATAAACTAAAATTACAAATAAGTACAGTATATTTTTTACACATTTTTTAATAAAATAATTTACGGTTTAAAATTTACACATGTAATGAGTGTTCAAATAACCGCCCAAACAAAATTGTTTTAAATAAAATTATAAGTTACCTTTAGAAATAGAAAAGATATCAGTTTAGATTTAGTATACACATTTAGTATGTTACATTTTCCCTAAGTGTACAGAAAATAAAAACTTTATTTTGTATATTTTCAAAATGGCGACATTTAAAACTATTTTCTATTGGATAAGTTATATTGAAAATCGTTAATTTCACAAAAAATATAGTCTACAAGAGACAAAAAAGTTTCCTTGAATGAAAAACTAATCGAGTTTTGTATTTTATCCGTAGCGCAACAGCCATGAAAAGGTTAGATGTGTGAGATCTCTTTCTTAATGTGTGGTCAGCACATAGAGTTCCCAACGCCGAAATTCTATTTTTCAAAACCATTTCAACACAATTTAAAAACTACACCAATAAAGATCACTATCCATTACACTAACCGGAAGTTCCTTTTGACCATTTACAATTTTAACTTCTTCCACATATTTTTCAAAACACGTTTATATACGCCTTTCTCATCCATCTCAAATAATTGCATATCGTAAAGCGTTATCCACTTAACGTGAACTCAAAAACTGGTTTAAATGTTATCTTGTAGCCATGGCAACGCTATCATAGTCTTAGAGGTCAGATGTCAAGGTGAAAGGAGCGGCTCTCTCAAAGGTCAGTTACAAATCGAGTAATGAAATTATATGTTTGATGTAATATTTAAATTGGTTTGTTAACGTAATAGAAAATCTGGTTTTACTTCTACAGGTAATTATCTAATATCAAATTGTATTTTGGTTTTATGTTACACAAAAATAAGCTATTTATGTTACGTTCATTATTTAATGTAGTTTTCATTTACATCTAAACATTTTTTTATTTGACATTTAGTGGAATTTAAAAATTTGTAATTGGTTTTTGTGGTAAATTTGTTACCCATTTGTACTTCAACGTGTGCATTTTTTGGTTATGTGCAGTTTTAAAATCGCTCCAATGAAAAATAAAGAAAAGAGCATAAATTAAAAACGCCTAGCTCTCGATTACTCTAAAGCGTAAGAGAACAATAGTTGGTCAAAAGAGACCTGATAGGAAAGATGAAAGAGAAGAATCTAACCCAAGACTGTATGACGTAAGGTTAGGTTGGGGTACTAAAAAAACCAGATAATTTCTAACATAACCTCAAAGTTTGGGTTGTGTTAGAGAACAATAGTTGAAAAAGAGAGACCTGATATGCAGGATTAAAGAGAGTGATCTTAATCAAAACTATATAAAGAATGTTAAGGTCAGGTTTCTAAAAAACCAGAAAATTTCTAACGTTACCAAAATTTAAAAACACCCAAAAAATATTTCTAGTGGGAATTTAATTAGATTTAACTGTACAAATTATTATGATTGAAAAATTTATTGAAAAAAATTTTCAAAATGGAGGTTATTAGAAATGTTTTTGAATAGTTCTACTTATGCAATTGACATTCGCGTCTCATCAAGTCTACTTATTAAGCGTGTAACGCGTATTTATTTATGAATTGCTTATACATTACAGTTTTTTACACGCTAACTTGTTCCTTCTACGTAGGCCAACTTCTGTATCAAGGCACTCAAATAGTGTGACCAATTAAACAGTTTAACGAAAATTTGTTAATTTTCTTTTGAATAAATAACCACTTGTCAATAATTATAATAGATAGAAAAAAAGTAGATTGCAAATTTATCAATTCACAACGATTTTTGATTATTTTACAATTAATTTTTATCTGAAACTTACATTGGGTTTTTGTCAAAATAAAACGTGAAATTTCGTAGAGCGGGATCAAATACCAACAATAATTCTGTACTTTACTACAAATAAATGAGTGTATTAATTAAAGAGATTTCATTATTGACTTGATAAACAAACTTTGTTCATTGCAACGAGTTTTACCCTCTACACACTATGGGACTTTTTATGTACTGCCTGGTTTCTATACCATTGGTTAGGTATCGAATTTGCCTTGCTAGATCGCTTATCCTTTTTGGTTTCATTTGGGCCGAATATCGCTAGTCTTCTGCCGCCGAACATTTTAGAAGTATGTCTTCTACTTTATAAGTGTTGGTTGCACAGTCTGCATCAAGTTATCCTGGATTAATCCCATGTTATTAAAATGTTCTGTCGCGAAGGTTTCTAGTTTTAATTAGGTATCGTTCGCTTTGAGCAGCGACAAACCTGGATAGTTTTCGATCTGCCTGAGGCGGTAACCATGGAATTTCCCTTTGATAGTTTGCTCTCTGATTTTATCACTTTTCCAGACAATTCTCAATTAATCCCATAGTTTTACCGGTTTCGACAGTTTTGTCTACCATCATCAGATGTTGTGTGGATTTCGTAGTGATATTCGCTTAGTTATAAGAATAAAAAATTAAACGCGAACAAAAACATTCTAATCAATAAACTAAATTATTCTTCAAGTGAAATATTCAACACAGAAATTTAGTTATAATTAACTACGTAACGTAAAAATTAGTTGGAAAAAAAAGGGAATTGAATTTTGGGCGATTTATTGAAAATATTTAAAATCAGGGGAAGTTATTTCTCTTCTCGAAGTTCGTGTTCTAACAAGAGACAAGTACGTGTTTGCTTAAAATAAACGGTGATGTTAGTCTATGCGATAAGAAAGTCAGCCAATCAACAGCGAGTGAGTCATTGCTTGAAGTATGTATGATTTTATAGCTCAGTTCAGTTAGGCAAATGAAATTCCATTGTGTTTTCTCCGAAGAAAATAACTAATTTATATTTTTGTATAAAAATTCAATTCGTTTTATATAAAATACTTGAATTGTTTAAAAATATTCCGTCTATTAATGTTAGTTTAAAGATTTTTCGGTTTAAAATAATGATTTTCAACTGTGTTAATAGTTTTATTAAAACAATCTAATCTGTTAGTTTAAGTAAAAGCTTAAAGTTTTTGTAGACTATTGGAAAAGAAAACAAAAAGTCAAAAATCCTAATAACCAACATATACATTCAAGTTTTTCTGGTTTAAAATAATGTTTTTCAATCATTATAATCAATCATTAATTCAATCACTATTCTATAATAGGTTATAGAATAAGTTTTAGTTTCCAACATGGCGCTAGGTTGTGTTGGTGTTTTTAACTATCATGCTCTAGTTTTATCACTTGATGATGAGAGTTGATTTACACTCTCGAAACGTCATGTATTTCTTATATACACAAATGGTAACGGTCCGGATTACACCATATTATTAACATATATTCTTTTTACAGAATTAAAATGATTTATAAATATTTTATATTATTAAAAACACAATTTTCTTTTTCGTTTTGTGCTGTACTATGTCACTCAAATTCGATATTTTTGTAAATGCTTTTAATCGAGGATTTATTACTCGATTTTCTTCCAATTTGACCCTCTGAGGCTCACAATTAGTGTACAAGCAAGACCATTCCGAAGCTAGCTGGATTTAGACGTTTTTTTCATTTAATCTTGGGTTAAATCCCCCTCTTTCATGTTTCTAAGCAGGGCTATTTAACCAACTCTTGTTCTCTTCCAATTCTCGCTATTAGAATATTAGAAACCAAGAGTTCTCTATTTTAAAAATTTTCCCCACTTTTAAACAACCGTACAAGTTTATCTAACTAACACTTCAACTAATTTCGATTAAAATTACTTTACAATCAAGCACGTGTTGTTAGGGTGAGAGTTTTTAACCTCGACAATTCAAGTTGTATTAGAATTTACAACGGGGGGCGTTTATGAATAATGGGAACCATTTTTATTGAGGATTATCGGTGAAAATTTACTTGGAGACATCGTTACACTTAATGCATTTTTATCTTCCTTTAGTGGATTATCCCCGAGTATTGTATATTTATATGATGCACATTAAGGGGGGGCTGGGGAGAAATACACCCCCGCAGCGCCATCTGGTAGCATTTGTTTCACTTTCTTAAAGGAAGGGTGACCGCCCACAGAGTATCGCATTAACACCCCATCAACATGCAAACAGAACTCTAGTCAGGGCCTATCATACATTCACAAATAGCCCAGGTGGGGCTCGATAATCAATAGGCTTAATGCAATCATTCAACCGCGGGATTTGTATTTCTTGCATTGTAAGCTAACGTGCGATGCGTGACTGAAAAAAAAATGAGAAAAGTGTCAAAGAGGCGTGCGTTCTCGAAATGTCTTAACGGAATTTTTAACCTATTAATCATTCTTGTATACAGTTTACGATTTTATAATTATTGTAGTTTATTTTACATAAAACAGAAATGATGTGGCACTGTAACTATATCGCGTGCAAGCTTTTTAAAATCGTATTTCTGGTAACCTAGCTTTTAATCGTATCCAAGATAAAAATATCTAAATTTAGTGCCTATTTTGCAATACTTCAGTTTAAAGTATGTTTTTCTTCTTACGATTGTAGATTTTCACTTTTACTGACAATTTAACATTGTGAGAAAGTTTGTGCAATGTTTGTTTTTACAATGCCTAGAGTTATTTTTACAGTTTGAAAAAAAAATCACCTCCAATTCCCCACAAATCTACGAGTATTTCATCAACCTAACCTATAAATACAAAGCAATGTAATTCTTAATAATTACATGGTCAGGTCATGGAAGACATTTCCTATTGTCCAGAGGAAGTGGTCTGGCCGCAGACTTCGTCAAGTCGACTCGGTCTTATCAGTTGATAACACTATCATGTCCCCGCTTATCAATTTGTTTCTGAAAGAAGCCCACTGTTCAACTGCTTTGTTGACCTAACTTGGCTATCTAATTCAACTCGATTGGGTTCGACGCCTTTAAATTTCAGTTCAACTGATAATGGTCGCCGATTAAAGAAATTCAAATGTGAAACAGATCTTTCAAGGATGCGTAATGAACGGTGAATATTTTATGAGAATGGTTCTGTTTTCTTGTTGGGTTTTGTATTGTTTTTATTAGTGGTTTTGTTTCGTTTAAATTGTATTTATTTTATAGAATAAAAGAAAACTTTTTTATCGGGGTCGGTTTTTCATTTAACCTGCGTTTTTGAGTTAGCATTTGTTACTACATGGCCTATTAGGACCTAGCCGATGTCAAGAAAGTAGTGATGTTCAAAAACTTGGGTAACAACTTTTTTTGTAATACCTTTTTAGAAAGTCAAATACAATTTAAAATTTCCTACAAGGCCCAAGAAAACAACTTTTGAGCATTAAGTTTAGAGGATCTATTTGTATTATTTTGTACGTTGGTGGTGATACCCATAAACTTCTCTCTATTTGTTAAAGTAAATTGTATTTTTATTTTTATTTTTATTTTTTTTTATACTAGACTAGCCTACTTACATCACAAAATTTCTCATACCGTAAATTTTCTTCTAGATTCTCTAATTTTTTTTTTACGTACAAAAATCAATTAACACAGTTCCTACACGAATACACAGATTTCGATGAAATATTTTGTAAATGGGAATATTTAGGTTTCGTTGTCTAATAAAAGATATAACAAAATTAGTAACTTTAAAAAAAATTAAAAATCATTCACAAAATTTCATCAAAACCGTTGTAGTAAATTTCAACAATATTGAAATTTTGGTTTTTGTTTGCCCCCTTCACCTGAATATTGAATTATTCGTATTTGACATTGAGTAGTCTATATATGTGAAATAGTTTGACCTCAGTTTATCATTAATAACATCCTTAGTTATATTTATTAATCTTAGATAAATTTTTATGTTTGGTTATAAGTTTACTTCAAATCAAATTAACTTCTTGGCAATCCACCGTTACAATTCCAAATTCTTCAATTTTTGTGATGTATTTATAAATTCTGTTTTTCAATTAAAGTAATTTACAAATTACATTAAATTAATTTTCTCTGTTAAAATGTCTTTAAATTTAAGTAGGCCTAGGTGATCGATAAGCTTCGTCTAATATCGTAAAACAATGGGCGGGTAGCCTACTCCATTACTATTTCTGAAATAGTGTTTTATTACAAAACGCAAGTTAGCGATTAATCGAGATAATAATCTAAATTTTATCTAGATGGCTGTTGTTAGACATTACATGTAAGAAAACAATTCGTATAAAGGAGGTATTTTATTAATTTATTGTTATTTTGTAACTTGATAGCCTACAGTTTGACCCTGGATTGCGTTTATTAAATGAAATGACTAGAAAAATATTTGATTTATTTTGCGGTTTTTTAGATTAAATAAAAACTTACCATTTAAGACTTCTAAATTATAAATTCGATTTTTTTTTTATTGAAAAAATATGAGTTGTACCTTAGTATATGGTTTACATAAACTGGTGATTAATGGCGTACAACACTAGAGTAAAATCGATTCATGTAGCCTTCTAATATCGAAATATTAAATTAAACTGATGAGAATAAACAAAATTCCCTAATGATGTGAAAAGAAGAAAACACAAAATTATGATTTCCACAAAATCGGCTGTAACTATTTGATTAAACTCACTCCACTCTAGTGGGAGCCATTTTCCTAGAAATACTGGTTTATATGTTACGGTAAAAAAAACATGGGTTGGTATTTTAGTGAAATGTGGCTTAAAAAACTTGCGAAAAAAATATATTAAGAGTTCAAGATTAAATGTAAAAACAAAAGTGAATGTTAAATACTGTCATTACATGTTCGATTCCCCTCAGGGACTAATTATATGAGCTTGGAAATTACGAGGGTCCTAGCTTGATCTACATCTTGTAGTCTTGGGTTAGATCCCTCTCTTTCATATTTTCCAAGAGAGCTATCTTGACCAATTCTTATTCCCTTTCGGTTCGGACGATATTAAAGTATAGGAAAACTTTGTTTTATGTTCTTTTTTTCCTGTATCAAGACTCAGAGGGTTTGGGTTTTAAACAAGAGGGGGGGGGATTTTAAATTTTAATCAAATAACGTTTTACGTTAATGAAACATGAGATGCAAGTTTAGGTCATACTAAAATATTTGTCCAAAAACAGTATTTTGTAATTGTTTAAATGACAACTTACGGACTGAAATGTTTGATTTCGATTGGTTTTTATTTCATTTTGGGTAAGTAGAAAGTTTGTGCATACTTTTGCACCATTTATTATGATGTGTGGTATTGTGTACAGTCCGAAGAATGCGCTAATGTAGAAAATTAAGAGAGTTTTCAAAACGTTTATTTATGTTAGTAATTTGTCTATTTATATTTACAAAGTTATAAATCAAAATAAGTTATATATGATGAGTAATAATTTTCCATATTACATAAACGTTTCATAATTAACATTCCTAACTAATTATAACACCTGTTCATTAATATTACCAGTTCTGTAGACTATTATTATACAACTATTTAGAGAAGATAAGCAAATATTCATTTTTCAAATCGAATACTAAATTGTAACGTTTAAACGAAAACATTAACACAATCACTTATTTACTAAACACAAACTGTGTTTTCATTTCTTCAACTTTATATTTTAAACATGAAGATAATAATTACAAAACATTATTATAGCTAAGCAATAACCGAAGGACCTGAAAACACGAGCAATTTGGCAACAGTGCATGGCATTGCTAGAGATGATGTAATGAAACCTTGGCCAATGTTGCCAAGTTTATGGCCTGGTGGTTATTATCACCTCTTACCTCCCCACCATTTTCCATGACACCTTACCCAAGTGCAGCATGATGTATATTTTAGTTCTCTTAGTGTTACACGTCGACTAATTGGAAGCAAAAAAATCTTGTAAGTTTTTAATTATTTTGAAAATGCATTTTGTTTTATGATTAATTGTGTTAATAAACTATAATTAAATGCAATTTGAGATAAAATGGAAAGAATTATTGTATTTTTGTAGTTATGCAAAAAATATATACATGAGATATACAAAAATAAATGTATTAAAGTAGGAAAAAGGCAAAAATAGCATGGTGTCTTTTTTCTATATTCTCATATTCATTAGACTATTGATTTTGAAATTGTATAATAACCAAGGTTATACTTAAAATCATATTTATGATTCATTTGTTTGTAAAAAATGTTTTAATATTATGTGGTACAGGCTGAATTTATTAAAATAGGATATTAATTTTATATTGATTGAACCTACAGGAGGAATGTAATTATAATATTGATTAGTTAAAACAAGTGCATGGATTTAAGAATTATTTTAAGGTATGCATTTTTATTAGTAATTTTGTGTAATTTTAAATTAAACATTAAAAAAATATGAAACGTGTTATGTAAATTGAATACTTTTAGCATCTTTTACAATGCATAATTATTGTAATTAATTCTAGTATTGTGTTAATGAACAGAGTTTTTTTTTTTTTTTTAATTATAGTTTTAGGGTATTTTTATATTTTTACTTGATTTTTATCGTCTTTTACTATTAGTTTTTGTGAGATTTAAAAAAAATTACCTACAATACTCTTTTGTAATTTATGGTAGTGTCGCTTCATATTTTGTATTTTTTAATCATGTAAGATTGAATATTACGCAATACATTTTCATTATCCCCCCTTATTGGTTAAAGGCGAAAAACCTCTCTTTTATAATCATCACCCTATAAAATAATTTTTTAAAAAATAATAAAAAGTAAAGTGCATAATGAATCCTAGGCTCTGAATTAATATCATTACTGTAGGAAAACAAGTTGGTCAATAGAGACTAGATAGGAAAGATAAAAGAGAGGTCTAACATGAAAAACTTTTGGGATTGCCACATAATGAGCCTATTCCATCTATTTCTTTAAATTTGTTTTCAATAATGGATTAAATTAGGGTTTAGACATGTAAAAATTAAAAACCTTGTCAACTTAAAAGGACACACAATATATCAACTTCCTAAATATAATTAAAAATATTTGGCATGGCAGACCATGACTTCAAATAACCACATATTATAAATTTGAAAAAAAAATGTAGGCTACATTAAAAAAAATTTTTTCCCCCATATTTTGTTCAAATCATTGACTAAGCTTATATGAATCTAAACCAGTAACAAATTCAATTTCACCGCTCGAAAGTACATAATTATTCAGAATTTCATGAAAAACAGACTAATAATACAACTTCAATCTCTCCCTTTTCACGATGTGACCAATATTTAAAAAATCTTATTCTGATACTTAAAAATTTTGAGTATTTGGACCACTTGCGATATGTGACTGACACTTTTTACTCTCGAACCATTAAAGGTGTGCCAGGACAACTTTGATCCTTACAGCATTCTAAAAAAAAGGTTTTCAGAAGTAGAATTTTAAGTGCGTAATTTGCAGATTATTATTCTAGATAACTGTTCACGTATTAAACTTTGGAATTCAAGATGGCGCAGAACCGAACGCCATCTTGGATTCCTCGTCCATAATAATAATGTTATCCCTAATTGATTATTACTGGAATATTACTGATAGGAAAATTATGAACAATAATTTCTTTTAACTCTTAAAACAATACTGCTCTTGTTTTTTACGTTTATATAATGTGAATTTTAGATAAGTAAAAAATGTATAGTCTTGTAAACAGAAAATATAAAAAATGTAGAAATAGTGAAATTTGGGATTTAATAGACATTCAAACGAAATCAATAAAGTTTGATAAAAGACGGTGGAATAAATTTTCTATTGAATCGGTGAATATTTGCGTGGAAAATTCCCACCTTTAAATCTTTGATTGACGCCAAACAGATTCATAAAATCTAAAAACATTTTTGGAAGGTAACTTTTAAGAACTGATACTTTAAACAATTCCCTTCTATCTCTCAATAACCGAAACTATTTTTTAGTAATTCAAATTCTAAATAATTTGCTGTAAAGGTTGTAATTTGTACAAGATCTTCTTCAAATATATATTTTCCTTCTTACAATACTTTTAATAAATTCATTATCAAACAAAAATGGTTTGTAAATTTTAAAATGGCTGTCTTTTTAATGTTTTTTACATATCTCACATGTAAGTTTTACAAACTTAGTTAGGCTATTCTATGCAGCTTGAAAATCTCTATTCAATGATATCAATGTGTTTTGTACTACACAAAATAGTTATTACCAAAACAGTGTAAATGTTCATAGCATTTCTGTCAAATTTGATAAAGACCCCCTCCCCCCAATTTTGAATACTCTAATAGTGTCGGAAACTAACTAAGAGACCTGATATGAAATAGAGGATTCTAACCCAAGACTACATGAAAAAGTGTAGATCCAGCTTAGCTCTTTCAGGATTGCATCGTTAATTTTATTATTAAAATTTACTTTTAACGTAACTACTAACTTATGAAAGTTTACAAATTCCAAATTATGTAACTATTGACGAGTGGAATGAAAGAGTTGTTGAATATAATAATAATAATAATTTTTTTTTTTTTTTATATAAAATGAATATTAAATTAATTTATAGGCGTTCTTTTGTGGTTTGCTTACACTAATAAACTTAAATCACTGAATCAAAACATAACCCTAATTTGAATTTCACTTTATATCTTCTTATAATATTTCAAATCTCAAATATCAACGGAAATACACCATTTTATTTCAGTTGAAACCCAAGACTTACAACTAGAACTTATTACCTAATAAACAATAAAAACTTGTAAATTAACTCTGTAATTTTGTAAAATGAATAAAGATGAAACCAAGAGTTGTTCACAGGCGTAATAATCAGTGTTTAATAATGGTGAAGAAATTATAATTACTGGATGAACTTACAAGCAAGGACTATGTTTCACACGGTCGGCGCCCCTCGCGGTTACTATTTACATCTCATTATGGACACTTCCGTCCTTTTCTTTTGAAATGTATAATTTATTAAAAAATGAAACAGAAAAGGGACAACCCATTCTACCTAATGCTAACAATTGTTGGTGGTATCTATGATCTTAACTGGCTAACTAATTTGACACAAACAATCTTTTGTTGGAGAGCTAATTGGAAAATTGGAGGGTTTGGGTAACTATGTGTTTGCTATATCATGGAATGGGTTACCTTCCTGATCACTGGACGGGTTTTGACAGTAAATAGTGCTTTAACATACTCATTTAAATAGGTTGTAATTTGTTTAGTTCTTTTCATTTTTGGAAAATATCAATTGTATCTATTTTGTATTGTTTTTAGTAGACTACTGTATCAAACCGACAAGATTTTATTATCAATCGAAATATGCAATTTATAAAGTAAGAATTCTAAAAAATACCTTAATTTATCCATGTCTTTTTTCCAAATGATTACTAGTTTCGACAGTGTTATTGTCATCATCAGATCTTTACTAAAGTTTTTTTTAAAGTACGAATATAGCCTACATACAAGTAAAATTAATTTCCATTCAATATGAATGATGTTAAATATAATACATATTATTATACACAAAGGGATGTTCTTATACAATGGGATAGACAGACTTTTATGTTTTGTTTATGATTATAACTGTGTTTGTAATATGTGTTCATTTTTTAACATCTTATATAGCATGTGTTCGTCTTTGACATAATTCATTCTGAATAGAAATTAATATTACTTGTATATTCCTTCGTATAAAAAAAAATTATTGAAAACCTGATAATGACAGAACTGTCGAAACTAGTACTCATTTATCGAACGCAATTTTAGTAGCTAGGCCTACTATTCTATAATATGAATAAAAAAAAACTATCCCCATCTCTCTCACCCAACACCACCGTACAATTAATTTGGCATTGTTTCGGCTCAAAGTTTTATATCTTCTATTTATCTTTTCTTACTCTACAGGTATTCTGTCTGATACATAGGTTGATTAGCCTAAAACTGATACACCCCAGCATTGACTCACAAACAAAAAGTGGATTTATTATTTTTCAAAAATTTGGTCTTTATAACACTAAGTAGCATGTAAAATTTCAACTCCATATCATTTACCATTAAAGAAATACGCATTTTTCTTAAACAAGAAATGGTTGCTAGATAGAAAACTAACCATTTTAGGAAATATAAACGTTTTCATTGGTTTTGAAATGAAGAATAATTTCCTAAAATTTTGGAACGATATTTGAAAACACCCTGTACATTTAACTTGACCACAATTCTTCTCATATCCTACTTTACCTCCTTACAAAATCAATGAAGACGCATCACCCTTAAAAACTACGACAGTCTTTTCAAACAAGCTGTATCTCGATTATCGATAAACACAAGTGACAAACGTCTTGTTGGTACCAACTCCATTATCTTTAAATGATATCCACTTGTGTAAGTCTTGCCAGCTCAGCGAGAAACACTACACTGTTTAACATGATCCTTTTCAAACATAAAGCTGATTAGTCATTGATTTTCTCTACTAACGCAATGTCAACAGATATTGTCAATTCATTTATCGTCCTTGTCGAAACCTTCTGATAAACTTTCACATTGAGTTGCTTATTTTGCATCCTTCAGGAAATCATGTATTATCTCATCAATACTTACAGTTAAGGAAATGGAAAACTACAATCGTAAGGCTGTGCATCCTCCCACAATATTTATTTGAGCTTCCTTCCAGAGTTTTAACCAAATATCCAGGGATAAGATCCATTAAGTAGTGTCCACATGACAGTTCAAATTGTCGTCTTTTATCAAAGATTCTTCTCTTTTATCTTTTCTATCAGGTCTCCCCTGATCAACTCTTATTCTTTTCCGACCCTAACGCTATTATTGGTTAGGGGTATTTTTTGTTTGTTCTTTTCTTCCCTTATTTTTTAAAACATTCTATGATGACCTGATCCTCATCAATATTTACTATATTTTCGCAATTTAAAATCAAAACAAATTGTAAACTTTCCAAAGATAATTCTTTACTTTAATAAGAACCAAACTAAAAACTGCAAAAAACCTAATTCTATCGTTTAACAGTTGGTTACGACATATTTTAGTTAATTATTCCAGATATCTGTTGACGTGTTTAACATTGTTCTATGGACAAGGAATCCAAGATGGCGGTTGATCCTGCGGAGCCTTAATTGGTTGTAATGAAAGTTGTGGCTTCGTTCAAACTAACTACCGACATTGTAAAGAGAATGGATAAACGAATTATGTTTGTGTTCAAGCGAAATAGGGTTTTGATATAACAAACTTTCTAATAAATCTATATGTAAATAATTTTTGAATGTTTTGAGGGGAACGCTGCCGCTTTCTTTAATCTTTCTACTCGTTTAAATTAAAAGCAAAGTTGTCAAAAATATGTTGTTTTCCAGTCTAGTTGTTGTTGCTTTATCCTTGTACTCGTTTAAACCTTTAATTGTTTGAAATCGATTTTTTAAGTGATGAGAATAAAGAGTTCTTTACCAAAATTCTTTACAAAATATTTTTCTTCAGTTTTCAAATTGATAAATCGCAGCTGTTTTTGAGAATTTTTACCCTTATATGGCCTTAAAGAATTTGTTTGTAATTCTAAACCAAGATTAGTTGTAACTTTAGTTGATAAGTTTGATAAAAATATCTTCGAAATGAATCTGAGTAGGCCCTAATACTTGTTTGTTTTCTGATGGAAAATTCTAAAATTGTAAAGTTTTACAATTGTAGTGAGAAACCAAAAACACCCTTTGTGAAATCTAATAAAAAGGTTAGAAAAATCCTTGCATACATTTTATAAAAAAAACACTTAACATTGTTTCACGAAATTTCATTTTATTTTCTGTACATTCATTTTTCATTATTATAATACTTTTTTTCAAAATTAATTAAAATTCAAAAAAAGATTTACATTTAAGTAATCGAAACACTACGAGACCCACTGTCAAGATTACAGCTTATTTCTTGAGCAGTGCTATACATGAGTCTCAAGCTTTGCCTGGGTTTGACATTAATGAACTTCTTGAATGACAAGCCATGGAACAAAGAAAAGGGGGAACTTCAACGGGGGGATGATTTAACTGTAAAGAAAAGGAAACCGGAAGTCTTTTCCAAGGCAGTTAGACATTTCCTGTACATTCAAGTTGAAGATCGTTCTTGTGGATATAAAATGATGAACTATATCAATCAAGTCAGAAAAGTCGAATGGGGAGGACCTGGGAGCTAATCAACTTTGTGAGAGATTTACGTACGGTTGACTTCGGCGCCATGCAGTCAAAGGGATTCCCGACCTGACTTCAAAACTCATGTTCCCTGTCTCAATTTAGTCTTTTCACGTTTTTGTCATTATTTTAAAAATGGAAATGTTTTTCGGTTTACAGGTTACGTTTAAAAGATAATTATTAATAAGCCGATAATAAAACCTGTGAAATATCCATAGATTATACACAATGGTGTAATGTTCCATGAATTTGGCTGACTGAGCCTATATAAAAATAGATGGGGATTGATCAGATTTTGATGAAATCGGGTATGCAGTTTGTTAAATCGTTAGACAAGTTCTTAACCAGAAAATTGGCCATTTGGTTTTTAAATTAAATGAAAATAATAACTTTTTACTTGTTTGTTCTACTACATAGGTCAGTATTCGTCGTATTACAATTTTGTACAGTTTTTAGAACTGTCCTTTGCAGTGAAATGCAGTGAAATGTTTATACTGTAAGAAATAAAAGAGAACTAAAAAAACAAATTTAAAGAAATTAAAAACTTCCAGATTTAGTAGTTATGATTTTTTTACCTTAACTGTCAAAGCTAAATAGTGTTTGATTTAAAAATAATAATGTCATTAACATAGTTTATTCACCATTGGGATCAGAAGGATTTATTAAATAACCAACCAGAATAAATAACCGTGGTAATCCCGAACTATCATAACTGGATCTACACTCATTTCCGTGTAGTTCTGGATTATCATCTTTCCAATCAGTTCTCCCTTAATCAACACCGTTAGAGGCTCTATTACAGTGGCAATGCCCGTGCTGGATCTACACTTTTTTTCAAGTAGTCTTGGATTAGATTCCTTTCATCTGTTCTATCAGATCTCTCGTGACCAACTCTTGTTCTGTTCTGACCCCCCATTATAAAGTATTCGATTGGTCTTGCTTTAAGTAATGTTATTTTTTTATAAAGGGATGATCACCGAGAATTAATTGTCTCCTTTAAAAAAACAAGAAAAATTTATTTAACGTAACTGTATTTATTTCTTTATTTTTATTAACTTTTTTAACTTACATTTAATTGTTTTTGTAAAACTGTTTAAGTATTGTATGAAAACTGCTTTATTTTAAAAGCTTCAATTAAAATTACTATTATTGTCAACAATATATGTAATAAGCAAAATACAAATAAACGAAAAGAAGAGTGCAAATATTGTAGTTATCAGTAAATAAATTAAAGTATCGGTGTTGAAACAGGAAAACATCATAAATTTAGTAAAAATACATGTTTTCGTGTATTTACATTTTGTATAAATATATTAATGTATATTTGTTTGAGTATATTGACGAAATCAGTTCTTGTATTTTTGTATGTAATCAATTTCATACAAATTAAAGATATTCTGTTATGTTTAAGGGCTAAATCATTTATTAAGGATTTCTGTAAATTCTGTTTAGTTTATTTTTATTTTCCTCATTAATCTATAGCAACAGAGTAAGAGCAGGTAAATTGGTAGCAATGAAAATATATAGTATAATAATAAATTCGTACAATAAATGTATTATATATTATTTTGTATTCTAAAAATAAAATTCTTCTTTTAATTTTTAGTTGTACTGTACATTTGTATTTAAAATCAGTTTATAAGACAATGAATAAAAACAAAAATATTACGTTGTTTACAGTGTAATTTTCAGTGTTGCTGCTTTTGTGAAATTTAGAAGAAAAAGAAGAATATATTTTCGTGAGGCATAGTACCAGTAGCGAGGTATAGAGTTCCTACGCCATGTTGAAACTGTAGGAACTTCATACCGTGCTCTTGGGCTTGCCACTTTCAACAAATCTACTCATCAAGTATTCAAAACTTCAATACCAACTTGACAGACGTGTTAAAAATAGTTTTAACTTAGTTTATTACAAAGTGAAACTAATATGTAAAATGTTATTTATTAAAATCATCATGTAGTCTATTGATTATGTTATAGAACCAAGAAAATCTGTACACAATAGCTTTGTACTTTGTTATTGTATCTATTAATTTAACAGCTGTTTATAAACTAGCCGTGGGAAATCTAACCTAAAAATGTTTTTGATGTATTATTTAGAACACTCGTCTTTTAAAACAGTTTATATTTGATTACAATATTTTGCCATGTAAATAAATTGAAGTATTTTATTATTTTTTTTAACATTGTGAATATATAGGAGCTCATTCGCTGTTTCAAGGAATGAACTCCTATAATTTCACAATGATGGATAGTTTAAAATATTTTAGTCAAAATCAATTTTAAAACAATTTCCGGGTCTGTTGAAGAAGAGGACTCTAACAGTGGCACCCAGAAAGTTACTAACCTAACTAACTTTATACATGAATAAACACTGTTCTGGAGCCCAATATAAAAGACTCTTTCACCAAGATTTCATTTCCTTTGGTCGAAAAATTTCAACCTTGGACAGATTTTTAAAATAAAAAAGAAAGGGGATTGTGAAGCTAATTTGATCAGAGTAATTTCCCTTTCATTTAATTTTACATTTTGCTGCATCTAATATTGTTCGAAAGTATTTTCTACGAAACAAATAAGCTAGTTCATGTTTTAAAAACAAACATTCAAAAATGCAAAACCAGCTCCTGTAGTAGTCAGAATTTTCATTAAATTTAGTCGAACTTAGGGGGCGGTCTGTTTAAGAAGAAGACCGCCACTTGAAGAGTTGGACCCAGAAGTTTTCCTAACCTAACCAACTTTACATAATATATTAATACAAACTTTATTGTTCTGGAGCCTAATATAAATTGATATCCTTCCATGAAGATGTCAAACAGATCTTCATCCTTGTTCCTACGGTGGCACATGAATTTACATAAGTAAGTAGAATTCTAACAAATCTTTTGGTTCCACATTATTTCTGTTAATGGTAAAATACTCTCGTTAATATACGCCAAAAACGTTTCAGCTGTTCTGTTAGGTTAGGTTAGGTTTTTATCTGTTCTATTTATGTCTATAGAAAATTGTATACAAGTGGCGGTCCTCTTCTTGAACATACCCCAATTCCCGTCGCACTGGTATTTCTGTTAAATTATTATAAATGATGGTCCTAATCAGCTGTTTATAAATGTGTAGTCTATTATTAAAAAGTTGTTACGTTAATTGAATTTGTACGTAAATAATCATCAGTGATTTTTTTTAAAAATTTTAAAGCAATTTTATGAAATAAACTACAAAAACATTGCACCAAACTTTATCACACTCGCATCCCCAAAACCAAATGAAAGTTTTTGAAAAAAAATAAAAAATTGTCTCTTGTGCCACAATAACATAATTCATATTTATAAAGTCAAACTTTTATAACACCGCCAAGATACATTTTTGTTTTATTAGCAATTGCACCATAATAATGTGTTACTTGCAATTTTACATATGCGTTTAGGTTTAAAATTTTAATAAAATTTGAACGGAATCCTTAGCAGCCAATTTTGAGGAATTAAGTATTTTAAAACATCATATTTGCGGGTTTAAAATATTTTTTAACAATAGCTCAAGACCGCTATTTTTGAGAGAATACCTTTTGTTTGGGCCCTTAGAGGGTATAATTAAGCAAAGTTTGATCAAAATCGGTATAGTTGATTTTGAGAAAATCGTAGTTTTGTGTTTGTTTTCCTTATGACGACTTCCCCCAAAATATTGTTATAAAAAAAAAGAAAAGAAAAAAAAATTGTCTCAAAATATGCCCACATACCAAATTCAATCCACATTATTGCGAAAACCACTTTTTTTTGTATCCCGACGATCTGTAGACGGAAACTTATTAAATATTAGAGGGTACAAATAAAATAATGATATAAACATATAATCCGATTAAGAAAATTAATGGATAAATTAATCAACCATAGTTTGATAATTATTTTTAACAATAGACTACTGTTAAATCAGATATGCAAAAAAACCCTAATCTTGGAATTTATATGAGCTATAAAAAAATTAAAAATAGTTTATATAACTATGTCTTTTTCCTTTCAGTTACGATTTATTTTCAATTTCCTGAATACCTCGCTTAACCCAACCTAACTTAGCTTATCGTAACCTAACCTAACTTAGTTTATCGTAACCTAACCTAACCTACCTTTCCCTAACCTAATCTAACATTGCCTAAAAGAGAATAGACTTTAAACAATAATAATAAATAAAACAGTTTAATCTCCAACTAATTCTGGAGAAAGTTTCAATACAGTTCAAATTTCAACCAATTAATCTACAGTGTGAACAATAGATTTATACTGTGTGACAAACTGACGGGTGTAATGATGAAGAACACAGAAACATCGCTCAGTCTCAGGATGAGGACAGAATCTTGACGATTTAAAAGCTGTTCTTAAAAATATGGACTAGACAGAACAATAAAAAAAAGGTAATTATTAATTTTCCGTACTTAAATTATTAACAAATACGTAATCAGAGTCTAAAAACCTGAAAGAAACAGTTGACAGGGTCCTCATTAATCATGCAGTCCTTCATAACAATTGTAAGTTTTGTGTTAAATTTTATAAGAAAATAGTTTTCATTCAATTTTTAGACGAAATGAGATCCAGGAATATTAATGTACACGGATTAGGCTCTACAGAATAAGTTTTATATGTTTGATAGTAAAAAGAAGTTTGTTTTAAAATATTTAAAAAAGAAAAACAAATCCTTGACCTTTGTAGAGCTAAGCCTGATAGAGTGGTTTTCATTGGGGGGTGATTCTAGGTTTACAACCAGGATTCGTTACTCGTTACTCGTTAGAGTTCTCCAATTTCTCCACAATGTTGGGTCAACACCACCAATTTTTGAGCCCCACGAGGATCAAATTTCCTGGACACAAATTAGACCAACGGGATGCTCGTGTAATTTAAAATAATTGCCTCAATGTAGTCCGATTTTCTTGAATTTATTCACAAATATAGTTTTTTTTTATTAGCTTAATCCAGTCCTTTTCCTAGAAAAGAATTGATAAATAGTAAAACGCCGGCCAATTTTAACAGGCATTTGAATAAATAGCTTTTTACTTTTTTTTTTTTTTTTTACTTTAATGTTTCTCGTACATTGTTTGCAGCTTTTATTTGCCTCCAATTTATATACAATACGTTTCCTGGAATAAAAAATAAAAAGGCTGTATTTGAAAAAAGCATGACGCACCAAAACTAGATAAAAAAATAGTAAAAACCTCTTTGGGGGTAGTAAGACAACGGGTACCCAAACAAATCTAAACATATTCCTCCCTAGAAGAAACCCAGGAACTTGTGGTCATTAAAAAAAAACCTGTGAAGATTTCAGGTTCTACCATTATGGACCTTAAAAATACAATGAATGTTTGACGAGCATAAACCTCAGCTGTTATCTGAGCATGCACTTCAGGCGTTCCTGTCATTTGAGCATACACTCAGGTATTCCTGTCATCTGAGCGTACACCTCATGCGTTCCGGTCATTTGAGCATACACTTCAGGCGTTCCTGTCATTTGAGCATACACTCAGGTATTCCTGTCATCTTAGCATACACCTCAGGTGTTCCTGCCATCTGAGCATGCACTTCAGGCGTTCCTGTCATTTGAGCATACACTTCAGGTGTTCCTGTCATCTGAGCGTACCTCAGGTGTTCCTGCCATCTGAGCATACACCTCAGGTGTTCCGGTCATCTGAGCGTACCTCAGGTGTTCCTGCCATCTGAGCATACACCTCAGGTGTTCCTGCCATCTAAGTTCCGTAAAAAACCGACAGAAGTCTCATTCTAACAGGCACTATTTTTCAATGATCACGGTCCAGTTACCACGCCTACTGATCCTCCGTAATGTTCCTGCTCAGTGAGAGATACTTTATTAATGTAGACTTCCAGAACAGGATAAAACCCTTCACCTGTCTAAACTCTGTAGACTCCACCCATTGAAGGAACTACAACTTGACCATATATCACCCACAACTAGACTAAAGACAGCCTTTTTAACCGTTCACGGAAAGGTTTGTAGTTGATGAAATTTTCTTTTTTTCAAATCAAAATATAGTTTAAAACCCGTTAATGGTCGCCGTCACAGTACTTACCCAGCCCCATCATACAATGTACTAAAAACAGATCCTCTAAGTGTAACGTCCAAAAGTTGGTTTCTTGGAGGTTGTAGGAAATTTTAAATTTTATTTTTAGACCAAGGTGTCTACCCTTTAGGGTAAGTTTGTTTAACAGTTGTTACACAGGTTTTTTTAAACTCATAATTGTCTATATCACTACTATCTTAACGTTGGCTAGGCTCTAACGTGCCTCGTATATTAATGTCTCTACTCGTATGTCTCGTATCTGTGTATCAGCCCTCGAAGTATACATATGTGAAAAACCACAACTCGCTACGTTGGTTGATGACTTGACCCTGGATTTCGTCTTGTTATATCAGTGTTTGAAATTACATTTTAACAGCAACTTCTCTATTTGTCATGGTACAGAGAGATACCACGGTTAGGTTAGGTTAAGGGTTGAAATCTGGAAAATTGTATCCAATTTAGTGTGTTAAAAGTTAAACTCACGAGATATAAACAAACAATCGTTTAAAAACATTTGTTTTAAATATTTGAATTTTCCTGAATTCAACAGAATTCTACATGAGGACATTATTAGATTCTATCTTAATTTTGTGACCGTTATCGTGTTTATGTACAGAGTACAATGGCGACAGAAGGGCGGCTTATCGAAAACCACTTTTTCTGTTTCGTGAGTTCATGATACGTAATTATCAGTCAAAAACGGAGATCAAATATCCAAATTTACCGCACTGTGTAAATTCGTACACTGTGTAATAGCACATGAAACTCATTCCGGAAGTAACTTATACTATTACCAGTCCTAAATTATTCTATATTTATTTAGTGCTTCTTACAAGATTGTCAAACAAATGGTTTTTCAAATATTATTCAGAATATTTATAGGACTGCTGACGTCATCATCGAAGCTGTATAGTAGCGCTTTTATTGTAACTTTTTTATTGATTTTATCACTGTGTTTGCCTAATTTAAACGGAAATTAGAACGATAGTTTTTATTTGTTCGAAACCTACACCAAATTTAACGAAATGGTTTTGTTTATTTTTTCATTATTAAATTCTTGTTTAATACTGGTTTATAATTAACTCTAGTCTACATGTCAATCATTAAAAATAAGAAATAAATTCAAGCCAAGAAAAGTCTTTAAAAAAGTAATTTTATAAAACCGGTTTCATGATTTCAAGGTCAATTAATTCTCAAGTGCAAGCTGATTTTAATTTTGTGCAGTTGGTATTGACTGGAGTTTGATTAATGCACAACAATAGGTTTTATATCAATTGCACAGTAAAAACCTAACCTAGTGTCATTATTTAAAAACAAAATTACATACAAACTATTGAGAATTTATTTGGTGTTTTGAATACTTTGTCAATTAAAGTGAAAAAAGAATTCTTGAGATACGTTGAATCAGATTGATGAATTGTTTTAAATATATTAAGCAACAAAACTATAGTGAAATTGTTTCACATTTGTTTGTCTGGGTCTAACCATTCTTTGTGTTGAATTAATAAGCTGATTGGCCAACTCATTTGTTATAAGTGTCTATTAGTTGCTATAGTAACAAACTTTGTACGTAAACTTCGATTATATCAATGACTGAAATTTGTTTTCTTTTTTTGTAACTAATGATCTGTGAGAGCGTTACATTTTTCCAATTTACTGGCATTTCTTCTTTTCCGTTTTTTTCATGTGACATTAGTTTGGATTATAATGTTCACTTCGCTAAAATTCTTGTATTTAAAATATTTGATTTAATCAGAAGCAACTTTATTTGAAAATTTTCTTGATTAATTTGACTTTTGAGAAAGTTATGATTGTAAACAATATTTGTTATTACTATGATTATTGTTTAAAATTTAAACACAAAAATTCAGTTTCTATAAGACAATTTCTTTAAAAATAAGATGTTGGAGTATAGTTTAAAATCTAAGCATATTTATTTTAGGTCTAGAGAATAGAGGTTCATTTAAATAAGTACTCTCGTCTCAATCCCAAGGGATACTAGCTGTATCTACACTTTTTTCATTTAGTCTTGGGTAAGATCCCTCTCTTTCATCTTTCCCATCAGGTTTATCTTGACCAATTTCTTTCTCTTTCGGATCTGACACTATTGGAGCATTCGAGTGCTACGGGTTTTTATTTTTTATTCTTTTCTTGTAAATTTTTCAGGCCGATAACCACCAAATGGGTTTTCGTATTTATAAAACAAGAAGAAATGTAAAATTATAAGTTCGTAATCACGTTAAAGTTACTACAAAAAGTATAATTTAAAAAAATAAGTAAATAGGACTTTTTTAAAAACAGATACAAATAGAACTGGAAGTTTTCACCTCACTGCATTGTTAACCAATTACAATAATAGACATTCAAAGATTTGTTTACAGATACAATCGCCACGAAAATAATCGAAACTGTTTTATGATTGGTCACTCGTACATTTTAAAATGCAATTATCGAAAGAAAAGTTTTAGACACGACGAAACTACACAATAATTAATTTAGTTGCACTCATTTTCTTCACCAAAATATTAATTCAATTAATCTTTCAATGTACACTGAATAATTAACGTAATATGAGACACTTTATACTGACTAATAAACAGACACCAAATAGTAGATCCAGCTGGTATACCTTGGGATCGTCACAGCGTTTCAACTTGAATCCTTTTACCAAGGAAGTTACTCTATCTCCTGATACTGTTTTGTTTTGTCAGTTTTATTTTGTATATAAGCTTTGTTGCCGATATTGATTTCGGCTAAATATACCCAGGATGAAAGTTCCACAAAATAAGCTATTATTTCTTATATACAATCTCAAAAAGGAACTGACCGTCATTTTAACTATTCTGACAATATTTGGGTATTTTTAAGAAAAGTAACGTCACTAGTAAAATTTTCTATTGACATAAATAGAAAAGAGAGAACCAAACCTAACAGAACAGCTGAAACGTTGTCGGCGTGTATTAAGGACAGTATTTTACCAGGAACAGATAGATTGGTGGAAACAGTAGAGGTTTGTCAGATTCCTATGTGAATTAATGTAGCACAGTAGGAACAAGGATGAAAATCTGTTTGACACAATCTGGAAGGACATCAATTTATATTGCTTTCCAGAATAATAAAGTGTGTATTCATATATTATGTCTACAGTTGGTTAGGTTAGGAAACCTTCTGTATGCCACTGTTTGAGTGGCTGTCCTCTTCTAGAAGAGACCCCATCATTTGTATATTATTGTAAACTATAGTAATTTCGACTAAATTAAACGAAAATTAGGACTACTACAAGAGCTGGTTTGGTTAGATTAGCTTAGTATACCTTATGGTGCCACTGTTTGAGTGATGGTCCTCTTTTTGTACAGATCCGAATATTTTTATAATATTGTAAACTCTAATTTCGACTAAATTAAATGAAAATTCTGACTAATACAGGAGCTGGTTAGGTTAGATTAGCTTAGGATACCTTCTTGGTGGCACTGTATGTGTGGCGGTCCTCTTGTTGTACAAATCCGAATATTTTTATAATATTGTAAACTATAATTCGACGAAATGAAATGAAAATTCTGACTAATACAGGAGCTGGTTAGGTTAGATTAGCTTAGTATACCTTCTTGGTGCCACTGTATATGTGGCGGTCCTCTTGTTGTACAAATCCGAATATTTTTATAATATTGTAAACTATAATTCGACGAAATGAAATGAAAATTCTGACTAATACAGGAGCTGGTTAGGTTAGATTAGCTTAGGATACCTTCTTGGTGGCACTGTATGTGTGGCGGTCCTCTTGTTGTACAAATCCGAATATTTTTATAATATTGTAAACTATAATTCGACGAAATGAAATGAAAATTCTGACTAATACAGGAGCTGGTTAGGTTAGATTAGCTTAGTATACCTTCTTGGTGCCACTGTATGTGTGGCGGTCCTCTTGTTGTACAAATCCGAATATTTTTATAATATTGTAAACTATAATTCGACGAAATGAAATGAAAATTCTGACTAATACAGGAGCTGGTTAGGTTAGATTAGCTTAGGATACCTTCTTGGTGCCACTGTATGTGTGGCGGTCCTCTTGTTGTACAAATCCGAATATTTTTATAATATTGTAAACTATAATTCGACGAAATGAAATGAAAATTCTGACTAATACAGGAGCTGGTTAGGTTAGATTAGCTT
Source organism: Aphrophora alni (assembly GCA_963513935.1). NCBI lineage: Eukaryota > Metazoa > Arthropoda > Insecta > Hemiptera > Aphrophoridae > Aphrophora > Aphrophora alni. Next base: position 18,027,889 of record OY740773.1, on the reverse strand, counting down.
AGTATACCTTCTTGGTGCCACTGTATGTGTGGCGGTCCTCTTGTTGTACAAATCCGAATATTTTTATAATATTGTAAACTATAATTCGACGAAATGAAATGAAAATTCTGACTAATACAGGAGCTGGTTAGGTTAGATTAGCTTAGGATACCTTCTTGGTGCCACTGTATGTGTGGCGGTCCTCTTGTACAAATCCGAATATTTTAATAATATTGTAAACTATAATTTCGACGAAATTAAATGAAAATTCTGACTAATACAGGAGCTGGTTAGGTTAGATTAGCTTAGGATTCCTTCTAGGTGACACTGTTCGAGTGGCGGTCCTCTTCTTGAACAGACACCAATATTTTTATAATATTGCAAACTATAGTAATTTGACTAATGCAAATGAAAACGCTAATTACTAGGAGCTGGTTTTGAAGATTTTGAAGTTACGTATTGAACGTTTTTGTTTTTGCAATATGAAATAGCTTATGTGTTTTGTAGAAAATATTTGGGATATTATTAGATGCAGTAAATTGAAAAAGTAAATGAAAGACATCATTATTCATTAACTCTGATGAAATTAGTTTCAATTTTTTTAAATTTCATTTTAAAAATCCGCACAAAGTTTGTATTATTTTTATACTAAACTATCCCGATGGGTAGGATAGGTAACATTTCATCGTCTCAAGTGTCTGTGTAGCCATGAGAGAATTTCGTAAATTTTTTACTTGAACCAACAAAAGGAATTACCTAAATAGCATAACTTTAATTTTACTATTTAATCGCGTGTCTGCCACTATTGAACTCTAACAAGTGTTCGATTCTTCTGACGTTCGACTTATCGTAGTTGATAAACTTCGCTCGTGACTGGTAACACAATCTCTACGTCGCATCGATCGAAAACTCCGCAAAGCCATTATTAATCCGTCACAAATCCATTTCTTCTGTCCAAACTTTAGCTCATTAAACAACATCGCAATAGCGAGACAATGGGTCTGTGTTCCAAGTCACCCGGTAATAAATTAATTGACTTTAAGACCACCCGAGTTCTCATAAAAATTCATAAGTTTTCTGTTAAGTGCTTGGTCGGTGGTACGCCATGAAGAGACAAAATGTTCCGATGGGAGAGCTTCTCTTCAAGGGCATTATTGTTCCGGTTTTAGTCGCCTGGAAAGGAAATTGTAGTGGGAGTCAAGGTTGACATTTTGCTCGTGTTTGCTTTCACTTCAAGGAATGATTCCCAAACGGCGTACAAATATAACACAAACTTTCATACACACCCTATACTAACTAATGCTATTCAAAATATGTGAGTGGGGGAAAACCTGTCATCAGAACAAACCTCAAAATTCAAATGTTCTTAAAATAGACAATAACAAAATTTTGATGGATTCGTAGTGTCTATATATTTTTCCACTTGTTGCTTAAAGGCAAAAAACCTCTCGATCATCAACTCCTTATAAGAAAAGGAAGAAAAAACATAAAATAAAGACCTTTAGCTCTCGAGTACTTTCATATCGCTATTGTCGGAAGAGAACAAGATTTGGTCATAGAGAGTATAATGTGTTTAGTAATCACAAATGTCGACGTCTCTTTTCTAAGTGATCTTCATTTTTCATGGTCTCAGGTGATCTTCTACACCTGTTGTTGTCGTCGTTGTTGCTGTCGTCATTGTCAGTGTCGTCGTCTGTTCGTAAGCACGACAGCGCTCACAAAATTTAAGAGAGGAACATAAAATATGGTAGAGCGAACTATAGTGTGGTATGCAGAACCTTATTGTAATTCAATCTACAAGATGTTACGGACTTCATGAAAGTAGTGATATAAACGATCACAAGGTACCAAAAACATGTGTGTCAATGTTTTAAACCATCTTTATCTACAGCCTTTAATTCCTTGTAATCTACCAATACAAATTAATTAAGAAGACCCAAGAAATCAACTTTCGGCCATTGTATTTAAATAGTCTACTAGTATTACATTGTATGATAGGTAAGTACAATCATGGTCCCTTATTTTATAAAATGTATTGGCCGTTATTTTCACAAAAATGCCAAATTAGGAATTCGGTTAAAAAAGAAAATTAACCATTGGCGTGGTCGTAAACTTTCGACCGAATAGTGTTTACAACCAAATTTTGGTGAAATGTAAAGATTTATAACTGAAACCAATGTGTCAAGTCACAAATAAATAACAGTAAGTCTGTGAATAATTTGTAAAACATTAACAAGAACTCAATACCAATATGGTATTTTCCAATTAACCCCTGCACAGCAATTTAGGTTTGCCACGTTGGTTGAAAATTTAAATTTACATATTTCAACAAATTTAGATCAAAATTACTTTTAAAATCTAGCCCATGGTCCAACTAGAATTCTTCTAGATTCTCATTAGACTACTTATGAAACCCCTGATGGTATTGTGATCAACACCTTTAAAGAGTTCTGGCTCTCAAAAGACTCTTGTAATTATGCTGAATCTAGATTATCATTTGTTCTACAAGATCAAAACTGACACACTGTCTCATTCTATCAAATATATTTTAACTTACAGGAGATGGAGGATTCAGATAGCAGACTTATTGGTCAAACAAATACCATATATACCGTATACCATATATACCGGTATTAATATTTCAAAATTTAAAATTGAAATCCACTTCACTGAATTTCTCTTCTAACGTAACTTATTTTCAACTGAGTGTCACTTAAACTATCACCTCTTGTTTTAACCCTTCGTATGATCGTTTGCTTTGAGTTTCTCAATCAACCTCGACGATTCCAAAGAGTTGCAGGTCGTCGAGAAAGAAATTCGTTATTGCTTTAGGATAAATTGATTCACCTGTCTAAGGTTTATAGTCGCCTGCTAGTGGAGGGTTCTACATTTATCAGTCCACAAAAACGTTCCTTAGATGGCCTCTCAACCAAAGATTCTCAATCATAAGAGATCGTTTTCCATCAGCTCATACAGTACACTGAGGAATATCCGAAAATGAAAATGTAGATAAGGTAGGAAAAGAAACTGTAAACATGGGGCTAATACAGAAGTAGATTCAAGAAAGTTCAAATCGGTCACATTCAAACTGAATATTTAAAATAAGAAGGGAGCTCTTCGAGTTTAGAAGGAGACCGCCGGTACTTCCTTGTAGCGTAATGTTTCAAGAGTAACATAATTATTCATAGCATCTCTTGTTAAACTTAAGAGATTCTCAAGATTCTGCGAGAATGTCAGATGGAAAGAAAAAACACTAGAGCACATCCTGATTTCGTTTCTGACAGAATACGAACAGAAAAAATTTAAGAAGCTTGGTTGGAGAAATTGTTGTTTTGGAGGACATTCTCAAAAACGCACAAACTGTGCACTTGTTGCGGCGAAATGGCATTGACATCTGGCCTCCAGAGTCACTTAACTCTGGAAGGGCGAAATAACTCAAAACAAAATTTCAACACGAGTTTTTATTCTATAGGGTGTGTTTGGCTAGGTGTTGTATTACTACGATATAGAGCGTGGTTATATAAAGAATATTTACAGACTATTGTGTGAGATACAAATTATTATTATGTGATTGTTTTATGTCAGTTCTAGTAGACCGTCAATTACTATTGTATGTGGAAATTGTTCTTTAATGGCTGTAGTTTGTGTTATGATACTTATTAGTTGGAGTTAGGGTTAGGCTTATGTGTCATTATTGCGCAGTGTTAAAGTCTTTTATCGAAGAAACTATTCCCTTTTGTTATTTTATCTGTTTGTTTTGCGTTTGCTGTTTATTACTTCTTACTTCTTTGTACGTGTTTCCAGCACTAAATGATGCCGATGTCACGATGTGTTATGTACAGATGAGCAGCAAGGGAGGTAGTAATGATGGTGTGGCAAGGATCTTTAAAATTGGTTGGATGTTCATTGTTGGTTTATTGCAGGTCTTTTTGCATTTTTCCTTTAGTGTTTTGTTTCCTTCTCTGCATTCAAAAATGACGTGTATCAAGTTTTCAACACTTTCTCACCACCTGTTACTCATTGGTGAATCTGATATTTTGAAGCGGTGAAGGTAGTATTGTGTAACTATATGGCGAATTCTAGAGCGAGATGCAAAAGTTTGAAAAGCTTTCTCCTAGTGTAGTTGTTTTCCCAGTCAATCCACAGACTTCTGAACACTTGTTTTGCTTTTCAATAATTGCTTTTAAGGAATTCACTTTATGAAACTTTGGGTAGAGCTTGAGGGAAACTTTTGCAATTTCATCCGCCTTTTCGTTTCCTGACAAGTTGCAATATCCAGCGACCCAACGCAAATGAACGGTTTTGATGATGCTCTGGAGTATACTGTGAATGGTGTCTATTTAGTACAAGTATCTAGCAATCAACGAAAGAGATAATCTAGAGTCAGTGAGGATGCATATATTCTTTGCAGTCAACTCTGTACAATGCAACTCTGACATTATGGCCAGGAGCTTTGCTTCCATACTCGTACCAACCTAAAAGGAGATGTAAAAAAATATATAATTAGTTTCAGGGATCCAGACACTTGATACCGATTGAGAGTCTATCGAATTAAAAGACCCATCAATGTATTATGAGCAGGAAATCCTGATGGTCTTCACAGCAGCTTGTTTTAAAAGAGCTGGATTATCGTGTTTTATAAGATTGCTGATCATTTCTGTTTTCACTTTGTAACCGACCATACTTAGAAACGTGTTGTCTTGACTGAGGGGATTTTTGAGCCTCGGAGGTATTGTGTTCCTGTGCTAGTTGTATGAGTTAATCTTAAGGACAGTTTACTTGTGTTCTGGTTTGGATCTAAGCAGTTAGAAGGATAGGGTGGAGTTCTTTAATTATTTTAACCAACCGGAATTTCTTATTCCAAGATATTGTGATATTGGTTGGATATTAATTTCAACCATTATTGCTCCGATGGTGTGATTTTGGGGCAACCGATGTAGATTCTCAGAGCTGTATTTTTTTTTGTTTGATGACCATGGTAGAATATAATACTTTAAGATTCTAATTACAGACTGAAGAACGTATTTGACATTTCTAAAATTTCGACATCGCGTCTTCGATCTATTTGTTCTTTTTCAGATTGGTGTGCAGAATTTTCGTACGCGTCATATGAGATGTGGTTGTGTAAATTGTTTTAAAATTTATTGTGGTTGGGTGTTCTGTGGAATCAGTAGATTTTTAACCAAATCGCTCATGATTAGGTGGGAAACGTAATTGTCACACGTTTCTGAAAGAGATCTCTTTCAAGTTTCCGAATGACTGAAAATTTACAGTTTTTGTTTTTATTGTTTAAAGGAAAAAACCTCTCGGTCATCATCGCCTTAAAAGAATTTGATGATGGCCACCGTGGTACTTACCCAGCCCAATCAGACATGTAATATAAACAGATTATCATCCGGTGAAATGAGTTCACGAAATATGAAAATCAATGAAAAAACGAAGGTCGGAATTTTTGACGATTTCTTAACTTACACCGTATACTAAAATAAAGACCCCTAACCCTCGGTTTCTCTAACAGCATTAGGGTCGGAAAAGAACAAGAGTTGGTCAAGTGAGACAAGATCTGAAAGGGATCTAATACACGACAACATTATAAAGGTATAAATTCATCTAAGGTTAGGTTAGGTTAGGTTGGGTTGGGTTGGGTTAGGTTAGGTTAGGTTAGGTTGGGTTGTACTGTAAGCTTTTTAGGGCTATATATTTTCAATTTGTTGCGGTGTGCATGTCCCATGAATTCAATAACTTTTGAATAGTTTAAAGAGTGGTTGGCTATATAAAAGTATTTGTTCGTTCCAAATTATGTAAATGTTCCATTTAAATGCTCAATAATGTTATTTAACTCAATAAGTTTTTTTTGAACGTTCAAATATTTGTTTCAAAAACTCAAAATTTTAATATATTATTTATCAACTGATTTTGATTGAAATGATTATGTTTTTCATGACTTTGAATATAATTTATTACATTGCAAAGTCATGAACTATTGACGCTAACAATTATTATTTAACTTTATTGTTTAAAAATTAGATATACATTTTATAACTAACAAATAAAACTGTATTTGAGCGGTCCAATGGTCAGTTTGTTAGGTCACCATTTTGTATTATGTGACGTCATAATATACAAAATAAGCTATTTTCGTGGATGACAAGATAGAATAATTTTCGTGCATTATAAGATGTAATGATACAGAATGTCTATAAAGTCCTGGACTGATTATAAGGCGTGTTAAAATGAAAATGATCAATGCTAAAAAAAAATATATATATTTTTTTTACAGAAAAGTATAACAAATAAAGTTTTATTTGCAGTATTTACAAGTTCAGTATACTTCTACGTGTGCCCCATTAATGGCTCAACGTATATCTACACGATATTCGATTCCTGCCCACATCTTGGCCAACTTCTCTTCTGTGATTTTTGAGAATGCATCGTTGATTCTTCTCTTCAATATGTTCATATCAGGAACAGGTGTAGCATACATAATGTCTTTTATATTGCCCCACACAAAAGCTCAGAGGTGTGATATCCGGTGGGCGAGAAGGCGAAGCCGTTGGCCCATCTCACCAATCTTTCGATTATCAAGAAAATCTTTCACAAATGCAACAATGCCCCATCTTGTTGAAACACTATCCATGGCTGGAACTTTTCTAATTGAGACATTACATACAATTAAATCATACCCAGATAGATAATTCCAGTCAATGTTAATTCAGAAAAAATATTGGGCTCATATTGTTAAGAGCTAAACCGCATAACACATTAACTTTTCGACTATTCCTATCCTGTTCTATGACAACCCTTGGATTTCACTGCCAAAATTCGGACATCTATTTACTACAAAAGATTAGTGAAAAGTAACCTCGCCTGTAAAAAAACAAACAAAAAACACACGTTTAAAGTAATTGTTGTCCGAGTCGATGCGATGTAACATCTCAACAACACGACTCTGGCAATAATTTTGCTTCAAAGTTTGCACAATTTGAACTTAGCAGGCATACAACTTGAGTCTTTTGTCCAAGATCTTATGACTGTACTAAAAGAAATTCCAATTTCCCTTGAACCTCTGTGAATTGATTTACGAGGACTACGTGTAAAAGAAGCTTTCACCGCATCAACTGCTGCTGTAACTTTATGTCTACTTGAATGATGATAGTCAGAAACACTTTCAGTTGCCTTGACTTTGTAAGCATACAACTTGAGTCTTTTGTCCAAGATCTTATGACTGTACTAAAAGAAATTCCAATTTCCCTTGAACCTCTGTGAATTGACTTACGAGGACTACGTGTAAAAGAAGCTTTCACCGCATCATCTGCTGCTGTAACTTTATGTCTACCTGAATGCTGCTAGTCAGAAACACTTTCAGTTGCCTTGACGAGTCTTTTGTCCAAGATCTTATAACTGTACTATAAGAAATTCCAATTTTTCTTGAAGCTCTGTGAATTGACTTACGAGGACTACGTGTAAAGAAGCTTTCACGACATCAACTGCTGCTGTAACTTTATGTCTACCTGAATGCTGCTAGTCAGAAACACTTTCAGTTGCCTTGACGAGTCTTTTGTCCAAGATCTTATAACTGTACTATAAGAAATTCCAATTTTTCTTGAAGCTCTGTGAATTGACTTACGAGGACTACGTGTAAAGAAGCTTTCACGACATCAACTGTTGCTGTAACTGTAGACCTACCTGAATGCTGCTAGTCAGAAACACTTTCAGTTGCCTTGACTTTGTAAGCATACAATTTGAGCCTTTTGTCCAAGATCTTATGACTGTACTAAAAGAAATTCCAATTTCTCTTGAAGCTCTGTGAATTGACTTACGAGGACTACGTGTAAAAGAAGCTTTCACGACATCAACTGCTGCTGTAACTTTAGACCTTCCTGAATGCTGCAAGTCAGAAACACTTTCAGTTGCCCTGACTTTGTAAGCATACAACTTGAGTTTTTTGTCCAAGATCTTATGACTGTACTAAAAGAAATTCCAATTTCCCTTGAACCTCTGTGAATTGACTTACGAGGACTACGTGTAAAAGAAGCTTTCACCGCATCATCTGCTGCTGTAACTTTATGTCTACCTGAATGCTGCTAGTCAGAAACACTTTCAGTTGCCTTGACGAGTCTTTTGTCCAAGATCTTATAACTGTACTATAAGAAATTCCAATTTTTCTTGAAGCTCTGTGAATTGACTTACGAGGACTACGTGTAAAGAAGCTTTCACGACATCAACTGCTGCTGTAACTTTATGTCTACCTGAATGCTGCTAGTCAGAAACACTTTCAGTTGCCTTGACGAGTCTTTTGTCCAAGATCTTATAACTGTACTATAAGAAATTCCAATTTTTCTTGAAGCTCTGTGAATTGACTTACGAGGACTACGTGTAAAGAAGCTTTCACGACATCAACTGTTGCTGTAACTGTAGACCTACCTGAATGCTGCTAGTCAGAAACACTTTCAGTTGCCTTGACTTTGTAAGCATACAATTTGAGCCTTTTGTCCAAGATCTTATGACTGTACTAAAAGAAATTCCAATTTCTCTTGAAGCTCTGTGAATTGACTTACGAGGACTACGTGTAAAAGAAGCTTTCACGACATCAACTGCTGCTGTAACTTTAGACCTTCCTGAATGCTGCAAGTCAGAAACACTTTCAGTTGCCCTGACTTTGTAAGCATACAACTTGAGTTTTTTGTCCAAGTTCTTATGACTGTACTAAAAGAAATTCCAATTTCCTTTGAAGCTCTGTGAATTGATTTACGAGGACTACTTGTAAAAGAAGCTTTCACCGCATCAACTGCTGCTGTAACTTTAGACCTACCTGAATGTTGCAAATCAGAAACACTTTCAGTTGCCTTGACTTTGTAAGCATACAACTTGAATCTTTTGTCCAAGATCTTATAACTGAACTAAAGAAATTCCAATTTCCCTTGAAGCTCTGTGAATTGATTTACGAGGACTACTTGTAAAAGAAGCTTTCACTGTATCAACTGATGCTGAAACTTTTATGCCTACCTGAATGCTGCAAGTCAGAAACACTTTCAGTTGCCTTGACTTTGTAAGCATACAACTTGAATTTTTTTTCCAAGATCTTATAACTGAACTAAAGAAATTCCAATTTCCCTTGAAGCTCTGTGAATTGATTTACGAGGACTACTTGTAAAAGAAGCTTTCACCGCATCAACTGCTGCTGTAACTTTAGACCTACCTGAATGCTGCAAGTCATAAACACTTTCAGTTGCCTTGACTTTGTAAGCATACAACTTGAATCTTTTTTCCAAGATCTTATAACTGAACTAAAGAAATACCAATTTCCCTTGAAGCTCTGTGAATTGATTTACGAGGACTACTTGTAAAAGAAGCTTTCACTGCATCAACTGATGCTGTAACTTTATGCCTACCTGAATGCTGCAAGTCAGAATCACTTTCAGTTGCCTTGACGAGTATTTTGTCCAGGATTTTATGACTGTACTAAAAGAAATTCCAATTTTCCTTCAAGCTCTATGAATTGACTTACGAGGACTACGTGTAAAAGAAGCTTTCACCGCATCATCTGCTGCTGTAACTTTATGTCTACCTGAATGATGCTAGTCAGAAACACTTTCAGTTGCCTTGACTTTGTAAGCATACAACTTGAGTCTTTTGTCCAGGATCTTATGACTGTACTAAAAGAAATTCCAATTTTCCTTGAAGCTCTGTGAATTGACTTACGAGGACTACGTGTAAAAGGAGCTTTCACCGCATCAACTGCTGCTGTAACTTTAGACTTTCCTGAATGCTGCAAGTCAGAAACACTTTCAGTTGCCTTGACAGTCTTTTGTCCAAGATCTTATAACTGTACTATAAGAAATTCCAATTTCCCTTGAAGCTCTGTGAATTGATTTACGAGGACTACGTGTAAAAGAAGCTTTCACGGCATCAACTGCTACTATCTTTAGACCTACCTGAATGCTGCTAGTCAGTAACAATTTCAGTTGCCTTGAAATTATTTTACAATCGTTTAATGGTATTGATGTTTGGTAGTTGTCTCACATATTGCCTTCTAAAATGTCTTTGAACTGTAATCGGGGATTGTGATCCATGGAATCATAAAACACATTGAACCTATTCGTGTATCATAACCATTTACACAACTTTGATAAAGTTTTAATTGTTGCTATGGTAACGTAACAATTTTAACCAGCATTACCAACTAACACAAACAAAATTAAAGTCAGCTGACACATGATGTATCAGAAACTTATTTATTGTGACTGTACTTATAAAGGCTTCGAAATCAGTGCAGGACTTTATGGACACCCTGTATTTTTAATTGTAGAATGAATGATGCGAAATGAACATTGTTAAAAAAAATAATAATATAACCTAAAATATTTGCATCATAAGGCTGCGTTTGTAACATAATGTCGCCGGTAAAATTGTTTTAAACTCTTATCTTATCATTTCAGGGTTATCAACTGTTTAGCAAGTTTCTTTCTGTTTGAATATTTTAATGTTTGTTTTGGAAGCAATATTGTATTTTCTAAACGAGAGGGATTCGGTGTAGAGAAGCTAGCACCCGTCGGTTCCTGATACAAGGCGTGTCATTGGGGAAACAAAACTGAAGTGTGCCCTGGGTTTGTTATTCAAATCTTGGGACAATAGAGATAGGGGTGGCCCTAAAATCCAAACACCAACCGGTTTTACATTAACGTCTATAGCGAAGTTTTGTTTTGGACTAACGACAATAAACAATGACATTTTAACAACAGCACATAATGTACTGCACTCCATAGTTGCTGTGGGTCTCTTTTTGGATTCGTAATCTCAGAATATATTTTTAATTAAAAAATTATATTGTCTAAATTAATTTTTAGGGTCTCTTATATACGCATTACTTGATTGATCAAAAATTTGATGTAACGATTTTTGCGGGTATTTACGGTTTGTGTATTTTAATCGAATTTGGTATAATTTTAATATTTTGATTATAACTCATGACATTTTAAAATATTGTTTGATAACTCAAAATTTAGAGGTTAACTAGTGATTTAGAATGAATTTTGCTCAAGTATAACCTCAAATACACGAAAAAACATTATGACTAATATCTCTCTGTGGAAAATACTTAATTTCTCGAAATCGGCTAAAACGATTTCGTTCAAATTTTAACGAAATGGGAAAGGTTAAACATTGTGCACACCTAGGAAACATATATTGACAAAAAAACAAAAATTGACCTCCATCGCTGTTATTCTAGAATTTACGTGAATGTGTTTGTCACAAGTGAAAAACTCCTTATTAAATATACAGGGTGTTTCAAAACTCTAATAGGATATTTTTAGAGGATTGTTCCTGGGGTTGAAATAAACACAGAACGGGTATTCATTTGTATGAAACAAGATTAGTTGTCTGTCTGTCCTCCATTTTGTGTTTTGTCTAAAACACATATTTTTGAAAATAAATTAGATTTCAAGTCCAAATATACATGTTTTATATGTGACAAAATATATATTTCATAAAAGTATCAATGTGCCAAAAACCGCGACCATGTTTTGTATTTTCTTCAAAATGGCGGCAGTTTAAAATTTTAACATCGAATATCTCGAAAACTGGTAGCTTTATAAAGAATTAAAAAAAGAAAAAAAAGTGTTCCATTTGAGAGAGAAACAAAATGGTTTTTATATTTTTACTGTAGTAAAAAAGATAACGCAGTTATTCTCAAAAAACCGAAAACATAATCTCTTGGCAATTGCCTACAATACCCAAAATAAAGTTGGTGAAACAATAAATTTAATGTTATTATTAGTATTAAAAAACATCGTAATTCTAAAGTATTTTGGCGTCCTGTACATCAAATATACCCTACTACCGCCATAATGTATTCCTAGACATCAAAATCTATCCGCACATCCACAAGACAAGTGTGAATAAGAGAGGTAAAAAAAAATTTTTCCCTCAAAGGAGATCTCAAAAAGTCGAGGAAATTTATTTTTTAACCATAACTCTACTTAATAACTTATATATAATTAGTAGCTATTGGGTGTAATTACTAGAGGCTGCCAGTTTAACGACAAAATAACGACACCCCTTCAGTTAAAACCCTTTAATTTAAAATTAACTGAATCAACACAAGGTAGTCTGGGGAAAAAAAACTGTTCTGGTGTAACACAAAACTACAGCAATTATTTCCTCCGATATCATTCTTTTTTTCGCAGGCGGTTTAGATTTTGAAAAAAACTAAATAAGTAAAGAAAGAATTTAAAGATTGCTTCCAAATTCATTTGATAGTATTACTTTTTAATTTATGTTAGAAATTATAATTTTCCAAATAACTATTTAAAAATGGTGAACTTTTAAATTTTCTCAAAAATTGTTAATATCCGAAAAATTTCGGAGGAACAAAATCTTTTTTATCTTTTACTTTCTCACATATGCGTTGTATAGAGATCTGAAGTTTTGTTTTTGTAATATGACCTAGGTCAGAAAAAAGGTCTTGGGAATTATGTCCGTCTATAAAGCCCAAACGAGTGGCCAGATTTTAATGAACATTAGTTTATTTTGACTCTATCTCGGGACTTTAAAGTCTTCCTATTTGCAACAACTTAAAATTAAGGGGGGAAATCCCGAGATATGGACCAAATTTCACTCGCAGAACTGCTAACAATTCACCATGGATTTGTATACGATCACATACATAACTTTGTCTATAATATTTTTTTTATATGAAACAAAGAAAGATCTTTTCAATTTTAACAGTATAGGCTGAATTTTAATTATTGATTCTACGCTTTTTGTATGTCATTGAAGTTACAATAAAACAAAAGTTAAGCCACTAATAAAATACCTATTTCTCAAAATTTCGAGGCAAATTATATACAACATCTAGAATACATTTCATATATTCGCTTCGCTCGATATTTTTTATTACAACGGTTATATTTAAATAATAATTCATTTACTTTGTCATTTCAATACTCCTAAGTAGCAAAGCGTTTTAATTATAACTATCATTCTATCAATCTCTAATCTGTTATTTTTTAAATTAATTTCGCTCCCATACTTGTTATTAATGATTTATAGTTCATTTACTTTTATAATTATCGTTAATCACAGTCTAAAACTTCTTCAGTTTAATTTGCTGCTTCTCTCATCATTGGTTTCCTGTATAAGTTGGTAGTTAATTTTCATAGGTGCAAAGCTGAAGTATAATTTCAGAATTAATGACGTTTGATTTGATCCAGTAAAAATGAAATAAACTTTGCGAAAACGTTGCACTAAATAATCTATCATTAGAAATATTAGTTTGATTGTTGTCAGTTAAAAAATGGTAATAAATGTTTGTGAAAATATTTAAATAAGGTTTAAACTTGCTTCTTTTGTACTTTAAGCCTTCCTCAGCATGAGTCTTTGTTTGATTAAATTAGAGTTTTTAGAACAAGCCGTTAAAATTTATTTTATTTTTTATTTTGTTGCTATTTTGGAGTCTTTTATTTACGGGCTTGAGTCACTAATATTTATTTTATTTTATTTTTTAAACTATAGAGGCAATGTTGATAAATTAGATCTTTCATGACATACTCGAGGGTAATTTTCCATATTTACTTATAATTCACGACCCGCATTTTTGGAAATTTGTTAACGAATTAGTTTTGTTTACGTCCTTTGACATAAACATGTAAACAAAATTTTTTCAAATCGTTAGAGATGATTTTGATAATATCGTAATTTTGTGATTTTTTTTTTAACCTAACCTAACCTACCGCCAAATTTTGGGTTACTACAAAATTAAATACACTCCTCGAGACATAACCAAAATTTTCGTTTTGTATTTATGTTTGAAAATTATAACAAAGACACTCCTAAATGAACAGAAACTATATTTGCGAATTTGTAACATATTTAAATATATTTTTGTACAGGTTTGGGCAAAAGTTCCACATATATTGCAATAGCTCAACTTTTAATCGTCGTAGCAAGGTGATAGACACATCAATGGAAATTTCGTGATTGGCGCTATTTACAGGGTGTTCTAAAACTTAGGTTGCATATACAGGATGTTCCGAAAAGTTTTAAAACTTACATTTCCTCTCTTTTTTTCAATGTCCTCCCTCCTTCAAAGTTACTCATAAAAACTCTATTTATTTTGTAAACGTATAAAAAAATATATTTTGGAACACCCTGTGTAGAAAAATAATAGTTAGTTACATTGTCATATATCAAATTTAAACAGCTTTTTAAAGATTTGCCACATAAATGTTTTTCTTGTGTTATGGATGAGTAAAAAAGAAAGAATGCTGAAAATTGATCCATTATAACTTAGTATCTAAGTAAGTATCTTAGTATCTAATTCTGTTTTGAACAAAATTAAAAAGTTTAGCTGTACCTAAGTGGGGGGGGGGGGTTTGTTGATATACTTACATTTAAAAAGAGTTGAAGAAATACCTTTTATATATATTCGTAACACCTACTATATGAACCTGAGTTTTGGCACATCCTGTAGATAAATTAACAGATTCCCATTCAACTAGAACCTGAGATATTACAACACGTGCGGGAATTTTCGCAAATTCTGTATGAGGAAAAATAAACAATGTTTTAAAGATGAAAATTAATTTCTGTAGTCAGTACCATTATGATTATAGATTACATAACAATCTCACCGATTTAACTGAAAACTTTTAAACAATAAATACTTGATTTTAAAGTTATTTAACACATAATATTGAAATAGTTTAGGTGGATGTCTCAATCTGTATGATTTGCGGGGAAATGTTGTTAACTTCCACCTGATTCATTCATCTCTGGTTCGGGTTACAGTTCAGGCTGAATTAAAATTAGTGGTCTTGGAACTCCAAAAGTTTGAGATTGTTCTCTAGGAGAATAAGTGAAATGTTTTCTCTCCGAATTTGATCTCAGTTGGTCCACATGGTGTTTTAGTGTTTTGCTTGGATCCAGTGTGATAATGTAATGGTGCTGGCCCAGTTTTATTTTAACAATACCGAACTTCCAAACATTGCATTTGTTTATAATCATTTTGTATTTGTAACTCCCTCCTCCACCTTTATTTAAATTACCTCAGAGAGAAGAGAAGAGAGAGAGAGAGAGAGAGAGAGAGAGAGAGAGAGAGAGAGAGAGAGAGAGAGAGAGAGAGAGAGAGAGAGAGAGAGAGAGAGGGAGGGGAGATTGTGGATTGGATGGTTTGATTACAGAAGAAAATAATATTTGGAAACAATATTACTTCTATGAGGTGTCAACAATTTTTAAATAACTTTAAACGTTCATCAATATTTAAGATTATTAACAAGTTTTTCAGTATCTAAAGAGTTAATAAATTGTTACAATGGGTTGACCCAATAGATATACACAATAACAATGTTTTTTTTTGTGGATCTCTAATATCATCGATATAGTTTTCGAAATGTTCCATACAAACAGTAAAATTTTTCTTTCTTAGTTAAAAAATTTCTAATTTTATTTTTAACAAAATTTTTTGAAATATCGTAACATTTATTTGAAGATATTGCCATTTTTACAATAACTCTGCCTGCGCTGTGGTGAAAATATTGTTCAAATTGCTCAGCATTCATTTAAAAAATAAAATATAGAAAATTCGTTATGTAAAAAAAAGTAATGACAAAAAACATGTAAATAGCTTAGGTCTATTATTCTTGAAACTAATTACTCACACTAAATAGGCTACTGATGAAAACTGGAATATCATTAAAGATTAGGACTACAATTAATTTAAATGATTGAATTATCATGAATTACAAAAACGTTTTCAACCTCATCGTCAATTGTTTGTTGTGTTTTTATGTAGAAAACTATAATAAATAGATTTTTGTAGAAACAAAAACTATATTTACAGATAACCTTTTGTAACATTTGAAATAATATATACGAAAAAAAAACCGATGAATGTGGAAGTTCAATATTATGTATAGTCACTATCATTTTGATTAAAAACTACATAACATGCCTACACACTCTCATTATCAAGTGAAACGACCTAGAATATGACAAATACGAATTGATCCCAAATAATCTGGTATCTTAGGACTATATTGGGAACTAAAATTAAAACGGGTAATATAAGAAAAGATACAACTAGACCTAAACAGTTAAAATAACATAGAAGGGAATATTGAGATGGTTTGAAGACTATGAATGAAAAGAAATTTGTAGTAGTATCAAGAAATAGAAGGTGGAGGCTGATTTAAGCAAAGCACTAGATGGAAAAGAATGGGAGTGAAATATCTGGGATGGTACGGTTTTATAAGGTAAAGGCGGTTAAGGAAAAATTACAAATCAATTTAACTACGTTCATTTTTTCCAGATCATGTTTGTTTTTAATCTACGTTATTTTGCCAGCTTGTGTATATTTTTTGCTTTGGGTTCGTTTCTAGGGTTCTTTTTATTTTGGGCGGTCTGATCATTCAACACCTCAACCAAGGGCTTATTGCTCTTTTAAGTAAGATAATATAGTATAACCTATTGATACTTACAGAAAATACATAGGTAAGCTCTTTGAACCTTAGATAATACCACGTAGAGAGTGATTTAAGCAGAGCACAAGATGGAGGAGAATGAGAGTCAAATATCCGGGAGGGCGTGGTTTTATGAGGATAAGGTAAGGCGATCACGATAAAATTACAAATCAATGAAACTACGTTCAATTTTTTCAGATCATGTTTGTTTTTAATCTAAGTTATTATGCCAGCTTGTGTATATTTTTTGCTCTGGGTTCCTTTCTAGGGTTCTTCTTATTTTGGGCGGTCAACGCGTCATCCATGGGCATAATACTCTCTCAAGTAAGATAAGATAAAATAACCTATAGGCACTCACAGAAAATACATAAGCTCTTTGAACCTTAGATAACACCACGTGGAGGCTGATTTAAGTATAACACAAGATGGAAGAGAATGGGAGAAAATCCGGGAGGGCATAGTCCTATAAGATATGTCGTGCCATATGATAAGGTAAGATGAGCAGGTAAAACCACAAATCAATGAAACTATTTTCATTTTTCAGATCATATTTGTTTTTAATCTTCGTTATTTTGACAGCTTGTGTATATTTTTGCTCTGGGTTCGTTTCTTGGGTTCTTCTTATCTTGGGCGGTCAACGCCTCAACTAAGGTTTTATTACTCTCTCAAGTAAGATAAGATGTTAAACCTATAGACACCCACAGAAAACCCATAAGCTCTTTGAACCTTAGAGTGTTCTTGAAAAGGTTCTCTTGAGGAATTATGTGTCCTAATTATCAAAAATTCTCATCTCTTCTCTGTTCACGACATTCATTCGACGATTAGATGTTTTGTACTTTCCTCCAGCAAGCCACATTTCCTGCATAGTGGCTCTCCTATAAATATACCCATCATGTGTGTTCAGGTGGACATGCTCTGTGTTTAGCCATAAACATTTTCTTATATTTCCTAATGAAAGAAGGTCAGATCCAACATGCTTAGAAGAAACAGGAAGTCTCAGTTCATTGTTAAACTTCAGATAGTCCTCAACCTCTTCTTATGCTCTTTCTAAACCAAAGTGATGATGGCATGCACAGACAGATCCTTGGACACTCCACTATACTACAGAAAGGCTTATATTAATTTTTCTGCTGACTAGCGTATCCTCAATGCCAGCATGTCTAGGGACACCTAAGTGTCACATTATTGAACACCTCCAGCTGGTTCATGGGTTACTAATATTAATTTTATTTTCTATAATACTCCAAGGCTTTGTTGATTATTTTTATATTTGTCATGATATAGACGAGAGCTAACCTTTACCTTCGAGTATTACTTTTTAAATACACAAATAGTGATAAATAATAATAACCGGACTATTACAAATCAAGTAGCAATTCGGTTTATCAAGTATGAAAGTATCTATAATGTGATTATTGGCTTCACTGCATCATTTTGTAGTTCATAATTTGCTGTCTCTATTCCGTAATAGTATTTGACAGCAAACGTCCAATCTTAGCAAAACCTCGACTTATTTCATGTTAATAATCCTGTTAAGTTGGATTTCCTTGCGCAAGTTCGATTACGTAACAAACACGTTGGACTGTAATTGGACGAGATTTAAACGTTTAAGAAACTACCACGTTCCTTCTATACAAGTGTTTATAATAGTGAGTTTCTGATGGTGTTTAGTCTTCCTGTAATGTCGAAATCCTGTGATTATAATTTAGTTTGTCTTAAAGATGACAAGATGGGATGATGTCTTTAGCTAGTTTTGTATATCTGATTCTTTGCAGATTGTCAATTTTACAGAATGAATTATTTTATGGTATTTAATTCCATTATTGCCGACTGACTTGATATATTAAATATACACTGTGGAAAAATAAGTCTTGCAACCTCAAGGTAATTTCTGAACCAGTAAAAATGAAAACTTCTAACTTTCGCAAAACGTCATAGATAAGTCCTTTCAGTTTTAATTTAATTTAATTGTTGCCCCCTTTTTTAGGGGGTTAAAAGCGGATCTTAATTTGATCAAATAACAAGTCCAATTTCGTGGCATATTATTTTGAAGGACATACAAAAATTCATTTTCAGTGCCTTGGGAAAGTCTCTACGACATCTCTGACCGGCATTAGGGGCGGGGGTGAGAGGGGTAGAGTTGAATTTGACTTGTATATTTTTCATGGGTTTTAATAAAAAATTAAAAAATCAAAAAACTGAAAACCGATTGATTTTTTTAACAGCGGACTTATTTAACTAAGTGAACAAACTTTCATTTATTTTTCCAATTTTAGCAAACTGATCCCAATTTTTGAAAAGGGGGAGCCAATGTGAGAACTTTTTCCCTAACATGTGGCATATTATTTTAAAGGAATTGTCAGACGTCATATAGAATAATTCAATACAATTTATATAAATGAATCAGTTTCAATTTTTGTCTTAGACTACTTGTGTCATCTTTCTTGTTGGGTTTTTTTAATCTAAGTAGTCATGGGGACTTATTTTATACGTCATCAGTTTCCTATTAAAATTCCCTATAAAATGATATGTTATACGATCGGTAAAAAAAGCCTCATTGATTTCCCCTTACAAAAATCATTGCCTGTTTGCTAAAAAAGGAAAAATATATAATAGTATGTTCAGTTAGTTAAATAAGTCAGCCATTAAAATATTTAATCTGTATAAAAAAAAAAATCTATGATAAATAGAGAACTCTCAAAATTCGACAATTGTTCCCCATGATTCCGTTTAGAGATATCGTTAAGGCTTTTCCAAAGCTCTAAAATTGTTCTTTTTTATAACCTTCAAAATGATATGTCACAATATATGGTTTGAAATTTGAAAAAGGGTCCCCTCTTTCGACCCCCTTAAAAATGGTACAAAAAGTGCCATATAAAGTGAAAGGAAACTATGAGTTTTGGAGAAATTACCTAGGGAGTTGCATGATTTACTCTACTGTGTATATTATTATTTTTTAAATTTGTGTGGGTCAAATCAAGTGAATACTAAAGAAACTACCACTGTTTCGTCATAACGTATGACATCATCAGGCTATACATATTAAAACAGTGCTATTAAAATATATTACAAGTGATTACGTAGCGAAGTTTAGAAGTTGACATGGAATGATTGTAATAAACTGGACAAACTGGCACGAATTTAAAATCTAGATTCAAACAATGCTGATCATTTAATATCGAATAATCACACATAGTACAATATAGTAGATAATATAGAAATACTATTTATATTTAAAAAATGATAGACTGAACTGAAGAATATTTAATCTATTCTGATTTTGTTAATAATCCTCCCAGGATATTAAATGACAAACAGAACTTTACATACAACTGTATATATGATAAAATTACTAAGTTAAATAAACTGGGTAAAGGTCAAACATGTTTGTATATTGATGGTTAGTGAACCAAAGGCGACCGAACTGATAAGACATTCACATTTACCAGTGTTTGTTGACATGCACTACAAACAAGACTTAAAAGATTTTAGTAATTTCTATATAATCGTTTGTAGAATATTTAATGTGACATGTGTGATATTTTTAGCCTGATGTTTTCATAAGTTATGACGAAACCGTTGTAGCTTCTATAATAAATATTGATTTTATCTGAGGTGTAGAATTAACAAAAAATATATATGATGGTCTTAGATAAGTAGGATCTATGTATAATTACACATGTTTACGTACACACAGACATATATACCTATAATCATTAAAGTAAACAAACATGCACCTATATCATATTCCACATATGTTGGCCCATTATTCATACATACATACATACACATATATAATATACAAATAACAAACATTACAAAACTATTAAAATGACTTTTCATAATTTAAAATTTTGGGATACGAACATATAAAAATTTAATTTCAATCAAAATTTTCTTAAAATGTAGCCCTTAAACACCTTTTTAGTAGCCATCTTTAAAAATGGCTGCCTTGAAAAATGGGTAAAATTTTTAAAAACTGCCACAAAAACGTAGTTTTTTTAAAGGGTCCACGTTAAAATTTGTATAAAATGTGAAAAATAATTATCTAAGTCACTAATAGTTTAAAAAAGAAAAAGAAAAATACATAAATAAAGAAGTTACAGCTCGGAAAAGTTATTTTAAATAAAATTAAAATTAGTAAAGCCAGTAATATAAGCAGAAATTTAAGGCCACTTTATATAGAAATTATTATTAGTTGTATATTTTTTATTACTAAAAGAAATGTTGGGATAATATCAAAATGGCCACTACTTTTAACTCCGTAAATTTGTTTTTAGTTAAATTCGGCAAGTAATCTAGGTTTTATAGTTCGTTGAATATAATTGTTACTTTTTAAAATGTGTACTACACTTTCGAGCACACTGTGGCGAACTTAAAGATTAAAATCAAACATTCATTCAACCAAGTTCTGTTTCGTGAATATTATTCAATTCACTTTGTTTTGTTTTTTTTAGAAATTGAAGTAAGTTATTTAGGTAAGAATTATTTATTTTTGTAAGAAAATATTGTCATGTAGTTGACTAATTGTAAAGGGATTCACCCCCACTCCACCTAGAGGTCATTTAACAGACTAATGACTTGGATCAATGCCGTTGATTGAACTAGCCACAGGAAAGGGTGGGGAAAGAACCTCACTTGTATAACTGGTTATAATATTTATAGAATTAGTGTTTGTTGAATACTCAACTTGTGATGATGGTAACTATTTTAATGAAACGTACATAAGAAAATAAATCTTGTTTTATTGAATTGTGGTATTGGGTCTTTGATTATAATCTAATAATTTTTCAAATATGGTTTATTAATTTTAAAATGACGACGCTTTGAATCAATTTAACGACAGTTTCATCTTATCTAGGACCTGCGTGATTACAATACCTAATTTAATTCAACCCAGCGATTTTTATTTCAATCAAAATACGCTAGGATGACCTTCTGTTCAAACTAGCTAAGAAGAACTATATTACAATGGGTTATGCTGATGACTTGGTCATTGGAGTATGTAAAACATCACTCGATCATAAGAAAATGATCTAATCTTGCCTTGTACTGGCAGGAGTAGGATCTGGGAGTTAATCCTGGCAAAACTGTGGTTGTTCCCTTCACCAGAAGAAGAAGGACGGAAGGTCAAGTTGTTGGCTTGCCCCCATTCTGGGTGGAGTGCAGGAAAGACGAAGTATCTGTGACTTATGCTAGATCGGAAGCTCTTTCGGCTGTTAATAATGCAACCAAGACTGAGTGGATCTGTAATCATATCTATATTAAAACATAAAACCAAATTTATGAACAATACATCATTAACAATTAACTTTAAAACGTGGATACTCTAATCCAATTAATAGCTAACGGAAAATGAGTTCCTTGCAACAAGACCTCATAAATCATCTCATTCTGGAAACTAAACTTATCTTTTCTTGATAATCTCAGTAGAACAAAGCGTTGATATCTTGTAATTAAACTTCACATCTCATTCCACAAAACCCTACCCAGAGTTCAACTAAATTTTCAGTGTTTCAGAAGTTCATATCATATTGCAAGTCCAATATAATACCTTAAGTCCAAATCAATCTAATTAAGTAGATTTAAAAAAAATAATAATCGAAACTTTTCCATTAACAATATAAAGCCCCGTTATATTTTATTGATTCTGTTTAAAGGCGATAAACTTTCAGCCTTGAAAAAAAATTAAAAAATATAAATCCCAAACCTTCTAATAACGCAAGGAATGGAAGAGAACAATAGTTGGCCAAAGAGACCTGATAAGAAACATGAAAGAGAGGTATCTAACTCAAGATGACAAAAAATGGTGAAGATGGGTAGAGTCCATCAGAATTTCCAATCCCGTACACACTATATTACGCACCTTGTGGATCATCATAATTGGTCCAGGTGTGAGTACAGACAAATCACAAACATCATACTAAAAACCACGTTTTTAGACACCTGCAATCGTAGGCTGTATTTCCGCGAAAAAATCAAACAAATTTAAATCATTAAACGTACATTCTTTAAAAGTAAAATGCAAATATTTATAACTATAAACTTTACCATGTTAATCGAAGGACGACAAAATGGCTACCTACATGTCATAAACCTTCCATTTAACCTAAAAATCAGAAAAGAACCTGCTACTTATTATAATTGCATTTTGTTGTTTGCATTAAAAGCTGGTGTTTTCTACATGAATAAGTGATGTTTGCATGTAGAAATGTCTGTGCATGTGTACCCTTCGCCACACGAAGTGCCCCGAGGGGCACTGATCATTGTTTAAACATAACTACGCTGTTAGCGAATGTCCATTATATAAATTCTAAGGCCGGTTGCATTCTATAGTGATATCTAACGAGCTTTACGATAAGATATTTTTATCTTAAGATAATATTACTCCATACCAAAGTGATATGAAAAATGAATATAAAATAGAAACCCTAAGTTCTCTAAGAGTAGGGTGAGGACTAATAGGAAAGATTAATGAGAGGGATCTAACCCAAGAGTATATGTAGATTCCAGTTATGTTACCTCGAGATTTCAACATCTTTACCAGACATAAATGAGCTCCTGAGGATAGTGTTAAAAAGCTTATCATCACGCTCAGGTCCTTCTTTTCTTTTCCTGTGAGAAAAACATCTCCGAAGAAGATCTTTAATATAGTCTCCTCTCTTCACTAAGACCATCTTCCTACACCAAGTTCTGCTAATCTGTCTCGGGACTGCCAAGGTAGTCTTCCAAAAGGAGTTTATCTTTACAAACTCATATGTAGTGTCATTTCACACACGTTAAAAATGTCCTGATTTCCAGATCTGCTTAAGTTGTGCTACTTGTTAAAAAAAAACTCTTTTGACACACTTCCGAAGAAATGCTTAAAATGCTCAAAAGACTATATTGTCTGTTAATCTTACTCTTTACTGCAAGATTGTACATTTCACTCAATGTAACACCAAAACTTCACCACTGGGTAAGATCTACATGAATTAAATTTTATGTATGAAATTTCCTGATTTTGGATAATCACTATAAACAATCCATCATTGTCTCAACGTCAATCAGTACATTCTCCACACTTATTCGCTGTTAGTTTCCTATCCCAATAGTTGTATTTCGAAAAAGGTTGTTCAGTCATCCCATAATTTAGGAACTGAACAAGTATTGCAATTTTTATTTGCTTAAAAGAACTAATATTGAAAATAACCGTGTTAATAATTTGAATAAATTAAAATATTAATTTAAATTCAATATATTTACTTAATACTTCGCTCCACTCCAGTTTAAGACGACCTAGTTAATGTTAAATCATTAAGTTAAGAACTTGGTAAATTATTCCGTTCTAAAATTGATCGACAAACACTGGTATTGAATTCGTTACAACAGAATTGTTACCGAGCATCGTTACATATTGTGTATTTAATAAGTAGGTTAGGTTAGGTTATGATATTGTAATTTAGAAATCTTTGCTCCTGGAATTCACTCACGGAAACCACAGTCTAGACAATTAAACGTCCTACGATTTTATCAATAGAAGTAATTTTGTATCATTATAGCTTACTGTATAATCTGTAGTCAATTTTAAAATTTGGTTTAAAAAATTAAATAACACCTCCCTGCATAATTTATTGCTGTTTGGAAATAAACATTAAGTGACGTGTTTTCTACTGCACAGGTTATAAGATTTATAACTTTAAAATATTTTAAAATGGCCCAAAAACACCGACCCATCCTCTAAACAAAATAATAACGCACCAAATTTAACCGTTACCAAAAAATTTATAACAATTATATTATTAAATTCGCCTGATAAAAAGCCCCACTTATAATATTTGCCCATTCATGTTTTAATAAATATGTCTAGAGTTCAGTTTTTGAATACTCCACACTGGAAATATTTTGTTGCTGGAATTATTATAGTACTTTAGACAGTATTTATAAATAAAAAATGAATACTATGGACGCTGTTTTTGAAAATATATTTAAATAAGGGCTTAAATTTGATTAGGTTAGGTTAACTTAAAATATCTCAGATCTGATCATGTTGATACCAACGACGAGGTCGTTAATCCTGCTTTACATTGTATTTAACTTTGTCGACAAGTTTACTACAGACAGTAATGTTAAGAATTCAGTGATGTTGGAAATTTCAAAAGCTGGATATTCAGAGAGTCTTTTAAGGTTTTAAAAATAAGATATTTTTAATGTAATCTTTGACCATAGCCAATGGAACAATAGTCTTTCTATTAACTGTACAGTGTAGGTTAACTAACGTGGAGATAGATTTCAAAATTGTAGGGGGGGTGGTGTACCTATCGATAGCCAATCCATATTCACTTGAAAATGTCAACTTATTTTTTAAAAACATTGGGGGTGACAACTGATAGTCAACCTAACATATTTACTTTTATAGGTTAACTTATTTTCCAAAACTTATTTAAAGGTGACCCCCGAATTGTAATTAACGATTATGACCGAAGGAACAGTTTTTAAACTTACCACTTCTATTATGTCTGTGGGTAGTATCCTTAAAGTTCTGTCTATTTTTTTTAATACAGGCTGTACTCGTTATAATTATACTACACACAGAAACAGGTTGAATGATGGCGGAAATGTACGTTTTTGTATTTGCACAGTTCATTTATTCTAATTTCAAAGTTATGTGTTTACCAATTTAAAATTTTAGTAAAAACACTCTGTCGTTGAAAACTAGTATTATTGGAGATTTTAAAGCATACTATGTTTGATAGGCTACTTCTACCGTGTCTTAAAATTAATTTATAATTCAAAACAACCAAATCTAATGCAACCTAATTATTGTTTAAACAAACATTTGAAACAAATTAAGATCTTCCTTATTGTATTAAAGGAAATATCATATTCCACCTGGGAATTATTCCGATCACTCCCTTATGTTGTATAATCATGGCTATGAATCCTTATGCAAATCATGTTCCACGCCCACCTAAAGAAGTCATAAAAGTGTTCAATGAAGGCATACATTTAAGTACTGGATCGTGTTCCTCTCAATGTATACATAAATAAGTTCTCAACTACATACTGTGTGAGAGTACTTTACTACAAGTTATAGCCGGAGTATTCAATACATATTTCATTATCCAAGTCTAGATTGTTGTTAACTTTAGGTGTTTTTATGATGTATTACGAAATTACAATGTCTAAAGGAATTTCAACGTTTGTCAGTGAAATTGTAATGTAGAAACGTTGAAACACTAGACTTTACACTGATCTAACACTATTTTGTCGCCATTCTTTGATCATTGTGTGGAGTATTAATGTAAAAATTTACTAAACTTTGTCTAAATTCGGTAAAGTTTGGTATATAATTGAATAACGGTTAACAGCAGCTTCGCAGGCGAATATTTCAGATTCAAGACTTTTAGCACAAGGCTAATACGCGTCTACTGACCTACCCCAAACCATGTTAAAAAATTCATAGATCTAGGCGTCTTGGATCCAGAGATATCCTTTAGGGGTAAAAATCACCCTTGGTGTGGAACATTTTCAGAACCCTTTCTTAGTAATCGTCTACATACCTACCCTAAACCATGTTCAAAAATTCATAGATCTAGGCATTTTGGATCTAGAGATATCCTTTAGGGGTAAAAAACACCCTTGGATTGAAACATTTTCAAAACATTTTCTCAGTACGCGTCTACAGACCTACCCTAAACCATATTAAAAAATTCATAGATCTAGGCGTCTTGGATCCAGAGATATCCTTTAGGGGTAAAAAACACCCTTGGTGTGGAACATTTTCAAAACCCTTTCTTAGTACGCGTCTACTGACCTACCCCAAACCATGTTAAAAAATTCATAGATCTAGGCGTCTTGGATCCAGAGATATCTTTTAGGGGTAAAAAACACCCTTGGTGTAGAACATTTCCAAAACCCTTTCTTAGTAAGCGTCTACATACCTACCCTAAACCATGTTAAAAAATTCATAGATCTAGGCATTTTGGATCTAGAGATATCCTTTAGGGGTAAAAAACACCCTTGGATTGAAACATTTTCAAAACACTTTCTTAGTAAGCGTCTACAGACCTACCCCAAACCATGTTAAAAAATACATAGCTCTAGTGTCTTGGATCCAGAGATATTTTTTAGTGGTAAAAAAGGTCTTGTAATGGAACATTATCAAAACCCTTTCTTAGTCCGAGTCTACAGACCTACCCCAAACCATGTTAAACGTTCATAGCTCTAGGCGTCTTGGATCCAGAGATATGTTTTAGGGGTAAAAAACACACTTGGAGTGGAACATTTTCAAAACCTTAACACGACTATAGACCTACTTCAAATCAAGTTAAAAAATTCATAGCTCTAGGATTCTTGGATCCAGAGATTTTGTGATCAGTCAGTGGGTTTTGACTTTTATATATTATATGGATGAAGTCGTAAAAATTGCAGCAATATCTACTCTAAATATTTTCCTTATTGTTTAAAACGGAAAAACCTAGCGATCAGCATCGCCTTAATACATCTATAAATTAAAGCCCTCTAGCCTTCGTAATCACTGCCATTCAAGTATAGGTTATACAATGTCCAAAATGCATTGGAATCAATGTAAGTGACCTACTTAAATGAATCAAAAATTGTGTTGGAAATATTTCCCTCTAAAGACTACAAGTAAAAGGTTAAGAAATTCTACTTTTTGCTATATACTCCTTCCCTTAAAAAGAAATTAATCCAAGCCGAATACATTCAGAATAACTTTGATGTCACCTCATGGAACATATGTTTATTACCTACCTCAGTTTAAAACTGTATGAATTTAAGTAATCCTAGATGCATTTTATTTAGAGTTATTATTGTATTTTAAGTAGAAAATATATGTTTGTAAAACGCATGTATTTGTAGGTGTAATACAAAATGTATAACACTTCACATGTGTACTGCTTTCTTACTGCAAGGAGTATACCTAACAAAGCAAATAAATATACATAATTTTAAAAGAGAGGGATCTACTCCAAGACTACATGACGAAAAGTGTAGCTTCAGCTAAATCATTCGGAATTGCCAACCCGTACTCACTATAAGTGAGCTCCTATCGAGTTTATTCCTCCTCTATCCATTCTATAATGTTTCTCAGATACATGATTTCTACTCCATTTATTTTACTTGCCATCTTGGTGCACATTGAACAGATTTATTCATTACATCTGAGAGTAGGTAAGTAAAAGTTTGATTTATATCTTTGAATTTTTTATTTTTTTTATCTTTGTATTTATTTAATAATTAAAATAGTGTTAGTTATCTGGTTATACATATTACTAACTTACTTAACCTTGTTTATACAGGGTGAGTCAGACCACCCGTGCAGTACTTATAGCTGTCTTACAAACTTACTTTAACACTTTTTCATTCTCATTTCCCCCTAATTTGGCTCCACTGAATCCAATGAAATTAATTTCATTTTTGAAAATGCCCCAAAAGGGCCCTTTATGGGGGGGTAGGGGTGCTTTTTGAGGAATTTTCAAATGTAAACATGGGTTGTGTGATGCATCATTTTAAAGGTCTAATTACCTTGAACATTTTGGCCCAATCAAAAGTTAATTATCTTTAACCGTATGTACAGGGTGTACCAAAACGTATTGAATTTGGACTTTAAAATAAAATACCGTGTTATCCTAACTACAATACGGAACAGCACCAGATTTTTGTCCAAGCTTATTATTGAGCTATTCTTTAAGAAAACGTGTGATACGGGCATTTTCACTGGATTTTGAATATTTTAAAAATGCTCGAAATTAAAGAATTTAAAAAAGCCAAAAACTCAAAATTCTTTGTTTTTATTTTTCAATGTGGCTCAATACTTTGGTAGTCGTTGTCCATGTTTATCTTTAAAACATTGAAAAATAAAAACAAGTTGAATTTTGTTCTTATTACATAACAGAGACTGTTTATTTAATCATAAACACCTTTTTGTTCAAATAAAAGTAATTTGTTAAATTTTGTAAACTGGCATAATTAAGTTTTTTGGCTGCCATTTTTTAACAGTAAGAGATAGATAAAAAAATAAAATACAAAAAATGTTTGTTTTTAAAAGACCTTTTACTTGATATAACATTTGCTATAAGTTGCTATTTAAGAATTTTGAGTTTTAGGCTTTTTTAAATTCTTTAATTTCGAGCATTTTTAAAATATTCAAAATCCAGTGAAAAATGCCCGTACCACACGTTTTCTTAAAGAATAGCTCAATAATAAGCTTGGACAAAAATCTGGTGCTGTTCCGTATTGTAGTTAGGATAACACGGTATTTTATTTTAAAGTCCAAATTCAATACGTTTTGGTACACCCTGTACATACGGTTAAAGATAATTAACTTTTGATTGGGCCAAAATGTTCAAGGTAATTAGACCTTTAAAATGATGCATCACACAACCCATGTTTACATTTGAAAATTCCTCAAAAAGCACCCCTACCCCCCATAAAGGGCCCTTTTGGGGCATTTTTCAAAATTGAAATTAATTTCATTGGATTCAATGGAGCCAAATTAGGGGGAAATGAGAATGAAAAAGTGTTAAAGTAAGTTTGTAAGACAGCTATAACTACTGCACGGGTGGTCTGACTCATCCCGTATAAGCAAACATTGTTGTCTAATATATTTTAGTATCTACAAATGTAATACGGTTAGGTTAGATTAGGTTATAACTATATAAGTAATGTTAAATTTTAGATTTTATATCGTTACTTAATAAGAAATTAATATTTAATTTTATTTAGCCTCTTACATATTCTCACAGGGTTTTCATCACCAAATATTAAGACGGTATTCTTTGCCTCTGAGATAGCCAAGCTTCACGGAAAGCACCAGAGTAGTTCACCTCTGAACCCAGCGTTGTTTGGAACTAATTAAATGTGATGATTGATCCAGCAAGATAAGATCGTTCTGAAATGGATGCCAGATCATGCAGGTAACAAGGCTGCTGATCGCATTGCTTCAGCTGGTAAAATATGACCTCTTTGTGATTCAGGATCCAATTGCCGATTGCTGAAAGAGTTGAGTTGTATGCTGATAATTGCAAATTTCTCTACTTAAAAGTCTTAAATTGGCGACGAGAATTCTGTTCCGCACATATATAACAATAAAGTATCTTTCACTGAGCTTGCACTTACGGTAGACAATGGATCTGCAAACTAGACATACCCAGATTGTGAGGATACACTTAAACATTGTGGCAGGCTAAGACAACTGTTTTGATTGTTCTGATTTTTGGAACGGAGGCAGCAGGCCGTTGATATTCATTGTAGGATTTGAGGTCTTGAAGGATCTTTAGAGACATTATAGAGTCCTCGTAGTTTTCATAAAGAGTCTAGGAAAGATCTAGTATGGCCACTTTGGGTAGATCAAATCTGGGTTGTATTGGAGAAAGATTTCCAGTAGCTTTATGACTCCAAGAAAAAAAAACACATTCGTCGTTTGGTAAATTAAAAATGCAGCTTATTTTTGTATTTAAAAAGTTTTGCAAAAATAACTGTTTATCTTAATACCAATGTTTGAAAAAGTTTTAATATTTGGAGAAATCCAAAATACCGACTGTTTAAACAGTTTTTTCTATATATTTTTCTAAATTTTCCTATATATACAAGAGCCTATTTCTCCGGCTAGTAATAATACAAGGATTGGTATTCCATTGATTATAAAAGACTGGTCTGCGATAAGAGGTTACCCATACCAAGAGGACACACTGTCTTGACTGTACTATTAGGTTAACCATAATAAGAGGACAAACTCTCTAATCAGTAGTAAAAGGTTAAACATTATAAGAGGAAACACTCTCTTATCTGTAGTAAGAGGTTAACCATATTAAAAGGAATTCTCTTAGTACAGACACTTTCTTGTCTGTACTAAGAGGAAAAACTCTCTTGTCTTTACTAAAAAGTTAATCATACTAAAAGGACAGACTCTCTTGTCTGTACTAAGAAGTTAACCATACTAAATGGACAGACTCTCTTGTCTGTACTAAGAAGTCTGTACTAACCATACTAAAAGGAAACAATCTCTTGTCTGTACTAAGAGGATAACTACACTAAGAGGACAAACTGTCTTGTCTGTACTAAAAGGTGAACCATACTAAGAGGACACAATCACTTGTCTGTACTAAAGGTTAACCATACTAAAAGGACAGACTCTCTTGTCTGTACTAAGAAGTTAACCATACTAAATGGACAGACTCTCTTGTCTGTACTAAGAAGTCTGTACTAACCATACTAAAAGGAAACAATCTCTTGTCTGTACTAAGAGGATAACTACACTAAGAGGACAAACTGTCTTGTCTGTACTAAAAGGTGAACCATACTAAGAGGACACAATCACTTGTCTGTACTAAAGGTTAACCATACTAAAAGGACAGACTCTCTTGTCTGTACTAAGAAGTTTGTACTAACCATACTAAAAGGACACAATCTCTTGTCTGTACTAAGAGGTTAAAAATACTAAGAGGACACACTCTCTTGTCTGTACTAAGAAGTCTGTACTAACCATACTAAGAGGACACACTCTCTTGTCTGTACTAAGAGGTTAAAAATACTAAGAAGACACACGCTCTTGTCTGTACTAAGAAGACACAAGCTCTTGTCTGTACTTAGAAGTTAACGACACTAAGAGCAGTGCATTGATAAAATGGCGGGAAATTGCCAGTTGTTTGAAACAATTATTCGTTAATTATTATTTACCTGTACCCTGATGTAGCTGAATTCATTACCAAAATAATAAAAAGATTAAGTTGGCTTACATAATCATGGAAATGTCAGGTTTTATCAAATTATATACAAAATACAAACAAAAAAGTGTATTTTATTCATTTATGAGATTTTGTCTATTAATTTCTTATGGGAGAAAAGTAAAATTTTCTCCCTTACTAACTTTTTGTAAATAAATTTTAGGTTGTCTTGGTTTTGGAATGGTTACAAACAAGAATTTCGGCTTAATAGCGTGCCAAGAAGGATATTTGTGAAAATACTGTGAATATTGTTCACTTGTACTGTTAAAGACTACCGAATGTCCAGATCATTTAAAATTAAATTTATTTTTTTAAATTTCTGAATTAAATAAGTTTTTTTATGGTCATACAAAAGATTAAAAAATAGAATGAAGGCGTTTTTGTGTTGTTTTTTTTTTTTGCTATTCATACTTGACACAAAATGAAAATTGTAAGAAAAATGATTTCCTAGGTCTGAAGACATCATAAAAATAAAAATAAATATTTTGCTGTTACATATATCTCATTTTGTGTCACTACCAATCTCCATATCGTAATACGAAAGACAAGATCGATAAATGAGCGTCCATAAATACAACAAAATAAACTCGCGTCGTGTCATGTCGAGTATTGTAGTACCTAATGACTTTACAAATCGAACAGTCATAGCAAATTGTTTATAAAAATAAAATATATGTCGAGAAAAGACATGTCAAAATAATTCTTTGTACATTCTTGAAAGGATCAATTAATAATTGATCTGCAGAGACACATACAATACCACCACACCCAGCTGACAGGAACAATCCTTGTGATTCCTTTTGATATATGTTGCATATTAAATACAAGCCCTGACCTCCGCCTGTTGTAATCTACCAGTCAGATTTAACCCTTCTTAAAGGTGTATAATACATGAACGTGTATTAAAATATTATATTTAAATTTATTTTAGTGACATGTATTCAATTCGATTAAAGTGGCGTGATCTACTCGTCGGTAATCTGCCCATACTGTGAGGATTGATATTCGAGGAACAATGATTGTAAATTATAATGGAGTGTTTAAAATAAATCACTCAGAAAGTGTGGTGGGAACGACTTTTAAGTGTTTAAAAAACATCGGAATTACACTCTGGATATTTGTGATCATTGGTAAAATGTGGATTACAAGATTGTTAGTAATCTCCGATTAAAATGAAATTTGCATCGGAGTTATCAGCTGTTTATTGAGTTTTGTATCTAATGATTTATGAAATTAACAAATATTATAAATTGTATTTAATTTTATTCCAAGGAAGGCCATGATTGCAGTCCTGGTTTTGTGTCTCAGCTATAAAACTTATTAATGGGCTCTTACTATTCCTTTTCAATGCAATATCAGATTTTGGACAACAGTTAGAACGTTTGGATGATATTGTACTCTTTGACAATTTATACTCCACTCCGCAGAGTGCCTAAGGACACATTCTGTTTCCTGCTTAAAGCTGAAGAGGACAAACTCTATTATCTGTAGTAAGAGGTTAACCATACCAAGAGGACACATTCTCTTATCAGTAGTAAAAGGTTAAACATAATTAGAGGACACACTCTCTTACTTGTAGTAAGAGGTTAACCATACTAAAAGGACACACTTTCTTGTCTGTACAGAGGGTTAACCATAATAAGAGAACCCACTCTCTTGTCTGAACTAAGAGGATAACTACACTAAGAGGACAAACTGTCTTGTCTGTACTAAGACGTTATATAACGTGTTGAACTCTCTTCTCAGCTTAACGACATGTCCTACAAAAAACCTCCGATACATGAAACCCATTTCTGTGTAAAATAACTACG
Source organism: Aphrophora alni (assembly GCA_963513935.1). Classification (NCBI taxonomy): domain Eukaryota; kingdom Metazoa; phylum Arthropoda; class Insecta; order Hemiptera; family Aphrophoridae; genus Aphrophora; species Aphrophora alni. The sequence continues at coordinate 17,994,910 of OY740773.1, read as the reverse complement.
GAAAATCCAGTTACTAGTCAACCATCCAACTACTTTCCGTAGGTCTGGACTGTTCAGCATAAGGGATTCCTCTGTATTTAGTCTTTAAGGATCCTCGAGCATTATTTTAGACTGTGCATTATCTTCAGTTCTCTCCAAAGTCCTCTGATGTTCCTTCAAGACATGTGATTTTAAATTTAGTTATTGTAGCCTAACTCATGCATAACTGAGGATGGTGACTTTGTCGTTGAAACGCGTTTGATTAAGTAACGTAATTTTTGTGAGACCTTGTCTTAGAGTTTTATTATATCTAATATTATCTCACAAGTCAAGCTCAATATTTATTTATTTCATTGAAGGATGGTTTCTACTCTAGTAGCACGCTCCTCCAAATTACGAGATCTATAGAGTAACCCCGCCAAAAAACAGCAGCCCCCCGTTCAATTCTTTACGTACTTAATCTCCTAGGCCTGCAGTATTAAAACAGTTTAATTTTCCATTTAATATTTTTCCTTTTTTTAGTTTATAGAATAATCAAATATCTAACAACAACAACAACACAAAATACTAGCCATTTGGGTTAGACGACTAAACTGCACTGTATTCTCGTATAGTATATAAAGATTCTTAAGAGAGACAAATAAAGATTATTTAGAAGATATATCAAAACATAAGAAATTTGATTAAAATCTGTCCTTACGTTTGAGCTGTACATACGACAGACAGACGTCAATCTACAAACCACTTTTTCGAACGTAAAGGATCTCAAAATGGATATAACTTCAAAAACCTCGACGTTGCTTTTTTAATCCATCACATAACTGTACCTACACTCCCATGGATTTTTATGTATGTGGGTATCAATGTACGAATACATGTATTTTTTTTTATTCCAGAAAGGTTTTATTTTTGACATTAATTTAAAGTTTTTTTTTAAGTTTTAAATTTTAGATAGTAATTTTAAAATTTATTTTGTTATTTTATATGTCTAGATGATGTTTTAGTTGATGAATTAGTATTTTGAAAATTTGTCACTACTGTATTAATATTTTTCACTCTATTTGCCTTGTACAATTTATTTTTGTTTCCCCCTTATTGCAATATATTTTCCCCTCTTTCAGTGGACTTTTACATTATCGTTGAAGGAAATTTGTTTTGTTTTGCATTTCTTATTATTTCAATATATATTAGAATTATTTTGTAATTTTAGTTTGTACGTACATTTTTATGGAAAGTTGTAGAGAGGACATGATGGTCCTAATTTCAATTGTATAAAGACATTTATCATGTGAGAAACTAAAAGTACTTGAACACCAGTGTAAAACTACCTCTTTATTTATATTACATTCAAAACATGTATTTTATAACAGCAATCAACATTGATAATTAATTATTTATACTTAATCATCATTTTACATGAAAGTCGTTAGCTGAAAAGCGCACATAGCCTACTCCTACACGCGATGCTGTATTATTAATACATGCTAATCTGTGCTTTGATGGTAAAGTATTTTATCTTCATTATTCGAGGTCAGATAACGAATGCCATTACAAGTTGCAATCTTCTCACTTCATAGTCGGCCTTCATTTTGTTTTTACTCGTTTATTTCACAGAAGAATAATGAGCCGTTTATTTCCATCTCATAGATTTCGAAGGCTTCGTCATAGTTCATGTGTTGTGGGCATCACGTGATTTTACAAAACGGATGTTAAATTCAGAATTAACTAGTTAAAAACGTAAACATTGTAAGTTTTATTAAAATCGTTCGTATTTTGAATTTTTTGAGTTATACGCGAGTTAGGTACGTACAGTTGAGTCGTTTTAGTTGTGCGTGTAGTAAACTGAGCTACGAGCAACCTCCACGCCAGTTAAACTGACGCCATTCGAGATCTAGGTGACTTTATTGCATGTTCTTTTCTTCCTTTTTGTTATAAGGAAATTATTTAGAGGGTTTTAGCCTTCAAACAACCACCGGTAGAAACAATGAGGAGCCCCTTATAATCGACTAAAAGGTATGTTCATTGACTCTTCTGTCTTCCATCAAAAACTGCACCTCGATGTAAATGTCGTCTTTTGGAGTCCCTCTCTCACCTCTCCACGATTCCATAGCCTTGCCTTGCGTACCACTCAAGCAAACTTTCCCTCGTATTCCATCACATGCATGACCATGTCGTTTGTAAATATTTCTACTCCCAATATAATATCCACAACTTGACTGATGCTCTATTCATTTAAACAGCGTGTCCCTCTATCTGCATGTCTCCTTCATTTCCATTAAATAATTTTCTAAAAGTTCGATTGGTGATAAATTGACCAAAACCAGCACAGGCTTCTCCCAACCACGTGTTTTCTGTAGCACTTTCTTCATAGGAGCCGTATATCACATTCTGTAGTAGACCACCATCCTCATACTATCTGCTTGTCAGCAACACGTACGATTAAAGAATAAGCAGAGAGTTTATTTCATGTAAGGTGTCGTATTTAGATTTTACAGAAGTGAAAAGTGCAAATCTAGAACCTTGAAGACGTCCTCTCGTTTAAGAAACACCACCTCCTTTACACACTTCACCCACATGACATTCTAATAATCGTCTATCGTTTTAACAGACGTTCCGGTATAACTCTCTTTCTCAGGGTTGAATGGAATTAAACTTTCCTTCCTTCACACCAAAAGGAATTTAACGCATACTTGTAACAAGCGCGAAAAATATCTTCTTTATTTTTCCTACCCCATCCTTAGAACTAGATTTATCGCCGTTGTAATTAAGTATATCGCGGATTAGTCTCTCCTAAAATTAAACTCTCTCTCCGATGGTTTCTTGTATGCAAACAAAGTTATTTAATTCTCCAGTGAATCAAACCTTCTTGCAGCTTCTTCATTGTATCCTAGAATTCTCTCCAAAGATGAGTTTATACTCTCTTGTAGTTTGAGTTATCACATAGCCCTTAAAACGACTTTGTATTTGATCTAGAGTTTTAAATTTTATGATATTATACCATATAAGAGGACGTTCGTAGTTCATTTTTACTGTTTAGTTTGAACATTACTTACGACAAAACATTGTTGATTTACACAGTCAATAATCAAAACTATTTGAAATCTTGAGTCTGTACGTTACACACAAACCCCCCCCCCCTAAATAGGAAAAGATTCCTGCTGACGCCGCTCCTAAGTACACGCTTCCTTTACGTTTATACTATAACCTAATATGATTCATGTAACTCCTGCAATATTTAAATGAAACACCTGCAAACACGTGGAAGTCATAAGAAATAACAATGACTCATAACTATTAAAACAATGACATCATAAACTATTTTAAATATACCAGAAACACAACCAACTTAAACCCACCATTAGTTATTCTCAATTATCTCATGTCGCAACGTCTGCCTTTGGTATATTATACCAAGTCTTGAGATCATTTCTAAGAGAATTATTTTCTTTTCTAACGATAATAAAACTCTTGGATCTGTTGTTAGAGGTGACTTCGTTCCTAGTTGGAAGTGTCGACAATATTGTGTATTCTTAATTAATTGATACAGTATACAAATTACATCACGTTTTAAACGAAACAAAACCATATAAGCGAAGTGTAATTATTAATTCATTTGTTGTTTTGAGTATTATTTAAAAAAAATTAATATACATTATAACATTGATAAAAATGTTCATATTTTGGTCAGGTAAAACTCATTGCTGGAAAGTTTTCAAATTTTATTCTGCAGTTGAAGTTCTTTTTTTGTTATCCTTATCCAAGCGTTGGCGCTCCCTAGTCCATCCTTTAGAACTGAGTAACGTTGTCTTGAGTGGTCGCTGTTTTAAGATGGGTAATTTAAAAATTTGTGTGTATCAACGTGGTTGCAACACACAGAACTCTTAAAGATATAGACGCGTTTGGGCGCAACGCCGTAACGATTACAATGAAGCACAGACTGAATTAATCAATTGACTAGTTCGTTAAATATCGTACCAAATGAGACAATCGGAAATTATTATTAGATAAGGATTAATTTACATTTTATAGCACTATTCCACGAACCATAAAAAAAAAAAATAAATAAAATAATTAAAAAAAAAATAATAAAAAAATAAAAAAATCACTAAGACTAATAATTCAGTTATGTTTATTATATTACCCTAATGTACATTTCGTTGACATAGTCGTTTACCTCTAACGTTTACAGCTTAACTAATCAATTCTATTAAGTTACATTAGTTTAGTTGTAAAGCACTGAGGATGATGACAATGTCATCGTAATGTACACAAGGATAATTACACCCTTGTTATAACTTAACTGAATTTATTACATTTTTAAGGTGGTTTTCTTGTTTTTATATCTCGGAAAAAATTTGTTTTCATTATTGTGAATATCGCTACAGGTTTTTCACTACAACAGTTTCTCCGATCAATGCGGCATCATCAGGTAAAAATTACAGAACAATATAAACGTGCACTTCTAATATTAAAATTGAAATAAAAATGAAAATCGTACATCTTGTTGTTTTGGGGAGGAAGTTGTTATATTTTTCCTTTGTTTAAAGGGGAAAAACCTTTCGGTCATTATCACCTTATAAAGTAAAGAAGATACAATGACCCTTAGCTCTCGAATACTCTAATTGCGTCAGATTCGGAAGAGAACAAGAATTGGTCAAGATATAGGATAGTACAGATGAAAGAGAGGAATCTAACCTATACGAAAAAAAGTTGTAGATTCAGCTAGGTACCCTTGGGATTGTCAAGCCCGTTCCTTAAGGTATCTGTTGTATAATGTTCTGTACACGTCTCTTTTAACCTATTGTTTAGACCATAGAGTATTCAGGGGCTAGCTGTCTTTATTTTACTTCTTTTCTTCTTATTTATTTTTCAGTTATACCTCCGAATTGTTAAATATACTTATATAACTTATCTATGAGGGTATATATATACCTTAAGTTATGTCTGTCTGCAATTCCGTCGTTGTGTTTCTCTCTAAAGCTGTTTCGCCGATCAATGCGGCATCATCAGGTGTAAATGAGTTATATAATATTCTGTTTTTTCACCTGATGATGCCGCATTGATTGGCGAAACAGCTGTATTGAGAAAACCAACGACACAATAGCAAAGACGGATAAGGTATTTATAAGCTTATATTTACAATTCGGAGGCATAATTGAAAAATTAATTAGAATAGAAGATAAAATGACGACCGCTAGCTATCTATTAACGTCATGGTAGGAAGAATTGGTTAAGAGAGGTTTAATGGGAAAGATGAAAGAGAGGGATCTAACCCAATAATACATGAAATAATTATAGATCTAGCTAGGAACCTCCGTATTTCCTCGCACATACTCTATATAATGAGCTGCTAACCTATTTTATTAAACAAAATTTTTCAGAAACATTTCATCATAATCGGAAGAGTGCTTTAAGAGTTATGTTACGAATATAAATATAAATAAGTGGGTTGTCGTTCCGTGGGCGTAGAATCGGTGAACATATCGTAACATCGACTCTAGCTCAGTCAGATATCTAATAGTTTATATATAAAAAAAAAAAACTATCCCCAGTGTGAATAAGAATCGAATAAACACTAATTCAAAGATTATACTAACCCTATTTGATTGCTTTTGTCGTCCAACGCAAAATTCAAACTCAAGTTAATTAACTCCCGAAAAACCTGTTCTACCTCTATCTATAAACTTGTAACAAAGCTATATTTTGTAATTCATTTTAATAGTCGACGGATTTGAATGCCAAGAATGAAACTTTTATAACATCAAAGTTCTTCTTATAGTACAAGATTCGGAGAGTGGAATCTGAGGCCTTTGTGAGAGGCCAATGTCAAATAAACAAACAGAATTGATGACCTCCCTACAAAAAGGAGCGGCCGATAACGGTTCTATAGCCTGAGGTTATCAAACCGATTCTGTTAGCTTCCCGCGTTATTCAACCTCGACTTGTTGCGGTCAAAGCTTAGTTTAGGCTACTCTCTCTCAAATAACCTTTGCTTTAATTGTATTATTTCAGTTGTGTAAAATGTTACAATAAATTGAGTCTTAGGACATTTTTTTAATATGTCTATTTTTTTCTAAATAATTTATTCTCAAAATAAATACACATTCTTTCTCACTTTTACACATCACTAAAACTTATAAAATGAATCAAAATAACGTCACCAAAAATATCAGAGAAGTTGTAAGTTTAAAATCGATGTAAAGTTTATTCCGGATACATCCATTTTGAGGTACCCCGAGTTCAAAAAGTTTTTTTTATTGTGTCTCTCTGTCTTGTGATAAAATTTTATTTGACCGAATTCGGGACTTTTTATATATATATTTTTTTAATATAAAATGTTTGTTATAGCAACCAAAAGAAAAACAAACACAAAACTACGATTTTCTTAAAATTATTTTTTATCGATTTTGATCACATTTTGTTCAAGCGAAAGCTCTCCAAAAATGTCCGTTATCAGTAACGTTAACTCCGTTTGTGACTTATCAGAAAAAATTAAAAAAACTGTTATAAATGGTGTCATTTCTTAAAATTGGCTCAACCGATTTCGATCAAATTTTAAATGTGAAAAATAACAATAAAAAATTACTACGTTTCGAGAATAATGGACAAAAACAAAAATTGAATTTTAATAATCTCTTATAATCAAATAAGATTATTGCTGTTCATTTTTACTTTTCGATTGTCAACTTACAGAAATGACGTTTCTTTGTAGTTCAAATTTGATTCCATTTGCTTTTGGGGTTGGATAAGTATTCTTTTGCAGAGTTCATTAGGTTTAGATGTGTGCTCTATCTGAAGTATTTTTTGTTCGTTAATTTTATAAAATTAGGAAATCATCGAAATTTCTTAAAAGTGTATTTTTAATTTTAACGTGATTGGAAGGGAAAATTATGCTTAATTTTAGCCATACTGAGCCAATATGAACTTATTTAATTATGAACTATAATTAATTTAGAGTGAAATAAAAATGATTTTATTTCCCTCTATATATAAAACTCAAAACCAACTGACTGATCACGAGATCTTTAGATCCAAGAAGTCTAAAGCTATGTGTTTTTTTAACATGGTTTGGGATAGATCTGTATACGCGTAATAAGAAAAGGTTTGAAATGTCCACTCCAAGGGTGTTTTTTACCCCTAAAGCATAAATCTGGATCCAAGAAGCTTATAGCTATGCATTTTTTAACATGGTTTGGGATAGATCTGTATACGCGTAATAAGAAAAGGTTTGAAATGTCCACTCCAAGGGTGTTTTTTACCCCTAAAGCATAAATCTGGATCCAAGAAGCTTATAGCTATGCATTTTTTAACATGGTTTGGGATAGATCTGTATACGCGTAATAAGAAAAGGTTTGAAATGTCCACTCCAAGGGTGTTTTTTACCCCTAAAGCATAAATCTGGATCCAATAAGCTTATAGCTATGCATTTTTTAACATGGTTTGGGATAGATCTGTATACGCGTAATAAGAAAAGGTTTGAAATGTCCACTCCAAGGGTGTTTTTTACCCCTAAAGCATAAATCTGGATCCAAGAAGCTTATAGCTATGCATTTTTTAACATGGTTTGGGATAGATCTGTATACGCGTAATAAGAAAAGGTTTGAAATGTCCACTCCAAGGGTGATTTTTACCCCTAAAGCATAAATCTGGATCCAAGAAGCTTATAGCTATGCATTTTTTAATATGGTTTGGGGTAGGTCTGTAGACTCGTACTACGAATGGTTTTTGAAAATGTTCCACTCCAAGGGTGTGTTTTACATCTAAAGTATATCTCTGGATCTAAGAAGCCTATAGCTATGACTTTTTTAACATGGTTTGGGGTAGGTCTGTAGAAGCGGACCAAGAAAGGGTTTTGAAAGTGTTCAACTATAAGGGTGTGTTTTACAACTAAGGGATATCTTTGGATCCAAGAAGCCTATAGCTATGAATTTTTAGTTTGGTTTCGGGTAGGTCTGTAGAAGCGGACCAATAAAGGGTTTTGAAAGTGTTCCACTATAAGGGTGTGTTTTACCCCTAAAGCATATCTTTGGATCCAAGAAGCCTAGAGCTATGACTTTTTTAACGTGGTTTGGGTTAGGTCTGTAGACGCGAACTAAGAAAGGGTTTGAAAATATTTTATTCCAAGGGAGTTTTGTACCCCTATAGCGTATCTAAGGATCCAATAAGCCTAGAGAAATTAATTTTTTAACATGGCTTGGGGTAGGTCTGTATAGACGCGTAGGCCTATTAGGGTTGTGCTAAAAATTTAAATCTGAAATATTCGCGTGCGAAGTCACTGGTAACAGCTAGTTATCAAAATACATTTATTATTATTATCAATGTTTTTTTGTTTTTGTTTTTTTTTTTTTTTAATTTTGCCAATCTGTTTTATATGTCTGTTTTTCACAAAAAAGCTTATAATCGACTTCCTTTGTTGCACTGTTTAGAGTTTTCTCAGCGTAACCTATTTTACATCTTACCGTAATTAATCAGACTTCAAGAAATGTAATAAAAAACGACTGAATTCTTGATTAATATGTACATGAAACGCAAATACAACATTAGATACAGCCCACAGTTTGTTTAATTATATGCGTATAGGAGAATGGTGTAAATAGAGCTTAGACAGTAAAAACATCCTGTGTGCTCTTATCTGATAGAGAGTATATGTATCTTTGTTTTAAGGATCGCGTGCAAGGATGATGTAGTTTTTGCAACATATCACCGGACCGGACCTACCGATCCTGTTTAATTAGGATCTAGTTAAATATCGTACAATTAAACAAGCGGTCCTACTTAACAGGAGTAGTCGTTTTGGGATTATTTATGACGTAATTTATATTCATTGCAGGGAATAATTGTTTGGGTTGTCAGTCAATTTACTACCTCTTGTAAATTTGGTTGACAGGTCGTTTGAATTTTTGGATTCTCTCTAATATTTCTTCTTTTTAAAGGAATTTTTTGATAACATAATATGGAGCCGATTGTACAAGATTTTACAAGTACTTGTAGGTTCAGTATAAGATAGAACTACTGGGAAACAATTTTAATATATAACTTTTTTTAAAAATTTTATTAGATTAGTTTAGGTTAGGTTAAACTGTATAAAAGAACTACTGGGAAACAATTTTAATATATAATTTATTTTAAAATTTTTATAGGTTAGGTTAAGTTAAACTGTATATGAAAGAATACTGAGAAACAATTTTAATATAACACTTATTTTTATATTTTATTAGATTAGTTTAGGTTAAGTTAAACTGTATAAAAGAACTACTGGGAAACAATTTTAATATATAATTTATTTTAAAATTTTTATAGGTTAGGTTAGGTTAAACTGTATAAGAAAGAACTAGTGGGAAATAATTTTAATATATAATTTATTTTTATATTTTGATAGGTTAGGATAGGTTAAACTGTAAAGAAAGAACTACTGAGAAACAATTTGAATATATAATTTATTTTTAAATTTTGATATTTAAGATTAGGGTAAACTATATAAGTAAGAACTACTAGGAAACAATTTTAATATAACACTTATTTTTAAATTGTGTTAGGTTAGTTTAGGTTAAACTGTATAAAAGAACTACTGGGAAAAATCTTTAATTTATATTTAAATTTTGTTAGATTAGGTTAGGTTATGTTAAACTGTATAAGAAAGAACTACTGAGAAACAATTTTAATATATAATTTATTTTTAAGTTTTGATAGGTTAGGTTAGGGTAAACTATATAAAAAAGAACTACTAGGAAACAATTTTAATTTAACAGTAAATTTTTAAATTTTGTTAGGTTAATTTAAACTGTATAAGAAAGAACTACTGGGACACAATTTTAATGTAACAGTAAATTTTAAATTTTTTTAGGTTAGGTTAAACTGTATAAGAAAGAACTACTGGGACACAATTTTAATATAACAGTAATTTTTAAATTTTGTTAGGTTAGGTTAAACTGTATAAGAAAGAACTACTGGGACACAATATTAATGTAACAGTAATTTTTAAATTTTGTTGGATTAGGTTAAACTGTATAAGAAAGAACTACTGGGACACAATTTTAATGTAACAGTAATTTTTAAATTTTGTTGGATTAGGTTAAACTGTATAAGAAAGAACTACTGGGACACAATTTTAATGTAACAGTAAATTTTAAATTTTGTTGGATTAGGTTAAGGGCACAGCGACTCCCATTTAAACTCAATGTTAGCTATAATACACATTACAAAAGTTCTATTTGAGGTAGGGCCCTGAATTTTTTTTTATTTTGTAGACTAGGTCTTTATCTAGTTCCTTACACAAGGATATTAAAAAAAAATTAGGCCCATAAAGTTATGATTTTTTTAAAATTATGTCAAAAAATGTAAACAAAAATATATTTCTTTATTTTTTTATATTTTTATTTTTTGAGATAACAAAAAAATCCTGTGTACGGAACTAGGTATTAGTACTATAAGTATGTGGTAAAAATTTGGTTAAGATATCTGTAATGGATTTTGAGAAAAAGGTAGTAAAAATTAAAAAAAGTACATTTTCTAAGAACGAGCGAAATGTAATTAAACTACACTATTTAGACAGGAAACTTAGCCTACCTCTAAATTAGTAACCTCCTGGGTTATATGTGGGGTTGTCTGGGTCTTCACCATTTTCATATTTGTCTTCTAGCTTCCTCTTGAGTAGAGTTCTTTTCTGTCTGACTTTTTTTTCTAAGTCTCTTTCTGCCCTTTCAGCAAAGTAAACGCGTTTGCGATCGAGCGTTTCCATAGCTACTGCCATATTTCTTCCTGGCTCTAGCCCCAGCTGTTCCATTATTTTGAGTTTTGTTACATATCCACTATTGAATGAAAGGACTGCCTCTGCTACACCAAATTGAAGTGTTCTCAGTTTGACAAATGTTCTTTTAGGGAGGCGCGCCCAAATCAAGTTGTTTAGAGATTCGTTCGGGTTTTGTGACTTGCCTTTCAAACATTTTTTCAGTAGTTCTGGATCAGCTAAAGATTTAAATATAGGTCTTAAAAGAGTCATTACAGTCTCTGGAAGGTGAAAGTGCTTATTATGATCGTACAATTCTTTATTAGCCAATGCTTTGTTATGCTTGCACCATGAGTCTTTTCCTTTTGGGCAAAGTTGATGACGCGGTTGGTCATTGGTTGACATTTTGTGGTAGTAGGATGCCCATACTGCTACCTTCATTTCTGTAGCACTATGAGTGTTTCGCCTTATAGCTAAACCATAAAATGTCTGAATTTTGTGCATAGCTACAGTAGTGAGGCGGTTTTTCCCCGAGAGAACTTTTCCATCCGAAAGTTTTCCTTTAGTATTTTTTTTCTGTTCACGTAGTCTTTTCCCCATGCGCTTTTGCACTTGGCCTATACACTCTTGTTTGTTGACTTAACAGTCACCATATGGCTTTGCATCAGACACAGATTTGAAGATCGATGAATCCCCGTCTCCCAAATAATCAACGTACCGTACATCATACTTTTCGACTGAACGTCGAAACAGAGTAATGCCTACATTTATAAGCTTTTTTCGCGTAGTAATTATAACTTTGATATAATGTGTTATATATCATTGGAATGGGAATTTTGTGCAGTATAATAATCAGTAAAAAACAAAAAAATGAAAAAACTAAAATAAAATTAGGTTGCTGTGCCCTTAAACTGTATAAGAAAGAACTACTGGGACACAATTTTAATGTAACAGTAATTTTTAAATTTTGTTGGATTAGGTTAAACTGTATAAGAATGAACTACTGGGACACAATTTTAATGTAACAGTAATTTTTAAATTTTGTTGGATTAGGTTAAACTGTATAAGAAATAACTACTGGGACACAATTTTAATGTAACAGTAATTTTTAAATTTTGTTGGATTAGGTTAAACTGTATAAGAAAGAACTACTGGGACACAATTTTAATGTAACAGTAATTTTTAAATTTTGTTGGATTAGGTTAAACTGTATAAGAAAGAACTACTGGGACACAATATTAATGTAACAGTAATTTTTAAATTTTGTTAGGTTAGGTTAAACTGTATAAGAAAGAACTACTGGGACACAATTTTAATGTAACAGTAATTTTTAAATTTTGTTAGTAAACTTTTAAATCATTTTCTGGTTACATGTTAAATTTGATTACGATTTATAAAGCTAATTTGTTATCTTTCTACTTACCCATTACAGGCTATACAAATATGTTGTAAGTTGGAAAATCGTCACAAATTTTGACCTCATTATAAAGATCCCGACATTTCATGCTTCACAAAACCGAAAAAGTAATTTTCGAAATGGGGACTGTCCCCGCCGTCATCGCCTCAACTGCAGTCACAAAAATTAAGATTAGAACATAAAAATTGGCTAAAAGTCTTTAGTGTGCATGTATAAACCCTATTAAAATATAGGAAAATCGAAGTTAAAATTTCAAAATTTCAGTGTTTTGTTCATATCTCGTGTGTTATTCAACTTATAACACACTGAATTTGATAACAATTTGCAGATTTCAATTCTGCTTGCAATGGTACCAACCCCACCTCTCTACGATGACAAATACTTAAGTTATTTTTAAAAAAATGTAAATTTGAACCCAGACCTTCCAAAAAAATGTCACATTCATAAATAGTCACGAGATCCAAATCGACGCATGCGCGAGTTGAGGTTTCTTTATACATGTACAGCTTCCAGGTCCGCCAGTGCTGAGACACTGATAAGCGGCAAAGTTAGTTGAGATTTTGTAATATTTACACATCTAGGAGGCCTAAACAAGATCAAGGAAGTAGTGATAGACACAATCATGAGATACTTGTTTAATAATTTTAAACAAACTTTCAATACTGAGTAATACGTATTCTAGATGGCTCAGGATACCAACTTTAGACATTTCATTTAGAGAATCTGTTTTTATTACATTATATGATCAGGCTGGGTAAGTACCATGATGGCCCCCGTCAACTTCTATTAGTAATAACTTATCTACTTTCGTCAATCTAAAATGTCATAGGATATCATATAATGCTGTGTAAAAAATTATAATTAATGGACAGTTTTTAAATTTTGAAAATCAGCCGCCATTTTGAAATTCGCGTACTGAATTTTCTTCTTAGGAAACTTCTTTGATGTTTTGCAATTTTAGTGTTTAATAATTGAATATATACGTAGACCTATGCTATTAAAGCTCTAGTTATTTAAATTGCGTTTAGACTTAGCTGAAATTGGGTATGAATGTCTTCTTGCGTTACAAATTGTGCTAAATTACTCCAGTGAGGATATTTCATGGTTTTGGAGGTTGACGTTTTATCGCGGTGAATATAACTAGAATAAATAATAAGATATTTCCATCTCCTCTCACTTATTGCCCATCATCCTCTGCTGAAAATGAATAAATTTAGGATGATCAGAAGGGACTTTAAAATATCATCTTAAGTGTTAAGGCTCTTAGTGACAAGATTTCCTCCAGAGAGTAAATTGAACGGTGAGCAATAGGACTGTTAAGGACCTATTGTCCAAGGAGATACCACCTACAAATAATTTTAGTACGAAGGTCTTTACTGATCCTGTAAAACGGAGACAGCTGATCACCGAGGTCCAGAGTACTTGGTCTTATAAAATCCTTAGGGGATTCTGATCTTGAGATCCTCTTGTTTTATGTAATGTGTTTTTGACAGATCTGGGAAAAATTTGTTTTAATTTTTATAATCTTTTGGTCATCATTGTTAAAAAAAATAGACTCCTAACCCTGGAATACTACCAGGTTAGGAAGAGAACAAAAGTTGTTGAAGAAAATATGAAAGAGGATCCAAGAGATGATACAGCTAGTAGTACCTAGAAATTACCACAACCAATGACTACATAAATACTATAAGACACGACATAGGATAGGGAAATAGTCTACGCTTTACGGGTGCTGTTCGTCACAAGTTTGACACACAGCTATCAGAAAGCGCTAGCAGCAGGTGCTTGAATGTACGCATCCCACTTGGTTGAGACTGTACAACTGTTGACCTCTCTCTCACAAACCTTCTCACTTACTTCCGTCAGCATAGTCAGTGTTGTCAGTTCGTGCGCTGAGATAAGCGATTCTCGACCTTCCCTCGCATCTATGGTCCCATATGTGGCATCAGTGCGTTTTCTCTTACCCGCCTGAAACATTGTTTGACCGTAGAGCCACCTAGCGCCAGTCACATCAACTTCAGATTCTCTAGCAGAGCGACAGCTCCACACCCTAGCGGGTATTGGTCAACTCAAGAATAAGCGTAGAATATTTAACATGGTCATGTCGTGTCTTATAGTATTTATGTAGTCATTGCCACAACTGACTTCATCATAAGTGAATCCCTAGATAGATTTTGAGTCAGGTCTTATATACTCATATATTAATGTATTCAATAATTGTACCATTTTTTGTTGCAGTTAAGAAAAACTACAAATGTTGGGGGGGAAGAGAGTTGTTTAAAATGACGTTACGTCATATTACTCGTTCTATGGAACTGCATCCTCTTCCATAGATCTTTTGCCTAGGAAACATCAGGTTTTTTTACACTTCCTTGAATCTTCGATCGGGTTTAAAATCACTAATGAATAGTGACAAGTGACAAGTAATTTTGTAAGTAGGGTTGACGATCAGTCCAAATAAAGAATTAATCTTCACTCCATTCTTCACTCAGATGGTTACAAAGTCATCTAATCTTAAGAGCAGTCTTTATTCGTTTTATAATAACGTGAAATATTTTATAATTACAAACTTTCTTTGGAGACATTTGTTTCTCTTCTGCTCAATTTCTTTGGTAATGTCTACTTGCTTCGTCAGCACTTCCCAGACTAAAATGCTATCATTGTTAGATTTTCCTTGGACAATCTTTTGTACTTGTTGTTCATCGCAACCTTCTTTCTAATTATCTGACACGTTTTTTTTTTAGGTGGAACGTTTTGGAAATCTCCTTCCGATTATTGATCATTGCAGCGACTTTGTCATGAAACCATCAATGTTCTGTTGTTCTTCGCTAATTCACTGGAACCTGAAACACAATAATTGCACGTAAATTTGAGTGTTATAATTAAGACTTCCTTTAGTTTTAAATTAGTTGCTATAAGGGCCAATTTGAAGGAAAGCTGAAACCAGGAAGGCCACGTAATAGATAGGAGCTGACCTGAGGATTTTTGCCTGAGGATTGAAGGAGTTGTAGGAGGATTACGAGAGTTACCATGGGTTATCCCAAGCTGTAGGGCAGGATGAAGAAGAAGAAATGTTCCAAAAACTAAACTAAAATAATTAAGGTGAACAATCATTGATTAGATATTGGAAATACAATAAGTAAATAAAAAGTATGGATACATGGCAGAAGTTATTCATCAAACACGAAAAACGAATCGAGACTACGCAGACGTCCCAAAAGAAGAAATGTCTAAAAATCACTTAAAGCTATTTTTTTTTTTTTTTGTGAAATATGAAGATTTATGACCTAAAACAATGTACAAAACCACACGTAAAATACAATTACAATTTGCGATTAATTTAGAAAAAAATCAAAATGAAATCTATTTGAGTATTTTAGTTGTTGCTGTAGAATTTAATTAAATTTTACAACTGTTTTTGAATCATTAACACATCATTTTACAAAAATTTCGTCGTAATCACTTCGTCTGATTATGAGATATTCGACCATTTAAGACGATGTCAACAATTCATTTTCTTATTGTCATTGGTAATGTACAGAGTTTTTGTTTGTTTCTTGGCGTTCTGTAAAATGAGAAATACTTTTAGAAAAAAAATCATCAAAATCGTTTGACCTGATTTTTATAAAATCGAAATTGGTAATATTTAATCTGTCTCTTAGTTATAAAATTTAATTTTAATATTAAATTTTGTATGATTAAAATAGATAGATTTATGTCTTTATCTAAGTAGCGAAGTTAGAATCATGAAGTCCTCTCTATCAATAACCACTTTTTTAAATATATTTTTTATACAACAAATATAAAATATATACAATCAAAATATACTTTTAATGAAACTAAAATTACAAAATAAACCATTAAAGTATAATAATAATAAATATATATTTTTTTAAATAACTCAATATAATGTACTAAAATAGTTAATAACAATTATAATAATTAAGTAAAGAAAAAATAAATTTTGGAATTAATAAAAAATGGGGAAAATAATAATATATTTTACAGGTTTTCAATATTAATAATCAACTGAAACTAAATCTAGAAAGAAAAAAAAAATTAACACAGAAAGTTTGCATCAGAAAAAATAAATATATATTTATGCAACAGGTTAGCTATTTATTAGCTGATTATTTTGAAATATATCTTTGAGCTGTCAAATCTACTGTAGGCTGCACTCAATCCAATGGGAGACTTCGGGACTCAATTCGCAAACTAAAACTACATAAACGATATTTGAACTACTCTGACTTGAAGTTATACAACAAATTGTTACAATATATGAAAAACGACAACCTGTTGCGTGGCTAAACTCTTAGTTTATTCTGTTAATGTGTATTTGGAGCTGGAAAAATATGTAAAATATGTCTGTTTTATTTATTTGTGTATTATATTTATAAGTTACTATTTATATTATAAAATTGTGTTTTATTTAAATTATGACAATCAAAATATGTACCGCAGCTTTGACGTATTGAGGCAATAAATACAATACAAAGATATTTATTTAAATTAAATGTTGAGCTTGACTTATGAGAAATATTATACAGTATAACAAACACACAGAACACAATTCTCACAAAAAATACACCTAAGTATCAGACGCGTTTCAACGACAAGGTCGTCCTCGTCAGTGATACACGAGCTACACCAATCAAACTATAACTATAACAAGTATCACTGAAGAGGACGACCTTGTCGTTGAAACGCGTCTGATACTTAGGCGTATTTATTTGTGAGAATTGTGTTCTGTGTGTTTGTTATACTGTATGTTTATTTAAAATTAATTTAGTATATAAGTAAAACACTGTTACAAAACTAGTCTCAATAATTTCATTCTGATAATATAATCCAATTTCAAATGGAAGAGACAATGAAGTTCTCTGAATTTCACGAAAAGTACAATCATGAAACACATTCAAAAACGAAAATGTTTCCAACTAAACTAATTACACGAAAGTTAGCTAATTCAAATTGAAAATCTAACAATAGCAAATATATCAGCTGTTACAAATTAATATAAATCATCACTATTTATATATTTATTTTCATGCCCGTAGACAAAAACAATTGAATAGTCAATTTCAAATATTACACAAACAAATCAACAAAAACCGTCCAATTGTCAGTCAATACACAATAGACAAAATACAAAACACAAAACAATATTTCACAAAATAATTCCAATAATCAAATAACCAAAAAAAAACAAAATAGTGACCGACAAAAGTAAATTAATATTAACGTATACAATAGACACATTTAAGTAGCCCTATAATTACAACAGTATAATCAATCCTATATATATCGTAAATTTAGATACAATGGAGAGAAAGAGACTAAATAAATAAATATCATTAGTATTTATCATTCATGGACTCTTTAATGACCTGTAAACGTTGAAACTAATGTAATAAACACAAATTAGTGTTTCGTTTTTTTTTTTTGACTTCCATATTTCGAAAACAATTTTTGTAGTTAGAGAAGTTTAAAATGGATCTGCAAACAATCTTTCTTACTGGAGACAATTTATACATAGTGTATGTATATAAAAAGAAACAATGATTATATTATAAAACAGTGTGTATGGGTTGGGGGGGGAGAGCAACCCTGCTGAGATCTAAGGATGCTTACAGCACATCTGGCACTAATGAAAGGCTTAGAGACGGACGTACTTAATTACTTGAACATGTTTTGGATAAGGAAAACAATCAACGAACCACAAAATCTAAAAACTAGTTAGAAATCCTGTTATGTTTGTCATGTATATTTGGATGACATGTTAGTTCAGCAGCAAACCGCTAAGGATGATATTGAGTGGGTTTTTATAAAATTTTATGTTGCGAATAAATTTAAAAATTTTTGTTCAAGTTTCAAAATTTGGGAGTAGCTGACAATAAACACACTACAAAAACACGTTAAACTTTCGGGGGGGGGGGTGCAACCTAAAAACGAAATAAAATAAAAAATATTCTTAAAATCGGTTACAAGATTTTTATGAAATTTTCTTAAAATTAGCCTCTTAAACACAAATAAATCACCAATTCCTCAAAAATTGCGTTTCTTGAAAAATAAATTCCAAAAAATCGTGAATGTATTACACGAAATTAATTAATCTAATTTCTCAAAAACTAATATATCGATTCCATTAAAATTATGGTAAAATTTTAAGATTAATTACCCAAATCAATGTGCTGAATAACGAGTACAGAAAACTAGAATTGAGGAATATGCCAAAAAAGAAAACGATTAGGTCTATAGTTATTCGAAAGCTGATTTCTATAAAATTATTTACGTTTAAGGTTAGTTTATGTACAAACCTTTTTAAAGCTCTTTTTAAATATCTCTTTTTGAAAAATAAGTTGACAAGAGAAGAATCCATAAGAAACTGGGGGAACTCTTTATTAAAGGATATTGCAGTTTCGTCCTTTCTCAGGTTTTAAGAAAGAAACATGAAAAGATTATTTTGGTGTGTGAGAAAGTTAGAGTTTGATCACGTGACTAACACATTTTTGAGAGTTAATCACGTGACTAGGAATTTATCATATAATTTCTTTAATTGAAAATTCAGAACAACAAAAACTAATTTATTAAACACAACTTTTGATTTTTTTTTCTGTACCAGATTAAAATTTTAATTAAATAACTAATTTATCATTAAATCAAAAATTTCGCTAGAATAAATCAGAGGTCAAAGATTTGTTGTTGGAGAAAGGGCGACCTTTCATCTGTCTTTTGTCACATTCTTATTGTTTTTACTCACGCACACACATACGCACACATCACACACGCTGTAGAGCTGCCATCTTGGATTGGCGCCCTGAGAGGGTGACGATTGCGCATACGTTCTGCGCATTGCCGCCAAGGCCGATATCCACGTGTTCTGGCTGTGTACTAATCAAACAAAAACTATTTGTTGTGTAGCATCGTAAAAGAAAACATTAGTTTAACAAGATTCGGAATCCTAACTTATCTGTTAGGCCTATCTCTCGGCCGAAACTTTGTATGAATATGCAAATAAAGACTTACTTGTAAGTTTAGTCTTTACTTGTTATGTATAAATAGGTTATTTGTTACATGAATTAAGAATAATGTTTTTCGATCTTTGTATAATTTTTGTTTGGCTAAATCTGTTCACTTTAAAATAATTGTTGTATAAATTTGTGATTTCCTCAAACAATTTTAATCATCCCCACTCAAATATTCCAAACGGATTAGGGGGATTAACAATGTCAAAGTTCCTAGCTAGATCTGCAACTATTTGTATGTAGTTTTGGGTTAGATCCCTTTCTTTTTTCTTTAATCTCTCTTGACCAACTCTTGTTCTTTTCCGACTCTGACGCTATTAGTATGTTCGAAGGCTTTATTTTATATTCTTTTCCTACTATTTTTATAAAACGATGATGACCGACAGGTTTTGCAAACATAAGTTACACTAAAGTTTGAAGTGTCATTAATTTGTTTAATAAATACAACTTTATTTGTTTTATTTTTGTACATGTTTTAAGATATTCAGCACGAAAAATTAAATAGGTGCCATAGTCCAGAATAATATTTGAATTTTTATTCATTTCAGATAAATGTATTTTAAAGTTTTTATTACAAGTATTAGAATCCAAAAATATTTTGGTTCTAGTTCAATATTGGGTCTTGTAAAAACTAACAAGAAATTCATAGTTTTTTCTTAATAACTTGGTTATCCTTTAACCTGCAGGATTATTTACAAAATAAAATACGAAAAGAATTATAAAATACAAAGAGGAAAATTTTTCGTCTCTCGTAAATTATTGGTGTGGTTTTCGAGATATTCAATATTAAATAGTCTATTTTAAACGTCCGCCATTTTGAAAATATACAAAATAAAATCTTTATTTTCTGTATACTTAAAAAACGTAACATACAAAATTCCTATACTAAAACAAACTTATTATCTTTTCTATTTCCAAAGTTATATCAATCTTTTGGCGGACGATTAAAACATATTTTGTTTTTAAGTAAAAAACAAAATGGTGGATATCTGGAAAATTAAGGGTTTTAAAGCAAATTTTTATTCTGCATATTTTTTTAAATCCTGAGCAACAAAATCATTTCATACAGTTTTGGCAGCTCACTTACGGAACACCCTGTCTATAACCAATTTAACTAAAACATTTTGAACCAAGTTTTAATATTTATATAGGTTAGTTTTCGATTTCTAATTTAAATTAATTCGTTCATTCCTATATTCGATCCACACACTATTATAATAAATTGTAAAATAAACCAGTCTCTAAGTATTAAACCATCGAAAGATTAGTAATGCATTTCATCCTAAATCTAAACGAAGCCTAGAATGCAGCGTCATACATCAAGCCAAAAGGTCACTGACCTCATGCAAACAGTAGACCTTCATATAGGCCTACATAACCTCCAAATTGTTATCAGTTATTGTGGCTATCAGTAATGATATGTCTTGTAATGATCAATTAGGTTCTTAATGAAGTTGAGACCGCTTGCATTTCGTAATTTTAACAACTAGAATCTGTTCATTATCTTTAATCAGCTACAGGGTGTTTCAAAACACTTGATTCAATATTATAGCAGTATATTTGTGTATATAAAAATATAGGGGGTTCGAATATAAATGTATCAATAGTATGAAAAATCTATAGTTGTCCATTAAAAAAAAAAACATAATTATTGTTCATATAACTAAACTGAAATTAAACTAGTCAGCTGATTCGATGGCGTTATCAGACTCATGTTTTTCCATACTTCCCATTGTTGAAGCAAGATAAAAATGTAAAATACTAATGTATAACTACAAAAAAAAAATAGCCTATTTAATTCCTTACTTTGGTTATTTTAGACTACTACCTAAAATAACAAATTTTAACAATTTCGTTTCAAACATAACGAGGAGGTGATTTTCCATACTTCCCATTGTTGAATCAAGATAAAAATGTAAAATAGTAATGTATAACTACAAAAAAATTAGGCTATTTAATTCCTTCCTTAGGTTATTTTAGGCTACTACTTAACGTAGCTTAACAATAGAATGTAACAAATGTTAACAATTTCGTTTCAAGCATAGGGGTAACCAGGAGGTGATTTTCCATACTTTCAATTGTTGAAACAAAGATAAAAATGTAAGTAGACATAGTCTAGAATGTCTAAATACTGTTGTAGAATTTAAAAAAAAAGTTATTGGGTATCTATTATTATCTCCTCTCTCTCTCTCTCTCTCTCTCTCTCTCTCTCTCTCTCTCTCTCTCTCTCTCTCTCTCTCTCTCTCTCTCTCTCTCTCTCTCTCTCTCTCTCTCTCTCTCTCTCTCTCTCTCTCTCTCTCTCTCTCTCTCTCTCTCTCTCTCTCTCTCTCTCTATAGCGTATTATCTTGTGGTCACGACTTGCGGAGAATTAACCGGAAAACATCAACTCTACTCTTAAGCTATAACAACTTAATTTCTACACGGGTTTGTCTAAATAGAATTGTCAATTTTGCGCTTATATACGGTGTATTAAATTTATGATTTTCGAACCAAATATGTTCATTTTGGATTTATTTTCTGGGTTTCATCGCTTGTTCTTTTTGTGTTCTCCAACTCTAGAAAACTCAAATAGCTTCGTTGTCTGAAGAGAACAATATTTGATAAAAAGAAGATAGATGTATATTTGTATTAAAAAGTATGTATATTAAAAAGGTGAAAGGTATATTTGCAATCTAAATTGACTACAAGAATATGAAGTAAATTTTCAAAATAATTTAATCGCTCATTTTGTCTTGTTCTAATTAAAAAACCTTTTACACTAGTTGTTACTGACCAGCTGTTAAGACAGGTTGGGGGAAAAAAGCTCTAACTGTTCTTTGTGCTGCGCCAGTTTATTTGGTTTTCTTTTCAAGAGGGTTTTTTTCAAGTCTAACAGGTTTTAGAATTTCAGTTCAAGTTATTCGAGTTACTGACGTACGTACGTTTGCTTTAGGGTTTAAATGTCTTTACTTTTCATTTGTTGATTAGAGTTTTTGATTTAGAGAATTTCGTCATTCTTTCATCGTCAATATACTGTATATATTATGATTTATTTTTTGTAATTCTTCAAAAGATAAGTTGATGGTTTTATCGAATATAGGCCATCAAGAAGTATCCCTCAGGCTAAATTGAAAGAGAACATTTTGGAATATGTAAAAAAAAATAAATAAATAAATAAATAAAATAAAATAAAAAAAAAAAAAAAAAAAAAATACATGTTTATTCTGGAGCGTGCTACAAATATAATTCGTTGATGTTGTTTTTTTCTCTTTTTTTTAAGTGGAAAAACCATTTTGGTTATCTTCGCTTTAACAAAAAACAGAGCATAAATACTCCTTAACACAAAACCAACAAATCGAACCAAACACCAAGAAACAACATTCACCTGTTAGTGTCCGTTGGGTTTATGTGAATGTAGCAGCTGAGGTTGATGACTTAGTAGTTGAAACGTCGCGTCGCTTGTATTTGTGTTGCACAAATAGATTGAATTTTTGTGAAATTTGTGTCAAATCCTTTTGGTTATTAAAGTTTCTACAAGTGTAGCTCATTACAGTTGAATAACACACACATTTTAATTTCTTCGAAAGGTACTAGAGCTCACTGCACAGTCAATAAGCCTTCATTTCTCTTATTCATTTATAACCCTCAATTGGTTTAATTATAGTTAAAACTTGCATGACAATCCCGAGGAAGCCTCGCTGTATCTACATATTTTCATGTTGTTTTGTGTTAGACCCCTCACTTTCATTTATCTTACTCTTGATCAACTCTTGTTCTTTTCCGACTCAGACCCTATTAGAATATTAGTGGGCTTTTTATTTTATGTTCTCCTAATCCTTTTTTAAAAAGGCAATGTTGACCCAGAGAACACAAGTTTATCAAGAGGAACCTGATAGGAAAGTAACAGACAGAGAGAGAGAGAGAGACAGAGAGAGAGAGAGAGAGAGAGAGAGAGAGAGAGAGAGAGAGAGAGAGAGAGAGAGAGAGAGAGAGAGAGAGAGAGAGAGAGAGAGAGAGAGAGAGAGAGAGAGAGAGAGAGAGATATGAAGAATGGTTTGGATCCTACTTCCACACTAAGTGAGACTCGCAAGGGTTGGAGGTTGTCATCATTGTTTCCTATCAGAGCGGTATTCTTGAATTATGTCAAAGTTTCGTCTCTAAAAAGAAGTTGCCAATATTGGTATTGAAGTCTAAGATTAAGATTATAAGAAAAAATTGACTATATTATGGAATTAGCAAAACAATTTATGTCATGGTTATCTGACAACGAAACACTATTTTATTGTTTTATAGATTAGGTTTATAAATATCTTACAATGATCTGTCAGCTACCTACTGATATTTATTTTTCTGTATTCGTGTAGTCATTATACAATCACCTTTAATCATTTTTTCAAAACGAATAAACTCCCCTCACCAACAAAACATTATATTTAAAAAAAACTGTCCAGTTCATCCACAGCAGAATCCTATGTAATTTATTTGATCAAAAAGAGAGGGGATCATCTCCTTAAAAAAAGTAGTGTGTAAGAGGAAATCAGTCTTCAACACACGGCATACAATATATTGTGAAGTATATTCTTCTCTGTACTTTTAGACTTTGTATGAAGACGTTAGGAACACTAGTTTTTAAGACTTTCGATTTTTCTCTTGTAAGGGACAAATGTTCTTCCAAATATCCCGAATCTTAACAGTTTGTTGTTTCTATTTCGTAAGAGTGCAATTAAACGACGTCTAATTGTTACGAAGAATTTCATTGAACTGTTTTCAATTATCAGAATTTAGTTCGTCTTAAATAATCTACGCTCCGTGGACCATTTATGAGCTCAATAGAATTATGAGCAAGCAAGAGGCTCGCTCAAGAGCAAGGGATAACACTTTGACCATGTGGCAGCACCTCTGGGACAGGGAATCACGGGGACGGTGGACAGCAACCCTTATAAAAGATATCAAAAGAGTGGTTAAATCGAAGACATGGGGAGGTGAATTTTTTCACCACTCAGTTTCTGACAGGTCACGGATACTTTCGCTCGTACCTGGAAAAGATGGGGAAGGTTACATCAACTAACTGCATAGGTGTAGAGACGCCAGAGATGACGTGAAACATACGCTTTTTGATTGTGAGCGTTTTCTCAACAGAGGAGAGATATCAAGAATAAGGTGGGAGACTTAACAACGAGTCCATTATGCAGATGATGTTAACATCCAGAGAGAAATGGGAAGCAATATCAAGGTATATCGAGGTTGTATTGCGATGTAAGAAGGAGGAAGGTTAGAACCATAACAATAGCAGAAGAGGAGACCTAAACAGGACAAGCAGGCAACACTCTGATGAAATGCGAGAGCGGTACCGGAGTGGAATATTGCCTGGGAAAGAGGAAGGTTTTAGTCGGTAGGCCATTCGGAGAGTCCGACTCATAAGTCCCCCTGGGAGGAGTGCATTTTGTCAAACCTCTCAAAAAAAAAATCTACGCTCCGTGAGTGATAATTAATTGCTTTAATTTGGAAGGTTCCAAACTTCCTCTCAGGAGGTTTACCTATAGAGAGTACAAAGAATCAATTTCGAGCTTTCTATACATTTTATCATTAAGTCTTGGGTTAGATCCCTCTCGTTTTATCTTTCCTATCAGATCTTTTTATCATTCTATTATTTTTCCATTCCGATCTCGTATTAGGGGGCTATTTTACGTTATTTATTTATAAAACTTTGATAACAAAGAAGTTTTCTGTCTCAACACACAAATCAAAATCCCAAATTTTAATTTTCTCTACTGACGCTTAGTTAACAAACAGAGTAACAACCAGCTATCGTTTCTTCCTGAACTCATTTCTATCCACTACTCACTCACATTGAACTCTTCGCGTCCAATGTTCTCTTCACAAGACCCTCACTGTTGATGCAATAGACAGCTTCAACGGAAGTTTCCTCAGCAAGTTTTACGATTCACACTTCCAAGGTTTCAACTGAGAAAGACACATTTAGATAGTTTTTAATGGACTTAATGATGGAAGGAGATGGCTCATAAGTTTACCGAGGAAGGATCTAATGGCGATGGTAGATATTTTAATGGGATAATGTCCGTTGAATAATTATGTTTTTATGATTGGACAGAAGGATCAGCCTCGCTGTGATAAATGTTGATTGGAGCATTTTGTGGTTCTCTGTGAAGGATCAAGACTGGTTGTGAATGTGGAGGAGCTACGAGATCGTCTTTCTTCTGTTGAGGATTTGTGAAAAGGAGAGGTAGTCCTGGGAAATGGTAGTTTTTTACTAGGATATTGTTCTGTGGAGGGTAGAAAGGACCAATGAGGATTAACTATGGAGACTTATAGGCCACTAAAATATAGAATAGAAAACTTATTCAGCGTTCCTTTATGGTACAGTTCTTTACAGAACCACGATAAGATAGTTAAAAAAATTTCACCAGGTTCATTTACAACAACACAATGATTTTTACAATATAATTGATCTGTTTCAAAATATTTTTTTTTATAAACAATTTCCAACCTTACTTTTTCTCATGACAGAAGATCTCTTTGTGAATTTCCTGCAGCGTTAAAATCACTATTTGCGATGCTTCTTAAGAAAGTAGAGAATCATGGTAGACATTATCTGTTAGTCATACATTAACTACACGTAAGTAAATACGGTAGTCAGCGTGAAGCTTTTACGAGTTTGTTTGATTACACAGTAATGTGTGCTCAGTAATGAAGTAAAGTTCTTAAATGAACGACGCACGTACGCACGCACGCACACGCACGACAGTATTATCCTACCTCGTTAGTTTGCTAAATGACAAGACTAAAAAGGTTAAAAGAGTCAAACTGAGATGAAGACAATGAGCGAGCCACTCAAGAATTCATGTTTTTAATAGAGAGTAATGAGAGATAAACATCAGAAATGATTTATAGAAAGCCGCCGCAGTTTGTGGAGCCTGTTATTCCATCATCGGCGGAATAGACGTAATATAATGGAATCTGATAAAAATTAAACGATGTAGAAAAATTGAATAGTTTTATCTTACAACTATATTGAAGTAAAGCATTAGTGGCTTTCTGGTAACGAGATTCGTGAAACAAGAGTTCTGTTTCAGCAACAGCTATTTTTGTCAAATTTCAAGGTTTATAATAATGACCGTACTTAGAGGAAATTGATAAATGGTGTAAATATATTGCACAAACTTTCTCACATTTACAATACAATCGATTTACCAACCAAACAAAACACTTTGTTACAAAAAGTGAAAACCAATTATGGGCACTATCTTCGATTTTGTAGAAATTGTTTCCTAATTTCCTTACACATTTCGTGGCATTGTTTCTTGGTTGTCAAACACCTGATACAACCTGGGGAATATCTCGCTTCGGCGTCCATCTGTCCATCCGTATGTGTAAAAAGAATTGCTTAAAAAACAAATTTGTAACTAATTTGAATGCATTGTTAGTTTCATTATTTTAATCTAAATATTTTCGTAATGGCGGCCATTCAAAGTTTGTAAATTGAAATAAATCTAAAATTAGCAATTTTACAATTTTTTTACAGTGAATTTTATGTTTTTAATATTGGGTGAAAAATAAAGGAGATTTGGAATATATTGTTCTGGCGGGTAAGGACCATGTTTTTCTCCTCTTCAGAGGAACAACAATTTCTAATGGAACAACAATGAAAGGATAATCAAGAATAAAAAAATCATAAATTTTAGTGCTGAATCCGAAAACACAATGAAAAATAAGAGTCCCTATAAGAAATTAAAACGTTGGCATCCATGTTGGAAAATAGCGGCCATTATACAGATTAAAAAAAAAAACAGATTTTTAAGTTATATGAAAGAGTAACATTGGTCCCTAATTTAAACTTTTTTATTAGATTAATAGTTTACGATATGCCAATAGTGCACACGATAAAAGAATCACTCTGTAGAATGAATTATCAGATTATTCAACTCTTTCTAATTTAAAGGAAATTTAAAAGCATGAACATTTTAAAACTTTTAAACATAATTTTAAACTATAGGCTAACAATTGTTTTAAAACACAGAATAACAATATCACAGCTTAATTTGTATAAAGCTACTTATTTACTTTGTCCTCTTTCTTTATAAATGTCAAATATGAAATGATTAATTTTGTGTTTAAATAAAGAACCAATTTTTTAAATGAAAATTGCATTGACGTGTATTATTTCCTTGTTTAAAAGCAAAATACCCATCGGTCATTATGGCCCAATAAAAAAAGGAAGAAAATAAGATAAGTTATGACCTTTAGCCCTCGAATATTTCAATAGCATCAAGGTTGGAAGAGAAGAAGATTTATTTAAGAGACACCTGATTAGAAAGTAGAAAAAGAGGGATCTAACCCAATACTACATGAAGAAAGGTGTAGATCCAGCTGGATACCCTCGAAATTATCAAGATCTCATTAAAGTGAGCCCTTGAATGTATTTTGACGTAGAAATTAATATGGGTTACTTTACACAATTTTATTACCAATCTAGCATTGACGTAAGGTGTTTTAGTTTATTAAAAACATTTCAGTTTAAATACATTATAACCTCAAAACAGGTTACTTCAAAAGAGGGTAACTAATTTTTTTATATATTTAATAATATTGAAAGAGAGGGATCTAACCCAAGAATTCACGAAGAAAGGTGTACATCCAGCTAGGGTCTCGGGTATGCTACACACATACTCACTATAAGTTAGCAGATAAGTGTACGCGCATTATTACCAACCTAACGCCAATTAGATAGAATTTTTAAAGAACAGTTTTGGCTAACATAGATTTTTCATTCCCTCAATACTTTCTTCGCACAGAGTATCGTTACATCTTTAATATCAAAGATTTACCGACCGTCTATCGGAACAACTCGATCATATATTGCAAGAATGCGGGTCTGACTTTAATAAAAGAGACAACTGGAAGTGAAAGAACGTAACAAGGAAAGAGGAAGCTGGAAGAGATGTAGATACAAGGGAAGATATGAAGAAAATGTGGAGGAAATGGGAACGACGAACTGAGGCACGATGTTTGCATAGAAACTGCCTGATTACACTTTCAGCTTTATCACGTTGGGTGTGGTGGTACTCCTGCAGGTGTGCCAACTCTCTATTCTTAAATTATAATATTTAGACAAATGGAAACATGAACCAGTCAAATGTGCGAAATCGACAATTCATAAGTAGTGATTTATTTTCTTTAGAGGTTTAATTTTGAACATGCTCGTGTAATTTATTCATCCGGGATTGTAGTGGCGATCGGAGTTGGTTTTATGGTTAATTACATGTTGGTTTTGGTGTTACACAAATCTAACTGAGATACTGGGCGTGCAATGTGATATGAAGGGAATTTTGTTAGTTTTGTGTAAAACGTACCAATTACAGTACTGTACTGGAATTTTGCATTAGTATATATGGAATACCTGTTGTATAAAATGAGGAATTAAAGGCTATTAGAAATAAAAGGTGCAAAAATATTCCACAAACTTTCTCACTCACCAATCTACATTACCAAATAAAAACAAACCAAAAATATTTGTTAGTTAAAAAATAAAACCCTGGATGCTGTGTTTGAAAATATTTATAAATAGTTCCTAAAGTTTTCTTTGTTTTTGTTATAAACGCGACCTTGGTGTAAATCGTATTGTAATATCGAGCTCTCAATAACGGCGGTTAGGGTTCATTTTTAGAGTCCGTAGGTCAAACCAAGGATTCTTATTATTTCACTTGAGTGTCTGTCTGTAAGTCGCAACCCGTCTAAACAGACAAGACGAAAACATTTTAAACTTTCCATTTATATTCTTAGTATTGTCTCACATATAGGAAAACGCATAGCTTTAACAAAAAACGACCTTGAGTTAATAAAAACTATAGAGCTGAAAAATTTTAAATTGGAAATATTATTAAAACTAGATGTTATTTTGATTACGAATATGTATGTTTATTTGACGAAAACGTTACCTAATGTGTTGGCGCTAGGACAAATTTTAAGTGTCAGATATCAAGTACCTCGCCTATAACTTGAATACGGCCTGACTTTCAAACCTATAAAAAAAAAATTAAAAAAAACTTTTAAATTAAATTGCAGTGCGAAATCACATATTATAGTTTTTTGTATGATGATTACGACTTAATTTAACCACACAATGAGAAGTCCTTAACGTAATGTTAAAAGCAGTTTTTGTGAGATGTGACAGAAACAATTTAATGACTATTAAAGATGGATTTCACAATTCAGTGATTTCTCTTTATTTATCCGTAGTCAAAACTAAGGGTTTTTATAACTTCACACCGTGTCTGTCTGTCTGTACAATTTAAAATTTATACAAATAATTATCCTTATATGCCTAAGGACCCTAAGTCATGTGGTTTGCAAATGCTTGAATCTTTTATTGTTTTTTGTCATTATTTGGATTGTTACTGTGGCCAATGCGTTTTATTAAGCTCCTTAAAGCTACACTTGAGGAAAATTGCCATTTTCTTTCCCCCCCCTTACTTCCTAATTTCGAGTTAAAACAAGATAATGTCTTGAGGTGTGACTACAATACGTCCACCATACCAAATGTTTGAAAAATCGTTTCACATTTTACAGGAGACAAAAATTATCCCCAAAACACTTTTTTAGATTCAGGAGACTTCTAATTGGATTTATCTGGTAAAAAAAAATGATGTTGGTTTTTTTGTTACACATCACATAACTTTAGCCTACTACTCTAGTATATATAATTTTTTTTTTTAATATGGTTATTTTTGCGTTTTATTTCCTGACATAATTTAAGTTTCCAAAAGTGTTACTCATTTTAAGTGAACTAAATTAAACACATAATTTTCCATTTAATTTATAACATATTTCATACGAACTTTCACAATTAATTTTATAACTTGTATCAACGTAAGGAGTCCAGTACGACGCCCACATTCTAATCTGCATTTAAAGGCATGTACAAATAGTATGAACACTAAATTCAGGAATTCTCAACTATCAACATGTCAACTCAGATTAATCCTAATAAGAATGTTCTATGGTATTCGTGGAACGGAATAGTTTCGTGTACTTCCGGATGATGTGAAACATATTGTGTTTATTTGTCTGAATCAAGAATTCAAACAGTTATTGTACGTATCATACCAGACATTCTTTGAACTGGAGAAAAGCCAGAATTGATTTTATAATACTATAGAGGAGGGAATGAGAGTAAAGGTGGATAGGAAGATTAAATACATGAAAGTACAGTCGTAGTTGAATCCAAAAAAATGGAAGATTAAGACGAAGAGGAGGTTGATCAGTTTGGGAAGTGATGATTCTGTACCTCACCGGCAGAGGTGAGGTACAGAATTGGTCAAATGTTTGGTAGAAGATTTGTATAAGTAATTTTCACAGGGTTAGAAGATGAAGATGAAAAACATTAATTTGAATTGTATATGAGTGAAACTTTGATATTAAACAAGAAGTTGATAAACAACGACCATATCTTCATGGATGAAAAGAATACTTAAAATAAGATCAGGAAGAAAGAGCTGTGAAGAAGAGCGATATTGATCAAAAAGTGAAAGAAATGGTGGTGGATTGGCCAAAAATACTTGTGGAAAGATGAAGGAAATATTCAACTGGAATAGAATCTTGCAAGAAGTAGGAGGGTTGTAATACCTGGAGGATACTGGAAGAGGAGTTTGCTAGATGTGGGAGGAGATCAAAAGAAAGGTTTCTTAATTAGATTCGGCGAAAAATAACTAAAGAGGTGGTATCTGATACAGGAAGAATAAAAGTGACGAAGGTACTGTAAACACAGATTTGACAAGTTTTTTTATTATTATTTTTTTATTAATTCAATATTACAACTGAGTATGTACCCATCTAGCAATTTACACTTCATACTTTTTACACTTGTAAGGGATATGACCCAATGGTTATTCCCTATCACTATAGTTCATCAGATCTGAAGGCTTGGTCCTCTTCAGTCTTCTCTCTACCCGAGTGACATCCAACAGTCCCTGTACCTCATGGTGTTCATGTTGAATGATGCGTTGTTTATTCTTCCTTGCCTGTTTTTTTATTTCATCTCTGACTAGGTCTATCTGCAGGTCCCTATGCAAATTATCGTTCCTTATGTACCAGGATGCATCCACTATTCATCTAAGCACTTTATTTTGAAACACTTGGATGATATTTACATTTGTCTTTCTAGTGCAGCCCCATAGCTGAATTCCGTAGATCCACACTGGTCGTAAGACCTGCTTATAAATCAATAGCTTGTTGTGTATTGACAGTTGTGATTGTCTTCCAAGCAGCCAATACATTTTCCTGAACTTCAAGTTTTGACAAGTGGTGTTATTTCGATAACTTTTAATTCCGGATACATCCAGAAAAGCAGCACTGTTCAATCGTTTTGTTTTCGTGCTTACAGTATTTAGAATAAATTCATCCGTACAGCAGGATATCCATCATTTTCTTAACGAAATCCAAAGATGAAATAATTTTTACAAAAGCCATACTCTAAGGATTTGTAAAAAAACAAGTTTTTCCATTTACAGTATTATTATATTTATATTTAAAAAGGATTGAAAACACTACATAAATTAGTGCAAGGTAATTTAAGAAAAAATAGTACCAAATCACAAGTAAGAAAAACTATAGAAACCCTTTTTCCGTCATTTGACTTGGTTATTTGCGTGGCTTATAACGCGTTTCGAAACATATGTTTCATCATCAGTTCCGTAAAAACGTTTAGAGTGTTCACAACACATTACATGTAATATACAACACACAAACACGTATTACTCTAAATTTTGGTTCAGATAGTCTACTGACTGAGTTTAACTAAAGGCTAATGTAGGCTTCCTTTATCTGAGATCTTTATCGGCGAATCATATTGTGTGTTAGACTGAAACTAAAAAAACTTTCCAAAATTACTCATTATAAGTAATGGTTTTGATCCTATAGTTGGCAGTTTGTTTATATTTAATAATAACCACGTTTCATCGAAATCGGTTTCACCGCCTTTGAGATATTCAAACCTTTATATTTCATTTTGAAGCTATACGTCCAACAGGTATTTTAGTATATATGGCGACCAATACGTTTCATTTGTACCTTTAATTTCTACATTTAATCAAAATAATTACAAATAATTTTGATAAAATTGTAATTATGAATTGGTTTTATACATTTTTAACTCAATGTATATGTTTCAGTATATGATATTTCGTGAACCGTTTCTCCCTATGTAAAATACACGTATTTGTGCACAGTACATGGACAAACTTTTTAGTTATAACAACTCCAATGTTTGCCCCAAGCTGATGGTGTAATGAAGAATCCATATTCACACACAATAGATGATTCTATTTGGTTGCAAATGTTATGAATATTTACGCGAATTAACTAAAATTACCACGGTAAATTTACAACTAAATAAGTGTACCTACATTTTCCTTCAATTTGGTGAATTGTATGTGAGCGTCTCGCGGTACAACTTTATAAATTTCTGTACAACTTTATAAATTTCCGTAGAACTTTATAAATATCCGTACAATTTTATAAATTACTGTACTTACAACTTTATAAATTTCTGTACAACTTTATAGATTTCTGTACAACTTATAAATTTCCGTACAACTTTATAAATTCCTGTACTTAAAACTTTATAAATTTCTGTACAACTTTATAAATTTCTGTACAACTTTATAAATTTCTGTAGAACTTTACAAATTTGTCATAACGATTCCAAACAAACGCAATGTATATTTTAGTTTATTAAATGGTGAAACACATTGAACTCTCTCATTCACCAATCACCTAAACCAAATAAAAACAACCAAACTATTCATCACCAAAAATGTCAGTTTGATAGTTTTGAGACAAAATGTGAAATTGAACCATGGACAACGAAATAAAAAACCAAACAATATATTTAATTATGTCGATAACTAGTCTCTATTGTGAATTCAATTGGCCTCTACTTGTTGATTTAAATCGTGGTCAAGCTATCTTCTTTCAATATTACATAACATCTTTTTCTTGCGATTTTGCACAAGGATTTGGCTCACAAATAATTATATTTTACAAAAATTTGAACGAAATCGGTGTAGCTGATTTTGAGAAATACGTCATTTATAAACAGCTTTTTAATCGATTTTTTAGTTTTTCCACTACAACTCACGAACCGGCACTTTTAAAAATGGCGATCATTATTCTGGTTTTATAGTTATTTGATAATCACGGATTGTTCATATTACAAATAGGTTTAATCAAATATCATTTATGTATAGAAAATTAATACACCACGTTTCGACAGAAAAAAAATCCACTCTCTTTATTTTTTTATTATTTTTTTAAAATTATTATTAATTCAATATTACAACTGAGTATGTACCCATCTAGCAATTTACACTTCATAATTTTACACTTGTAAGGGGTAAGTTATGACCCAATGGTTATTCCCTATCACTATAGTTCATCAGATCTGAAGGCTTGGTCCTTTTCAGTATTCTCTCCACCCGAGTGACATCCAACAGTCCCTGTACCCCATGGTGTTCATGTTGAATGATGCGTTGTTTATGCTTCCTTGCCTGTTTTTTATTTCATCTCTGACTAGGTCTATCTGCAGGCCCCTATGTAGATTATCGTTCTTGATGTACCAGGGTGCATCCACTATACATCTAAGCACTTTATTTTGAAACACTTGAATGATATTTACATTTGTCTTGCTAGTGCAGCCCCATAGCTGAATTCCGTAGATCCACACTGGTCTTAAGACCTGCTTATAAATCAATAGCTTGTTGTGTATTAACAGTTGTAATTGTCTTCCAAGCAGCCAATACATTTTCCTGAACTTCAAGTTTAGTTCTTGTTTTTTTCTTTTTGACATGCTCTTTCCATTTGAGTTTTACATCCAGTGTCATTCCCAGGTACTTAGCCGAATTAGCATAGGGAACTGGAACAGAATTAATTAAAATTGGGACCCGATGATTGGACTTGCTGTTTGTGAAGTTAACATTGACTGACTTTGCTTCGTTAAGACCAATTCGCCATTTTTTGGTCCATTTACACACCTCATCGGTGGCCCTCTGGAGCTTTGTTACTGCTTCCTCAGGTATTTTATCGGTTGCTAGAATCGCAGTATCATCTGCAAATGTACCAATTATTGATTCTTCTGGTGTAGGAAGATCCCTTGTGTACAACAGGTATAGGACTGGGCCCAACACACTTCCCTGTGGAACCCCTGCCGAAATTCTCTTCAGTCCAGAGTATTCACCTTCGTACTTCACTCGAAAGTGTCTATCAGTTAAGTACGACTTCAGTATTGTGTAGTATTGCCTTGGTAAATCTCTTTGTAGTTTCCACATAGTTTTTATAGTTATTTAGTAGTTATTTATATGAATAGTAGGTTTTATAGTTATTTGATAATCACGGATTGTTCATATTACAAAGAAGTTTAATCAAATATCATTTATGTATAGAAAATTAATACACCACGTTTCGACAGAAAAAAAATCCACTCTCTTTATGAAGTGTGAAACTAGAATACGAAAGAGAAAAACACCAACATAAGTCTAGACTTATGTTGGAAACAATGTTGCAATGTTGGAAACTAAAACTAAATCTAAGAAAAAAAACTCAACTCTAAAACTAGGCCTGACCAGTCAAGGCTAATAAGGAAAAACAAAGATTATCAGAACCACAATAATTTTGTAAATTATTCAAGCACATGAAGATAGTGGACTCCACACTGAGGTCCAACTTAACCATACCTAGGCCCAGCAATGTGGATGAGGTGCAAGACTTAATCTAAGCTAACCACAACACACCTACATTACACAGAGAACAGCAACCAACTGGTTGTAAGGGATGGAGTCAACAGAAAATTATCGTAACAGATTATCGGAGTTACGATAATTCTTCCTTCAAGAGTTTAGTTTTAGATAGCTTCATGATTCGCATTTTCGGAATAAGCAGCTAAATTTCAGCCTTATTTAAAGTAAAAGAATTATTATTTCAGATTTGATATTAAATTATCATTAACGGAAACCTAAATTGCCTTATTTTTAAAATTGTTTGGCTGATAGGATTGGCTTCTTCTTTTTCTCTTTTATGTTATAGTTCACACTTGATAACGAGAGTTGATTTATATTCTCGAAACCTGTGTATTCATTTTCTATACACAAACGATGGAAAATGTCCAATTAAACCGTATAAATAATGCCATCATTATGTTTTGTTCTTAGTGGCTATACATGAACAAAATTTGATCAAAATCGTCAGAGTGTTTTGAGTTGATCGTAAATTTTTGTTTTTTGTGTTATTGTACGTATCTCAAAAAAATTGTGTTATCAGAAAATGTAATAAACTTCCCCGAGAGGTTAGACAACTCTGTTTGTTTTCCATTTTTAAATTTTAGCTACTGTACTGACATTTTTGGTTTGGGAGGAGGGAGAGAGGGACAAATTAAAAAGTGAACAAATTTGTGAATATTTAATATAAAACAGAATTATTTAAATTAGAAACTTCATAAGAATACACATTTATTTAGTGCATGCGTGCGTAGGTAAGCAGAAACAACTCCAGTTATAATAGGAAAAAAAATGGTGTAATTCGATGATTTTATGAATTTCAGGAAAAGTAAATAAACAATATATTTTTATGGGGGAATCAATCCTAACGGATCCCTATCTGGGTTACTTTTTTATGTAGACTTAAGTTAAATCCAACTACTTTGTCATTCCTTTCAGGTCTCTCTTGATAAATTTTTGTTCTTTTTCCGGTCATGTATCGGTTAGTGGTCTTAATTTCTTTCTTTTTATAAAAAGATAATCACAAACTTAAAGCCGATATGGAAATATTAATTTTTCTCTCCTGATGCATAGTCAAGAAATAGGGTAATCAATCAGCTATAGTTTCTTGTTGAACTCTATTGATATGGAACAATTAATTCATATCGAGCGTTCTCATTTTGAACCTCTACTTGTCCAAACAAGATCAAAGTTCACAGTTCAGATCACAGTTGAACAACTACAGATTGTAGCTCTAGATTCACTCCTTCCAAGGTTTCACAAAACACTCAGGAGCAAGATCCATTGATTTTTTTTTCATTGGACCTAATGATGGAAGGAGATGGCTCATAGTCTAGGGAGGAATGACCTCATGATGATGGTAGGTATTGTAACGGGATATTGTCAGTTGAATAAGGATCTTTCTGTAATCGGACTGAAGGATCAGTCTCAGTGATAGATGTGGACTGGAGGAGCAGTTTGTGGACTTCTGTGAAGGATACGGGGGAGCAAGACGTGAAGTACTGGTTGTGGACATACGAGATATATCCTGATCAGCAAGGTTTGCCAGAAGCACAGTTAGGCCTAGGGTGTGGTAGTGTTTAATTAGGAAATAGGTCTCCGGATGATGTGGTGGGTAGAAAGGGACCACGGAGGCCCAACTACAGGGAAGAATATCTTGCCCTAATACAGAATAGAAGACCGATTGAGCATGTCCTTCTTGTACTGTTCCATTGTTCGCTCCACCTTATCACAGATTGAGCAATAGACAACCACAGACTGGTTCTAGGAAAATTTTCTCCCATCAAGTTTTAGATTCGTTCCCTCCAAGGTTTAAGGAGTCGCTCAGGAGCAAGATCTTTTTGAATTGATCTACATGATGTGTTGATCGAAGAAGCAAATAACTGATAGTTTGGGGGGTGCATGCTCACTAATGCACATTAATTTATGGCGTGCAGAGCTAATCTTTTAGAAACAGTAGCAAACAATTTCGGTTACAGAATTATGAATTTCTGAAATTGTAATAAATCTTAAGTTTTTGTTTCTTTAAAAATTGCAAAAATCATGAATTTCTAACAGTTACTGTGAAATGATTTTTGGTAATTTGGTAACTCCAAATTACCTTCAGTCTACAGCAAAAATTTTAAAATAGTTGTTAGTAATCACAAATAGAATCTTTTTTGTCTCTTGTAAATGTTTTATAAAGTTTAACGGTTTTCGTGATGTTCGACATTAAAAATTTCAAGCGGTAACCATTTTGAAAATAAATAAATTCTTTGTGTATGATGTGTAAAACGGCATGTTTAAAATATGTATACCAAATTTGAACTCAATATCCTATCTATTTCCAATGTTATAACTTTTCTGTAAACAAAATGGCGGATACAGGGAAACCTAAGTGAGATACATACATTTATTCTTCTATATTTTTTGTCAAAAATTAAAAGTAAACAACAAACTGATCAGCAAACACATTACAAAATACACTAGAAACCTATTCAAGAGTCTCAATACAAAATGAAATTCAAAATCACCCTTTGCGCATACATTAAGCTCCTGAGAAAAGTAGGGTCCATCTCGTTGACTACGTGAAGATGTCACGTTCCAAACAAGGGTTTCTATATATTTGCATGTTCGATATATTCATAGCAGTGAATCGATTACTCATATAGAATTACCTAATGTATTCTTATTTGTAAATACGATTTAATGAATTCTACCACCTGAAACATCTAGTTTACCTGCTTAGAGGTTCATGGGAATATCGGGTGACTTAGAGTTCCGCGTGTACTGGAATATTTTAATTTAAATAAATTGTATTTGTGATTACATTAGGAAATATTTCTCTTTCAATAATGGAAATGTAAGCTTAGGCCTACACCCTTGCAAGCTGTTTAGAATTTTAAGTGGCGTAAAAGGTATGAGAAATTCCCATGTCTCGTTCGATGTTACAGTATTGCTAAAATATTATTTAGTTTTAGTGTTGTTATTGTTGTTCAGTTGAACGTTAGGTTGTGAATTGCATTGTTATTTTGATTAAGCTTGTTTGACGTTCTCAATCTTGGTATCGACATGAACTGATCGCGAAAGTGTTCATAATGTGCATAGATTAATACCGGATGTAGAGGTAAGAACAAACAACAACGTTTTATAGAATAAAATATCTTATCTTTTAAATTCTTCACCTCTTTTGTTCTTTTAAATATAACTCGTTTCGGGATTTCTATTCCATCTTCAGATATACTGAATCACTCAAATGTATTTCAGATAAAAACACATGTTACACCTAAAAAATGAGTAACCAATATTCCGAAAATAAAAGTGTTGTCATTAATATTAACGTGTTGACGACCTTTCAAGTAGACAAGGTTGTTTCTGTAGATGTATCTACTGAAGATGGTGAATTAGTCGTTGAAACGCTGTCTTCTTATAATTTTATTTTGTCGATTTATTATTATATAACGAACTCACCGATTATCTCTAGCTGGATTACCTTTTCCTGTAGTCTTGGGTTGGATCCCTCTCCATTATCTTTCCAATGAGGTTTCTCTTGACCACTTTCGTTTTCTTCCGACCCTGATGGAATTAGAGTCTTCTCGTTCTTTTATTATTTTTTAAGGTTATGACGACCAAAGTTTTTTCCCTTTATCTCATGAAGGAAGAAAGAAGCTTTTACAGTGTCCAGTCTTTATTTTAAATTCTATTCTTCTTTTTCTTTCTTTCTATTTTTTTATTTTTATTTATTTATTTTTTTATTTTTTTTTACAAGGCGATGATACAAGAGAGATTTTTGACGTAAAAAAAGTACAACTTAGCGAAATTGCAATCCAACTCAAATTGCATATACTTGAATTATTATTAGTTCTGTCTATTTTTGAGGTTATAAAGAATTTTATTTTTATCGTGGAAAATATGCTGTAGTAGGTCACGAGTAAAAACAATCCCTTACAGGTTTTATGAATTTTAAAAATCCAACTCCATTAACCAAAGATTTTCTGGCTAACGATATTGTAAAATAGTTCGTAAAACCTAGCATACATACGATAAATTGGTTGTTTTTTCTTCTTCACTTTTTGCTGACAACTGTCATTTGGGCAACACAATATTTTCTTTGATAACTATTGTGAATGGATGAGAGAAAGTTCGTGCAATGTTTATTACTTATCTATCTGTACTTCGTTGTATTTGTATGACCATACTTGTTCCCAGTGTAACCAAGATAACAAACCAGTTGTTCCCTGTAAGCATTATATTCTTATCAGATGCTTAGCTGGCATATAATAAACATAAGTCCTTATACAGCAGTTCTTAACTTTTATACCAACAATCCCCTGGGCCTAGGCTGGAACTTGATTTCTTGGAACGTTTCTTTTAGGAATAATTCAATCTTCTCTCTCTCTCTCTCTCTCTCTCTCTCTCTCTCTCTCTCTCTAA